>OY292274.1:68124872-68794256 GCA_958496175.1 Sisyra terminalis | reverse complement strand
TAAATTTGATAATTTTAATGTCTCCAACTGTTATAGTAGGATTAAGTGGGATTAAATTCATGATAAATTATCAAAAAACTGCCAAATTCTCCTAAATTATCTTGGTTGACCCTGGTCGATCCTCCAAATGTTCGGGAATTGTTGAGAATGAAAGAAAAACCCTGGAAAAAGTAAAGAATTAAGTTGAAACTTATTGCTTTACCAACTATACTTTTCCCAATGCCATTCCCTTGGATTACCGTTGCTTTTAATCGTTGCAAAGATTTAGTATTATTGAAATTGTTAAAAGTCAATGAATTTTCTTCCAAAATCTACTTATTTTCATCGATTCGGTCTAGGATAATAAGGGAAATTTTATCATCGATTCAAAATTAAAATTTGGTAAAAAATTTTGTCTTTTAACTTGATATCAAAAAAGCTCTTATTTGTCCTTCTACTTCTACGGATTTGGTGATATAATCTTCCATATTTCCTTGTCCTGGTGCAACTTCAGACAATGAGAGGCTTGTCAGCCACTTTACATGGCCAAATCATCGCGTTGGGAGCTTTTCCTACTATATTTGCCTTCCACTTTCCTTTCAACTATAAGTAGTTCCATTTCTCCACTTTTCCTAGTTCCAAAATGGATTTATTTGTTCTTTATTCCGTCCATTAGACTTTTAGTATGGGTCTGTATGTAACATTGTACTTACCCATAGTTCGAAAACTTCAATCTTTTGCTTATCGGTTTTTTTTTGAGAACCAATTGAGGATTGGAAAAATTGGAAAAACAGCGCGTTAGCTAGTTTAACTTTAGTATTTTTCCGTATAAAAGTACTTTTCCTTAAATTTCTTCACTGCATCCTCCAGCATTACTGCCTATTTTTTTATAGTCCTTCGAATATCGCAACTTTAACTTCATCCTGAAAAAATTGATAATAAAATGGTAGCTAAGGACAAAATTTATATTAGACTAGAATAAAATACCAAATTTGCAAGCAAATATAAATGAATATCTCAAGTTTTCCAACTCTCATCCTGTACTTTTAAAGATTTTCCACGATCTGGTTTGATCTAAAATACAAAAAGAATTAGCCAAAGAAAAATAGATTTATTAGATTAATAATGAAGGAAAATACTAAATCTTTTTGTAAAAATATTCCTAAGCAATCACTCGAATGATTGCAATTAATTTTCAAATAATATTAGTGCATGCAGTCAACTAATTAGAGATAGTTTACCTTAAAACAACCAATACTCCCATTATCTTATGAAAGCAAATGAATCGAGCATTTTTTTGTACCATTTGCACCCCTTATTGAAGCTCTGAAAAATTCGATTGTACCGATAAGAATAAGAGAAAGCTTTCATCCAAGTAATTATACCCACCTCTACCTGTAGAGTAGTTCAAGTCAATAATTTAGATAAAATCAGAAAGGCGTTTTTTCCATAAAAAAGACACCAGAATTATATCCATCCACAAAGAGATATATAGGCAGGTAGCGGACGTGTGCGGAATAAGAAATTACAACATTTAAGTAGTAATAATAATAAAATAATCGTGCACATATTCCACCGATGCCGTGCTCGGAAATAATTGTTAATTACCCGATAAATGGCCAAACGATTTTTATTTCATATCTTGGAATGTATCTGTTCATTATTTAAAACCAATTATGTTTGTTTTAAACAATCATAAATCAAATATAATTGATGAGTTTCTTTAATTGTCGTAACTGATTTGAGTTTTGAAATAAATATTTTTATTCAAATTTGCTTTGTTGCTGTAAGAGGATATTGTATTATCAGTCGGAATTATTCGGACGCGGAAAATATTTGAATTGAAAACAATTTGGAATTGTTTCATTTCGGATTTATTCGAATCAATTTTGTTTTATGATTAAAACAAAATAACAATGAATTTTAAAAATAACAATGAAAACAATTATTAAATGTTTTCAGTTATCCGAAACAAATCGAAATCTGTGGTAAGGTTAATAATAAATTCGTTACACTTATTATTTAAAGAAAATTATTTCTATTTACTAACAAAAATTATGGGTTTTAGATAAATCGACAATACTTAAAAACATTTAAAGTATCTGTGGAACTATTTTCGGCGGAGTTGTCCTTCTAGAACGCACCATTGAGGTTAATAGTAAAAGTCAATAGGTATATTATTTTAAGAAAAGTATTTTCATTTACTAAGAAAATTTGTCGTTTTTAGAAGTGACGTCGATACATAAAGCATCTAAAAGATTTATTCCCAACGTGGGGCACAGGCCCCACTGGTGGGACATGGTAATATTTTAGTGGGACATGCACCCTTTGGCTAATTATTCCAAAGACTATGGGGTTTAATTTAAGCTTTGGAGGCTTGTTTCAATACCAAATTAATGGCCTTTTAAGCTTTCTTCAGGTGAATAACCATAACATTTTGGATATCAAAATTTAAATACTACGAGGGGGAGCATCAGGATTTTAAAAATGCTTAGGTCATGGCCCAAAATCGGCTGGGGACCACTGATCTAAAATAATAGTTCCTTATCCAATGCCCTCGGGCATTAGTGCTCATAGATATATCCCCCAATGGGCCACTGAAATAAATATTCCTATAATTCCCAATAACAAATTTTTCTTGAAAAATAAACATTCCAGAATGTGGTTTTGGGTTCAAAATTATTGGTGAATTTTGGTCGAAGGTATGGAGTTGATTTGGGTGTAATAGTCCTTCTAGGATGCAATATATAGAAAGTACTGGAAACCATGAAAAGATGGGATTGTTTTCTTCGGGAAGACTTTGCCGAAGAAAAAGCTTCAGACCATAAATGTAAAGCAGCTTTCAATTAAATATTGATGAATGTCATCGGTTGGAAAAAAGATTATTTTCAAATAATTGTTCTGGCATCTTAGAAAACCTAATAACTTTAAAGCTTATAATCGTTAGTAAAAGAAATTAAAAAGAAAATGCCGAAATTCATAAAAGAAATTTATAAAGTTTTGGTAAGATAAGTCTTAAATTCATTATTTTCTTTTAAAAGTATTCTTCATTGATTATTTTACTTTTTAGAGATGCCATTGGAATTCAACTATTGCCCTGAAAAAGATTTAAAATCAGCAGAAGCTTTTTTTGTTAAATGTAAGGCAATTTTTTAATCTTTGATGCGGAAATATCTAATTGTGAAACATACAATAATCGTTCAAAAAAAATTCTTATATGTTAGATAAGATAAGCAAGAAAAAACTCAAATGAAGATTTTAAAAAGACATTGAAAATAATCAAAGAACAACTTTATTTCCTGATAAAGTTTTAGGTGATTTAAAAAAAATGCTTATATTTCCAAGAAAGTATTTAATAATTAAAATTTATACTTTCAGATTACATAAGATTAATTTCTTCTGGAAAACTTAAAAATTCAAGTGAGAAACAAGGAAGCATTATTAAAAAATGTATAACTTGTTTAGTTTATATAAATCTTTCGGTTAAAAATTGCCTTTACTAACGACATTCCAAGTTCAGGCCCAAAGTTATGGTGCAACAAGTATTGAAATTATTATAGTTTTTAAAAAAATAACTATATTAATGAAAATTTTGGTTTTAGAAGTATTGGTATTTATTTTCCTTACAAAGATTTAAAAAAGAAAACCTTTGCTTGATAAATATAAGGTAATCTAGCGACAAGGAAGAAAATGTTATAGCAAAGAATGAAAAATTATGTTAATACTATTCAAAAATTGTTTACAAGTTACTTTGGCTTAACTTTCCGAAAACCAATTGAAGATTTTCTAATCAAATATTTGGTAAGATACGTAATAAATTCCGATATATTTTCCAACGAGAACTCATTAATTTAAATTTGAGCTTTTTAGACTATATGGAATTACTTTTCGAAAACGTCAAAAAAACATTACAGAAGTTTGATCGAAATTGATGAATATTTCGTAGAATAAAAAGCAATGACTAAAAATGTAATCATGAAACCAGGAATTAATGTTTAAAAATCGTCATAGAATTCGACAAAGGTTTAAAAAACTTCTTAATCCAAATGTTTCTACACATATTTATTTAGTGCAATAATGTCTTAGGTACAATCCAATGTACCAAAATCCTTTTGTTTCATTCGTATGAATCTTTTAATTCTTAAAACCGGGAATCATAAGCGACATATTTCAAAAATTTCGCATCATATTGGCTAGAAAATCAATATGCATCGTAAATATAGATTTGTCTTCATAAGAAAATCGGGAAAAGGAAATTCGGTGCAACTAATCTCAAAGATCTGGATGGACCAGTTTAAAAGTTTATTTGATACAATATTATTCATAGTTATGAAACTATTTCATAGAGGTTCATTGAAAGTTAATTTTATTTAATCTAAGAACCTTATTTTATATTAAACACTTACATTTTTTCTTAATTTTTAGATTCTATGGTTAAAGTTTAAGTTTTCTCCAAGAGAAAACTCCAATGGCTTATAAGGAATTGCTTTTGGTTACTGTGAAGAAAAATACTAATAAAATTCGAAGATTTATCTTACCGAAAGCACAGTTTTCACGGATAATCACTCAATCGTAGAAATGGGTAGAGCTTTATTAAAAGCTCGTGTCAATAAAAGACCAAAATTGTATATAAAAATTTTATTTAACAATTTCAATGTTCTGTGAACCTAAATTACAATTCGCTTTGCCAACCCAAAAATATTCAAAACCAATATTTAAATGTTGAAAAGAATCAAACGTGACCGATTGCATCGTCGTAATTACATTTATCAAATGATGCAATGCCATTGGTCCAACATTTCAAGAAAATGTTCAAAAGTAAATGCCAATAATACATTTAATTGGCATAAAAATTACAGAGAGCAAAAGGCCCCTCTTATCTCTGCGATTATCCCAAATGATTGTACATTTTCCGTACAATTAATAGTCCCACATATTGGCTAGATGCACCTCCTCCACACCACCATACCGAACCTCTACCGAAAGGTTGAAGCGAACATTAAAACCCATAAATATAGACAATAGACATATTTTATACAACTCAAAATAAATTGGCCTCAAATATCACGTAATTTTCAAAGAGAAAAGAATATTATTATGATTATTATTATATATATTTATGGGCTGCGTTCAACTGTTCTTTTACTTATCGCACATCTGATCAATGCTGATGATGCGCTGCAATAATATTCGTTTCGATCCCAAATGGACAGTAATTTTCTCATCCCTGTTCCAATGATGGATGCACTGAACGATTTTCGTTGAGTGATTGTAAAGGCCTCGGCCAAACCATGTCATTTTGTCATTAAAGACAAGAAGAGATCACCGTGTGCTGGTGTATCATACAAAATCAAATGGACATGCCGGAATGGGACCTACCATGTGGGGGGGGAACCTTGACGCTCTCTTTCTCAATGTACATTGGCAATCATTATATATTATTAAACATGTATTTAATTTATTATTATCTTTACATATATGTTTCAGATTTGTACAGGCTGTTTTGTAAGTCTAAGTTACTTTGAAGGAACTATCCAACAAAAGGTTTCCAACCAAGACTATCGTCCATATCCATTAGGGTGATCCTTAATAAGAATGGTTTTGAAATTTCTTTGCTCCCAGGAGCAAAGAGGAAAAAAAATCTCTGGAAATTTAAGCTCTTAATATTAACTTTAAGATAGTCCGCTTTCCTACTTAAGTTTCTTATGGAAATAACGTGGGAAAAATTAAATTTTTTCTTTAGAATTCCATAACTCAGCGACCAATAAACCGAAAGTTACTAAATACGTCGTGTTTATTGTAAATTTAACGCTCTATAAAAAAGAGTTCTTATGATTTTTCGCTAAATCTATTGGCTTAAGAGTTATTGGCTTATGTATTAGCTTAAGAATTCGGCACTAAGGATCAATGAAAATATGATGAATTTTTTAACTGAGCAATGGAAAGATGGTAGAGTTGGTTACATAGCTAATATTGAATCTGATGACAATGAAAAAGTTCAAAAAATTAAGGATGAACTACTACAGCTACGTCGTGAAAAATCACAAAAATAATATTCTATTTGCTTTTTTTTTAAAATAAATACAAATTTTGCATAAGAAATTTGATATATTTCGTAAAAATAAGTATTTACTTAATAGTTATACAATAACTAAACTTTGAGCTCGAATAACTCTTAAACCAATAGATTTAGCGAAAAATCATAAGAGCTTTTTTTTGTAGAGCATTAAATTTACAATAAGCAGGACGTATTTAGTAACTTTCGGCTAGTTTGTCGCTGAGTTATGGAATTCTTAAGAAAAAAAATTAATTTTTCCCATGTTATTTCTACAAGAAACTTAAGTTGAAAAGCGGACTATCTTAAAGTTAATATTAAGAGCTCAAATTTCCAGGGATTTTTTTTTAATCAATTTGGAAGCATTTGAGTTCCTGGGAGTAAAGAAATTTCAAAAATATCCTTATTAAGGACCTACCTAATATCCATGCTATTGAAGCAGTATCAATTACACTGAAAACCGCTATAGGAATCCTTAATACCTGTTTACTAGACTGATTCAAAAAAATTATGAAATTTTTTTCTTAATTATATCGAAAATATTCTTGGAAATGACAAAAAAAAGTCCTGTGAAAGTTTAAGCTCTTAATATTAAGAGTTGCTGCATCCCAAATTTCGATTTTCCATTTAAATAACATGGGAACATCTCTTACACTTTGGAATTTTATAGTTCACGTTGGTAACAATATTTCGGAATGACCAAGGTATATTCTTGTAGAAAATTGAACGATCTACAAAAAAGGTCTCCAACAAGTTTTTGATATATTTATTCCTTCAAAAGTTATTCGAGGTCAAAGTTGAACTACAGAGAAATGTTAATATTTTTTCAATTTTTTGACGCAACCATCAATTTTATGAGAACATTTTATAGGACATTTTTTGCAGAGCACTTTTTTTTCTATAATTTATCTCTATAAAAGTTTTTTATATTTTTCACAGGTTAGTCGGGGTTGTAGGCAATGTCCTAAGAATTTTGCAGGTACCAATGCTTGTAATCGAATGAAAATCAAATCATTTACTTCCTTTGTTCTAGGTTTAGTCCTCAACTCTCAAATCTTCAACAAAGTTTCTGGAAAATCAAAAAGACAAACTGCAAAAGTATGATAAATAAAAAGCTGGCAATTTTGGAGGAAGAATTATGTCCAAATGTAACGTAATACTTGGATCTCTTGCCGAATACTAAGTTTAAAGATTTCCAAACCGATTTGAACAAAAATACCTTTTTATGTTGGTTTCAAGAATTTCAAGACAACCTGTATACAAATAGGCGCTTTTATATACATCGGTCATTACAAATACGTTTATGATTGGTGGAACGTTGAATGTTGTGACCATTTTGAAGTTTGACGGGGTCTGGGGCTTGACTTGACCGAGCTTGATTGCCGGTTATGATTTTTACTGTTGAAAAAGCCACAAATCCACCTTGATACCAATTATTGTTCAATTTGAAAAGATAAAAATGTTTTTCTTCTTATTATTTCTATTATTGTTATAATTAGATATCTCTCACTAAAGCAAAACGACACATAGAAGGATACGTTGTTTTTTTTTAGTGGTAGGTATTCATCTATAATTTTTTTTTTTTTGGTTTTTTTAGTATTGTGGGAGAGGTAAATCGTGAGCGCAGCATATGGACGAATCGTAGGTACACCAAAAAATTAATAGCTTTTTGATGATGGAATTAAAACGTTTCCGAATGGTTCTAAATTGATAGTTTAAAGACATTTGTAAATATTATTTTAAATACCATGTACTACGTACCATGCCTTTGTACAGATCTTTTTTCTGATCTCCATATTTTTCAGATTTGATTTGCTGGAATTTTCATAGAGAGAAAAAATAATGATACGGTAGAATGGATTCAAAGAAGAAATAATTGACCATCTTGGAAATATTAATTACTTAAATGTAAAGATATTTATTTGTAATTACTTTTTGTAAGTATTGTACAATTTTTATTCCCATAACATTTTTTTCCGATATACCTAAGTATATGTTTGAAAAGATCAGAAGTTCAATGAAAATTATTGATCACGTAAAAGTTTCTTTACAATTGTTAATGCTTGTAATATTTAATTTATATGTTCTTACTTACTTCTTTTGATGAAATATTTAGACATTTACCATTTTGCTCTTCTAAAATTGAACATCTTACCTCCGTACGGAAGAAAAGTTCATTTATAATATGCACAGAAATGTCTTAATAGTTTTTTTTTTCCACGTAAATCCTTTTATGATTTGCGCCTGAAAATTATAGAAATCATAAAGCATTGAATGATAATTTACACGAAAATTTAACATGTATACCATAAAAAAAATTGGATTTATTTATAAACGTAACGGTTTTGAAATTATGATACGTTTTTGTCAACAATTGACCTATATGCCGCGAAAACATAATGCTTAAAATGTAATTATACTTATAAAGTATATGTACGACAATCACATTTGTCTTTTGTATATATATCTACGTTTTTAAACTTGCAATTTAGCAAAAATTGTTTGGTAAGTTTGAATTTTTTATGCCTTTTGAAAATGACTTTAAAAGATATATTTAAGTAATTACTTTTGTATTACGTTAAAAAAACATATTGCTTTAAATCTTAAAGGTGAATTATACGTTTTATTTGAGGTACTCCAAGATATACTTAGCTAAGATTTTTTGTTGGAGTGATTTTATGAAATGTCAATCACTTAATCGTTTAAAAAGTCGCTTAAACTTATAAAATTATTAAGCCAAATTTAAAAGTAGACATTTTTAGTGGCAAACTTTGTTTAATTATAGTGAAGCTAGGTTTAAATTGATTTGAATTTGTAAAATGAAATTAGCAAATGACAACTGACATTTACTTAAATTTGGGGGAATTCCAAAAATTACTAAAATATTAAATTTTCTCAGAAAATTGTTGATTTTCTTCTTTAGTTTGTCGAAATTTTCACGATATAAGAAGTATGTAATGATTTTTTTGGTTCAAGAACCAAGAAAATTCATATTTCCATCCATTAAGTATGAAATTCCTAAGTGTATTGTATTACAATTCTGAATTTTCAGTTCGGGAAGTTCTTAGCAATAAATCGAAACCCAGTTGTATACTCATAATATGACCAAAGATTCCATTTATCAATGAAAATATTTTAAGGAATTTATAAAATCGTTTAAAAAGTCGCTTTAACTTAAAAAATTATTAAACTAAATTTAAAAGTAGATATTTTTAGTGGCAAACTTTGTTTAATTATAGTGAAGCTAGGTTTAAATTTGTAAAGTGAAATTAGCAAATGACAACTGACATTTACTTAAATTTGGGGGAATTCCAAAAATTACTAAAATATTAAATTTTCTCAGAAAATTTTTGATTTTCTTCTTTAGTTTGTCGAAATTTTCACGATTTAAAAAGTATGTAATGATTTTTTTGGTTCAAGAACCAAGAAAATTCATATTTCCATCCATTAAGTATGAAATTCCTAATTGTATTGTATTGAATTTTCAGTTTGGGAAGTTCTTCGCAATAAATCGAAACCCAGTTGTATACTCATAATACCAAAGATTCCATTTATCAATGAAAATATTTTAACGAATTTATAAGATCGTTTAAAAAGTCGCTTAAACTTATAAAATTATTAATCTAAATTTAAAAGTAGACATTTTTAGTAGCAAACTTTGTTTAATTATAGTGAAGCTAGGTTTAAATTGGTTTGAATTTGTAAAATGAAATTAGCAAATGACAACTGACATTTACTTAAATTTGGGGGAACTCCAAAAATGACTAAAATCTTAAATTTTCTCAGAAAATTTTTGATTTTCTTTTTTAGTTTGTCGAAATATTCACGATTTAAAAAGTATGTAATGATTTTTTTGGTTCAAGAACCAAGAAAATTCATATTTCCATCCATTAAGTATGAAATTCCTAAGTGTATTGTATTACAGTTCTGAATTTTCAGTTCGGGAAGTTCGTAGCAATAAATCGAAACCCAGTTGTATACTCATAATACCAAAGATTTCATTTATCAATGAAAATATTTTAACGAATTTATAAAATCGTTTAAAAAGTCGCTTAAACTTATAAAATTATTAAGCTTAATTTAAAAGTAGGCATTTTTAGTAGCAAACTTTGTTTAATTATAGTGAAGCTAAGTTTAAAAGGATTTGAATTTGTAAAGTGAAATTAGCAAATGACAACTGACATTTACTTAAATTTGGGGGAATTCCAAAAATTACTAAAATATTCAATTTTCTCAGAAAATTTTTGATTTTCTTCTTTAGTTTGTCGAAATTTTCACGATATAAGAAGTATGTAACGATTTTTTTGGTTCAAGAACCAAGAAAATTCATATTTCCATCCATTAAGTATGAAATTCCTAAGTGTATTGTATTACAGTTCTGAATTTTCAGTTTGGGAAGTTCTTCGCAATAAATCAAAACCCAGTTGTTTACTCATAATACCAAAGATTCCATTTATCAATGAAAATATTTTAACGAATTTATAAAATCGTTTAAAAAGTCGCTTAAATTTATAAAATTATTAAGCTAAATTTAAAAGTAGACATTTTTAGTAGCGAACTTTGTTTAATTATAGTGAAGCTAGGTTTAAATTTGTAAAGTGAAATTAGCAAATGACAACTGATATTTACTTAAATTTGAGGAAATTCCAAAAATTACTAAAACATTAAATTTCTCAGAAAATTTTTGATTTTCTTCTTTAGTTTGTCGAAATTTTCACGATATAAAATGTATGTAATGATTTTTTTGGTTCAAGAACCAAGAAAATTCATATTTCCATCCATTAAGTATGAAATTCTTAAGTGTATTGTATTACAGTTCTGAATTTTCAGTTTGGGAAGTTCTTCGCAATAAATCAAAACCCAGTTGTATACTCATAATACCAAAGATTCCATTTATCAAAGAACATATTTTAACGAATTTATAAAATCGTTTAAAAAGTCGCTTAAACTTATAAAATTATTAAGCCAAATTTAAAAGTAGACATTTTTAGTAGCAAACTTTGTTTAATTATAGTGAAGCTAGATTTAAATTGATTTGAATTTGTAAAATGAAATTAGCAAATGACAACTGACATTTACTTAAATTTGGGGGAATTCCAAAAACTACTAAAATCTTAAATTTTCTCAGAAAATTTTTGATTTTCTTCTTTAGTTTGTCGAAATTTTCACGATATAAAAAGTATGTAATGATTTTTTTGGTTCAAGAACCAAGAAAATTCATATTTCCATCCATTAAGTATGAAATTCCTAATTGGTATTGTATTGAATTTTCAGTTTGGGAAGTTCTTCGCAATAAATCGAAACCCAGTTGTATACTCATAATACCAAAGATTCCATTAATCAATGAAAATATTTTAACGAATTTATAAACAATTCCCATTCAAAAATATTCGATTAAAACTATCGCAAATTCCATTAAATCGACTTCAAACACATAATAGTCTTTTTAATTTTTTTCCTCAAACATTATATTCACAGAGAAAGTTACCTACATAATTGTAATATTAATTCAATTCATCGAAAACGGAAATGTTTCACTTATAGTTTTGTACGTAATTAAAACACTCGCGAGCGATTAATTTAAATTTTATTACTTTCATTGAAAAATCGTTAGAGATACTCTGAAAAGAAAACCATTTGAACAATACACAAATAATAGGGAAGTTGGGGGTACGGCGTGATTCATTGGCATACCAACGTTAATGAAAAATGGGTAGGTAATATATTATCGTTGGAAAATGATGTAATGTGATGAGTGCACGGTTAAGTAACTAACTTTGGTTATTCTGATGTTCACTGGGTGGATGAGCACTGTGGAAGAACTTGCTTTCTCATTATAATAATCATAATCTATTTAATTGCTAGTTGAGAGATGTGTGGTGCTGATTAACAATAAATTGTTCTCATTAAAACAATTTTGTATTTTTAACTGTTGCATAAATTTAACGCACATTAAACAAGCTTATGTTTTTTGTTCCTCTATATGTGCTTGTATTTATCTTTATCTTCAACAATATGGTCAGCTGAATTTGCTCGTATACTGTATACCTACTCTTCCCATGAATCACTAAATAGGGCTGCCGTGTTAAATGTAACAAACCCTTGCACATTTTTTTTTTTTCACTTTACTTATCAGTGTTTTACGCATATTATTTATGCAGTTTACTTGTGTATAGTGTGAGCACAATTATTGTTATTGTTCTTTGTATAATGAAGCTTTAATATTTCAATAAAAATGCATAACATAGTCATCTTCAGTCGACATTAACTATTCCAACCATGGAGGGTAACTAAGTTAACTGACAAATAGGATCTTAAATGTTTTATTATCAATTTTCGGTGCTTTCATTAGCAGTGGCGTAACCAAGGGCCTTGGGGCAAATTAAAACATGGGGCCCCCACTGCTATGTAAACTGATTAGGTTTTATCAAATAAAAATATGAAATATACAAATACATTAAAAATGTTAAGCTACTTAAGCTCTTTTTTGTCCACTGCAGGCCAGGTAATAAAAATATTAAACAGTAACAACATAAATTTCAATTGATACTAGGTATAGGTTTGGCTAATAAAACGAAATAG
The DNA here is from genome assembly GCA_958496175.1 of Sisyra terminalis. Taxonomy (NCBI): domain Eukaryota; kingdom Metazoa; phylum Arthropoda; class Insecta; order Neuroptera; family Sisyridae; genus Sisyra; species Sisyra terminalis. The sequence continues at coordinate 68,781,640 of OY292274.1, read as the reverse complement.
AAAAGATTCAAGGGTTTTTCAAGAGTACAAAATTGATGCTGGTTGATCATGCGTACTTGCATAAATTTGCGTACCTACTATAACTGTGTTATTCCCATTCGGTCAATTTTCCTGTGCTTTTCGGACTAATTCCACCGAATTCTTGAACTACAATAAATCCAAATTCAATTTAAATCTAAAAGCTAACATTTTATTAGTTCATACAATGATACTATGGCTTGTTTTATCAAAAAAATATTTTTTTCATATTGTAACTATTACCAAAAGTATTTTTCAACAAATTTCAAACGGTTTCCTTTGATTATTACTTTTGTTTAGAACTTTTATTTGATTGTTGACCAATTTGTCATAGGTTCGTTTTTTTCAAGAGTACAAAATTGATGCTGGTTGATCATGCGCACTTGCATAAATTTGTGTACCTATTAAAAACTGTGTTATTCCCATTCGGGCATTTTTCCTGTGCTTTTCGGACTAATTCCTTTTATCTTTATTATTATTATCGGACTAATTATCTTTTAATATATGTGACGAACTAAATCAAACATTTGGTAAGTTATTTGCTTTATTTAAGAATGATAAACTTGACGTAATATAACTTTGTTTACAATTATGTAGATTAGACAGATTCAAAAAAAAAATGATGAATTTTTTTTTCTTAATTATATCGTAAATTTTGTTGGGCATGACAAAAAAAAATCCTGTGAAAGTTTCAGCTCTTAATATTAATGTTAAGAGGTGCCGCATCGCAAATTTCGATTTTCCATTTAAATAACATGGGAACAATATTCTCTTGCACTTTGGAATTTTATAGCTCACGTTGGTGGCAATATTTCGGAATGGTCAAGGTATATTCTTGTTGAAAATTGTAAGATCTACAAAAAAGGTCTTGTACAAGTTTTTGATATATTTATTCCTTCAAAAGTTATTGGAGGTAAAAGTTGAACTAAAGAGAAATTTTAATATTTGTTCAATTTTTTGACGCAACCATCAATTTTATGAGAAAATTTTATAGGACATTTTTTGTAGAGCACTTTGTTTTCTATAACTTATCTCCATAAAAGTTTTAGATATTTTTCACAGGTTCTAAGTTATTTAATTAAAATAAAATAAATAATTTTTATGTTAAAAATATAATAATTCAGGGAATTTTCAGTTTAATACAAATCACTAAGGACCTGTGAAAAATATCAAAAACTTTTATAGAGATAAGTTATAGGAAAAAAAGTGCTCTACAAAAAATGTCCTATAAAATTTTCTCATAAAATTGATGGTTGCATCAAAAAATAGAAAAAATATTAAAATTTCTCTTTAGTTCAACTTTGACCTCGAAAAACTTTTGAAGGAATAAATATATCAAAAACTAAGTAAAGACCTTTTATGTAGATCGTTCAATTTTCTACAAGAATATATCTTTGTCATTCCGAAATATTGTCCCCATGTAATTTAAATAGAAAATCGAAATTTGCGATACGTTACCCCTTAATATTAAGAGGTGAAACTTTCACAGGATTTTTTTTGTCATTCCCAACAATATTTTCGAAATAATTAAAAAAAATCATTTTTTTTTTGAATCAGTCTAATGTAGATGGCGTGCATTCAAAATTTCTCTTTAGTTCAACTTTGACCTCGAATAACTTTTGAAGGAATAAATATATCAAAAACTTTTTGGAGACATTTTTTGTAGATCGTTCAATTTTCTACAAGAATATACCTTGGTCATTCCCAAATATTGTCACCAACGTGACCTATAAAATTCCAAAGTGCAAAAGAAAATTGTTCCCATGTTATTTACATGGAAAATCGAAATTTGCGATACGGCACCTCTTAATATTAAGAGCTGAAACTTTCACCGGATTTTTTTTGTCATTTCCAACAATTTTTTCGATATAATTAAAAAAAATCATTTTTTTTTTGAATCAGTCGAAAAAAAAATCGAAATTTTTAATACTTAGCAAAAAAGCACAGCTTTTTTGGCTTTTTCGAATCAAAAAATAAAACGTTGGTATTATCAAACCAAATCGTATATTTATCAATATATTTAACAAGTAATTTTCGTTGAAGAATCGTAGCACGAAATGTTTTCATATTCAATGATAAATTTCCCATTTACTTTAACTAAATATTAACAATAATGGAACAAAAACATTGTTGAAAAAGTAATTAATTTATATGAATATATTCATCACGTTCTCAAGCCAAACAATTTTAGAAATTTCATAAATATTTTCACGAACTTGACAAACTACAAAGCTTCTATATTATATAAAAGCCGAATATTACATATGATGTACCTAACTTTGTATATAATAATATTATTATATTATATGGATAAACAGGTTGAATTGATTATAAGAAAATATATACACGAACATTCTCTTAAGTATATCTATATATGATGTAATAAATTCATTATTTTATTTGACGTAATTTCGAACAATAAAAAGAACCACTTGTGAATGGTGAAAAGGAGAAAAAAAATTATTCAGACCAACTAATATTTTGTTTCGTGACTAATTGTAAGTAAAATTAACGAGGTAAAACTCTTTTGCAAACCATTAACTCCGTATATTTTGCACATTCGGCTATGTTGATAAATTTTCGGTCGTAAAAAACGGCAACCACACGAACGATTGAAGTTTACGTAATAACTTCCTACTTATAATTTTTGATATATAAAATTAACGGCTGATTGTTTTAATTTTTATTATTGACAATTAAGGAATCAAGAGAAAAAAAAATTCAACGTAGTACTAAGAAGAATGGGGAGTGCGTTTGGTGACCACCGGAAATAAAATGTTCGCGTTTTCCACTGTTAATATCACGAAGAGCTCGAAAACGTCTGGGCCGTTCCTAATGATGATCTCACGTTATATTTAGAGAGCATTTTACAACATATGACGAGCGATTATCCGCACCACATGGTCACAGGAAAAAAATTATGCATCAAAAGATAATAATAAATGCTCGCATACATATTACGCTAGTTTATCACGATCACCACATAGACGTAAAGTTGGTACACCTAGACGTAGGTAGGTACACCACTGATGAGTATCGGACCATTGTAAAACGTTTCTTTTGATCTGATATTTATATTGTTTGGAAACTAAAAATCCTCATTAATTTTTGAAAAATTATCTTCAAGGGTTGCCAACCTTCAATCTAAACAATTAAAACGAGACCTGGTTGTGTTAAACCATTGCGCTTAAACGTTTGTATGTTTAATTGAAGATTAGACTTCAATCAAGATTAAAAAAAAAAAAAGAAAACAAGGGTGAATTCTTTATAAACATTAACATATTTCAAATGGCTTGATACAAGTTCAGTCACAATTAACATGTAAATTTTGTATTAAACAGTAAAATTTTGCAAAACAAAATAACGCAGAGTTCCCTCCGAAAATTATTCTAATTAAATGATAATTAAAGCGTTTAAAGTATGAGGAAACAATGGTTACATTAAAAATATGTGTGATTATCGATGATAATTATTTTTTTTTATTTCTTTTTCAATTTCAGGAAGGGAAAAACGTCTTGAGGAAATAGTCAAAGAGTTATGTAATTTCTGTGATTTTATAATAAAAATTATCGTTTGATTTAATATTCCATGGAGGAACTACTTGAATTGATTTTTCTTTGTTTGAAACTAATACGGCGTATAAGTTTTAGAATATTTGCAAATATCATATTTATATTTGAATTTTTCGCGCTTGTTTTACACAAATAATTTTTCTTAAGCTTATATCTTTTTCTATTGTTTTTATTGGGATATGTTTTTTCTTTGTTTATAATTTGAATGTCATCAATTTTACCAACTTTCAGTATAAAGTATTTAAACTTCCGCGGTTGTTTTAGTCACGGTTGTTTAAGATTATATCTTTTTCTATTGTTTTTATTGGGATATGTTTTTTCTTTGTTTATAATTTGGATGTCATCAATTTTACCAACTTTTAGTATAAAGTTTTTAAATTTCCGCGATTGTTTTAGTCATCATTATTTTATGAACGTACTTTTGGGTAATGTGTCTAGATTTTGGCAAGCCTAAAGATGTCCTTTTCTACTTTGAATATTTGCATATATTTTATCTCTTTAACTTTCAATAAGTCAAATCAAATTTTGGTATTCCCGCTTGTTTTGCATAAATAATTTTTCTTAAGCTTATATCTTTTTCTATTGTTTTTATTGGGATATGTTTTTTCTTTGTTACTGATTTGGGTATCATCAATTTTACCAAATTTTAGTATAAAGTATTTAAATTTCCGCGGTTGTTTTAGTTACCATTATTTTATGAACGCACTTTTGGGTAATGTGTCTAGATTTTGGCAAGCCTAAATATGTCCTTTTCTACTTTGAATATTTGCATATATTTTATCTCTTTAACTTTCAATAAGTCAAATCAAATTTTGGTATTTCCGTGGATTGGGCACGTCAGCGTGGTTCAGAACCATTATGGCTCAATTTATTCGCGAAAATTTAATCAAAATCCAAAAGAAATACAATAAAATTGGAAGTCAAATCAAATTTCGGTATTCCCGTGGATTGGGCACCGTCAGCGTGAATCAGAACCATTATGGCTCAATTTATTTGCGAAAATTTAATCAAAATCCAAAACTAAAAATTGGAAGTCAAATTAAATTTCGGTATTCCCGTGGATTGGGCACGTCAGCGTGGATCAAAACCATTATGGCTCAAATTTAAGAAAAATCCAAAACAAATACAATAAAATTGGCTCATATTTCTTTAAGATACGTCAAAATCTAATAAAGTTGCATTTTCTTCTTTTTTTTTTTACTTAAATCCGCGAATAAATTGAGTTTAATGGTTCTGATCCACGCTGACATGCTTGATCTACGAGAATACCCAAATTTCTTTATGAAATTATTTTATTTAATGCAAATATTATGATTGTTTCATAGAAATATTAAAAGTATAAGTCTTCGTTAGTTACATATCTAAAAATTGTTGTTTTACATTAAAAATTTGAGCTTTTACTTAAACCGTTTTTTTAAATTTATGTCATTTTTAGTTTTATATATTTTTCTGTTGTTATAATTTGAGTATATTTTATCTTTGTTGTACACCAGTGTTGAACAGTATACCGCAGTATCACCAACTTTTAGTGACTTATGGAAATTTTTAAAAACTAACCAACTATTACAATCTTTTGGTAATAAATCAATTAATTTCAATAGTAGGATTTGTGAAACAAACCTACCAACTTCGAAAATCTAATCTTTTACTTTAACTCATTTTTAGTTGGTAACACTCATAAGTATAATAAATAAGTAGTTTATTTTTTATTTATTATTATTTATATTCAAATTAAAAACAAGTCTTATAAAGATGCGTCAGCACATCGGCAAAATTACAAAATTTCATGCATTTAAACTTAATTTATTTGATAATCTTAAATTTTGAATTTCACGCGCTTTTTTTAAGTGCCAGTATTGTATGAACGTACCCCCATTTGCAATCATCGTTATATCTTTCTCTATTGTTACTATTTGAATATGTTTTATCCTTTTTGTACTCCAGTATCATACATAATAGACCGCAGTATTACCAACTTTAACAAAATTAACTTGGGTCATTGGGATGAAAGTCAAGCCACGTGGGGATTAAAGGCTACAAAAGAGTTGATGTCCTTACCCGAAAAGAATCCCAAATACCATTTCCAGGCCCGTAGCCTATACTTGGTATTACAAAGTCGACAATGAAAAATATCATTTAACAAGTGGGTTTATAAAAATTACTGAACATTATGGAGGAAAACCACTGGACAAAAGTAGAGTAAAAGTACAGTAATGATGGAAAAACCACTGTGGACTTGCATATAATAGAATTTGGTACTTGTGGATGACCCAAGATGCAGATTTTGGCAAGAAAAAGATGAAACCGCTTTTTATATTCAGTGGGAATGCAATTCTCTGAAGAACTGGAAATGTCATATTGACAAATGATCCACAAAAATGAAAGATTAATCAAAGAAGTGGCACTTCCAAAAGACCAAAGCTTTAAAAACTTACCAAAAGCACAAAAAGCTTTGATTTTTCTAAGACGAAATCAAAGTTTAAAACATATCTATCAGCTTAACTAATTGTAGGTATTGTTATTCACCAATGATAAAATATTTTAATTTCCAATTGAAGTTGTAGGTAAAATAAGCTTAGAAGCATTTATGTAAATTGTCCTCAGCTTTTAATATTCAATGGGAATGCAATACTCAGAGGAACTGAAAATACTATTTTGACAAACGATCCACAAAAATTCACTTCCAAAAGATTCCAAAGATCCACTTCCGAAAGACCGAAGCTTTAAAAACTTACTAAAAGCACGAAAAGCTTTAGCTTTTATAATATGAAATCAAAGTTAAAAACATATCTATCAACTCAACTAATTGTAGGTATTCTTATAAATTAATGATAAAATATTTTAATTTCCAATTGAATTTTTAGGTAAAAGAAGCTTAGAAGCTTTTATGTAAATTATTCTCAGCTTTTTATAATCAATGGGAATGCAATACTCTGAAGAACTGGAAATACTATTTTGACAAACGATCCACAAAAATCCACTTCCGAAAGACCAAAGCTTTAATAACTTACCGAAAGCACAAAAAGCTTTAACTTTTATAATTTGAAATCAAAGCTTAAAACATATCTACCAACTAAATTAATTTTAGGTATTGTTTTACATTAATGATAAAATATTTTAACTTCTAATTGAAATTTTAGGTAAAAGAAGTTTAGAAGCATTTATGTAAATTGTTCTCAGCTTTTTAAATTCAGTGGGAATGCAATACTCTGAAGAACTAGAAATGCCATTTTGACAAACGATCCACAAAAAGGAAAGATAGAGTAAAGAAATAAGAAATCAAAGAAGTGGCACTTCCAAAAAGCACAAAAAGCTTTAACTTTTATAAGACGAAATCAAAGTTTAAATCATATCAACTAAACTAATTGTAGGTATTGTTATAGAATAATGATAAAATATTTTAACTTTTAATTGAAGTTTTAGGTAAAAGAAGTTTAGAAATGTTTATGCAAATTGTTCTCAAAGCTTTTCCATCGTTTTCTGCAAATGATATTGGATATAATAGGAATCGTATTTATCAGTTTATCACTGAATAAATTATCCAAATTAATCACTAAGTGATGAAAATCAATGAACCAAATATTAGTCGCTGTAATGACAAATCGTTCATCTTCAACTGAAGATATTAGACATAAAAAAAGATAAATCGTTCATCTTCATCTTCAACTGAAGATATTAATATTAAAAAAATCTTTTCATAATTTCCGTTATTTGTCCGTTACGGAATATACGAGCGGTTGGCATTTTTGTCAGCTCTTCAAATTAGAATTATTAAAAATTATTTTATGCACGTAATTGTTTTAAAAAAGTTTATTAAATGTTAAACCAAGCATAATTTACAATTACCATTTGGTGAGTTTGTTAATACCTACGTATTTCATCATTATTACTATTTGGATGACTGTGACGATCTAAAAAGAAAAAAAAAACAACATTTGCTTAATTGGAGAGTAATCAATTTTAAATTTAGAAATAAATGTAGAGAAATGTATAGAGAAATAGCAGTTATAATAATAACATAGTATAATCAGTAGTACGTAGATATACCAAATGCGGTAATTTAATATCAGTTTAAAATATTTCCCACACTAGACGAGCTACGCATAAGCACAGAAAGCATACGGTTTTATATTCTATCATTCCTTATATTAGGTATATTATATATTTCAATACTTAATACTGTCCAATCTGGACAAAGATATCCGAATGGAATGAGGCAAGGTGGATCAAAATCCCACTCTCTTACACCAAAGGTAATATTGAAGTCGCACGAAACATATAATAATAAAAATAAAAGTTCATATAAATGTCATTTAATTTTGTAGATGTGTGTAACCAATAATCATGGTCCGCAGTTATTCGGCAATCATCATGAAGAAGTCTCAATGGAATAGGCAAGGGGGGCATGGGATGGGGAGGGATGGGGTTTGGGTAGGCGAAAGGACAACGATGGTCAACGTTCATTTTTCAAATAAAAACCCAAACACATGCTTATTATAAATGCTCATTATTGAAGGTAAAAATATATTTTTTCCCCCGTTGGTGAGGTGAGGGGACACAAGGGAAATATACATTCGTAACTAATAATTTATGGCTTGTTTTCCATTCAGAGACAATAATAGTTCAAACTGGTCAAATTAATTGGGAGGTTTTCGATTTATTAAGTCTTTTATATCAGTTTACTTCCAAAAATGTAATTATTTTCCATGAAGAATTTTTCAATTATTAGGTATGTACCGATTTCTTGGTAAATTTTTTAAAGGTTTAATCAGAATTTTGGTTGAAATCTATGCAATTGTAGTTAATCATGATTTTTTTTCTTTTAGAAGAATCGCAGAAATCAGCCAAGTCGTCAATTTCTTGAAACCAAAGCATTCCATAGTTAAATATATTTAACAACTAGTAGTTGCCCGTTGCATTCGCAACTAAAGGTTTTATCTCATTTTTTTTATCATTTTAAATGACGTCATTTCACTAAATTAGTATGAAAGTTTAATACTTATGTAGTACTTATACCAGGCGATTTTAAATTTTGGTTCGTTTTTCAACAATCAAACTTTTTAAAATCTATTTTATCTTATGAACCAATGGTTGTGATCTGGACTAATTATATATTCGGCTGAAAAGCATTAAGGTAGCAATTTTTTGCCATATCATTCACTGGCAATTCAAATATAAAATCTTCGATACTAACTTTTTTTCGGTATTTAGAACAATTTGAAAACCAATTATTGTTATTGAAAATAAATAAAATATTCGTATTTACTTCTACGCTTTCCATCTATTGCCAATAATTTTGTATGTACAATGTCCAAATATCCGAAATCGAATAGTTTTTTAATCATGTTAACTAACATAAAGAAGGTTATTATTTTTTTTTTCTTTTTCCAGTGTATTTTCCAATATAAGTGCACTTTTGTGTCGATAAAATTTGGAAAGTGTTTTCCTTATACGATGCAGATATATAATAAGAAAGGATTTTTGAAAATTTCTCCCCTAAAAGAGTGAAAAACGGTAGCAAAGTTTGTAAGGGATAACGTTTAATAAACAATCGAAATTTCAAATTTAATAATCAATCAAAGTCCGTTAAAAGTGAAACGTTATTACTGCTTAATATAAAACAAAGTTGATTTATTATTAGAAATAAAAATTTAGGGTCTGCTTAAAAATTTAAACTCTGATTAGTAAATATATCTGTAAAAGTTAAGTTAAGTTTATAAGTGAGCATTATGTTTTTTGGCTTTCACATATTGTAAACCTGAAAATACATTAGTGAGTGAGTACTAGGGTGTTTTTTTTTTTTGAATTTTTTTGGTCCCATCGTGAAATTTTGTTGGAAATACCAAAAAAAAAAATTCCCTGAAAGTTTGAGCCCTTAATATTAATTTTAAGTCCTCGACCAAGACGTGTAAAGATTTCCCATTGAAAATACACGGAAACTCTGATTTTTTATTTTTAAATTTCTATATCTCAGCGGCATTTCATGGGATCGCTTTTACCGAAGATGGTTATTTCTCAGAATTAAACGCTCTACAAAAGTGCCCATTGCGACAAAGTCGTAACTCACACCGGTGAGGTAGTACGGGCCACTGAACCTGATTTTTCCATAAAATTCGCGTTTTTTTTGCATTTATCTCGTAAATAACAAGAACCACGGAAAAAATATAAATGAAAAACTTGTAGAGAATTTGATTTCCTACAAAAAAGGTCGTGTAGACCAAATCGCGAAGATCAATATTAAACGAGATACTAAGCCTTGAATTGTATGGAAAAATCAGGTTCAGTGGCCCGTACTACCTCACCGGTGTGAGTTACGACTTTGTCGCAATGGGCACTTTTGTAGAGCGTTTAATTCTGAGAAAAAACCATCCTCGGTAAAAGCGATCCCATGAAATGCCGCTGGAATATAGAAAATTATAAAAACATTATAAATGAAAAACTTGTAGAGAATTCGATTTCCTATAAAAAAGTTCCTGTAGACCAAATCGCTAAGACCAATATTAAACGAGATATTAAGCCTTGAATTTTATGGAAAAATCAGGTTCAGTGGCCCGTACTACCTCACCGGTGTGAGTTACGACTTTGTCGCAATGGGCACTTTTGTAGAGGGTTTAATTGTGAGAAAAAACCATTTTCGGTAAAAGCGATTCCATGAAATGCCGCTGGGATATAGAAAATTATAAAAAAATTATAAATGTTAAACTTGTAGAGAATTCGATTTCCTACAAAAAAGTTCCTGTAGACCAAATCGCTAAGACCAATATTAAACGAGATATTAAGCCTTGAATTGATTTTTCTGTGAAATTTTTGCCGATCATTGATTTAAACTTAATAAAATGATCAATTCATCAAAAATCACTTCAAGGCTTAATATCTCGTTTAATATAGATCTTAGCGATTTGGTCTACAGGACCTTTTTTGTAGGAAATCAAATTCTCTACAAGTTTTTCATTTATATTTTTTCCGTGGCTCTTGTCATTTACGAGATAAATGCAAAAAAAACGCGAATTTTATGGAAAAATCAGTGGTTCAGTGGCCCGTACTACCTCACCGGTGTGAGTTACGACTTTGTCGCAATGGGCACTTTTGTAGAGCGTTTAATTCTGAGCAAAAAACCATCTTCGGTAAAAGCGATCCCATGAAATTCCGCTGAGATATAGAAATTTAAAAATAAAAAATCAGAGTTTCCGTGTATTTGCAATGGGAAATCTTTACACGTCTTGGTCGAGGACTTAAAATTAATATTAAGGGCTCAAACTTTCAGGGAATTTTTGTTTTGGTATTTCCAACAAAATTTCACGATGGGACCAAAAAAAAAACAGTCTAGTGAGTACTTTTACCAACGTTTTGAATGCGTAAGTGGGGATAATAGAGCGCATGCGTATAGCCCATTCTGCACGGACGCACACCAAGATAGCCAATTTATCTATAAGATTTTAGTTATTCCACGCATTGATATCTCCCAAACGTATGACAGTACCTTCATTCAGGATTCACGTCTGAATTTTTGTAAATTTTTAATTATACCAACCCAATTCAATTGAGTGGTCAAGTGCAAGAGTAGATTTAATCTTTCTGATCCATTTTAAAAGTCAAATATCAGGCAATTACGAAGCTCTACTTCCTAAAATATACATGAATTCTCATTCCTCGAGGCTTTAAACAGGTTTTTTTCCAATATTTAGGTACGCAATTTCAAACAACCTTTCCCGAAATTATTATATTTGTCATTTTGGTTTTGAAAAGTTATTAATTCACCTCATACACATGTCTTTTAATGGCTGAATTAAACGCATGAAAAAAATACGCTGGAGGCCTCTGAAAAGATGTACATTGTACACGGACAGGTAGGCCATATCCGCTTGGCATCCATCGTGGTCACCCGCGCTTTACAAACGCCTTTGTTGGAAACGAAATGTATAATATGTACTAATGATGCCGGTCTTAATAATTAAAGATATAGTTTTGGAAGACACAGAAAATTTGCTTAAGGGCTTCGATTTGCCTGCTCCGTTGTGACAGTAGACCCAAAGCGAAGATGGTTACTTAACTGGCGACAACCATACATTTGATTACTGATGGCCCCCAGCTATTTTCCTGTCTTTATTCATCCATTTCTAATAATTACGGTCTCCAAATATCCTTTATGAATAAAAAAATTTCAGCGTAATTTTATATATATATGATGAATCAGTGCCCTTCTTTGCCAACACCTCTTCTAACATTTCATTCACAAATCGCTTATTTTTCGCAGTGGAATTAATCGCTTCGGGATACAACAAAGTTAAATTTTTAAAAGAATGAATGAATCTTATTTTCAAGTCAATGAATTGATAAAATTTTAAACCCTGACAAACTGAAAAAAATCATTCTAAATCCGTTTTTTTTTCCGTATAAAAATTATATCGCTATTAAAATTGAGTTAAAATACCTTTTACAATTTCAAAGACGTTGTTTTATATAATAATAAATATCTTCAATAATACAAATTTCTAATGACACCATCCAAACAAAGTCGTAAAAGACTTACATTAGATTCATTTTCTTTTTAGGTTTCCAAGTATTTTTGTCGTTTTTAAAACGATAATTACGTATTAAGAAATTGTAGAAATCATTTTAGGTTCACGAAAAAAAAAATAATCGGTGTATTTATAATGGGTGGATGTTTTTTTCTCGTTTTTTTTTTTTTTTAAATTTATGGTTTTTCAGTTGAAACTTAGTTAAAGAACAATGAAAAATTTCAAAGGTTTTACTTAAGGGCTTACTGCCATTGGTAGTAGATGCGATTGACTTACATTTCATCTGTGTAAAGAATATTAGAGCTGTTTATTTTGAAAGTGGTTTAAATACAGTCCATATATAAGACTGACCCAAATATCGCTTGATGGGGTGATTTTAAAGAAGTTTATAAGGGTGGAAACTAAGAAAAAAAATATATTCTTAAGAAGCATGTCCAAATTTAACTTAGAAGATTAAAGATTTTCACAACTAAGTAGTGAAATTTATCTTCTAGATAAAATTTTATCCTGTAGATGGAGAAAACATCCGTGTTTTCAATTAAGAATATCATATATATTAAACAGGTCCAAAAAAATTGACTTTTTTTTTTTTTTTGAAAAGTATATCGAAAATATTGATCAAGGTAACAAAAAAAAAATCGGGAAAGTTTGAGCCCTTAATATTAATATTAAGAGGTCATTTTTAATTTCGATTTTTTATTTGTGCTTTAATTTTTGCGTCAATGCTGTTAAACTATCAAGGTAAAAAAAATAATCTGCCCATATATTTATAGAAAATTAAATTCCCTACAAAAAATGTCTCTTTAAAAATTTTTGCCAGTCACGACGTTTCCGAATAATCAAGTTTTAAACATTGATATAATTTTTAGATTTATCTTCTTTATTTTGGAATTTTGTAATTAACCAACCAATAAATATATAGAAATAAACAATATAGATTCATTGAAGGGAATGTAATGCTCTACAAAAAAAGTCTCGAAACGTTTTTACATAAAATCACTCTTTCAAAATTGGTTCAACAACGAAAAAAACAATAATTTAGTTTTGCCTTCAACTTTAATTGTGAATAACTTTTGAAAGAGGGATTTTATATGAAAACATTAAGAGACCTTTTTTGTAGAGAATTAAATTCCCTTTAAGAGTCCGTATTGTTTATTTCTATATATTTATTTGTTCGTTAGTTACAAAATCCCAAAATAAAGAAGATAAATCTAAAAATTATATCAATATATAAAGCTTGATTATTCGGAAACGACGTGTCTGGCAAAAATTTTCAAAGAGACCTTTTTTGTAGGGAATTTAATTTTCTATAAACATATGGGCAGATGATTTTTTTTACCTTGATAGTTTGGCAGCATTGACGCAAAAATGAAAGCACAAATAAAAAATCGAAATTACAGATGACCTCTTAATATTAATATTAAGGGCTAAAACCTTCCCGATATTTTTTTTTATTATTTTGAACAATATTTTCGATATACTTTTCAAAAAAAAAATAGTCGATTTTTTTGGCCCAGTCTAGTCCATACGGTAATGTTTGTGTTTATAATTGAATCATATTATTCATCAAATGCTTTAACGCATAAATTTATACTCCAATTATGAAAAAAATACTTTAGGGACTATTTTTGATATGATTTTACACCACTTTCAAAACAAACGTCTCATTTAGACAATTAACTTAAATTCTTAAAGCTTACAGTATAATTCTGTTAAAATTGAGCTTTTTCATTAAAAAATTACTTCTTCTTGGCTAAAAGTTGATATTTATTTCAAAATCTAAAACCAAAAAAAATCATTAAATATTGGAATTTGGCTTGAGTTATATACTTATCCCTAGTACCAAATGAAGCTTCAGTATTGTCAAATTTTTCTATCGGAATTATTATTTTTTTATTCAGCTTCTGAAAAAAAAAACTTTCTTTAGTGTGAAATTTGGTTAAGCTGTGCTCATCCTAAAGCTTAAAGCTCGAATATGAAACGATAAACGGCAAGATGAACGTTTACGTTTATTTTCATTATATTATATAACAATGATAAGTGTAGGTAATGATCACAGCGATGGTTTTACTTACCACTTAGTTGATCTTTGTAGCGTAGACAATGCTAATATTCCATTGTCATGATAATGACGTTTTGCTCTTAATGTACTATATGCACGTAACACAAATAGTAAGACATATAAAGACAGTAGATGACGTCATAGTTATGCTAAATGCAAACATTTCACAGTTCGGAAAACACAAAACATCCTGAAAGGAGAGCCATCGTAAATTCATACTATATCTCATCTTACTCTCACTTGATAATGGGGCATACTGTCTATATCCTCGTCAAAGCTTTAATTGTTCATATGAATGTGTTATAATGATAATTAAAGTGCGTCCTAATATCTTTACATATCTTCTCATTTCCTTGTTCTCGTCTCTTATTACTGCGACAATGTTAAACAGTTGCACGAAATTTGTACACAAAGACCGAGAACAATAATTATTATTACACTTGGCGAAACTTTCCTTTTATGTCTGACGTTTAATTGTCTTTAAATGTTGCATTGCCCTAAAATTTATGAATATATTAATTTATTTCACTGGGTTAAATGTAAACGTTGCTTATTTAAAAGTTTTCACTTGGGACACTGGACGGTTAGCGCTGATTTTTGAATTTTTGGAATGGTTTCACCAATTGATACTATGGCAGCACCGGTATCAACCTGAAATGGTAAAAAAATTAATTGTTACAATTAAAAATAATTTAATGATACTTACCTAGCAAAAGTAGCCCTAAAATTTACGAATACATTAATTTATTTCACTGGGTTAAATGTAAACGCTGCTTATTTAAAAGTTTTCACTTGGGATACTGGACGGCTACCGCTATTTTTTGAATTTTTGGAATGGTTTCACCAATTGATACTATGGCAGCACCGGTATCAACCTGAAATGGTAAAAAAATTAATTGTTACAATTAAAAATAATTTAATGATACTTACCTAGCGAAACTTTCCTTTTTTGTCTGACGTTTTATTGTCTTTAAATGTTGCATTGCCCTAAAATTTACGAATACATTAATTTATTTCACTAGGTTAAATGTAAACGCTGCTTATTTAAATTATTTCACTAGGTTAAATGTAAACGTTGTTTATTTAAAAGTTTCCAGTTGGGATACTGGACGACTGCCGCTAATTTTTGAATTTTAAGAATGGTTTCACCAATTGATACGTTGGCAGCACCGGTATCAACCTGAAATGGTAAAAAACTTAATTGTTACAGTTAAAAATAATTTAATGATACTTAGCTATTATAGTCAATCGGAAAATAATTGATGCATATAAGGCATTTAAATGGTTTCAACAATTAAAATTGAATGCTTTTTGTTGATTTCTTCAAATAATTTCGCCATTTTTTTGAAATGCTTACATCAGTACGGGAAATAACCTAAAATTTAAAGTCACCATGAAAAAATATGAAAATTACAATAAAATATCAAAGTATTTATGCTTACTGTATTTGGTTGGTATGAATATTTATTTCTAATGAGTTTCACGCAATTTTTAACTTTAAATCATAGATAAAAACGAATTTATTTTAGGTAATTCTACCTCAAATTTACCAATTTCAAAGATGGACGACCACAATGAAATTTTCTCTAGCTCATAGGACAAGTTAGCCAACCTAACTTTTTTGATAAACCAAAAATTCACTAGGTGCATTCTTTTTCATGTTCCTAAAAAAATTGCTTGACATTAATTTGATTTTAAATGATATTTTTTGCTCACTAATGCACTTTGTGCATTAAATGTAAAAGTCGCAAATATTTTATTTTTAATTTTAAACGAATTTACTGGAATTTACCAATTGGCACCAAAAAAATGGCGGGAATTACAAATCGTGTCTGCAAGACAAGTTTTACGATTTTTTTGCTCTAAATAAAACCACGAAAACTTATAAATTCGCTATTCTTTTGCAACGATCTTAAATTACACGCATCCAAGACAATGCAGTTTAAGTATTTTGAAGAAAAAAAAAATTAATAATTACAAGCCATCATACGAGAAATTGAATACCTTTTTCTTTAACCAGTGATATCATGAGGCTTCCAAATATCCAAAACTCTTAATTTTGGCAAACAAATCATTCATCTTTTTGCCCGTTTTTTGCTACTTTTTCGTTGCAAAAATGAAAAATCTATAGATTTGTATGGTGAGATTGAACAGGAAGTACGCCGGCGACACACCGGAAGTGGTGAGAAAAACGCCATTTTGTACGGATAGTTGACTTTGGTTTCGTGCAACAAATAATTTAGACGACTAGTTTTTAATTTTTATGAGGAATATGAGGAGAATTATTATTTTTAATGTTTAGTACAAATTATTTTCGCATATATAACCATGTAGGTATATGGAGATAAATGCAGATAATTCTGACAGATAAATTATCAATTTGGTATTGTTCTCACGAACTGTATCTGACTTCACTTTAATGAATTTGGAAAATGATTATTGGAAACTTCTGAAGGAAATGCAACTTTTATTTATGTTTTTTAAGGATAAATCTGTTAAATAAGACTGATTTTATCTTATTGGACAGTAAATTATGGTTTTTGGTAGATTTAAGTTCAAACCCTTTGATTCTTTTAGGTTTTAGGGGATGAATTTTAAAATTGTTGTCTTTAAATGCATTTCTGTAGTAAGTTATCATTAAAGTTTTAGCTTAATTACTTCTAAAAGTTTATGAAAAACATAAAATACAGCAACATTTCAATTTAAATAAAACGAATTAATAACGCCTGAAAGTTCTCGGTGGGGTGTAAATGCTTAAGTTTATATCCTGCTTTTTCAAGATTCATATCTGAATTTTACACCTGAGTACCTACCACAGTTGAATCCAACAATAAAGAGTTGTTAAACAATGTAGTGTGATGCCGATTATAAATGAACTCTGCCCATTATAAAGTCAAATATAGACAATTTATGTATAACAGTGGAAAGTGAACTAATTTTCGAGTAAATTATTTAACTAAATGTTTACGTTTCTGTACACTTTCGGTATTTTGGTGAGTACATAATGTATTACGAAATTGCTATTTAATTTTTTCTTCACCCATTATTTCTATAATAGAGCGTTAAAAATTTATTAACAATTTATATGGCGGCACATTGTTGATATTACATACCATTGAAAGTGTTGATCGCGGATTATACAATCGAAATTATGGAATTTTTATTAATCATTTTAAATTTGTAATTGATTTGGATTGTACTTTTTAATTTTTTACAAGTTTTCGGTTCAATCTTCCTTTCTTTTGTCAGGAAACCTATTCATTTTTTTTTGCTTCTGACAGATTTCTATTGTTGCAATAATTGTTCAAATTGGTTCAAATCACAAAGAACAAACGAAGATTGACCAAATTTCCATTGTAACAGTTCAGGATTTGAGTGGAATTAAAACTAATGAGATTCACAGGAAATTCAAAGTTCAAAAAATTTAAGGTAATTTTGTCATATCGCGGCTTTTCTCAAAAAAAAATCGTAGGCACATAAAGTTAGTCTTAAAATGTTCAGAACACTTAAAAATGCAATATTCCGGTGGCGGAACTCTAATTTTCTTGACAATTATTACAAAAAAGTCTAAAAAAGAATGTCATTATAGTAGACTTTAATCGACGTCAAAGTAACAGCTAAACGCATTTGCTTACAAGTACGCATGTGCAATAACAACAAAGAGATGCAAAAATGACAAAGAGAACAAATATGAATTTAATTTGACAAAGCGCCCGGGAAAGTAAAATTTAACCAAATTACAGTAAAATATCTGATACGAAGTAATGACCAACAGGTTACATAATTTTATGGTACAAATATATTTTATTAATGTTACTGTATGGTGTTTTAAATCAATTCGCGAATTTATTCGATATTTGGTTTGTTAATTCACCTCGAACATCTTCTAATTTCTCCTTTAGTGCTAAATTTTATGAGGGCCAATTTATTCGCGAATTGAATTAATACCGGAATAGAAAATGGGACGTTGTCATATAATTATTTGTATATAAATTACTAATAAAAATTTAATAGTTGAAAAAAATTCTATTTAGTATCTGAAATTAGTCCTTGTTTATTTTTTTCCTTTTCTCATTTTATTGTTAAATCTTTGGTAATTTAAGGTAGACCAATAATATTACGTTGCGAGACTAAACACGAGTTTTGTTTTACGCCAGATTTCACTTTTAATTCATTAAAAGTTCCATTATAGCAATCCTGTGTAATGAAAAATATAACGATTTTCGGGTATTCTCCTGGATCAACCAAGACAACGTGGATCATAACCATTATGGCGCAATTTATTTGCGAAAATCGAATCAAAATCAAACCAACAAGAATCAAAAACAACCAAATTTTCAATATTTCTCAATTAACAGTTTCATATAGATATTGCCGGGCTTTTTCAAATTTGCTTCAAATAGATATCTGCTCTATCTGCTTGTTCTAATTGGCACATGCGTACTTGAAAGTAAATGAGTTTAATAATTACTTTGACGTCAATTAAAGTCTATCATAATGCATTTTTTTTGGCTTTATTTTGGAAAAACTGTAATAGAAGTTACATTTCCGCCACCGGAATATTGCATGTTTAAGTGTTCTGAACATTTTAAGACTAATTTTATGTGCCTAGAATAGAATAGAACATTTTCACGTTAAACCTAATAATCTCATAACAAAATTCTGACACTAATTATTTAATTGGAAAAACCATATCAGATCTTTCTTCACATATATATATACCAAAGCCACTCGGTTGCCAGACTATTTAATCAAAATAACTGCACATTTCATCGTTCTATGCGTAAATTAAATTTACATAAATACATTGTAAGGTTTTATGAAATAGTTTATCGCTATTCAAAAAAAAAGAAAAGATTTCGTTGTCCAAGAAACTGTTATCTTTTATAGATTTAAATGTTACCAGAACGTCAGAAATTCGCTATGGTATAATTAAAACACACCAAGTGGTTGGATTATTCAATTCACTTATGTAGAAAATATTATATAAAGTGTTTAATATATTAAAAATAATAAATATAAAATCAACGTCATTATCCAGCAATTAAAAATCGTTAATGAGTGCAAAGCGTTCTCATGAAGATAACAATCGGCAATTTTAACTGGCAGTTAACTGTTTATATGAGGGGCTTTGGGTACCTAACTGCTCACTTGAGTCTTGAGCCAACATATATGCATATCGAATATCGTTATTTCACTTCATCACTCAACAAAACCCATTTAATTCGCTCTGTTTTTTTTTGTGGCGGTCACGCAACAAAAAATCTAAGAATTTTTTATGTAATTTTATTTTCACTAATATATTTCAACGATTTGATATATTATGGGTTTAGTCATAATAACATTAAACACTAAATAGAGTAATTTTTATAAATACGAGAGAAAAAAAAAATTAACAACAAAATTCATTTTCCGCCCTCGCCTTATCCCACAAATCTTTTCGAGAATGGCATTTGATAAATATTCATGTTTGTTTATCGGGACATTAGATCTAAATGGGGAAAGCAAACTGGTTGGCATGATCATTTTTTTGAAATCTAAAAAATTAAAATATAATTTTAATTTAATGATTTGATGAAAATTAACAAATAAAGACTAAAAGTTAGCTACTGCAATAGTTTGAAATTCGCGCAGATTACTTTTGAACTAGGTGATCATGCGCACTTGAATTTCAAATTGGTTCAAATTTAAGTTCTCGTACGATATCGAACTAATTCCATTGAGTTCTAGAACACAATTGGCCATTACAGGATTTCCAATTCTTGCAAGGTTAGAATATCTGAAAAAATAGTTAATCAATTATTTTGAATTAAGAGATGAGAACTGAAGTTCCGGTTGGTTGTAGACTTGAGTGTTAAATTCCTGGACTGTTCTGAACTATTGTAAGCGCCATCCACTTTTGGCAACCTTTGATATTTCCTTCTGGAACTTAACCAAAGAAATTATTTTTTCGGCCATTTGTGGAACACGTGTTTTTTAATTGAAGCAAATGAGAAGACTTACGATTAAATTCGGTTAAAACGGTAAATATTGTTGTCAGTCTATAGATATTTTATTATAAATCATTTCCTATGAATTTTCCTATCAATTTTAAATTATTGGTTAGTTATATCCAGTACCACCATAATTCCATTGAATTCTAGAACTGAGTTTATTGCACTAACTTTAAAGGAAGAATTTGTAAAAAAATGGTTTGGAACTAAGATAAATGTTAAATTTACATAATTTGAGACATATTTTACATTTATACATATTTATTCACTTACGATCATCGAAATTTTAAATAAAATTCGGAATTTCTTGTATCTCTAGTGCTAGTAGGAACTCAAGTTCCGGTTGGTTCCTGAACTCTTGTAAGTGTATACCAACTTTGATATTTTTTTCCGGAACTGTACACTAAAAAAAAATTTTTTTTTTGAGGTCATTTGGAGTAACACAAAGGATTTACGTTTACGATATAGTACCGATCTAGATCGGCTTACATTTTTGTTGTGTTGATATTTAAATATTTGTTTGCAACATTAAGGTAGGACAAATATTAATAAATACCAAAAAAAAAGTATCAATTTTTAAATTCTAGGTTAGCCACGTGCATGCCACCATAGTTCTATTGAGTTCTAGAACTGAATTTACCGTTCTAACAAAAATGGTAGAATTTATAAAGAAAATGGAGATAAAATGTTATATGTGTATTTTAAAGATGAAAATGAAAAATAATTTGAAAAAAATAGTTCCCATACGTTCATCTAAATCGCGAAGAAAATTCGGAAATTCTTATATCTATTACTAATGGGAACTCAAGTTCTGGTTTGTTCTAAATTTGGATTTTAAATTCCAAATCAATCCTGAACTCTTGTAAGTGTATACCAACTTTGATATTTTATTCCGGAACTGTGCACTAAAAAATTGTTTTTTTTTTGCCTTCGGTCATTTTGTGGAACACGTGCTTCCTAATTCAAGTAAAAGGGAAGGATTTACGTTGAAAATATTCTCGCCAATCTAAATCGATTGACATTTTCGTATTGTTATCGAAATTTCTTTGAAACATTACGGTAAGACAAGGCCTTATTAATAAATATCGATAAATTCTATCGATTTTTAAATTCTAGGTTACCTACATGTATACGTCCATAGTTCCATTGAGTTCTAAAACTGAATTTGCCATACTAATAAGAATTTAGAGCTCGCCAAAAAAATGGTTTGGAGATAAGGTAAATGTCAATTGTAAACACATTGGAAAAGTAATTATAAAGTATTTTTTTAGTGTTCCAATCGAATTAATACGAAATAGGAATACCTGGAATTTGATGTGAACTTTAGTTCCGGAATTTCTACAATTTATTGCGTCTTTGGTCGTTAAGTTTTGAACAGTTCCTGGAATTTTGTAAGCAAAAAAGTTTTTCTCCCGGATTTACATTCTAAATCCATTGGATTTATGGTTCGGTGGCTGTTTAATTTTTTTTATAACATTAAGGTAAAACATTTATTTAGTATTATTAATATTAAGATATATGCAGTTTAAGTATTACCTAACTATTTCAAGCGTACCTATAAATTTATGTCCTTAATAATTTACAATAGGTGAAATTATATTTCGAGAAATTCTTTATTGAAAACATTAGCAGAAATGTTATAAACCTCCTTTACTAAAACTATTAATTTAAGGCACTTTAAGGGTTGATTTCCCCTTTTATTTTTGGCTTCTTTCGGGAAATACTTGCATACTTAGTTCAAGTCAATAATGCAAATATATTTAAATTCTACATTCTATCGATGTTCTATTATATCATATTTTCTTTTAGAAAACAATGGATTTACAATTAGATCAGTATTTCTTTCTTTCAATGCATTTTTCTTGCAATTGATCTAAGTATATCTTTATGCAATCAATTCCTTTTATTCATTTGATTAATTATTTGTCCTAAAGAAAAAAATCATTCTTCAATAAAACTTTGTATATGGCAAATAACAATGCAATTACATGACAGACTAACAATTCATTCTATTAATCCAAAAGCTTCAAGTCGAAACCAAAGATTTTCTGAAGGAAAAAAAAATGCCAAAGAAAACTGCTCTTAATGCATTAGCTACAATCAAATCAAATTAACACTAATTGCATTAACGTATTTTGTATTCAATGCCATATCTCGTACACTGTTTAAATAAGTAATTTAACAATTAGAAACTTTTTATATGAGCCAAACGAATATACTTCTGTATACAAATGTAAAGCTTTCTCATCGATTTTTATTGGGGAAAACAACCCTAGAGGGGGCTACATTTGCCGAGTGAAAGAGGTTGAGGGGTGGATTTTGAATTGCCGATACTTAGCGGTGCACATTTTGTGGTCTGAATTAGGGGATCACTCGAGCTTGACTTGAAAATAAAAGAGGGTGCTTAATTTCAACTTAATTGTTATGCTGACACCACATCTGTTTCCTTTCACTCCCCCCTCTGTCCGCCAATAATGGAATTAACTACTAGAAGCACTGGCAAAAAAAGTGGCAACAATAAGTGGCCGATTCATAAGTTAGGATAAACGAAGGGGAAGCTCGAGCTTTTTTTGTCCTGGTATTAATAAAAAAGGAAGGATGACACTTAAAATTGGTAAAAGTTGGAGAGAGGATATATTTATTGGTGCAACAATGAGTTGGCAATGATTTGTTATGAAATCATTTGCTATGATTGGGATGAAGAAAAACATTTTTTTTTTTAGTTTCGCTATTGTTTGCGTAGGTATATAATGTTATAGTATTTGATATCAAGAAATTTTATAATAGGTAATAAGAAACAATGATTGTTTTGATTGAAAGCAAAAGACATTTCCTTGTCCAACTTGTTTTATTGTTGTATGTATATGTAAATGTATGAATAATGCGATAAAATGTAAACTTTTATTCTCAGATTTATGGTTGGTCGCTACTCTTTATTGCTGAAAGACTTTCACTTGCAAAATCATATTATTATTATTTTAATACTTACAATACTTACTTTTAATCTTTGCAATAATTTTCTAGAATCAATGGGTGTTAATATGGATGAAAAATTGCAGTACTAGTTTAGGGAATTCTTTTGAAAAAATGGAAAAGAAAAGAGTAAAATAAATAGATTTTTCGCAAAAATTTGCTTCAATTTCAGTTACTTTTATGAGTTATAATAAAACTTTAATTCTAATGTGCTTTTTAAACTTATTTTTTGAGGAAATTAATTAAAAGCTCTTGAAGATGATGTCCACGTTTATCCCAAAGTACATCGGGAAATCTCTTAAACCTTATATTCTTAATCAGTGACTTCTAAAAAGTCCATTTCTGTGCTTTGCGATTTAATTTTGTGTCAAATTTCGAGAAAACTCCAGAAGATGACGTCCACGCCTATATCTCCAGGTACGTCAAAAGCTTCATGAAATCTCGATTTGTAATAAGAGGCTAAAAAAATCCTTATTAAAATGATAAAAACTCATTTCAAAGTAAATTCTCGATAAATTCAAAGAGATGAAATTCCTGAAGTCCAGGTGCATTGAGGAATTTATTGCATCCAATGCATCCAAATTTAACTTTTTTTGTACCTATTAAACAAATTGATTGTTCAGAATATTAACATTTTTTTTAAAAAAATTAAATACAAAAAGCTTTCATTTCAATCCAGCTTTTCTTTTTCCAAGCTTTTAAGCTTTGCTGTGCTTTATTTACTCGCCTATGCTTAGTAACCAGTAGTGATTAAAATTAATCGGTTTAGTTCCTGATATTAAGTAGAATCAAACGTGGGAATTATCTCGACTACCAAATACTTGATATTGAAATTTGTGAAAATAGCAAGGATCGAAATTTGTTATCACTAGATGGCATTTTATGTAAATTTTTACAAATATTTGCATTCTTTGATCATAGATTGTATATCGATATAACAAAGATAAAACATAGGCAAATCAGAAGAAAAGAGAATGACAAATAATCACTTTTTATACAATTATGTTATAAATAAGCGCGGAAAATTTAAATTTATATGATAACTACTTATAGGTTTTCAAAGAAAATTGTACAAAATTTTCTCAAATACCGCTCGCAAAAAATTAAGGTAATGTCTTCCCTCAATTTTTATTTTGAGTATATTGAAGATCTGTAATTGTTGCAAAAGTACCTACGATTTGAATGAAGATAAATTTGATAAGTCATTTTAAAGAAAATTTTTAGGAAAACCGAAGGAATTAGATTCCTGAAGGCCAGGTGCATTGAGGATGCAGAACTTAATGGAATCAATTTTCCCGATCAATTTTCGAATAACCAAATTTAATTCATTTTGTGCACTTAAAATATGCATTTTGGGGTTGCACTAATTAAACTAAGCAATTGTATAGAATGTAGAAAAAAGTAGTGCTATATTTTTTAGAAACCAAATGCAAAAAGCTTTCCATCTGCATTTTCCTTTTTTTCCAACGTATTGAGCTTTTTGTGTGCTTTATATACTAGCCTATGCTTAGTAACCAGTAGAGATAGAAATCAGTCGGTTTAGTTCCAGTTATTACATAGAATTAAGCATGGGAATTATCTCGATTATTTAAGGTTATCCAAAATTATAATTTTTGGTTAAAAAAGGTCAATATTTGTTTGTTTTACCCTTATTCCTTGTAAATGTGTGAAAATAACTTGGAACCAAATTTGTTATCACCAGATGGCATTTTATTTAAATTTTATAAACATTTGGATTCCTTGATCATAGATTGTGTATCGATATAACAAAGATAAAACATAGACAAAAAATAATGAAAGACAAAGACAAATAATCACTTTTTATACAATCTTGGCAAAAATAAGCGCGGAAAATTTAAAATTATATGAAGAATACTATTGTTTAAAGACAAAAATTGTTGCCCTATAAGGCTTGGTTTCGTCAAAAATTAAGTTTATGAATGTTTAAAATTAATATTTTCTTTTTCAAAAACGAATTATTGGTTGCATGTTACATGAGAAACTCGTTGTATCATTATGCATTTGATTGCACTTTGTTAAATATTTATTTTAACTTTTAAAGAAATTTTGATTAATCTTTTGGAACTTTCTGTTAAAATTAATTTTAATTTCGATCAAAATGCATTCTATAAAGTGCAAATAAATGCAGTCTGAGCCGAGGTATTTTTTATGCAACATGTAAGCATTTTTTTATCATCCATAAAATTTGTTTTTGTGAAAAAAACTGTTTATATTTAATGCCACTCTGCGGCCGATTTATATATATATATAAAAAAAAATAATAATAAAATTGGTTTTGGGTAAATCAGTGGTGGAAAAAGCTGGACGATGCCCTTTTAAATTACTTTCAACAATAGGATTTTTAAATACTCTTTTAAACATGCCAAAATCTTGAAAAGAAAATATTTTATATGTAAATTTTTTAAGGTTTTTAATTGGGAGGGGAGGAATGAGGTACAAAAAAAAATGCTTCATTTTATTTTCTTAAACATCTTATGAAGTCAAAATAAGATTTTTTCGCTGACTTTGAACAGTTATACTGTGTATACAATATATAAGATATATTGCAGTCCAATTTATGTAGTATAATCTGATATAATAATATATAAAAATCATACCCCAAACATAAATTTGAACAGAAGTTCAATATATCTTATACTAGCTGACCTGGCGAACTTTGTTCGCACAAATGATGACATTTTTTTACTTTTTAAATAAGAATAGTTGTAAATAAAAAAATCTATTAATTCAGTGATTTTTTATTTTCCATTTACTTTTTTGCATGGGTTGCACATTTCAGTGTAGCACCTTGTGATAAACAATATTTTTGGCTTTTTTTATCAGGCGCGAAAACAAATAACGCAGAGGGTCTTCCGACCCGTGAAAATGGGAAAAACATGGATGTTCTAGATTAAGACCACAAACTTTCAAGGATTGGCCTTGCGATTTATTTACAGTCATGGCGAATGCAAGACGAACGGGAAATCGGAACGGGATAAAAAGTATCCTATGTCCTTTGCCTAGTTCTTAGCTACCTTCCTACCAATTTTTCAGCCAAATCGGTTCAGCCATTTTTGAGTTATAAATAGTGTAACTAACACGACTTTCTTTTATATATAGATAGATATTGTATACACATCTTATGAAGGTTTTCTTCCGTAGATATAGCTTTGAATATGGGTTTTTTATTGGAAAACCATAGAGTTAATTTATAGATTTTGTGAACAAATTTAACCATATGGAAAAGACGAAAGAATTTTTTTTTCTTTAATACTATTTCATTCTTTTAATATCTATTTATGAAGCGTAAAAATTACGGAAATAATTAAATTTTCAATTATGCAACACTAAATATGAAAGTGTTTTTTTTTTAATTACCTACTCTTTTGCCCATTGTTATATTATATCTACGACGTACGAAAAAACCGAATATATTAATCTAATTATTTTAAGTATAATTTTCATCTTTGCCTACTATTGTTGATGATATTTAAATTTAATTGAACTTTTTTTACGTTGACCGACGCCAAACTGGAAATTACGCGGTCAATTTTCGGATGTATGGTTGATCAACAAAGGAAATGATTATGGCCAATTATCATTTTTTTTTTTAAATATTAGGAAAAATATCTGGGTCAATTTCATGAAATTGATAAGGTGATTGTTGAAAATACGAAAAAAAAGAAGTTTAACAAAGAAAATTGATGGTTGATTTTAAATCTTTTATAATGGTGGATCATTGGATCATTGGATCGGTTGGATCATTATTTGATTTAATGAATGCGTATTGCATTAATCGGCTCCCAAGACTGATCCGGAATTGGAATGTAATAAAATAGTAACAATCTGATGATCCAATTATTTATTGAATTCATTTTCACAAGTCAATTATGTTTTAAAGAGAAAGATGGAATCGTATAGGTAGTAATTCGTAGATCATAATCACGTTGGACTTTTCGATTTCAAAAGAAAGTTTTATCGAGTGGTTAATTTATTGTTGGTGGTTCTTC
Source organism: Sisyra terminalis (assembly GCA_958496175.1). Lineage (NCBI taxonomy): Eukaryota > Metazoa > Arthropoda > Insecta > Neuroptera > Sisyridae > Sisyra > Sisyra terminalis. The sequence continues at coordinate 68,754,493 of OY292274.1, read as the reverse complement.
GCTCTGATGGCCATTGTAAGCTCTCGAGCTACTTGCTAAATGCATAAAAGATTTTGCTATGCACTTTAAAAGAGTTGAGATATTGTTGGCAGAATTAGATCCATAGATCCATGTCATGTCTTGGCTGTGTCATGTCGTGTTATTGTTAGATACATATACATATATATATTCTGTGTAACATTTGCGAATCAATTCCGCATTGCAATTATTTCAATTATTGTTTTGTTTTGTAAATAATGAAATGGAATACTATACACAGTTACATCATTATTGGGTTAATTATTGTAATAATCACATTCATATGTATATGATAGATACGTATTACATCGTCCGATTCATAGATTTGAATTGGGAATTGAGGAATTCATTGTTTGTGATGAATTAACGTTGATATAGTAAAAAAAAATTTATTAACTATATAGTTATTGTTTCATTATTTTTTTTTTTTAATTTATATTGTTAATACGAATATTAATTTTATATTTTGGTATTCCCACAGAATAGTTGATATATTATTGCAATAGAATGTAGAATTTTTTTTTTTTGGAATGATTGGGAAAAATATGCCAGGACAATATTTAGAAGTTTATGGTAAAGTTTAAAGTTAAGTAGTGGGCTGTTTGGCTGGGGTATTGTTTTGCGCCTTGTGCGCATTATTTCGGTCAGGTTTTAATTGTCATTGTAAATGTTTTTCAGTGATTAAATTTGTGAGTTTTTCATTAAAAAAAAGTGTTTTTTTTGGAAAACTTTTATTGAAAAGTGGCCAAAAACCGTTTGCAGATATTTTTGAAGTTCAAGTAAGTGAAAATTTTGTATTTTCATTGCTTAAAATGTAGGTTCATTTCGGAAGAAATTTTGCCGGTTGAAACCTTGGAATAATTGATTTCAATTTTGATAAAAGTTGGGGAAATTATTCAGTAGTCGTAAATAATTAACTTTTTGAATGTTTTTTGCGATTTTTTAACTAAGTTGCTTTGATTTTTTCGTAAATATTTGTCAAGTATCGGGCGTCCGTTATTGAGGTTGCATTTGATGCACGTGTTTGCATAGCAAATCACCAAATTTGATTTTGATAAGTTTGCAAGTTAAATCAATTGCTTTTCAATAAGTTTTGATAAAAATTTCCGATGCAATTGATTGATTTTGTGTGGAAAATACCGCTGGAAAAATCATTTTTCTGGTAATTAACTGTTGACAATTGAAACAAGTCGGCATCGATGGTGGCTGTGAAATTTTTAAATAGATGGCGTTGGGAGATGATTTTTCAATTCTATCGAAAGTAATAACAGTAGATTAGACTGATTCAAAAAAAAAAATTGATTTTTTTTTTAAATATATCGAAAATATTTTTGGGAATAACAAAAAAAAATCCTTTGAAAGTTTAAGCTCTTAATATTAATATTAAGAGGTGCCGCATCGCAAATTTCGATTTCCCATTTAAATAACATGGGAACAATATTCTCGTGCACTTTGGAATTTTACAGTTCACGTTGGTGACAATATTTCGGAATGACCAAGATATATTCTTGTAGAAAATTGAACGATCTACAAAAAAGGTCTTGTACAAGTTTTCGATATGTTTATTCCTTTAAAAGTTATTCGAGGTCAAAGTTGAACCGAAGAGAAATTTTAATATTTTTTCAATTTTTTGACGCAACCATCAGTTTTATGAGAAAATTTTATAAGACTTTTTTTGTAGAGCACTTTTTTTTCTATAACTTATCTCTTTAAAAGTTTTTGACATTTTTCACATGTCCTAAGTTATTTAATTAAAATAAAAAAAATATTTTTTATGTTAATAATAAAATTCAGGGAATTTTCAATTTAATGCAAATAACTTAGGACATGTGAAAAATGTCAAAAACTTTTAAAGAGATAAGTTATAGAAAAAAAAAAGTGCTCTACAAAAAACGTCCTAAAAAATTTTCTCATAAAATTGATGGTTGCGTCAAAAAATTGAAAAAATATTAAAATTTCTCTTTAGTTCAACTTTGACCTCGAATAACTTTTGAAGGAATAAATATACCAAAAACTTGTACGAGACCTTTTTTGTAGATCGTTCAATTTTCTACAAAAATATATCTTGGTCATTCCGAAATATTGTCACCAACTTGAGCTATAAAATTCCAAAATGCAAGAGAATATTGTTCCCATGTTATTTAAATGGAAAATCGAAATTTGCGATGCGGCACCTCTTAATATTAATATTAAGAGCTTAAACTTTCACAGAATTTTTTTGCCATTCCCTACAATATTTTCGATATAATTACGAAAAAAAAAATCTTCATTTTTTTTTGATTCAGTCTACAAAAGATACTTAATTCCATTGCTTTATTTCCAGCTTATTTCCATTGCCCCCATTTTCATTATTAATGAAGAAAATCTGTTATAAAGTTGGTACTTTAAATTCTTTGACAATTTAAAAAGAAAATATTTTCGTCAAAGTAAAACCTTTACTGAATTGAGCTTCAATAAGCCACTCTTTCTTCATGTTCCCAAGGCCGGAAAATTTTTAAATTTTGCTTTTTTATAAATCAATCAAATTATCCATGCCAAATTTTGAAATTTTTGGGAAATTTTCGCAATTTATACTTTAATAGTAATCCTGGAATTGTTCATATCGAACTATAATAGTTAAGTTCTTATAGATTTTGGAATATAATGGCAAATAATTTAGAAGTACTACTATATGCATCTTGCATTTCCTATCATGGATATCTTGATTTTAAAAGTGTAAAACTCATTTAATATTGGTATAAATGCACTTTTAAAATCAAGTTACCAATGCCAATTGGTAGGGAAAGTAAAATGCATATTTGCCATTATATTCTAAGATCTATTAGAGCTTAACTATTATAGTAGGATAAGAATAACCGGAGGGTTATTAAATAAATCCCTATTGCAGAATATACGATTTAAATTTCGAGAATTTCCCTAAAAGCCGGGTTCGGCTAGTATACAATATTATACAGCTAAGTATAATTAAATATTTACAACAATTGTGCTTAAAACACACCTAAAACACACCCATTTATAAGACAATAAAATATCTTGGTACAATCGTACCAATTATTAGGTACTGATAGATAAATACCTTCACCTCAAATATTCCTAATTGAAGATTAATGAACACGACTGCACCAAATATACGATCGTAGGTAATAAAATAAAAAAACTATTACATTATTTAATCTTTAATTAAATTAAATTTAAAATTGTAGTTACATCAATTAATTTACTAAAGATAAGATAACTATAAGGCCGTTGATTTTCTTAATATTACCAATTAAAGTGCAATTAGAATGTACAAAAGTATTAATTAGTTATCTAAGTTTATAGAAAATGAAAGATAAAACACTAATTCTACAGAAAACCTTACTCGAATGACATTCATTTGAAAAAAAAAAACATTGATTAAATAATTAATATCTTTGGCAAATTTTTCAATTAAAAGGTAAAAAAAAATCCCAATTGATGGAAATATAGATAGATATACTGACGATATGTACCATCTTGTACTTTGTACTAGTAGATATAATACCACATTAAATGTTTATAACAGAAAAATTAAAATTACATAAGGAAATTTCTGTTTTAATAATATAGTTTTAAAAATCATAAGTATGACTAATTAAAAAATATACAACTTGCATTAATAATTGTAACACAAACCGTTTTAATTTCAGCAAAAATAATAATAACTTTATAAGTGAAAGTATTAAAAATTTACCATTAAATAATCAAGAGAAAAAAAAAATGGAAAAGAAATACTTTGAGTATTAAACGCATAATCGTAAATATCATAGTTATTAATTGTTCTTTGAAAATAATATCTAGATATAGGCTTTTTCTACCTGAATTACCAATATAGGAAATTGTGTAGTCAATGAAATATTAATTTTATTGAGGAAATAAGTATGGATGATGATTTTAATATGGTGGGAAAAAAAACACAGAATGTTCGACTATCCCTTAAATTCCATTTAATAAGAGGGAAAAAACTTTAAAAAAATTCATATAACTTAATTTAACTCAAAAATATTATTTTTTTTTTAAAAAATAGCAATAAAAAATTGAAAGTTTTAAATTTTCCGCGCTTATTTCATTGTATGATATGAAAAACGGTTTTGTGTCTTTTTCTTTTACTATTACTTGAATATGTGTTATCTTTTTTTTGTTGTCTACGCAATCGTTGATCTTAAGAATTTAGTTACTTTGAAAGATGTCAATATTTAATATTCAAATTGGCTTTTGTAGGTAGATTTAGATAGTAGAGATAATTCCCAGGTCTGATTCTTTTTAATGTCTGGATCTAAACCGATTAATTTTAATCTCTACTGGTTATCATATATAGAGAGATTTAAACAGGGTTCCTTAAAGTGGGTTCTGTGGAAATTTTTTTTGAGGTTCCACGCGATTGTTGAATGACTTTAAAATAGAAATAAATTGGATTGTTATATATACTGTTTAAACAATGTATAAAATATATTGTTGTTTTATTTAAACTGGTCTACAATAGATCATATGAAAAAACAATTCTTAAATATGTAAAACTTATATTTTGGGATATAATTATTTATTTTTATTATTTATATAATTATTTAACTGCTAATTTTTGACAAATTACTGATTTTAACAAAAACGCCAATTATTCCCTCCTCCTTAGTATCTTATTTAGTTCCTATGGTTAAAAAGGATAATACTATAGGGATTATTCTTAAAATGGACTTAACTCACTTTCAAAATAAACGGTGCATATCTTGCTACTTATATACTGAATTAGTTTGATAAGAGCGGCTCGAGTTTTATATATATTTTAATGTTGAGATTTCCCCATTGGGCAATTCCCCAATGGCGCCTTCAGTGGTTCCCACTTGGGAATTCTCTATAAACATAATTGTGAACAAAAGCTTACAAAAATTGTATTTTTGCCAAGCAAGCTTCCTCATCACTTTTTCTTGAAACTATATCAAACCATTATTATCTAGGTATAGGAGTTTTTGGTGTTTTCTTAAGGAAGTTTGCTATGGAAGTTAGCTTTGCCAAAGCCGGTCCATGAAGACTTATTACGTAGCCTGCAAACTTGCAAATTTTACACCATCCACTTATAATTATTGCTTTTTCTTTATTAGGTATTGGACATTTTCTGTGGTAAAAACTTTAAATCTGGTCCTCCATAAAATCTTGGTAAACACACTTAATTTTGTACCCAATTGGGTAACTTCTGTTAATAATTAAGCATTGTCTCAAATTTGAACTAAATGATTGGTGTCATTTCAAATTCATTAGCCGTGAATATTTCACGGGTAGCCAATAGTACTTAAAATGATTCCAATCATGTTATGAACTCTAATCAAAATAAGATTTTTTCTGGGCAATTTGTTTGAACTTCAGTTCAAATTTATGTTTATGGTAAGATTATGTTAAATTATACTTCATAAATTGGACCGCAATATATTGTATACACAGTTATGAACTCTAGTTAGAAAACAAAAATGGTTGAAACGAATTTTTCCCCTAAAAAAAAAAGCATTTACAAAGAAGTATAACTTCTTGTGTGCCCCCATATCTAAGTATCTACTTAACTCATTTTTTTTCCAAAAATACAAAAAAATATCAACTGATAAAGTAGAAATCAAGCAAATTATTCAGAGGATGTATCAATTGTAATATATTTGGTACTCGTAATCGATACGTAAACTTTTGTTTTTCTTAATATTTTGGGATCTATCCAGATCATATTACACCCAGATGTCGCCACCAGTAGTGCCAATAGGCCACGTGCCATTTTTCCTAAACATACTGGATCCACGAAATGTTTGATTTAAACTTAAGGGGATCACATTTGCCTTGATTTTTGGATCAATGGAAGTCAATTGATTGTTGGTAACATCTATTAAAACTTTTCCTCGTATCCTTAAGATTGACGCATTAATTTTTGTCATGTGTTTATCCTAAATATTTACCTTCCCCCCACCCCCTTTGGGCTCTCATTGAATGATAGAATGAGAAGTAATGGGTAAATGAATTTCTAATTAGATATGGAAAATAAAAGTGTAAAAAAGGCCACTTGATATCGTTTTGTTAGCTCAAGTAAATAATCAAAATAACAATAACTACAAGGCTGACAAATTCTCCTCTCCCTATCCGCCCCCCCCCCCAATCTCATGCCATCGATGTTATTCTTCCCCTCTGCACCCGTCGGGTGCACCGCGACGCCAAAACATTATAATAATAATAAAATCAAATCAAAGCAAATAAACGTATAGGAGGTGACGGTGGGCGCGCACGTTACTCCCATCCCCCCTCCATGCGGCCGTAATGCAAAGTGTAGCGCTCCCGTACGATTGGCCGAGCATTTGTCAGTGGCGTGCGGCAATTGGTTGACGGGTTCGTGCCCGGCGGGGGGGCACCCCGCGTGCCCGATCGCGTCAATATGGCTGATTTATACGTGTTGAGCGTATAAGAATATAGTACATAAGAGTTCTGGTGGGGGGGAGTTTTAAGTGGCGGCCGGCTAGAGAAGCGTTTCGTGTATCAGGGACATTATGTGCATGTCGTCCGGTTAGTTTTGTACTAAATCGCCTCGTGTTAGCACCTATAGTCCAGGTAGACTGTCGTTTGTTTTTTTTTTTTGGTTCCTGATTCACTATACCGGAATTTGGATTTTCACATTACGAGGGTTAATGTGGATAATGCGAGTGTGTGGAATTTGATTTGTAACACTTTGTGGCTGTGAGATAGTGTGGTCTATCAAGATATCTTTAGGTAGTACATGTAGTAGGTACACGTGTGAAATTATGCTAATTACCTGTGTGGATTTTTGTCACGCATTTAAAATCCTCAAATAATTGGAATGTGATTTATATGAAAGTTTACGTTAAAGACTTTGAACAGATTGTCGTTTGTTTTTTTTTTTTTGTTTTTGTTTATTTGGTTTCAACAAGACCATAAGTAAGCTGTGGACAGTATGAGGATTGTTGTTTTTCGCCGACGTTGACAAGCGAAACATTTGCTTTGATTTTTTGGGTTTGGGACGTAAAAGTTTTCGTGTGGATTTTTCTGGAACTTGAAAGTGGTGACAGTTGGTAGACCCAGCTCTGTTATGACTGTGCAAAGTGATAAGCCGCCCTTTTCAACCACCAGCTCTGCCACGATCACAACCGCCACATTGATCAACCACCACAGCAATCAGGTGCAATCGAACAATTTGAACAATTCGGCTGGCAATATTCCGGGAGTGACGTCAAATCGCGGTGCCGGCAGACATTCGCCGACGATGCCGCACACATCGACAGCGGCCCGGTCCCGGTTCATGATCACCGACATCCTGTCGGGCGGCGGCGGCGGCGGCGTGGGCACGGGACCCGGTGGCGGGCCCCGCAGTCCCAGTCCGGCGGGACCGCGCGATTTGAGTCTCCATGCGGTGACCATGTCGTCGGCGTTGCACCATCACCACCACAATCACCATCATCCGCACCATCATCTCAATCATCTCGGCCTAAATCTCAATCACAATATTGTTGATAACGACGACGATAACAATCATATAAGACATAGTTCGGCCGGCGGTGCCGCCGATAGTGACACAGACTCTAGCGGCCATCACGGTGACAACTCTAGTGTATGTTCCAATGGTGAGTCTTGCGAAGAAAATTCTGTCGTAACATATGTAGAAAGTAATTCCCCTGGCTTTTTTAAAAACCCCGTTAAAAATCTGTACTCTTGACGAGAATTATAAATTGGAACAAAATATAAGGAATTGTCCATAAAAGCTCAATTACCCCAACTCGAAATCCAACTTGCCTCTGAGAATAGATTAGTTTTAGCAGGTAAAATCCAAGAATTTTTTTTTTCTATTATCTCTGAAATTCTGGTAGGTACTGAATTTCCAGGCCTTTTGGCAATGCAGATTTTAAAATTTTAAAAATTGGAACAGAAAATGGTCAGAAAATATGTTTCGTCTTGTCAAAAGGGTCGGCAAATCAACCCCATGCCAAAATCCAGTTTGCCTCTGAGAAATTGTTAAGTATTTAGACTTTTTGTACAGCACTCTTTGATAAGAATTAGTCTATAATCCATAGTGTTTGATTGGCGGGTAAAATCCAAGATTTTTTTTCTCTGTTTTTTTCTGAAATTTTGCTTTTGAATTTCCCGGCCTGTTGGCAATGCAGATTTTAAAAATTGGAACCAGAAAATGATCAGTAAATAAAGGATTTCCTGATATCTAACATACCAATGAAGCAAGTAATTCCCCTGGCTTTTTTTTAAAAATCCCTTTAAAAACCTGTAATCTTGACGAGCTTTCATGCCGATTTCATAAATTGGAACAAAACATATAAAGATTTTTCCATAAAAGCTCAATTAGTCTTGTCAAAACGGCCGACAAATCAACCCCAATTTGAAATCCAGCTTGCCTTTGAGAATAGCTTAGTTTTTTAGACTTCTTCCACAGCACTCTTTGATAAGAATTAGCTAGAATCCATAGTGTTTGATTGGCGGGTAAAATCCAAGATTTTTTTTTTCGGTTTTTTCTGAAATTTTGGTTTTGAATTTCCCGGCCTGTTGGCAATGCAGATTTTAAAAATTGGAACCAGAAAATGATCAGTAAATGAAGGATTTTCCTGATATTTCAATTATGTTTTGTCTTGTCAAAACGGCCGACTAATTAGCCCCGTGTTGAAATCAAGCTTGCCTCTGAAAATCCTTAAGGTTAATTTTGTGAACTTTTTGCACAGCAATCTTTGATCTGAACTACTTAGATTGCATAATGGTGGCTAAAGTCTAAAATTTTGATTTTTTTTAAATTATTTTACTGAAATTCTAGTTCTAGATTTTCAAGTCTATTCGGGCGTATTTGCCGTCGTCAATTTTGAAGAAAAACATTGCCAAATAGTTTTTCGAGAAATCCGATATTTGTACAAAGAATTAATTGTAATAAAGTTTGTCTAGTTAAACTTAAAAAATGGGCGGCGAATTATCTGAAATTATGGGTTTAGATAATCTTTTATCAATAAACCAACCAATATATCGATTAGCCAACAAATTTTTTTTTGGCCAATCGATGGAAAATCGTTCGTAGGGATTTATGAAAGAATCCGATTCATTTGTGAAAAAAAAAAGCAATTGAATAGTAAAAAATAACTATGAAAATTTATTTAGCCATCGCTATATAAAGACGTTTAGAAAATGGAATTTTCAGTCTTAGTTAATAATAATTCTATTTAACAAGTAATTCCCCTGGCTTTTTTAAAACATCCCTTGAAAAACCGGTAATCTTGACGATTTTTCACGCCGATTTCATAAATTGGAAAAAAACATAAAGAATTTTCCTCAAAAGTTCAATTAGTCTTGTCAAAAAAGCTGGCAAATCAACCCCAACTCGAAATCCAGCTTGCCTCTGAGAATAGGTTAGTTCTGTAGACTTTTTCCACAGCACTCTTTGATAAGAATTAGATTGGCGGGTAAAATCCAAGAATTTTTTTTTTCTGTTTTTTTCTGAAATTTTGGTTTTGAATTTCCCGGCCTGTTGGCAATGCAGATTTTAAAAATTGGAACAAAATGATCAGAAAATAAAGGATTTTCCTGATCTTTCAATTATGTTTTGTCTTGTCAAAAGGGCCAACAAATCATAGCCCCATGTTGAAATCAAGCTTGCTTTGAAAATCTTTAAGGTTAGTTTTATGGACTTTTTGCACAGCACTCTTTGATCTGAATTACCTAGATTACCATAATGGTGGCTAAAGTCTAAAATTTTGATTTTTTTCTTCAATTTTACTGATTTTAGTTTAGGATTTTCAACCAATTCTGATGGAAAACAGTGCCAAATGGTGTCTAAAGAATTCTGATATTTATATAAAGAATTAATCGTTATAGGTAAAGTTAGTTTAGTTTAATTTACAGATGGGCGGCGAATTATTTGAAATTATGGGCTTAGATAGTCTTTTATCAATGAATTTAGGCTTTATCAATGAACCAATCTATATCGATTAATCAAAAAAAATTTCAGGTTTGAATTTTCTGAAATTTTCTTTGGTCAATCGATGGGAAATTATTTTCCTTCATATATAAACTTTACTCCCTGTATCCTATCAATGACTCAATAATTAATTTTTCACAATTATTTAATTAGATATTACTAAAGTATTTTGTAACAAACGAAAAGGATTCTTTCCCAAACTTTTATAAACGATTTTGCATCGATTAGAGAAAAAAAAATTTGGAAAATTCAAACTTTAAAATTTTGGAAAATTCAAACTTTAAAATTTTGTTGGCTAATCGGTATAGGGTAAAAAATAATCTGGCGATCTTTTATTATCTATTAATGATAGAAAAACTCAATTTAGCTATAAGTTGATACTTTTATCTTGGATTTCCAAATCAGCGAAGCTGATTTAACCTGTACATTATCAGGATACGCAAAAATTATCAATATAAATACTATGTCGCCAAAGATAGGGAATAAAGAATGTTTATTAAACACAAAACCAACTTAATAATTATTAGTTAATTTTCTTCCGGCATTTTGATATTCAATTGCCAATTTTTACCCTTTTTGTCAGTTGAATTGGGAATATTTCACGGGTCGCTACTAGTTGCTCATGTTACTTGAAATTTGGAGACTGAAATCTCTTTTTTAATCTAAAAAGAATTCGACTGAATGTAGTGAACTTTATCGATGGACTGTAGCGTTTAAAATATTCACATAAGTCGTACTATGCGCAGGTACCTGCTCGTATACCTGTGCTGATGTAATTAATAGTTTAAATGATTAAATTTTATGTTCAAATTAACATAAATGTACCTACGTAAAGGTAAACATTTAAATGAAGTATTTCATCTCTTTGTTATTAGCACAGATAGACGTTTCCGCAAGCAATTAATTAATAAAAATGAGTGACTGTTATGATTAGTCTGAAAATCCCACGCAAATTCTATTATTATCGTATTATTCTGACATAATTAAGGATCACCTAGTTGATTTCCTTTAAAACTTCTCGTTAGATTTAAATTAGATACCATGTAATAATAGTAGAAATACAAACGGGACATGGATGATGTTTTTGCGCCAAAATTTGAAATTTGTTCTTGTTCGATTTTATTCCTGTATTGTGTCGTTCTGGGTTATTCCTTGGTACCGCATGGCTTTAGTGTAGGTTAGTATTTAAATTTGTCAAGTTAAAATATAATACAGCGATGATGATTCACTGAAAAAAAGTTTTTCCGTTGAAAAATTAAGTTTATTTGAATAATTTAATTTAACTTACGTATTTTTGAACATATAAATAATATCCATTACATATTGCCCACTGATCAGCCTACTATAAATTACGATAAATTGGTTTAACCAATGTCAAGGAATAATATAGAAACAACACAAGAACTTTATCGCAAAGGAATAATTGTAAAAAGCGCTACTTTTTCAAACTATTTTGAAACAATTCGTTTTCTCTAATTCATTGTTGAGCATAGAATTCCACTAAAATTATAATAAAAGTTTAAAAATATTTAAATATGAAATTAAATGATCAATGTTTATTTCATTTGAATAACATAGGCACCTATTACATTTTGCCCACAGATCAGCCTACTAATAAATTGGTTTAACCAATGTCAAGGAATAATATAGAAATAACACAAGATCTTTATCGCAAAGGAATACTTGTAAAAAGCGCCATTTTCAAACTTTCGAAATTATTCATTTCCTCCAATTCATTGTTGAGCATAGAATACCACCATAAGATTTTAATGAAAAATTAATTAAAACGGAAAAAAAATTCTTCTCAGATAATTTGAAGTTAATAAATTTCGAAAGGCCCAAAAAATTTAAATTACTTAAACGAAACAATTTTTTAATGTTGTTTCCCCCGAAAACTTTATCTACCTATAAAAGGAAATAATGTAATGTTAAAAGATTAATTACCAACAAAAAATTAATGAAATATTTCACTTAAAAGGGCAAAAAAAATGTTGTTTTCGTATTGATTCTATTAGTTAAAATTAAGACATTCACACTTGACAAATCATCATGAATTCCTTTTAGAAACTGGTACCCAATAAAATTAAGAGAATGCCACATAGAATCGAAGTGGAAAAAAAGAACGATAATTTTTTTTTTTTTTTTTTGGAATCGAAACCGGTAATCGGAATAAATTGAAATCAATCGCATTTGAGAGGTGAAATAAATTAATAAATTACGCATAACTTTGTCTCGTTTATCAGCACAGGTAAATGTTAATCTTTTCATTTGAAAACTAATAAATATTTAACGAAAAAAAAAAAATTGGGATGACAAATTGACTTGGGAAATTACGTAGGCTTAATAATAGACCAAGTGCTCATTTTTTTAAATTCAATAAGGGGCCGTTCATAAAATATGTTCGCCTGCAAGGGGGAGAGCTGAGTCTTGCTGAGTGTGACAAGAATATTTCTTTCGACTATTTTTCGTTGTAGAAGATATTTATTGATTTATTGAAATTTTATTATAAAAACTAAATGAATATTTTCAATTCTCAAAATTTGTGTACTTTTAATTGAAATTTATTATATTTAGGGTGCGAGGGTCTTAGTTTTGTGACGAAATATTTCTAGGGGGGGCACAGAAAGTGTGACACAGCGTGACAATGGAGTGGAGAGGGGGTCAGAAAAAGCTTATTTTAGCGTGACGTATTTTATGAACGGCCCCCTAAAGGATATTTTTAAGGAGAGGAAAATTGAATTTTTAGTTAAGAAAAATTTGTATTTTGGCCGAAAAAGAAGGTTTTCCGCCGCCGCCCCTGTCAAATCTTGTCACATTTAGCAAGACCCCTCTCCCCCTTTTGTGTGCGAACATATTTTATGAACGGCCCAAATACCAATAATTGGTATTTGTGTATTGTAATTTCAGCTAAAAATTTTCACTGTTAAGACCAATTTAAACCAAATTTATTGGAAATTAAAGAAATATATTTCTCAATTGCAATTTGTTTTTTGCCCTGTAATAACCTTTGGGTATTTTCTAGAATTGTCATTAACGGACAATAGTTCCTCCAAATGGCTCTCTTCCGGGCGTCATTTACTGAGGGCGCTAGTGTAGCACAGCCGATAATAACGATAACTACTTTTGATCCAATTTTAGAATTTTATGCACCAAATTCAAATTTAATTTATTCCTGAAATATTTAAAATATACTAACGAAAATTTGAAAATTATTTTTTTTTATTAAAATTGAAGTACAAAATATAACATTATTTCACATGCAAAAGTATATTTACTTAATGGCATCAGTTTAGAGATGACAGTTGAAGTATAAAAGTGTATTTAATGTCGATCTTTTGATAAAATGGACACAATACTGTGTATACAATATTTAGGATATGTTGCGGTCCAATTTATGTAGTATAATCTGATATAATAATATATAAAAATCATACCATAAACATAAATTTGAACGGAAGTTCAAACAAAAATATTTGTGATGTATTGCCCAGATACGTATTTCGATTGCCAAGCAATCTTCCTCAGTGGTCATCAAGCACTTACGGAGTGATTCAAACTACTTGATGACCATTGAGGAAGATTGCTTGGCAATCGAAATACGTATCTGGGCAATACGTCACGAATATTTTTGTTTGAACTTCTGTTTCACCCCCAAAACTTTCACCCCCGTAATTTCTGAACTACCAACTTTATACTTTACCCTAGCTAAAAGTGCCTTAAAATTTGGAATATTGCTTACCGCGCCATCTGCATTTGACGCCGCAACTATTAATTTTTGGGAACCAAGTCGGCCATAAGAGCTTGACTACCATGGGCTTACCTGTCAATAGTTAGTATCTGTGCATTGTGTAATATTTTGGCCAAAAATTTCCACTGTTAAGACTAAATTTATTGGAAATTAAAGAAATATATTTCTCAATTGCAATTTTTTTTCCCCTGAAATAATAACCTTTCGGTATCTTCTGGAATTGTCGTCATTAAAAGACAATAGATCACAATCTGTTGCAATTCCGGCAGATTCAATTTCAACGCACATTATCATAACAATCACTAATACATAAATAATAATCGCAATATTGTTCTAAACTAGTGGAATAAATCTGAGAGCCTAAGTTGCACTTTCCCTCTTTAGTTTCCTTTTCTTATTAATTATCATTATTATTGTTACAATTCCGCATCATGAAAAAAACAAACTTTTTTTTTTCTATCATATAAAGATGAAATTGGTAAATAAGTTGGTATTTAAGTTATATAAGAGAGACAAAGAGCGCGAGTGCAGAGTATTGTCGTAATTGTTGTACAGCACGATTGTGTTAATTAAGGAAACAATTAACGGTGAACATATATAGCTGCGCCACTCTTTTATTGTCGTTTCGTTCTTGGTACGAAAATTATGGGAAATTTGCACAAAGATTTCTTGTTGTTATTATTATTACCTCCTCCTCCCCCGTATATTATTCCGTCGTCCCTTGGCTATAAGGTGATCATAATTAGTTATTATTTAGTTAATTATTTGTTACATTGTTAATGATAACTTATATAAAAGACAAAACAATCAAACGGGGGGAGGGGAGACCAGAGAGAAAAATCAATGTGGAGGAAAGACAATGGAATGAATCGGGAACTGATTCCGTCCCTTTTAAGGCTAATTTTCCATTAAGTCTATTGCACTGTTTTCTTTAAATTTCAATTTAATTTGTACTTAATTAGCTTAAGAAATGATAATTACACCGTTTTTTTTAATTTTTTTTTTATTAAGTAGGTAGGTATATAATCTACTTACATCGTTGACCAAATGTTTTTTTACTGGAAATATTTACCGTAACTTTCTAAAAAATAAATTTTCATAATTGATGTTTAATTTTTAATTGTACCGACATGTGGTATTGTTGTTGACAAAAATGAATTTTTAATTTGGAGTCAGGTTAATGATGATTATTGTTTTGGCTTTATGTGCATTGAGCATATATATATATATCTATCTAAAGTCGTATAATGTGATATGATGCAAATGTTTTAGAATTTGATTGTCTTAATGAATTCAGAGAAAATGATATTAAATGAATTATTTTGAAAATTTTACTTGAGATTGTTGTGGAAAGGAAAAAATGGCGGAACGGCCATGTACCGTTTTTTAAACTTTGATTTTTTTCTCTCAAATTCAATCATTTTGAAAATTTGGAGAGTAAGGAAATCTTTTAAGTTTTTTTAATAATATGCGACGGAAATTTGAGTGTTTTTTTGAGTCTCAACCACGAAATAGATGTAAGGACTATTCATGTATACATAGACTGATTCAAAAAAAATATGATTTTTTTTTTCTTAATTATATCGAAAATATTGTTGGGAATGACGAAAAAAGAATTCTGTGAAAGTTTAAGCTCTTAATATTAATATTAAGAGGTGCCACATCGCAAATTTCGATTTTCCATTTACATAACATGGCAACAATATTCTCTTGCACTTTGCAATTTTATAGCTCACGCAGGTGACAATATTTCAGGATGACCAAGGTATATTCTTGTAGAAATTTGAACGATCTACAAAAAAGGTCTCGTACAAGTTTTTGATATATTTATTCCTTCAAAAGTTATTCGACGTCAAAGTTGAACTAAAGAGAAATTTTAATATTTGTTCAAATTTTTGACGCAACCATCAATTTGATGAGAAAATTTTATAGGACATTTTTTGTAGTGCACTTTTTTTCTATAACTTATTTCTGTAAAAGTTTTGATATTTTTCACAGGTCCTAAGTTATTTGCATTAAACTGAAAATTCTCTGAATTATTATATTTTTAACATAAAAAATATTTTTTTTTTATTTTAATTAAATTATTATAATTTATTTTTAATTAAAATTGAAAATTTAAAGCAAATAATTAGATATAATACATTAAATAAGAAGACAATTCAGGTTGTTTAAGATCGGTTTTTTTATTTAATATTTTTAATATTCAATTAGCTACGTTTCGTTACGTATCGTAACTTCATCAGGCTTCTTGATTCACAAAAATATAATATTTTTAATTTAAATTAAATAAATAATTTAAAAAAAATATTTTAGTTGAAAATTTTATATTTTTTGTGAATCAAGAAGCCTGATGAAGTTACGATACATAACGAAACGTAGCTAATTGAATATTAAAAACATTAAATAAAAAAACCGATCTTAAACAATCTGAATTGTCTTCTTATTTAATAAGAAACTGAGATCTGATTTTTTTCAGCAGAAAGTTGTAAACAATATTTACTATTTAATTATCTTAATTATATGTCCTTATAATGAATATTTGGATTTATACTTAATAGATCCCTCTACTCGAATTAATGATTCAGAAAATCAGTGTTTTTCATTAAATAATTGTACCCAAACTAATTGGACTTTAAAAAATTTCAATCTTGATCAAAAAAAAAAAAATCGAAGGTAACATGTAATATCGATAAAAATTTTGCTAAAATTTCTCTATTAAATGTTTAATGTTACAAGGATATAAGCCAAATTTGAATAAAGTAATTAGCGTTTAAATCATCATTAATTTTTTTTACGATTTCTTGCAATAATTTTTATTAATATCAGAGGAAATATTTTTCAATTAAATACATTAAACACTCCATCGACTTCCTACATGAATAATAATGGATTACTTAAACTATTTAAATGAAACCAAAGTTTTATAGTCTTATTTTTTGTCCTTGGATTTTTTTGGATTCACGTGTTTAGAGAAAAAAAAACCAAAGTTATTAGTAATTGTTTCAATTTATAATTATCATATTTATTTAATTAGATATTTATATATCTGTTCAAATTACAAGCCTTGAAAACACAGTTCACCTTACATTGTATCGATAGATATGCAGGATATCGTTGAAATCTAATTTTATAAAAAATTAATTTATGAAATCGCAGGTAATTTAATATCTTTTTCTTTGTTAATTTGAGTGATTGAATATGAAAGTTGTCTAAGGACTCATTCATCACGATTGGGACCAGGGAAAGAATTGTTTTTAATCATTACGCTAAAAGGGTCTAGCAGGATCCACAGTTGGCCCCCAAATAGGATCCTATATTGAAACTTATGTCAAAATCGGCTTGATATACAAACACATTTTATATACTTTTCGCGACCAAATTCCTCTTTGACCTGGAGATATGGACCAAAATGTCCGCCCGCATGGCTATTTTTCAAAGTTATATATCTCAAAAACTAATTAAGCTAGAGATGTGAAACTAACGCGAGACTTTAGATTATTTTACAGAGTATATCATATATTTTTTTGAAATTTTTAGAAAAAAAAATTATACAAAAAACATCCAAAAAATAAATGAAATATTTTTTTTAAATGTGTTCTCTGAAAATGACAATCACGAAAAAAATATGTTTTATGCTTCTACATGAGCACTATAACTCATAAAAATTGCAAAAAAAAATAGTTGGTGCAACACTTTGAAAAAAAATAAAATGTGATCTACGCCTAATAGTGTACCTTGGTTTTATTTTTTTTCGAAGTGTTGCACCAATTTTTTTTCACAAAA
This sequence comes from Sisyra terminalis, assembly GCA_958496175.1. Lineage (NCBI taxonomy): Eukaryota > Metazoa > Arthropoda > Insecta > Neuroptera > Sisyridae > Sisyra > Sisyra terminalis. Next base: position 68,736,980 of record OY292274.1, on the reverse strand, counting down.
CTTCAATTAAAAATAGGCCACATATAGGAGCAAAACATATATTATTTTCATAAATAAAAGTCTAAGGAACCATAAAAAAAATTATTAGTTTTTTTTTCTATATTTACTCTTAAGATGATTACTTTCAAGATCAAAATAATTGATCCCAAAAGAAAAATAAAACAACTAGTGTTCAATTTTTGTTAAAATAAGAATAAAAAAAATATCGTCACTGTTATAATTTATTACCACTGGAATATTATGAACCTAAATTAATTTAGTTAGTATCTCGTAGGACGCAGAATTCTGGATAATTATTGTTCATATGAAAAATAACAAATAAAAACTTTTGCATGAGAACAATATTCCACTGTAAATTTTCTATTGGAGAATCACTGAAATAACGGAAAATACTGTTGCAATCTTCACCATTCGAAATATAATGATCTATTATTATCAAGAGGAAAGATTTGATTGTTTGTTTGCTTTGAATAGGCTCCGAAACTACTTGACCGATTTGAAAAATTCTTTCACTGTTGGCAAGCTACACTATTTCCGGTGAACATAGGCTATATTAAATTTTCAAAAAAATTAGGGGTCCATACTAAAACTCCAATAATGTGTGAAAAAATTACCAAAAAACTTTCTTACATCGTGTGCGCTGGTGATTTAACTAAAGAACGGAACAACCGAATTTAATGAAACTTTATACTAAGATACAACACAATTACTCACACAAGTTAGGCTATTTATTATTCCTTAAAAATAATAAGGAAATGTACCCCTTACGCAAAAACTGAGGGATGAAAAAAAAAATTACTTTAGATAGGCGAGTTATATATCATTGAAAAGGTATTTAAAAGATAAAAAATGATCTGTATTAATATTTTTAGTTGAATTATTAAAAAGCACAGTAATTTAATTTAAAGTACAAAAAATTGCCTTTTTGAAATATATATGTTTTTATAGATAATAATCTGACAGTAAACTTTTTTTTTACAAAGTTGTTGTAAATAGATCCCTAGGGTTGCTCAGTAAGGAAATATTAACGAAAAAAATGTAATAGTAATAATAATAATAATAATAATAATAGTAATAAAGCTTAAAGTAAATACGTTTTTAAAAACGTGCATATATAAAATTCTGTATTTATATAGTCCTCTGACTGATGAAATTTTAATATTCGGTGTATTCCTTATAGGAAGTAGGCATGTGATAAGATTTTTTTTTGAAAATTCCTACCCTAACGGACAAGGGTGGATTCAGGATTTTTTTCTTGGGGGGGGGACAATATCTTTTTCTTGCAAGTACGTGAAAGGGATCACGAAAAAAGTTCGCAATTCCAGCCAGAAATCATCATAATGATAAATAATAAATAATCATATCATCATAATGATAAAAGAAATTTAAAATCCTCATCCAGAGCAAAAGGCATACACCAAATCGTGTATGGTGAACTCTGGACTATCCAATATGGTTTAATTATATAGTTTAAATTCAGATATTTTAATAATAAGTTTAAAGATTCATAATGGTTATCCATGATTAGGGAAGAACTGGGTTTCGTGCAATTGTACAAATTTCAATTTCGCGGTAGTTTCGTACAGTGCAGGAGTGTAATAGTTTTTGGAAAAAGGTTCATTCGGGAATCGAAAAAGGGAGATGGGGTTATTTTGCCTAGACCCTTTAATTCAAAATTAAACGTTTATATTTGGAACTTTCGAATCGGAACTCTGATCAGATATGGGAAACGATTTTAAAAGTTCAAACAAAAAATCCTTCTTATGGCCTACACTTATATATCCTAATAGGTTTTCTGAATGAAATATAAATGACTTTTATAATATTTGACGGTTGACTGTCAATCAAAGTTGTATAAATCCTCAATTGTAGATCCTGTTTGCCGGATTAGGCAAACATTGCCTGCCAGTAGCCAAACGGTTGGAAAACGTTGAAATGATTTGCTTTATATTCTCTCCTCCTCACATGGACAAATTATATAAAGCAAATCTTTTACTTACACTTTTCTAAAGGTAATAGATTTAGGTCAAATTCATTTGACAAAAAAAAAAAAAAGTGAATAAGTCATTTGACTTTGGATGGGGTTGGAATTTAAGAATTAAATAAAAATGACTTAAGCTGATTAGATTCCTTTTAACCATTTCACGTCTCTCTTGCTAATCTCCATCAGCTATAATCGGGGTACAGTGTACAAAAGATTTTTTTTCTCAAATGAAAATGTTTTAAATTTGTTGAAAAATTTCATTGAACATTTTAAGTAGTTAACGCCTACATATTTTTACATTTTGATGCGGAAATGAGAACCACAGACACTAATAGGGAAATTAGTTGATCTAAAATAATTCTAATTGACATTTTTCTTAAATCTATTAATCCGTTTATGTGTAACTTTTCAAATATCAAATTTGACTTCTATTTTCTTAAAAATTATTTTAACATAATAAGTTCTGGCTTAATATAAAAGATTCGAATAAGGGAGACCGGGTACAAAAGTAACAGTTTGTACGTGATCTTGATTTTAATACAACCAAGTATAAATTTAGTTTATGTTCTTCACAATAGTAAATTGATTTATTAAATTATAGTGCGTTTTATATGAATAACATAGAGTTTAAAAAAGATGATCAATAATCAAAATTAAATCCTTAATATCTTTCAAATGGTGAGGCTTACGGAAAAAATATACGATACCTTTTTTGTAGAGCATTAAATTTCCTAGAAAATTCTTTCACAACATTTTTCTGTACCAATCGATAAATGATGAGGTATGATTTTTTTTCTATTGGACTGAGCAAAAAAATACAAAACTGCGATGCGGAGGATCTTCCTATTAAAATTAAGAGCTCAAACTTGGTGAGAATTTTTTTCAGGTGTCGAGCAACCCATTTTTCCACGTCACTTGTAAAAAAAAATAACCGATTTTTTTGACCCACCCTAATAATAATATATAAAAATCAAACCATAAACATAAATTTGAACAGAAATTCAAACAAAAATATTCGTGACGTATTGCCCAGGTACGTATTTCGATTGCTAAGCAATTTTCCTCAGTGGTTTGGATCCACTGAGGAAGATTGTTTGGCTGGCAATCGAAATACGTATCTGGGCAATACGTCACGAATATTTTTGGTTTGAACTTCTGTTAAAATTTACGTTTATGGCTTCATTGTTATTTATTATTATATCAGATTATACTACATAAATTAGGCCACAATATATTCTATATATTATATACACAGTATAACTGTTCAAAGTCAGCGAAAAAATCTTATTTTGTTTGGACACAATACTGTCAATAAATGTGAAATACGTTATTCATGATGGATATTGAAAAGAAGACCGCGATTCAATAATCAAATTCAGCATTTTATTTTAAAGTTAGCTAAAAAACTTTCACCCCCCCCTAATTTCTTAACTACCAACTTCAACACTTCTACCAACTTGACACTTTACCCTAGCTAAAAGTCTCTTAAAACTTGAAATATTGCTTACCGCGCCATCTGCATTTGACGCCCCAACTATTATTTTTTGGGAACCAAGTCTGCCATAAGAGCTTGACCTCCATGCAATAGAATGCCGCGACAACGCATAAGAACTACTGCATGAAGAACTACCCCGACACGGAAATGTATCGAAAACCATTCTATTGAAGTAGGATATCCATAAAAATGTAATGTTTGTAATAACATTATTACGAGGACAAAAGTAACATATTACTTTTGTACTCTAGGGGGCTATGATACTTTTGTACCGATTTTCATTTTTAATAAAACGTGTAACATAACCTTAAAAACGGAACGTGCTAGACAAAAATGAATTTAAGCAATGTACAATTTATCCAATCAAGAATGGATACGCAAATATTCGGATTGCTGTGATCCTTTTATGACTATGTAAACAATAAATATAAAAAAAACCGTCGAAAAATTTACTTTTGGCTCGTTAAAACACATTACGGCCTATTATATAACCTAACAACGCACTGCGCACGCGTCGACTTAATGCGATTGAAGGGGGTGCTCTAGGCTACCACCAGATGGCAGCAAAACGATATTTTCCCATTGGATAAACCTAGAAAGCATTTGTTACTTTTGTACCCAGTCTCCCCTAATACTTTGCATATTTATTTAAAGTAATTTAAAAAAATGGTCTAAATTGTAAAAAAATCTCTTAAAAAATTGTATAAAAATTTTATTGTGATAGATAATTGCGGCAATTTGTTACGCTATCCGAAAAATACAGAAGCAATTGGTTAATTTTTCATCATAAAAATTTCGGTTGGATATATATTAACCAGTTCTTACGTTAACTTCCAATCTATTGAAAAATTAAAAAAAAAAAAGAAAAAAATCGGTAGATGCTTGTAATTAATATTCAATGGATTAAACAATGAACGATGAAAATGATTGAAAAATAAAATGAAAAGCGGTGAATCAAAAACGATTTGATTGGTCAAAAAAAAAAAAAAAAAACTAAACAAAAATCGATTAGCTATTTGGTAATGAAAATAAATATCGATAGCCAGAGTTGCTGGGTGGTATTCTGATCATTTATATTGACCATAACTAAATATTTAATCAAACATATTTGAGTAACTAAACTTATAACAAGTTAAACTTAATCAACATATTAAATATTTGAAAATATTGTCGAGTCATTTGTGCCCGTAACATAAAACCAAACAATTAATTCATCTATTATTATTTTTCAGGTTATTGATATATATACATATATACCTTAAATAAAGGCACAGATGCCATAAACCTTATTAAACTGATCGCTTTGTCTATTGAAAAATCAGTTCTATGAAAGAAAATCGATTTAACCCTCTTTTTTCATAACTGCCGCCATTATTTTCTTCATTATCTTTCGGAATTACTTGATTGCTTTTATATAGAGATCGGTCAAAGTATACTTAGAACAGATAAGTACTAGAAATGGGTTGGTAGGAATGCATCGGGGAAATTTTTTTCAAGTTGGTATTTTCATCACGTGTTGACATCTACCGCCATATTTAAAATATTCAGAAATAAACTTACAACGTGGAAATACAAAATTAACTGGAAATATTAAGAGGAATGGATATAATTCATGATCTTGTACCAAAAAAAAAAATAAAAGGCCAAAGTAAAGTAATAAACAATACAGGTATACTGAAATTGATACAATTACTTCATATTTTTATTTTTTTTTGCGAATAATCTCAAAATTTTGGCAGACATTTCCATAGAAGTTCTCATCTGATAGTTTTTTTTCTCTTATAATTGATGAGTTTTTATGGCGAAGCCATTTTCGATTGCCAAACAATCTTCCTCAGTGGTCATCAAGTAGTTTGGATCACTCCGTAACTGCTTTGTGATGATTCACAGGAAGATTGCTTGGCAATCGAAATACGTATCCGGGCAATACGTCACGAATATTTTTGTTTGAACTTCTGTTCAAATTTATGTTTATGGTAAGATTTTTTTGTGTATTATTATATTAAATTATACTAATTCCACTAACCCATTTCTAGTATTTGTCTATTCTATACGTTGACCAATTAGTTGAAATTTTCGCATGGAAATTATAATCGTTTTATCTGCATTTAAAAAGTGAAAATCATATAATTAATTTTATGCACATAGTAAATCTTTTTGTTTATAATTTAGATTTAATATTAAAGCGCAAATATTACGACTAACAGTAGTAAAGGCAATAATAACCATAACCGAAAGCTTGCGTGACATTTCACTACCTACCCTTATAAAAAAGGGTTTTTATTCTTGTGTAACATAAATGAGGAAATTGTATGAATATAGCTACACCACAGAGCAAAGCAATGAACTGATCACACTCGAAAAACGATTAAGATCTACACATAAATTCATTGGAAAACGTTTAAACCCTTTTTTCTACGTTTTTAATGAGCTAAACCGCCCCCTCGCCCTTGGCACCCGTACCACTCAATATTAATTGATTCAGATAAGATTTTCCACGTCGATTATTTCCAGATTTAAACTCGACCGCGGGAAATATAAAAGTTTACAACTATAGAAAAATAGTAAGAGTTATAATAGAGATAAGAATCACATCACCCTAAACCAAAAAAAAAAAATTTCCCTGTTTCCTTTTTCGTTCTCTTTTACGCCCGGCTTTTGTGATATATGTATATGTATATCTACAGTTACGTTAACATATACACAAAATGGTTTTGTTAACACGAAAGTTTAATTCAATTTTAATTATGGCTGAAATACGTTAAAAGACGAACGTTATAATATTACCTGAAACACGATAAATAAACGGACGTTGTTTATAATGTTCGTGACGCACTTTTAAGCGCCATCTTGATAAAATAACAGCCATTTTGTATAAATAATAATAATATAAATTACAAAAATCATAACGAGAATAATTGTAAAATTAATCGCAAACGTTTTGAGCCGTTTAGATTGGTTTGCTGATTTTCCGGAAAAGTTTTGTGATCGTCCATATCTTTGGTGCAAGAGAAAAATGTATAATGTCCTGAAATAAAAATGCAAATAACATTTTAACAGTATAATGTGATTATTAATTTTATCTACCTCGAATTATGTAGGCCATCCGTTGTCATAAAGAATTACACTCATGGGATAATTTATGCATCACCAAAATTTTTCCAACAGGAAACTCTTCCCGAATTTTATATGTAATTTAATTAGGATATTGAAAGCTCATTGGCCCAAAAAAAAATTACATCTTTTAAAAAAAATCCATCGAAATTATTGATTTTTTTTAGGTCTTTCCTAAGAGTTATTCCTAAGTGTTATGATCTAAAAAGACTATTGTGGTTCAGCTTTATTGCTAGTTTAAGATAAATCTCAGTAGAAAGTCCAATTAGATCTTCGAAAACCGGCGGATAATGTGAATAAAATAGGCAATTCTATATCCATTCGGGTTTTTTAAATATAATACAATCATTCGAGAGCTTATGTCAGCAGTGTAGCTGATTTTCCTGCACCAAAATTTACGTATATCTGCTCTTTTTTTCCTAGAAACAAAAATGTTTGAGTATTGATTCTTTGTGTATACAATATATAGAATATATTGCGGTCCAATTTATGTAGTATAATCTGATATAATAATATATAAAAATCATACCATAAACATAAATTTGAACAGAGGTTCAAACAAAAATATTCGTGACGTATTGCCCAGATACGTATTTCGATTGCCAAGCAATCTTCCTCAATGGTCATCAAGTATTTTGCGTCACTCCGTAACTGCTTTGTGATGATCAACAGGAAGATTCCTTGGCAATCAAAATATGTATCTGGGCAATACGTCATAAATATTTTTGTTTGAACTGATGTTCAAAATTGTGTTTATGGTATAATTTTTATATATTAATATATTAAATTATACTACATAAATTGGACCGCAATACATTCTATATATTGTATACAGTAGACTGATTCAAAAAAAAATATGCATTTTTTTTTCTTAATTATATCGAAAATATTGTTGGGAATGACAAAAATAAAATCCTATGAAAGTTTAAGCTCTTAATATTAATATTAAGAGGTGCTGCATCGCAAATTTCGATTTTCCATGGGAACAATATTCTCTTGCACTTTGGAATTTTATAGCTCCCGCTGGTGACAATATTTCGGAATGACCAAGGTATATTCTGGTAGAAAATTGAACGATCTACAAAAAAGGTCTTGTACAAGTTTTTGATATATTTACTCCTTCAAAAGTTATTCAAGGTCAAAGTTGAACTAAAGAAAATTTTTATTTTTTTTTCAATTTTTTGACGCCACCATCAGTTTTATGGGGAAATTTTATAGGACATTTTTTGTAGAACACTTTTTTTTCTATAACTTATCTCTATAAAAGTTTTTGATATTTTTCACAGGTGTTAAGTTATTTGGATTAAATTTTTTTTTAATTAAAATAAGGGGACCTGTGAAAAATATCAAAATCTTTTATGCAAATAAGTTATAGGAAAAATAGGGCTCTACAAAAAATGTCCTAAAAAATTTTCTCTTAAAATAGATGGTTGCGTCAAAAATTGTAAAAATATTAAAATTTCTCTTTAGTTCAACTTTGAGCTCGAATAACTTTTGAAGGAATAAATATATGAAAAACTTGTAACAAACCTTTTTGTAGATCGTTCAATTTTCTACAAGAATATACCTTGGTCATTCCAAAATATTGTCACCAACGTGAGCTATAAAATTCCAAAGTGCAAGAGAACACTGTTTCCATGTTATTTAAATGGAAAATCGAAATTTGCGATGGGGCACCTTTTAATATTAATATTCAGAGCTTTAACTTTCACAGGATTTTTTTTGTCATTCCCAACAATATTTTTGATATAATTAAGAAAAAAAAATCATTATTTTTTTTGAATCAGTCTAATATACATTCTTTTATTGCATGATTTGAACATAGGTGCAATAAGTGTATTAAATCAAGTATATCTCATTAATGTATTAGTCTTAGCAAATTAATCCATATTAGGTAATTTAATACTCGCTTCGCTACGCTACTGAACCATAAGTATTAAAAAATTTACGGATTAGGTAGGACGTCACCTCAAAAAAGGAAAATTTAGGAATCACTTCTATAAGGGGAACATCAAAAATCTATACCCAAAATAAATGATTGGAAAAAATATGCCGGAACAATATTAGAAGTTTATGGTGAAATACAAAGCTAAGTAGGGGGCTTTTTAGCCGTTGTATAGTTTTGCGCCTTGTGCGCATTATTTCGGTCAGTTTTTCAATTGTCACTTTAGTTGATGTAAAATGTTTTTCAGTGATTAAATTTGTGGGTTTTTTCATTAAAAAACAGTGATTTTTTTGGATTTTTTTTTTAAAAAAGTGTTTAAATACCAAATGCCGATATTTGTTTGAGTCTAAGTAAGTGAAAAATTTACATATTCTTCGCTTAGATGTAATTGCGTTTCGGGAGAAATTTTTGCCAATAAACTTTGCCTGTTTAGACTTGAAATAATTGGTTTCAATTTTGATATAAATGTTAGGAAAATTGTTAACTGGTCGTAAATAAGTAACTTTTTGAATGATTTTTCTTGTTTTCTACATAAGATGCCTTGATATTTCCGTAAATATTTGCCGAATATAAGGCGTTAGAGATTAAGGTTCGGAAATTACTTTTCGGGAGTATTTCCATGTTGGAAATGGATAACGTATGTCGATGCCGACTTCGGCAGGATTTTCTAAATTTCGTACTTAGTTGCAAGGTTTATAAAATACACAGGTGGACTCATGTGCTACGTGACATATCCAGAAGAAATTCGTACATATCTTCAGACTGATTCAAATTTCAAAATTCTTCGTATGACGTCATATTTTTTTTTTCTAATGGAGCAACCTGTGTAATTTACAAACCTTGGTGCATATCTACCCAGATATTACGCCGTGCATTTGGTGGCAACGTCAGGTCTCTGATAACTTCAAGAAAACATGTTTTTCTTCGTATGGTAAATGCGATTTGCTCTGATTTCCTGGAGTTAATTTTTATTCTTCACTTTCCTCAATTCCTCAACTTGGTTTAGATCAGCGGTTCCTACTCTTTTTCAGCCGCGGATCCCCAAGGAAATCAAGCATAATACGAAGGACCCCTGAGTGAAAAAAAGGTGCAATTTTCGGACAATATTATATTTTAGTCCTTCATTAAATTAAAAAACAAAAAACAAACTTTTTCAAATGATATCGCGGACCCCCAGGAGTTCGCGGACCACAGGTTAGGACACAATGGTTTAGATAATTTCGGTAGTTTCACTGGTGCATTTTCTGCCGTCGCTACAACTGCTGTATCTTTTGCATATGTGGCTGGTAAGATATCATCCGTCACTGATATATGTACAGCAAGGATAACAATAAACCCAATACTCCTTGAGGAACTATTTCTTTTACTGGTACTCTATCCCCTGTTTCCACTATTCCACTGAACCTGATTTTTCCATAAAATTCGCGTTTTTTTTTGCATTTATCTCGTAAATAACGAAAGCTACGGAAAAATTATAAATGAAAAACTTGTAGAGAATTTGATTTCCTACAAAAAAGTTCCTGTAGACCAAATCGCTAAGATCAATATTAAACGAGATATTAAGCCTTGAATTGATTTTTCTGTGAATATTTTGCCGATCATTGATTTAAAGTTTAAATCAGAAAAATCAATTCAAGGCATAATATCTCGTTTAATATTGATCTTAGCGATTTGGTCTACAGGAAATTTTTTGTAGGAAATCAAATTCTCTACAAGTTTTTCATTTATAATTTTTCCTTAGCTCTTGTTATTTACGAGATAAATGCAAAAAAAACGCGAATTTTATGGAAAAATCAGGTTCAGTGGCCCGTACTACCTCACCGGTGTGAGTTACGACTTTGTCGCAATGGACACTTTTGTAGAGCGTTTAATTCTGAGAAAAAAACCATCGTCGGTAAAAGCGATCCCATGAAATGCCGCTGAGATATAGAAATTTAAAAATCAAAAATCAGAGTTTCCGTGTATTTGCAATGGGAAATCTTTACACGTCTTGGTCGAGGACTTAAAATTAATATTAAGGGCTCAAACTTTCAGGGAATTTTTTTTTTTTTTGGTATTTCCATCAAAATTTCACGATGGGACCAAAAAAAAAAAAGGTCAAAAAAAAATCACCCTACTAATCAGTTTACATAGCAGTGGGGCCCTATTTTTTAATGGGCCCCAGGGTCCTTGGTTACCTAGCTACGCCACTGGTGGTTTAAGCAATGTTTTTTAATCAATTTTCCTGTTAGTTATCCATATTATGGAGCTTGAGTTAGAAACAGCATTATTTTAATAGTTTAATTTCAATATTAAATTCAAATGACTTCAAATAATCAAGGCACTCTTATAAATAGTGTTTCAAGTCGGTAATGTAGATGTCTACATGAAAAAGTTGACCTCTTAGCTTTATGCGTAGTTATACAATCTAATTGCCGAATTACATACGAAATTAATTAAAATCTCCGATATTAAAATACGTTTAAGTGTGCAAAAAAACTTTCGTTTAAATTTGCCACGAGAAATGTCCACGCATAGGCACTTCCAACACGCAATTCTAATGACAAAATTACTAATTTTAACTTTAACTTCTACACGTGAGATTACAAAACAACAAATTAAGTCATTTTTCAGAGGAATTAAAATATCAAAGAAATTTTTTAAACAATACAAATATTTCCGTCGGTAGGCAATAGTACTTTCCCTTTCTAAACTTGTGCACCAACATTTTTTTTTTTAAAGTAAATAGATAAATTAATGGAACATTAAATCAAAATGTCTGTCATTGGCATAACACGTCAGTAGGTAGTAGATAGATAAATATTTTACTTTTACTTTAAAATTTATTATCTCATTTAAAATTATTTTCCGCATTGAAATATTTGCGTTTTAACATAGACGGAAGCTTGCAATTTTTAATTAAGGTAAAATTGAATTTCATTAAATTACAGGTGCTTATTAATATGATACTAATTCACGCATTGTTACCAAAGTTTTAATAATTGCAACAATTAAAAGATAAATGCATCGTTGACCTATTAATTGAATATTTCTTAAATAAGTGGTGCAAATATTTCCTTAAAAAAATCAATAAAAAATGAACCAATAAATTGATTCGATTTGCTAATTTAAAACATTACTGAATCTAATTATTTCTGGCGCGATTTCCCAATTGATTTACGACTCTTTGATTACCCTACCCCCCTTAACTATACACATTTCGATTATCGTTAAATAAGTGTTACATTGTGTTGATTTTTTAAATTTTTTATGAGCAAATTGTTATTTGTTGTTCAATATTTTTCAATTAAATGAAAATGCGGAAGGTTAAAATCCAATTGTTATAGTATGTTTACACAAATCGATGATTAGGAACATATTCGCCAGATATTTTTCTTCCACCCGAAGGTGTGAGAAGTGCACTGAACATACACAAATGTTAATATTGATTGTAAATTACATAAATGCCGATTAAACTAATATTAGTGGTGTGCATGTGTGTTCAATTGTCGATAAATCACCCTCCCCGCTATACACCCACCCACTCACTCACCCCCCGTAATCCCGGGAACAAAAACAAACCCTTTACCATTTCCATGTGAAGTATCTCTACACTATAAACTACACGACACAACTACTGTCACTTTGTTTACTCGCTAAATGCTCGTTTATATTAACTATCAGCCACCCCTGGACATCCCTCGTTATCATCCCTTGTAACTTATATATTATTTATGCAACTTGACTCAAAGGTTTACCTGCACATAAACCAAATCGATTTAAATGTTTATTGATATTTACTTCACACTCAATTCCCTCAACTGTACAGGAAAAAAATACAATTACCGAACCTGCACCGTAAAAATTATTTAAAAATAAACGATCAAATTCTGCAACAATCAATCAAAAATTAATGTAATTTATTGGAACAATATTGGAACAAATAAGAAGACAATTTCGGTTGTTTAGGATCGGTTTTTTTATTTAATATTTTTACTTTTCAATTAGCTACGTTTCGTTACGTATTGTAACTTCATCAGGCTTCTTAATTCACAAAAATAAATTGAGAATATTTTATTTTTGTGAATCAAGAAGCCTGATGAAGTTACAATACGTAACGAAACGTAGCTAATTAAATAGTAAAAATATTCATAATGTTAATGCATATATTATCAATAAGTGTAAATATAAAACTTCAAACGTTGCTCTAAAATTAGAATGTTATTAAAAATAACAAAAATTAATATAATAATTTGTTAAATTTACCTAAAATAAGAAAAACGACAATTAATATCTATTCACTAAAATAGTATTTACACTTCAAATTTTAATATATATTATTCTTAATTTGTTTACTGTTGACGTTTTTCCGTTTCTATGCTAACATACGAAGATTTGGATGGAGAAAGCCATAGATTTTTTTATATATTAAATAAAAAAAACGATCTTAAATAACCTGAATGTAATTTAGTGGAAGAATATTGGAAAAAATATGAAGACAATTCCGGTTGTTTAAGTCGGTTTTTTTATTTAATATGTTTACTATTCAAATAAGCTACGTTTCGTTACGTATGGTAACTTCATCAGGCTTCTTGATTCACAAAAAATATAATATTTTCAACTTAAATTCAATAAATTTATTGAATTTAAATTGAAATTTACGAATTGAAATAATTGAAGTTACGATCAGTAACGAAATTAAATAAAAAAAAACGATCTTAAACAACCGGAATTATCTTCTTATTTAAAAAAAAAATAAAAGCTGAGATCTGAATTTTATCATTTAATTATTGAAAAAAATGTTAAAAGAAAATTATCTACAATCTACGACAATAACCATATGATTTTAAAGTAAATCACCCCTGGTTATCCAACCCTCTACGTAACATATTCACCACCGGTGTCAACCTCCAAACTGTGAATCATAACTTATGTCTCGCAAGACTAAATCGCTTCAAACTTTAGAGACATTTATCTGAGCATTAAAGTTTTAGTTTTTTTTCCACCATTTTTCGAAAATCAAAGTAAAGCAAAAAATAAGACGAACTAAATCGAAAGGATGAATTGAACCACTTGGAAATAAAACCTACTAAGGTCCAAATATAGAATAGACAAGTACTAAAAATAGGTTGGTAGGAATGCATGGGGGAAATTTTGTTTAAGTTGGTATTTTCATCACATGTTGACATCTATTGCCATATTTACACTATTCAGAAATAAACTTACAACGTGGAAATAAAAATAAAAATTAACTGAAAATATTAAAAGGAATGGATATAATTCATGATTTTGTACCCAAAAATAAAATAAAAGGCCAAAGTAAAGTAATAAACAATACAGGTATACTGAAATTGATACAATTACTTTATATATTTTTAATTTTGCGAATAATTCCAAAATTTTTGGAGACACATCCATAGAAGTTCTGGTCGGATAATTTTTTTTTCTTATTATTGATGAGTTTTTATGGCGAAGCGAAATCGATCAGTGACAAAATTGTCAAGCCATTTATGTAATGCTAGCAATTGGATCAACTTTGATTGAAACTTTTTTTTTATTTTTAGATTTCATAGTTTTTTTTAAGTTAAATAAGTGTTTATAAATATTTTAAGTTATAATTGATGTACTAAATATTATAATATAATTCGATAAATCTAAGTACAATTATTCAAATGGTTGCTCCCGAACTTTCGAGGGTAAAAGAAAGTCTATTAGTACTCTTTTTTAACAAAAATTAACCAAAATAGATTAAAATTATTAATGACTTGAATATTGACTATATGTACAAAGTCTAAATATGTAAAGCATAATTGGGAAGAAAAACGACAATACTTTATAAAAACATGGGTACAAGTAGCTTTTGCATATACCACTAACTCAATGTTTCATTTTCTATTCTGTTTTTAATTCAATTCGCGAATAAATCAGCCGTGATTAATAGGTTGCAACAAAATATCAATTATTAACCAAAAATGAGTTATTAACAAATTTGCGAATGGAAAAAATTCGCGAATTTTTGAAAAAACGAAGTAGAGAGTGAGGTTACCAGGGGTGCCTTGTAGGACAAGTATTTGTACCAAATAATGAATATTTTACTTTAACAAAAATTATGTATTTATTAGTCAAAAAAAATGATGAATTTTTTTTCCTTAATTATATCGAAAATATTGTTGGGAATGACAAAAAAATCCTGTGGAATTTTAAGCTCTTAATATTAATATTAAAAGGTGCCGCATCGCAAATTTCGATTTTCCATTTAAATAACATGGCAACAATATTCTCTTGCAATTTGAAATTTTATAGCTCACGTTGATGACAATATATCGGAATGACCGAGGTATATTCTTGTAGAAAATTGAACGATCTACAAAAAAGGTCTCAGACAAGTTTTTGATATATTTAATCCTATAAAAGTTATTCGAGGTCAAAGTTGAACTAAAGAGAAATTTTAATATTTTTTCAATTTTTTGACGCAACCAATATAATATTAATATTAAGAGCTTAAACTTTCACAGGATTTTTTTTTGTCATTCTCAACAATATTTTCGATATAATTAAGAAAAAAAAATCTTATATTTTTTTGAATCAGTCTAATTTATAATATATGTTCTAAAACACATATATTATTTACTATATAACGTATTTAAGTAAAACCATCTTCTTCGTTTCTTATTATATATGTGATTTTAAAATCACTGGGCTCCACTTCTACTACCACATCTTTGGGACAATTCTTCAGTTGAATATATGTACTTTGTACATTGACGGGAAATATGTTTTATCTGAAGAGAATTGCTTTGGAAATTTCTGCAAAAATTATAAATTTATTAGCATAATAAAAAAAACTCGAAGTAATTATTTCACTATTCCGATTACCGGTATTGTTTAATAGTTTATTTTTGCTTTTAGTTTTATTTTTTGGCATAAAATCATGAATTATATCCATTCCTTTTAATATTTGCTAGTAAATGTATATTTCTTTCAATTTCAAATATGATAGATATCAAAACGTGGTGAAAATAATGTTATTTTGTAAATGAGTAATTAAGACGTGAAAACTTACCAACTTAAAAAAAATTTCCCCCATGCATTCCTACCAACCCATTTCTAGAACTTGTTTATTTGATACTTTGACCAAATTTTTAATGCAATAATGAGAAGCAATCTATCATTAAAAAATATGAAATTAAAAAAATAGACTTTCGGTTATAATAGATTAAGCCCTAATCGCCTTTTTCTTCGTATCAAGATAAAATCGCCTGAAAACGTAATAAAAAAAAAAAAAAAAAAAAAGAACTCGGTAAACAGTAATAAAAATAATATTTCTGCTGGGCGGAATAATAAGAGGGTGTTTGATTTTATTAGTCTCAATGCTTGCGGTGTGTGTGTGGAAGGGAATGAGGAGTGGTGTGGGGTGGGTGGGTGATGAATGTGGCGGCGGCTTATTGAATTGCGTGATATGACAAAGACAATAACAATGTATTAACGTTGACCAGTGAAAATGATCTCCATTCAATTGGTTATGATTCGGCTTTCAATTGTTAAAATATTAACAAATCAAATCGTTTTATTTTGATCGACTTAAACTACCCCCACAAGTATAGAGATACACACTGATTGCTATTTATTACGACCCCCCATATCATATCTCATCCCTTAGTCTTTATATCGTTTATTTATAATGTAGACTAAGTTTGAACGAAACGTAGCGTTTCTGGTTAAAGTTACTGGTTACATTTTTATCGTTCAAATTTACGAATGAATTATTTATCGATAAATGATAGATTGGGCGGACCGAACTACTGATTTATATAGCAAGAATTATAAATGTAATAAGTCGATGAAAAATTAATGACAATCTCATACTTTGGTGGTTCGGCGGGTGGGGGTGGGTTTTCACGGTGTAGTCCGTCGGGTAAAATTTTTAAGGGGGTAGTTTTCATTAATGTTTTTTTGATTGTTTCAAGAAGACTTGTTTAATTATTATTTATTGGAATAAAGCTCATCGCTAGGTTTGTTTGCATGACCATTTGGTAAATTCGAGAAAAAAATTAATTAAATTTGACATTTTATAGTTAGCGACGATCAATTAATTACCGAATGACAATTAACGATTTTTCTGTTTTAATTACAACAATTACTCGGTTAAGTTTCGGTACGATAATAATCAATAGGAATGGATTAGAGTTTTCGATGTTATTCCTTCAAATGGAACAGTTTCGAAAATAATCAAATTGGGATTGGAAGAAATAATTTCTCATTAATCACCTAGATGGCATATAAAACAATCAAATTTAATCTATTACTATAAAGAGGAAAGATTTGATTGTTTGTTTGCTTTGAATAGGCTCCGAAACTACTTGACCGATTTGAAAAATTCTTTCACTGTTGGCAAGCTACACTATTTCCGGTGAACATAGGCTATATTCAATTTTCAAAAAAATTAGGGGTCCATACTAAAACTCCAATAATGTGTGAAAAAATTACCAAAAAACTTTCTTACATCGCGTGCGCTGGTGATTTAACTAAAGAACGGAACAACCGAATTTAATGAAACTTTATACTAAGATACAACACAATTACCCACACCCGTTAGGCTATTTATCATTCCTTAAAAATAATAAGGGAATGTACCCCCTACGTAAAAACTGAGGGATGAAAAAAATTTACTTTAGATAGGCGAGCTATATATCATTGAAAAGGTATTTAAAAGTTAAAAAATGATCTGTATTAATATTTTTAGTTGAACTAAGAAAAAGCACAGTAATTTAATTTAAAGTACAAAAAATTGCCTTTTTGAAATATAATTTTTTTTATAGGATAATAATCTGACAGTAAACCTTTTTTTTTACAAAATTGTTGTAAATAGATCCTTAGGGTTGCTCAGTAAGGAAATATTAACGAAAAAAATGTAATAGTAATAATAGTAATAAAGCTTAAAGTAAATACGTTTTTAAAACCGTGCATATATAAAATGGTGTATTTATATACTCCTCTGACTGATGAAATTTTAATATTCGGTGTATTCCTTATAGGTTGTAGGCATATGATAAGATTTTTTTTTGAAAATTCCTACCCTAACAGACAAGGGCGGATTCAGGATTTTTTTCTTGGGGGGGACAATATCTTTTATTTGCAAGTACGTGAAAGGGATCACAAAAAAAATTCGCAATTCCAGCCAGAAATCATCATAATGATAAATAATAAATAATCATATCATCAGAATGATAAAAGAAATTTAAAATCCTCTTCCAGAGCAAAAGGCATACGTCAAATCGTGTATGGTGAACTCTGGACTATCCAATATGGTTTAAATATATAGTGGAAATTCAGATATTTCAATAATAAGTTTAAAGATACATAATGGTTATACATGATTATGGAAGAACTGGATTTCGTGCAATTGTACAAATTTCAATTTCGCGGTTGTGTTGTACAAGTTTTTGGAAAAAGGTTCATTTGGGAATCGAAAAAGGGAGATGGGGTTATTTTGACGCGAGTATTTTGATAACTTTCGACTTTTTTTTAGTCATAATTAAGACCGAATTTATTGAACTTGGCGATATTTTTTATTTGATGTATGATGTAGTATGATTATATTTTTCGTAAAAGAAATAAGTAAAATAAAATACGTTACGCAGACGAAGTCGCGGGGATTAGCTAGTGGGTAATAAAGATGAACTCGGTTAAGTTTCAGTACGATAATATTCAATGGCAAAGGATTAGTATTTTCGATGTTATTCCTTCAAATCAGTTTCGAATATAATCAAACTAGTATTGGAAGAAACAATTTTTCATTAAGCACCTAGATGGCATATAAAACAATCCAATTTAATCTTTAAATAATTTAATGGGTAACAAAGATGAAAAATATACATATCTTATTGATAGAAAAAGATAAACGATTTTTCTAATCGTGGTTAATAATGGCGCGTTAAATTTAAACTTAAAATGATGAAATCATGTTATTAAAATCATTTTTTTATTTAAATAGAGAAAATATTGAGTCAAAGAATGACCAAATGGTTTAATGATTAGGTACTTATATGGATGAGAATTTTCCAAAGGAATTTCCAAAGAGGTGATAATAATCGAAAATAATTTAATTATAATCGATCGAATCGGTCTTTATTTAAATGTAATTGGTTGGTAATGATATGTTTTTATTGAATGGAATTCTATTTACTGTTATCATTGATTATATTACCATACATATGATTGATTGATTCAAAAGTTTAGAATTGTTTATTGAAAAAATTAAAGTTTTAAAAACGGGGCAGGCTTTTATAATCTTATTGTCAAATATTTAAAATGAAAATGTTTATTTTTTCGACGGAAAAAGTTGATTAGCTTTGATTCAATAATTCCGAGAAATAGTGTTGAAAGCGCCTGACCTCGCCTGTGTATATAACATCTATACTTCTTATATATATTTATATATATATATATATATATATAGCATTCCTCCCATTCCCATGCCCCAACAAAAACCAAATCATCATAATATCTAATGGTGAATTAATAAATGGTTAGACATTTTGTAAGAAAAATAATAGAATATCGTGTGGATAAAAAATCAAATGAAAATATTTTCTATTACTGTTATTATTATTAAGCTGATGCGATTTTAATATTTACGTTCTTGTATAATAACACTTGTGGCTTATTATTGACGTTTATAATAAATTTTTGCATTATTTTCACAAACTTGATGAATACATAAATAAATGTGTCTATAACATGACACATAAAATATCATTAAAGATTTACGGGGACGAAAAAAAAATTAATGCAAGTAGAAGTATCCACTTAAAAACACTTAGGGAAACTGAAGGACTGATGTGAGTTTTTTTTGTATCAATTTGTATAAATATTAGTGCACTACCACCCATTCATTATTTTCAATGGTCAAAATTGAGGTTTAACGTTTTGCAAAAAGAAGACAACAAAAAAAAATCGCCATGAAATGATTATTTTTGTGTCCTTTTGTTTTGTGCAGTGACCTTGGTCACTGCAAATCTATAATTGTAAAAGATTTTTTCAGCTTAAACCATTTGAAGTCCTCTAAATCAGCGGTTCCTAACCTTTTTCAGCCGCGGATCCCCAAGGAAATCAGCTATAAGCTTGGATCAGGAACGTCGAAATTTGAGAACTGTTTTTGAATGGTTTCGATATTATTCCTGTACGTATTTGTTCACTCGAATGCAATTTGTACGTAAATTTTGACATATGTCAGAAATGAAGTAGCCATTGTTATTCTCAAATATGTATTGTAACGTGACGTCTCAAAACTGAAGATGGCGTTTATTCGTTCTTTCAATTTCTTTTGTATTTTTTTTTTTAACTTTTTAATTTATTTGGTAGGAATTCCTAGCCTACATTAGTCTGCCTTTACAAAATTAGAAAATATTTACATTCCTCTGACCATTGTCATGAGGGAACAATGGTGGCAAAAATCTTAACACCTATATACAAGAAAAAAAATAAACAAGGCATAAATTACTTGATAAAAATTGATTAACATTCTTTTAGAAATAAATAATCACTTTCACACTTAACAATCACTTAAATGACAATAATCCACTTTTAAATCAAATTACACTAATAATCGCTTGGTAATTCGATACAGAACTGTCTCTGGGATTGAGCTGAGCGGACTTATATACCCGCAACCCAACATTCTAGAATGAACTCCATTGTTCGCCAAAGTTCCACCACCTACTAGATGTTTCCAGAACAATCCTATATGTACATTCGTATTGGTGGGAGAGAGATAGAAGTCACTCAGCCAATCGCGTGCCGGCACGGCACAAAGAGAGAGAGACAGACTTTATCCCTTTCTGTTACAGTATTTATATTGGATCATGTAAAATTAAATTTTCTAAAAAAATTTTATTTTGGCCCAAGTCCATTTCAGCACACCCCCAATTTGGCAACGTTGCATTTTCAACTTTGTTTTAATTTAATTCGCGATTAAATCGGTCCATAATAAAAATTTAGCCACAAAAGAGAGAATTATTGAGGTAACAAAAATATCGCGAATTAAATTAAAAACAAAATCGAAAAAATGTTGGCAGATTGTGGGTGTGCAAAATTGGACTTTAGATGAAAATTTAATTTTACATATTATAATATAAATACATATTTGAAAATAACCATCGCTTCTTCATTTCTGACATATGTTAAAATTTACGTACAAATTGCACTCGGACTAGTTCTTTTCAGTTCTGAAAATCTCGACGTTCCTGATCCAAGCTTATACCGGAAATCAAGCATAATGCCAAGGACCTCTGAGTGAAAAAAACAAACTTTTTCAAATGGGACCGCGGACCCTCAGGGGTCCGCGGACCACAGGTTAGGAAACAATGCTCTATACCTCGAGACTAGTGGTTGTAATTAGACTTAGAACAACCATTGGTCAATGCACTATATCTACAAAGTCTCTAAATAAGTTTTTAGATCCTAATCTCTTACTTCTGTTATAGAAAAATTGAAATTTCTTACCAAACTTCATTTGTAAATATGTTCAATAGTATTCGGTTGTTGATCAAATTCCCTTGGTTAGCCCCTGCGGGGTGCATTCTTGCATACTAGTTACAATTTTTCCGCAGTGGTCATCAAGTAGTTTGGATCACTCCGTAACTACTTTGTGATGATTCACAGGAAGATTGCTTGGCAATCTAAGTACGTATCTGGGCAATGCGTCATAAATATTTTGGTTTGAACTTTTGTTCAAATTTATTTATTTATTAATTTATATATTCTACATAAATTGGACCGCAATTTATTCTATCTATACACAGTATAACTGTTCAAAGTCAACGAAAAAATCTTATTTTGAATATTTTTTGAAATTAAATCAGTTTTTCCAAATTTTTTTTCTAAAAAAAAATGGTATAAATCTGGCAAGATTCCCTTGGTTAGCCTCTGCGGGGTGTATACTTGCATACTAGTTACAATTTTCCAAAGCTCAAGGGTTTCTCCAACAGACCAAATCTAAAACAATATTGCTTGAATTACAATATATAGAATAAATTGCGGTCCAATTTATGTACTATATATAAATTAATAAATAAATAAATTTGAACAGACGTTTAAACAAAAATATTTGTGACGAATTGCCCAGATACGTATTTCGATTGCCAAGCAATCTTCCTCAGTGGATCACTCCGTAACTGCTTTGTGATGATTCACAGGAAGATTGCTTGGCAATCTAAGTACGTATCTGGGCAATACGTCACAAATATTTTTGTTTGAACTTCGTTCAAATTTATTTATTTATTATTTTATTACATAACTGTTCAAAGTCAGCCAAAAAATCTTATTTTGAATTTTACTTGAAATTAAATCAGTTTTTCCTAAAAAAATTTTTTAAAAAAATTGTATAAATATATGGCAAGGAAATTAAGTATTTTTACTGTTTTTTTTTTGTTCCTTCTCGGAGCATTGTTAAATCAGTTAAGCATATCGAGAAACTTTATAATATAAACGAATCATACAATTACATTAAAAGATAAAAATCAGACGAAAATTAACGAAATAAAAATAGGAAAAGAGCGGTCATTAGCCATCTCGGACTTGTTAGATGCACAATGTGTATAGTTATTTTTCAGTGCCCACCTATATAATTTATATCATATTCTGTGAAAATCCAATAAAAATCATATCTGCATAAAATTCATTTAAATAATTTTTCCTTTGAAAAATCAAGAGAACAAAACGGCCACCAAAGGTAATAATTTGATCTAATCGCTATTACATCTCTATATATATATACACAAATGCGTCTTCACCAATTGCCAACTACAATTTTTATTTTATTGCTAATCATTTGTAGGGAAATTTTAACACTAATGATAGGGTAATTTGTGTTGTAAAGTTCACATTTTCCACAAAGTTGAAATTTTCGAATGCGGTTTCAGCGAAACTTTAAGTAGGTGGGTTGACCACTCGTCAATGTATTTTTTTTTTGCCCCTTCTTCGATTTTTATAATGGACTCAAGTCATTATTCACAACAAAAGTGTTAAAGTTAACAATAAAGTTAAATAACATATAACCAACACGTATAAGGTGATAGGCATAGATAGGGACGGGGCATGGTGAGGGGGTGGGTAGGTTCCCATATAAAGTAGACTGTTATCAGAAAAGCCATAAATAACCAGCGGCTTGTGCTCTTAATGATGTTAGAATTACCAAGATACGTGCGTCTCCACCCTTCCTCCTACCACACCGTCAAATAATTTGTAAAAGTAGTAGGCAACATTTATTTAAAGGACAGAAATATAATTTTGTACACTAAAGTGTTGAAAAATTAATTAAATAGTTCTCTCGATTAGTATTCTATTAAATCAATAACACGTTTGCGGTTTAAATTAACGGAAATCTATAATTAATCAAATGGTAAAAGTTAAATATGATTTCAATTCTTAGTGTCGTTCAGCAAAATGGTGATAATTGAAGAGTACTCAAAGATTTATTCAAAAGGGATGGTCAATGAAATTTCGTTTTTACCAACAGTTGAAATTAATTTTGTTGGATACCAAAACAAGTCCCTTAGTCCCAATAGAAAGCGATTGGATATTTGGTTATACCTTTTGATGTTGGCAATCATGAAGAGTCCGAACCTAATGTTTGAATGGTCGCGGGAAATTTTTGTTGTTAGCAATTGTGAATTTCAATTTTCTACACTATGGAAAATGTATGAAGATGTGGCGCCGCTACAAGTGTGTTTGGTGTACTAACTTATGCTACCTTAGTTATCTTAAAGTACATAGTTTCGTTTAACATTGATAAGTATTTTTTTTATTTCCGGGTCACAATTAATACTGTAACGTGGCGTTTATTCGTTCTTTTAATTTCTTTTGGAAATAAATAATCACTTTCACTCTTAATAATCATTTTTTTATTACACTTGTCAAAACAATGACTTAAATGACAATAATCACTTTTAAATCGAAATGACAATAAAAATCGCTTTGTTGTAACCGGAAATTCAAATCTGAACTTCCGTACAAAATTGTCAACTGTCTTGAACTGAGCTCCTTATATACCGGCAACTCAACATTCTAGAATGTACTCCAATGTTCGTTAATGTTCCATCACTTACTAGATGTTTCTAGAACAATCTATATGTGCATTCGCATTGGTGGGAGAGAGAAAGAAGTCACTCAGCCAATCGTGTGCCGGCATGGCACAAAGAGAGAGTCACACTTTGTCCCTTTCTGTTACAATACATTATGACTCATAAGACACATTTCCCATCATAATATTGGAATACCTTTTAAAACCTTACATGAATATTGTGAAAAAACCTATACCGTTTGGACTCCTTATATTTTTAGATATAACTTTGATGAGAGTTTCCTCTTTGTCTGCAGACTTTATCCTTATTTTTAATTGCAAATTTTCTTAATTAAGATAATAAGGATTTACCAAGGTATTCATTTCAGAAGATAAATCCCAATTGTTTCAAGATGCTTTTATGTTCTTCTTTATTTGAACATTGCTGCCGATGATGGTAATT
Source organism: Sisyra terminalis (assembly GCA_958496175.1). Classification (NCBI taxonomy): domain Eukaryota; kingdom Metazoa; phylum Arthropoda; class Insecta; order Neuroptera; family Sisyridae; genus Sisyra; species Sisyra terminalis. The sequence goes on along the minus strand of OY292274.1, from coordinate 68,712,939 downwards.
AAAAAGGTTATCCCTTGGGGGTTCCCAATTTCTCAGTACCTTCTGGATGGTCCTCCTCCAGTGATCTTTTGCCTGTTATGCTACAGACGCAAAATTCGAATCCACGAGTTTTTGCATCATTTCTGTCCAACGGGTTGGTAATCGCCCTCAATTTTTTTCCCTTCTGGTCGTTTTTGTATCATGATCTTTTTCATGGTATCGTAATCCACGATATGTCCAAGGTTTATAAATTACACAGGGCTCCATTAGAAAAAAAAATGACGTCATACGAAGAATTTTGAAATTGATCAGTCTGAAGATATGTACGCATTTCTTCTGGATACGTCACGTAGCGCATGAGGCCACCTGCGTATTTTATAAAACTTGCGATATGTCCAGAGACTCCATGAGCTTTTCCACCATTTCTGTTCAACGGGTTGGTAATCACCCTCATTTTCTTTTCCTTTCTGATCATTCCTGTACTATCCAATTATTCATAATTTCGTAACCCACGATATGTCCGGAAAATCCGTGAATTCGGCCATACGTTAGTGAAGATAGTCTTTGAACTGGATTAACTTCGTTTAGGAAGAAACTTTTTTTCTTTTAGCCTTCCATGGGAATTGCAACGGTCTTTTGTAATCCTATATCTCGAAAAGTTGTTTCCATCTTCTTCTTAATTCAATATCACTGCCAATGTATGGCGATTAAAAAAAAATGGCTGTCACGTGGGGAGTTCCAGGTTTCTCAGAACCTGTTGGATGGAACTTCTCCAGCGATTACGGTCTTTAATCAATGATCTTTTCCACCACGTCCAACGGATTGGCGATCGCCCTCGATTTCTTTTCCCTTTAGGTCGTCCTTGTACCATTAGCTTTTCCATGGAAAACCTGAGGATTCGTCCATACGTCAGTGAAGAGAGTCTTTGGACTCTGGCTTAACTTCATTCAAGACAGAGAATTTACTTCTTTTAGCCGTCCATGGGATCCGTAGCATTCTCCTCCAGACCCATGGTTTATAAAGTACACAGGTTGCCCCATTAGAAAAAAAAATGTGACGTCATACGAAGAATTTTGAAATTTGAATCAGTCTGAATATATGTACGAATTTTTTCTGGATACGTTACGTGACGCATGAGGCCACCTGTGTAGTTTATAAACCTTGCTGCAAACCCACATTTCGAGGGCAGCAATTCGTCGCCGATCAGCTGCACGGATAGTCCATGTTTCCGAAGCGTAGGAGAAGATAGGAAAAATGTTGTTTCCATACACAACTACAAATATCACATTTTTTTAAAGTTTAATATTTGGAAGATATCTTTGGACAATAAGGAAATCCGCTATACCTACGTCAAATCAAAATATGGACAATTCCAGAAATGCGACGCGTTTCTAGGAGGTGCGTTTTTTGCTGTTGTTTAGGAAGTTGACCACCAGATGATTAAGATCATCACTCTTTTGATATTTTGTACTTTAACTTCCTTGATAGCTGGCATTCTTTAAGCCCTTGTGGATGTCCTGGTTTTTTAGAGTCAATGGTTGCTCTCCAGAGCCGAATGCCAAATGTCCAGATTGGCTTACCAACAAAAGAATATCACAATTTTTTTTTTTTAAATTAGCAATTAGTTAGTGCAAACTATGAGCTAATGTGTTGTCTTGGCTGGAACTCTTGAGCTCCAAATGGCTTGATGAAGAAGTTCCCAGTGGAACATCTTCCTGCTACTTTGATGTCAGCTCATATGGAGTTCAATGTCACAAATGATGACAAAAATTGAAATTTCATCAACTTTCTTCCTATTTTCTCTAATGTTAAACCCAGGGGAGGCTAGCTCAATGTTAATTTTGTGTTCCTCCAAATGGCTATCTTCCGGGCGTCATTTACTGAGGGCGCTAGTGTAGCATAACCGATAATAACGATAACTACTTTTAACCAATTTTAGAATTTTATGTGCCAAATTCAAATTTAATTTAATTCCTGAAATATTTAAAATATACTAACGAAAATTTGATTGAAAATTAAATTTTATTTACTAAAATTGAAATACAAAATATTACATTATTTCACATTGTAAAATTTAATTAAAGTTAATTACAGACATGCTAAAGTATTTTTACTTAATGGCGTTAGTTTAGAGATGACAGTTGAATCCTGGAAATTGTCCTTTTCTATCGCTATGAATTGTGACTGGCTAGAAAAATCGTCGAATTTTTGCTGAAACAAATTTATTTTACTTAAAAAAAAAACATTCAAAGTTTGAATTTAAATCATATTTTTGCCCCATAAAAAAGTGGGTATTCACTAGTAATACATACCTTAGTAATGAATTTGGGCAGTAGAAAAAGTGTATTTGATGTTGATCTTTTGATAAAATACACACAACACTGCCATTAAATGTGAAATACGTTATCCATGATGGATATTGAAAAGAAGACCACGATTCCAAATAATCAAATTCAGCACTTGCTAGTTAGCGGCGTCAGTCTTATTTTAAAGTTAGCCAAAAAACTTTCCCCCCCGTAATTTCTTAACTACCAACTTCAACACTTCTACCAACTTTACACTTTGCCCTAGCTAAAAGTCCCTTAAAACTTGAAATATTGCTTACCGCGCCATCTGCATATGACGCCCCAACTATTAATTGTTGGGAACCAAGTCTGCCATAAGAGCTTGACCCCCATGGTTAAACCTTTAAAAGAATAAAAAGCTCAGTTAACACTTTTGTCATTTGTAAATGTTATCAAAGCACCTTCTCTATCCCGGTTTACAGTTGTTTGTTTAGATTGTAAAGAAATTTTTTGGCCCCCCGCTTTAGTTATAAGCAATGCACATTGACATTTTTGAATTTATTCTCTACGTTTTCAGGTCAAACTAATGAAGACTCGTTAAGCGGTGGCGGCGGAGGCGGCAGCTCGAAACGTGGCATTTGCGACGTGGGTGGCGGTGGTGCGGGTGGACCTGGCACCGGCAGCGGGAGCGGCTCGTCCCTCAGTAAAAAACAACGAAAAGCTCGCACGGCCTTCACTGATCTACAACTGCAAACGTTGGAGAAGAGCTTTGAGCGACAGAAATACCTCAGTGTTCAGGATCGCATGGAATTGGCCGCCAAACTTAGTTTAACTGATACACAAGTGAAAACTTGGTACCAGAACAGAAGGTATGTTTCTTTCTTTCTCTCTTTCTTTCTTAACTTTGTGCTTCCAATTTGTTGGACAAAAATTCAATTTGGACAACGAGAGCTTTGGTGTACATATTTCCACATGGGAGGCTAACTCAATTTTTTGTTCCTCCAAAAGGTCTATTTCTTGCGGCCAATTACCGATGGCGCTAGTCGCGCTAGTTTAGTAGCACAGTCGATAATAACGATATCTTCTTTTAATCAGTTTGGATTTAAGCGCCATTTTCAAATTTGATTTATTCCTGAAATATTTTATATAGAAAAATGAAAAGTTGATTGAAAATTACATTTTATTTACAAAAATTGAAATACAAAACATAACATTATTAAGCATTGAAAAATTTAAATTGCTTAAAACGAAATATGATCAATACAGAAAACTGGACAATGATTTTAGAAATAGTAATAATAATTTTAAGTTTAAATTTTACATAGTTCAATTTCCTTTAATTGAAGTAAATTACAGACAACATGTTACAGTATACTTAAAAAACGTTAATTTGGAAATAACAGCTAAATCCTGGAAATTATCCATCTCGATTGCCATGAATTGCGACGACTTAGAAAAATCGTCGAATCGTTGCTGAAACAAATTTATTTCACTAAAAAAAATAAAATTCATGTTTTAAACATGGTAAAACGTTTTTAACCGTAGAACAATCCGAAACCATTCATTACTGAAAATATTTCTACAACATATTTAAAATAAATACATGCGGCAACCCCCTGTAGCCATTCACCAAACGTTCAGTCTAAATTTAATGACAATTTTTCCCAGTCTCCTCGAAACGACTAGGTACCCGACGTAACCTTTTAAAATTATTATCACCGATGAATTATTCCAATTTTTTTTTTTTTTGTATTTATTATTGCCGACTGCGGTTTCTATATATATATATATGCACATATGTCATAAGTAGGCAAGTTTTTCAAGTATATACTTAAACAGTAGGCAAACATTTATTATATAAATTAAAATCCCATTATGAATACATTAAGTCAAATTGTATTATAGCGACGACGGTGATAGAAATCACTTGTCTTTCTCGCACGTTTTCTTCACTTTTAAATATTTAAATAATATTTCTTTAATATATTGTTTGATATATTCCTATTTGTGTTGGTGCTTAGATGTCCAATTATGTTTGACTGAATTTCTTGATATGTTCATTTACATGTTGCTATGTATGCCGTCATTATTCCGATCTATTTTCATGCTACATACTTAATACTATATGATTATGATTGAGATTTGTCTGTCAGTTAAATTATTACGAGTAAATTTTTTTCTATTTTCAATAATATATTATTACATATTCAAATCAATCATCGTTTCTCTATACCTTATTTTTCTTTAAGCTAATAGATTGGGATTGTTAAAGAGCGTTTGAACTTTTTAAAAGTTGATTTTTTTTTGGTTCTGGATTTTTTTTTTTCGTAATTTCTACAAAATAATCTTTTTTAAATTTTGATTTAAGTGTGCTTTTTGACTAAAAAGTGATTCAGAATTATTTAAACTTAATTTTCTATATTCAATGATGGTTTAAGTCCCAGCTTTAAAATGGAAACTATTAAATGCAAAAGATTAAAGTTCTTCGTTAGTCTATCAAAAGCTAAGTATACCTATATGAAAATGTAACATCTTACCAATTCATAAATATTTTAATTGCTTTGTATTTGTAAATATAGAATTGAAGGAATCAAAATGAAAAATAAGTACAGTGAATCCCCGGTAAGCCGACAAAGACAGTTTGCAGGACATAGTCGGATTATCAAATTTATCGGATTATAGAGTATTACCTAAGACCCCCTATAGTCCGGAATTTTTTACGAAAGAGTACCTTGTAATCCGGCAAATTACAGATCCAATTATAAGATTCTATATGTTATATATATTAGAGTGATTGTTTTTTTTTTGACTTTTTTTTTTTGGTGCCATCGTAAAATTTTGTTGGAAATAACAAAAAAAAAAATTCTCTGAAAGTTTGAGCCCTTAATATTAATTTTAAGTCCTCGACCAAGACGTGTAAAGATTTCCCATTGAAAATACAGGGAAACTCTGATTTTTTATTTTTAAATTTCTATATCTCAGCGGCATTTCATGGGATCGCTTTTAACGAAGATGGTTTTTTCTCAAAATTAAACGCTCTACAAAAGTGCCCATTGCGACAAAGTCGTATCTCACACCGGTGAGGTAGTACGGGCCACTGAACCACTGATTTTTCCGTAAAATTCAAGGCTTAATATCTCGTTTAATATTGATCTTCGCGATTTGGTCTACAGGAACTTTTTTGTAGGAAATCAAATTCTCTACAAGTTTTTCATTTATATTTTTTCCGTAGCTCTTGTTATTTTCGAGATAAATGCAAAAAAAAAACGCGAATTTTATGGAAAAATCAGGTTCAGTGGCCCGTACTACCTCACCGGTGTGAGTTACGACTTTGTCGCAATGGGCACTTTTGTAGAGCGTTTAATTCTGAGAAAAAACCATCGTCGGTAAAAGCGATCCCATGAAATGCCACTGAGATATAGAAATTTAAAAATAAAAAATCAGAGTTTCCGTGTATTTTCAATGGGAAATCTTTACACGTCGTGGTCGAGGACTTAAAATTAATATTAAGGGCTCAAACTTTCAGGGACTTTTTTTTTTGGTATTTTCAATAAAATTTGACGATGGGACCAAAAAAAGTAAAAAAAAATCACTCTATTATATATATTATGTACCTACTCTGAAGTACAAATCAAACTTCATTATGTATATTGTTTGATTTACATTAGGAAATAATTGTGTGCAAACAAATGTGCATACAAATAATCAAAAATTATTCATTTTATTGGTATTGATATTATTTTCTTGAGAAAAGAACATCAATATTTATTGTTTTATTATAAGCATTTGTTATTACATTATAGGTAAACAAAAGAATAGCTTTACCTATAGTACGAAGAAATTTTTTTTAATAGTACAATTTTTTTCTCTCTGTGTAGCGAAGATTGTCAAAAAAATATTCAATTAATAATAAATAATAGACCATGTCGGATTACAGGGGGTGCCAGATTAGCCGAGAGCCTGATTATCGGGGTCCACTGTAAATATATTGTTCGCCGACTAATGTATTGGAATAGACGGGAAAAGGAGAAACTAAAATTGTTATTGAATACCCTACAAACTGTAATTCAAAATATGATCAATATTCTCCACAGAAAAACTATAAAGGATTAAGCCTTACTAAAATAGAGAAAAATTTTCATTGCAATACATTTGAACTTTGGCTAAGTATTGGGCAAGAAGGATAGGAAAAAAAACATACATCAATAAAATGAAACATCCAAAGCAGTTATATTTCTTCGAAAATCGTATAAAAAACCCTCTTGGAGTTTTGAGAAACACTAATTTTCACCAAGGAAAGACGAACTTCTACTTCTAGTAGCAATGTATGAATCTTTAGCTTAAGGGGGTATTCTACTCTAGAAATTTGAAAAAAATCAAAAAATTTTTTTTTCATAATCCGATAGTTTAGATATTCAAAAATATCCTCCTAAAAGGATTTTTCAAAATTCAAATTATTTCCGAAGTTATAGCGGTTTTGTATGAAGCTGGGATGGCTGATTAAGAGAATGTAAGTAATACATAAGTACTATTCTATCAATTACGCTGCCTGAAACTTAACCTAAAACTTTAAACGCGTTTTTCTCGAAACTGTCTTTTTCAAAACGATACCCACGATTTCTCAGGTTCTACTCAACCGATTTACCTGAAATTTTTAGAGAGTCTTCTTTATAGACTTGTCTATGTCTGGAACTATCCCCATACCCAAATTTTGTTTTTACTATTTTTAAAAAATTCGAAACAGTCAAAAAAAGTGGTACAAAAAGTGTTTTTTTTTTATACTTTTCCGTAGTTCCAGACATTGCGACATTAGACTTGAGGAATATCCTAGAAAAACAGGAATATTACCGAATAAGATTCAGAGACAATATAGTTGGAAACTTAATTCAATATACCTAAGGTTTAAGTTGGTACTAAATACAAATTTGCGTAGGATATGTTTAATATTTGACGTACTAAAACAACCCCAAACTTGAAAATCGTTAAATCCGATTGATTTCATTATTTACTGATTAATTGAAAGTAATTAAAACAATAGAAATCATTTCGTATGAATTTTGAAATGTTTAACTAAATCTTTACGATAAATACTCCCAATATCCAAATGAATCACGTTAATCACAATTTATCAATTTGTATGAATAAAATTTAGCAGTTATAATAGATAAAAGATGATATCAAGGATAAATAATTATGATAGATAGCCGGACTATTATATTCTTTCATTAATATTTATCAAGTACTTATTTCAAGTTTCCCATTTACAATTTGAAATAATTTATTTCCACACAAACTACCCCTCATGATATCTGTGTCATACATTTGTACAAATAAAAACTTACCATATGAACCCTTTATATCACTCGGTTATTTTTCACCAATCATACAGTGGTTTGATTTCAGTGATATTTAATTTTGTTTGTATGATACTTGTGCAGTTTTTTTCAAGTACATAATAATTTAAGGGATGCGACAAACTACCCTTTGTACCTTTACAACGTGTATTACCCATTATCGTGATCATTATTTATAGATATATATGTGAATGCTTATTAGATTTTTATGCTTATTTTATTTTACAAGTATGCTAGGGAGAATCGATGTAAATGCAATGGTGAGGGGGCATTTAAATACGTTAAAATCTCATGAAATCATTTAATTTTCATTAAAAATGGTGAAGAGTTTGCAAAATCTTCCCACCGATTACTTTCGATAATTTCCATGAAATGGTATTTGAACTGTAGATGGCGGAGTAATAACTGCCAATGTTGTGTCGTTTTTTCTTTTCTTTTTTTTTGTGCAATTGCACAAAGCAAATTAGCCACAAAATGAAATGGATCATGGATAATGGGCTAGAGTTGAATATTATCAACATTATCCGTACCTGCCAGATCGTGTCTTGCATTATTTAAATTCACAAAACCCTCCACCAATTGCACTGGTATCTACTATATATTTACGATACAATTTTTTTGTGTTTTTTTTTTCTCTTTTTCTTGGTTTTCCCCCCTTTGGTCTTATATACATATATATACATTGAGATTTAGCGTTTTAAAATGCATACCACCATAATCTCTGAAGTTGTTGTTTTTTTTTTTTTGTTTGTTCCCAGAATTGTGCAGTTGCAACTGCAAGGGGGTAATTTTATTAAATGAAAGCATGAAAAGTATGCTTTTCATCATGCGCACGATTCACGTAAACAAATTAATGCTTTTAACGTTTCGATTATTCATCTAGATTCTTCGGAGACATGTTAATTTGCTATTTGAATAAAAGATCTGGATTTAACAATGAGGTCTTTAAAATAAGAAATGTAGACTTCATTTAGGGCTAAAATGATTTTTTTTTTTAAAATAACCGGTCAAAGTATAGAAATAGACAAGTACTAGAAATGGGTTGGTAGGATTGCATCGGAGAAATTTTTTTCAAGTTGGTATTTTCATCACGTGGACATCTACCGCCATATTTGAAATATTCAGAAATAAACTTACAACGTGGAAATAAAAATTAACTGGAAACATTTAAAGGAATGAATATAATTCATGATCTTATACCCAAAACAAAAAATAAAAGGCCAAAGTAAAATAATAAACAATCCAGGTATACTGAAATTGATACAATTACTTCATATTTTTTAATTTTTGCGAATAATCTCAAAATGTTTGCAGACATTTCAATAGAAGTTCTCGTCTGATATTTTTTTTTCTTATAATTGATGAGTTTTTATGGCGAAGCCAAATCGACCAGTGAAAAACTGTCAAACCATTTAAGTAATGCTAGTAATTGGAGAAAATTTTAATGAAACCTTTTTTTATTTTTAGATTTCATAGTTTTTTTAAGTTTAAATATGTGTTTATAAATATTTTAAGTTATAATTGATGTACTAAATAATATAATTCGATAAATCTTAGTACAATTATTCAAATGGTTGCTCCTAAACTTTCGAGGGTAAAACAAAGTATATTAGTACTCTTTTTTAAACAAAAATTAACCAAAATAGGTTAAAAATAATGTATCAAAGAATTGAATATTGATCATATGTACAAAATCTAAATATGTAAAGCATAATTGGGAAGAAAAACGACAATATTTTATAAAAGCATGGGTACAAGTAGCTTTTGTACATACCACTAACTCAATTTCTCATTTTCTATTCTGTTTTTAATTAAATTCGCGAATAAATCAGCCGTGATTAATATATATCGACAAATAATCAATTATTAACGAAAACTGAATTATTAACAAATTTGCGAATGGAAAAAGTTGGCGAATTTTTCTTAAAACGAAGTAGAGAGTCAAAATAAGATTTTTTCGCTGACTTTGGATCGTTATACTGTGAAAACAATATATAGAATATATTGCGATTCAATTTATGTAGTATAATCTGATATAATAATATATAAAAATCATACCATAAACATAAATTTGAACAGAAGTTCAAACAAAAATATTTGTGACGTTTTGCCCAGATACGTATTTCGATTACCAAGCAATCTTCCTCAGTGGTCATCAAGTAGTTTGGATCACTCCGTAACTGCTTTGTGATGATTCACAGGAAGATTGCTTGGCAATCGAAATACGTATCTGGGCAATACGTCACAAATATTCTTGTTTGAACTTCTGTTCAAATATATGTTTATGGTATGATTTTTATATATTATTATATTAAATTATACTACATAAATTGGACCGCAATATATTGCATATATTGTACACACGGTATAACTGTTCAAAGTCAGCGAAAAAATCTTATTTTGATTATGTAAAGCATAATTTGGGAAAACGAAGACAATATTTTATGAAAACATGGGTACAAGTAGCTTTTGTACATACCACTAACTCAACTTCTCATTTTCTATTCAGTTTTTAGTTCAATTCGCGAATAAATCAGCCGTGATTTAATAGGTAGCGAGAAAAGATCAATTATTAACCAAAACTGAATTATTTAACAAATTCGCGAATGGAAAAAGTTCGCGAATTTTTGAAAAAAACCAAGTAGGAGTGAGATGGTACCAGAGAGTACCTTGTAGAAAAGGTACTTGTACCAAATCATAAATATTTTACTTAAATAAAAATTATGTTTTTATAATTTATGTTCTTAAACACAAATATTATTTACTATATAACGTATTTAACTAAAACCATTTTGGTTTCGTATTATATTTTTAAATTCACTGGGTTCCACCTCTACTACCACATGTTTGGGACACATCTTCAGTTGAATATATGTACTTTGTACATGGACGGGAAATATGTTTTATCTGAAGAGAATTGCTTTGGAAATTTCTGCAAAAGTGATAGTTATTAGCAATAATATAAAGTAATTATTTCAGTATTCTGATTACCAGTATTGTTTAATAGTTTATTTTGGCTTTTTATTTTATTTTTAGGCATAAAATCATGAATTATATCCATTCCTTTTAATATTTGCCAGTAAATGTTTTATTTCTTTCAATTTCAAATATGATAGATATCAAAACGTGGTGAAAATAATATTATTTTGTATCACGCAAAAACATACCAACTTGAAAAAAATTTCCCCCATGCATTCCTACCAACCCATTTTTAGTACTTGTCCTTTATACTTTGACCAAAAGCCTGCCACTTAAATTTGCTAAATTAAAAACCATCCCTTAAAGTTATTATTTGGCGTAATTAGTCAAACTTACAATTAGATATAATAGCCTGACGTGTGTTAAATACAAAAGGATCTCCCCAAAAAAAAAGGAATATAGATGGGCACCTCCGTCTAATCCGGAAATCGGTTTATAATTACCCTACTTATTTTTCACAACAAATCCATGACACATTTGAACAGAGCGATAATTTGGCCAACAGAGGATAATTTTGCGACCAATTTACGCCTGGCAAATATCAATTATCCATACTCTATATGTGGCTTTTGTGGCGCCACCTTTGGAGAATATGCTGACGTGTTGTCGACACAAAGAAAGAGCGGCCTCCGCCACCATCAATTTTAAGACCGAGGAAATTGGCCATCACTTTTAAAAAGTGATAAATCTCTATTAATTCTTTCCCTCCAATATTGGGCACCATATGCCATTATGTGATTATCTATTTACAATTCCCACATTTCATTGCGAATATTATTGTAATATAATCGTGAAAATTATGCGAAGAAAAATTAACGTTAATATCGTTAAATTTCGTCACGCTCCCTACTTTCTTTGATATATCCAATAGTTTTTATCTCACTTATTTAATGTAGTAATTAACATTTACGCTAATTATTCCATGCTAATCAAGATTTTCTTTCTTGAACATTATTTGAGACACGCATATATAGCCGGGGGTACCTACACACTTATCAAGGAAATAATTTTCATTTATAAGAACAAAACGGATTTAAAATAAAAAATTTAAAGAAAAAAAATTAATCATAAGCATCTCACAAATTAGAAATGCAATTTACATTTTTCTCTCATCAGTCTCCATTTTCTCTAAATATGTTCTTTTAAACATTTCCTTTGGAAAAATCAGTTTAGGTCGGTAACATATTTAAACAGTGTTGCGTGTATTAGTCACACTAATTATCATTGTGCGGCTATTACAAATGGGGTGGATTGCCCCCTCGGCGTGGGGTGGGTGAGTGGTGTCCAGATAAATGGGGAACATGAAAGCAGAAAGACCGATTGCAGCGCCAGTGTTGCAATTGAAAGCGGCTGCCGGAAGTATTTAGAAGTGAGTTCTTATCTATGTTACATAATGTATACTAAACTACCCTTAAGTGCTAACCTAACCCCTTTTTTTCTGCTGTACAAGTACAGGCTAGCGTTCTACATATGGGGTATAGCAATAATCCAACCACCTTTACAACTATTCTAATGATTTCAAATTGCTGTTGATTTCTGAGAATTTTTTCTTGTTTATTCTGTATATTTACCATTTTTAGGGGTTCTTGCACTTATATTTGCTTTGCATGTTTAGGCGTGGAAAACGTACGAAAAACCTCAAGTCATTTTTGATGTATTTTCTGTTTTACATATTTGATGCATTCGGTTTGGATTTTTTTTTTCGTTTGCCAAATTGGAGACACTCATTTGACCTGGAACATTTGAACAAAAAATTAGTCAGAATCTTGAAAAATGTTTAAATTTTACCATCAACTTAAAAAAATCATAATATTGTTGAGATAAATCATTTTCGCACTTCATCTATCTATCTATTATTATAAAGAGGAAAGATTTGATTGTTTGTTTGCTTTGAATAGGCTCCGAAACTACTTGACCGATTTGAAAAATTCTTTCACTGTTAGGAACCTACACTATTTCCGGTGAACATAGGCTATAATAAATTTTCGAAAAAAATTAGGGGTCCATACTAAAACTCCAATAATGTGTGAAAAAATTACCAAAAAACTTTCTTACATCGCGTGCGCTGGTGATTTAACTAAAGAACGGAACAACCGAATTTAATGAAACTTTATACTAAGATACAACACAACTACCCACACATGTTAGGCTATGTATCAATTCCTTACAAATAATAAGGTAATGTATCCCTTACGTAAAAACTGAGGGATGAAAAAAAAAATTTACTTTAGATAGGCGAGTTATATATCATTGAAAAGGTATTTGAAAATAAAAAAATCATCTGTATTAATATTTTTAGTTGAACTAATAAAAAGCACAGTAATTTAATTTAAAGTACAAAAAATTGCCTTCTTGAAATATAAATGTTTTTATAGATAATAATCTGACAGTAAAGTTTTTTTTTACAAAGTTGTAACTAGATCCTTAGGGTTGCTCAGTAAGGAAATATTAACGAAAAAAATGTAATAGTAATAATAATAATATTAGTAATAAAGCTTAAAGTAAATACGTTTTTAAAATCGTGCGTATATAAAATCGTATATTTATATATCGCCTCTGACTGATGAAATTTTAATATTCGGTGTATTCCTTATAGGAAGTAGGCATGTGAAAAGATTTTTTTTTTAAATTCCTACCCTAACGGACAAGGGTGGATCCAGGATTTTTTTCTTGGGGGGGGGACAATATCTTTTATTTGCAAGTGCGTGAAAGGGATCACGAAAAAGTTCGCAATTCCAGCCAGAAATCATCATAATGATAAATAATAAATAATCATATCATCATAATGATAAAAGAAATTTAAAATCCTCTTCCAGAGCAAAAGGCATACGCCAAATCGTGTATGGTGAACTCTGGACTATCCAATATGGTTTAATTATATATTTGAAATTCAGATATTTTAATAATAAGTCTAAAGATACATACTGGTTATACATGATTATGGAAGAACTGGGTTTCGTGCCATTGTACAAATTTCAATTTCGCGGTTGTTTTGTACAGTGCAATAGTGTAATAGTTTTTGGAAAAGGTTCATTCGGGAATCGAGATGGGGTTATTTTGACGCGAGTATTTTGATAACTTTCGACTTTTTTTAGTCATAATTAAGACCGAATTTATTGAACTTGGCGATATTTTTTATTTGATGTATGATATAGTATGATTCTATTTTTCGTAAAAGAATAAGAAAAATAAAATACGTTACGCAGACGAAGTCGCGGGGATCAGCTAGTGGGTTTATATAATATAAAGGTTTTCATACTCCTCCATGCAAAATTGAAGCTTTGGGAAGAATCCCTCTAAAAGAAATATTTTTAAAATTGAAAAAAAATATTTTCAATGAGATTAATACTTGCAATGATTTGTTATTGACGAATTGCACCAAAAATATAATGTTTAAATCGTGTTAAGGGGTTTATATACAGTTAGAAGGCCTAAAAAAAGCGGATTTTCCAGAATTTTTTCAGAGAAAACTTTTAAATTTATTGGTCTAAAAATTTGTTCACATATTACGGTATCTTTTAACAGTATTTTAAGATTTAGTATTAGTAACAATATTTATTTGAAAAGCAGCTACACCTGATCTCCGGGAGCTCCTCTCAAAAAAGACGTTTTGCGGTGACCACTATATCTCTCTGAACTGGATCCTCTGAATTTAAAAAAACCAAACAGATTTCGTTAAAGTAATGTTAAATCCAGTAATTAATCGAAGGAATAAGCAAAATAATTTTTTTTGACAAAATGACGGTTTCTCAAAAAAAAAAAAATCGATTTTTGACCAAAATTTCGACCCTAATCCAAATAAGATTTTTTCGCTGACTTTGAACAGTTATACTGTGTATACAATATGTAAAATATATTGCAGTCCAATTTATGTAGTATAATTTAACACAATAATATACATAATCAATACAATAATATACAAATTTAATATAATAATATATAAACTTAATATAATAATATATAAAAAAACCATACCTCCAACATAAATTTGAACAGAAGTTCAAACAAAAATATTCGTGACGTATTACCCAGATACGTATTGCGATTGCCAAGCAATCTTCATCAGTGGTCATCAAGTAGCTTGGATCACTCCGTAACTTCTATGTGATGATTCACGAAGAATCATTGGCAATCGAAATACGTATCTGGGTAATACGTCACGAATATGTTTGTTTGAACTTCTGTTCAAATTTATGTTGGAGGTATGGTTTTTTTATATATTATTATATTAAGTTTATATATTATTATATTAAATTTGTATACTATTGTATTGATTTTGTATATTATTGTGTTAAATTATACTACATAAATTGGACTGCAATATATTTTATATATTGTATACACAGTTCGACCCTAAATTGTATATAAAAGAAATAATATTTATCGATGAGAAAAAATCCTCGATTATTTTACTAAGAAATTTAAGAAGCTCGTGTTAAAATTTCAGACTAATCGGTTCAGCCGTTTTGGAGTAATGTTGGTCACCGACTTTGAAAACACCATTTTGAGAAAAACGCGTTTAAAGTTTGAAAAGCACTTTACATAGGATACATTTTATTTTTTTTTCAAATTTGAGTGTAACTTCGAAAATATTCACCCGAACGATATGAAATTTTCTGTATGTATTCTTAAATGTACATTAAGAAAAAAAAATAAAAAAAAACGATTTTTTGAAAATGCTAACTGGTATATAACCCCTTAATTTAATCCTCTAGGTTATCAATAGCCCCCTGTAGCTTCTCAATGAAAATAAAGTTAACAATTTATAAGCATTAACGTTAATCCCCTGTTTAACCATTATAATTGTTCAAAAGAATATTTGATGTTCCTACAATTAACAGAAGATTATTTTTTTTTTTAATATTACCAAACAAAAAGCTTTAGATCCATTGTTTCAGCGCAGACAATTTTAATTAGTTTTTTCTTTGAAAACAAAAAAACCAGAGGTCCACCAATCATCCAATACCATTTACCTCATTTTATTAATATTCCAAAGCAGTGCCTTTTATATATTTACTTTTCTTCGTTGTCTTTATTTTTTTTTTTTCGCTAGATCCTCTTTGTGGCCATCTGATCTATAATTACTGATAAATTAGTGTGAAAAGTTCGACGTCATTGTCTCGATCTGTTCGGCTTGTTTGCCACATAGAAAGGACCTTTGTCTGCCCGAGATCTAAGCCCGTTCCACCCCCTTAGTTTCAACTTCACGTCCCCCCTTAACTCAACCAAAAAAGAAGCCAATGTACAATGTCAGATCCGTTTTGGATGGTTTGTTTATTTTTTGTATTTTCCATCTAAAAAAAAAATAAAAAATAAAATAGTGATTATTCACTAAAATCGTATTAGAAACACCACACAATTCCGTAAAATCACTCTTTATACAGCTGCTTTTTGTTGGAAATGTGGTTGGAATTACCCCTTTTTTTTTTTTTTTTTTTTAATAGTTTAGTGTTTATTTACCTACGTCCACCTCGTTCTAATCATTGTTTTGTTAGGATTTTTTTTATTTTCTCTTGTGTATGTCATTCTTTTAAAACAGGAATTTCTAAAAAGAATAATTTGAATATTGATTGACTTTTCGTTGTACAACTATGGTTGGCAGAATCGATAAGTCGAAGAATAAAAGAAGATTGTAGAAGATGTTTTATAAATGTCAATAGAAACATAAAAAAAACATAAAATTAATCGTTGTGAAAAAATTGGAAGTGCTTATTGATATTTCACAAGTGAACGATGGCGACTTATCGAAACTTTTGAAGTTATACTTCTTTAGGCGCGTTATGAAAAACAATGATGAGAGTGAAATTTTACGATGCGCGCGCACCCGTGACACAAAATTAACAGAGTGAAGTTGCCCACTAAATCGCTTAGGAAGTTGAGGAAAAAATGCTACCAACAAAACAGAAATGGAACCTCTGTCAGTGGCGCATGTTGGCACGCATGCCGCCTCTGTTCACTGTGTATTTATATTTATAATATTTATCCATATGCTTTGAGTTTCTACATTTAAAACACGTGTTTTCATTTTGTTTTCATTATACAAGTGCGAATTTTATATGTACCTCTGAATTATAATCAGAAGTGATTTAAATTGAATATTTAAATCAATACTAATTAATATCAGAAAATATTTGTGAAAAAACTGTGCTCATCAATCTTCCTAAGTGCTCCAATACAATTGAGATTAACTATCATGTATGTATTATTTAGTAATAAAAATGACAAAATTATTACTTAATAAATTAATAAGGAGGTATATAATAAAATCATGTTTCTCTTTACGACTATCGTCAGTTGCGACGTACCATATAATTTTTCTTTGTCACCCCCACCCCATATACTTACACGACTGACAAATGCTAAGAATTGGAAATTGATTAAATGAAATCAAAATGACTGTTGAAACAAACGACAACAATCATTCAGTTCAAATTTTAAACACTGATGGTATTTCACTCACACGTATGTGTTTACAATATTTGTATACCTTTGCCGAAATATATGCATCCATAATACTAACGTTTGCCTATTATTATTATTATTATTATTATTATTATGAGAATTAATATGCATTTAAAAGAAAGATATTTTTCTGAAGTTATTCGGGGTAATATTTAAAACAATGTAATAATAATAAACTGAATTGATACATTACATTACAATATATTTTTCTATATTTGAATTAAAAATTAATTTCAATACATAGATATCAATGGGTAAATAAAATATACAATCACTATTGCATAAATTTAATTTTTGAGACATCGTTATTAGGGATTGTTTATATATATCTATACATGATATTTAATGCCAACAATCTACTTCTATATGGTAAATGTTTTCGATAAGTATTTTTCGAGCATGTGACCCAATCTGTTAATTCGGTTAAACGGTTAATACATATAATATGGTATATACATTTTGTATAAGTAACCAAACGTGTAAGCATATAGTATTAATGTACAAATAGCCAATTTAATCATTTATTTGAAACCCAATTACATTCCGTCAAATATTCACAACCCAACACTGGCACAACTGACAAATGACTAAAACTAGCAATTGAATAGAAGTGAAATGACAGTTGAAACTAATGACATGGTTGTTCAAATTTGAGGCAATAATTATTACATTTGTATTCCACTAAAGTGGATGTATTTAAACTGTATATTCTTTGTCTTTGTCGCAACACATACGTTTTCTGATTATGTATTTTGATATTAAAAGTAAATTGTGTTTAAAATTGTATCATATTTTAGTAATCTCAAACCTTATAACTGGTGTGCCAGTTCAGGAACTACCGGAAGAGGCTACGGCAGTGGATTAAAAACCTATTTTTAACTATACCAAAGAAGTATAACTTCTCACGCGCGTACATAACTACACACACTGTTTTTTTTTTTTTTAGTTTTAATATGTAAATATAGGAAATATTTTCCTTTATCTTTTGGTGTAATTGAATCGAATTTAACGAATAAGTTGTATACCTAAGGTTATTTGATTCGAGGTAAATTTAGCGATGGATTTTGCTAGATGTTGATGGATCTTGTCCCGTTTAATCTCAGTTTAAATCTATCCAACGATTTTCTAGGCCCACAATTTAATAGTCGTTCTATCTGAAATAGTTAAAATGTTATTATATGTTTTCTATTGGTTAAATGATGCAAAAAATACCTTTACCGAGGTCAATCAATCAGGTGTTCCATCTTAGTGGCAGATAGTATAAAGTATTTGCTTACAGGGAACAGTTATAATTTTCTAATCAAACATTGATTCGGGGCCGTCTTGATTGTAGGTACCCACGTAATAATTATCCGAGTCACAAAAGATGAAAATCGAAGAAAGATAAATCGATGATAAAATGATTTTTATTGTTTGTAATTTGATCCTATTCTGATATGGAAGTCAAAGTGGTGAGGAGGAGGCGTTTTTTGTGATGCGTATGTTGTAGCAATCGGAGAGGTGAAGAGATTTTTCGATGCCAAACAGGGATGGCAAAGGGTGGCCGCCACTGAAAAAGTCTCTCAGCGCCTCTGATCACTTAAATATAATGGACAATGTAAACAATTATATGTGATGGTGATGATGTGGATGACTTGGCAAAACCCGCTGGCGCCGACCATCAACTTCGTGGTAATTACTGAGAACATATAACATCACCATCATCACCAGCACACCAGCACCGGCCTCACTGGTTTTATTCAAAGAATTTACTAATTATTTTCGACTAAATGAAATTAATAATATCGATATTTAGATCCGCTTTTGAGTTTTTTCGGCCAACAATCGTGATAATGCATTTACCAATAACGGGCGGGGGGAGGGTTACGGAATGGAAATGTGGTCGGTAGTGTAGCGATTTACAATTGCAAAGATTAACGGAACCTTTATAACCTAGGTTCCGTATATTTCTATTATACCAAGTTCTTAGCAAAAAGTTCCTCCACTTTGTACCGGAAAAACCATTGCCAGTTGTTTGGAAAGTACTAGCGCTTCTTAAGGATGAGGTATAATGCTCCGTAGGCGAACTATTTTGGGCAATTATAATTGATTTTCTTTGGTTTTCCTAAAAAAAAACTTTTCATTAACAAACCCAGTAATGTATATTATAAAGTTTTACGTTTTTTAGTTGAAAATTTAAAAGAATACCTTCGTATTATGCAGGAGAAGTTGCAGTGAAAAGCACGTGGAAACATGAAAGTTTTGTTTCACAGGCTACTATGGATAATTAAAAATATTCGTCCAAGACTAACGGAACCTTTATAACCTAGGTTTCGTATATTTGTACCATAATACCAAATACTTAGAAAAAAGGAGCGATACTGTTGTCTTCTTGGAGTTCCTCCACTTTGTATCGGAAAAACCATTGCCATTGCTTGGAAAGTACCAACGTCTTAGGGATGAGACATAGCGTTCCTGTCGCGAACCATTTTAGGCAATTATAATTGATTTTCTTCGATTTTCCTAGAAAAAACATTTCATTAACAAACCCAAAAATGTATATTTTAAAATTTTACGTTTTTTAGTTGAAAATATAAAAGAATTTCTTCGTATTATGCAGGAGAAGTTGATATGGAAAGCACGTGGGAACATGAAAATTTTGTTTCATAGGCTACTACGGAAAATTAAAAACATTT
Organism: Sisyra terminalis; assembly: GCA_958496175.1. NCBI lineage: Eukaryota > Metazoa > Arthropoda > Insecta > Neuroptera > Sisyridae > Sisyra > Sisyra terminalis. The sequence goes on along the minus strand of OY292274.1, from coordinate 68,693,205 downwards.
GTCCATACAATTATACTCATAATAAAGGCTATTGGAATTTAAAGTTGTACTAGAATTTGCGGGAATTTCAAACCCTCAAATTTATGCTGTGTGTTATTAACGGGAAGACGTACACTGCATTTATTCAAAGAATTTACTAATTATTTTCGACTAAATGAAATTAATAATATCGATATTTAGATCCGCTTTTGATTTTTTTTCGGCCAACAATCGTGATGATGTATTTATCAATATGGAGGGGGGATATATATGGTCGGTAGTATAGCGATTTACAATTGCAAAGTTGAACACTAGCGGAACCTTTATATCATAGGTTTCGTATATTTTTACCATAATACCAAATTCTTAGCAAAAAGGAGCGATGCTGTTGTTTTCTTGATGTTTTTCAACTTCGTACCGGAAAAACCATTGTCATTTGCCCTGTTACGAACTATTTTGAGCAATTATAACTGATTTTCTTCGATTTTCCTAGAAAAAAACATTTCATTAACAAACCCAATAATTTATATTTAAAAGTTTTACGTTTTTTAGTTGAAAATGAAAAAGAATTTCTTCGTATTATGCAGGAGAAGTTGAAGTGGAAAGCACGTGGAAAACATGAAAGTTTTGTTTCATAGGCTACTACGGAAAATTGAAAATATTCGTCCAAGACTAACGAAACCTTCATAATCTAGGTTTCGTATATTTCTACCATAATACCAAATATTTAGCAAAAAGGAGCGATACTGTTATCTTCTTGGAGTTCCTCCACTTTGTACTGGAAAAACCATTGCCAGTTGCTTGGAAAGTACCAATGTCTTAGGGATGAGATATAGCGTTCCTGTCGCGAACCATTTTAGGCAATTATAACTGATTTTCTTCGATTTTCCTAGAAAAAAACATTTAATTAATAAACCCAACAATGTATATTTTAAAGTTTTACGTTTTTTAGTTGAAAATATAAAAGAATTTCTTCGTATTATGCAGGAGAAGTTGAAGAGGAAAGCACGTGGAAACATGGAAGTTTTGTTTCATAGGCTACTACGGAAAATTAAAAACATTCGTCCATACAATTAAAGTCGTAATTAAGACTATGTGTATTTAAAGTTGTACTAGATTTTGCGGGAATTTCAAACGCTCAAATTTATACTGCGTGTTATTAACGGGATGACGTACACTGGTTTTATTCAAAGAATTTACTAATTATTTTCGACTAAATGAAATTAATAATATCGATATTTAGATCCGCTTTTGATTTTTTTTTCGGCCAACAATCGTGATGATGCATTTATCAATATGGGGGGGGGGGGAATTACAGTATGGTCGGTAGTATAGCGATTTACAATTGCAAAGTTGCAGACTAACGGAATCTTTATAACCTAGGTTTCGTATATTTTTACCATAATACCAAATTCTTAGCAAAAAGGAGCGATACTGTTGTTTTCTTGATGTTTTTCTACTTCGTACCGGAAAAACCATTGTCATTTGCCCTGTTGCGAACTATTTTGGGCAATTATAACTGATTTTCTTCGATTTTCCTAGAAAAAAACATTTCATTAACAATCCCAATAATTTATATTTAAAAGTTTTACGTTTTTTAGTTGAAAATGAAAAAGAATTTCTTCATATTATGCAGGAGAAGTTGAAGTGAAAAGCACGTGGAAACATGAAAGTTTTGTTTCACGGGCTACTACGGAAAATTGAAAATATTTGTCCAAGACTAATGGAACCTTTATAACCTAGATTTCGTATATTTTTACCATAATACCAAATTTCTTAGCAAGAAGGAGCGATACTGTGGTTTTCTTGGAGTTCCTCCACTTTGTGCTGGAAAAACCATTGCCAGTTGCTTAGAAAGTACCAACGCCTTAGGGATGAGGTATAACGTCCCGATTGCAAACCATTTTAGGCAAATATAATTGATTTTCATCGATTTTCCTAGAAAAAAACATTTCATTAACAAACCCAATAATGTATATTATAAAGTTTTACGTTTTTTAGTTGAAAATATAAAAGAATTTCTTCGTTTTATGCCGAAGAAGTTGAAGAGGAAAGCACGTGGAAACATGAAAGTTTTGTTTCATAGGCTACTACAGAAAATTAAAAAACATTCGTCCATATGTTGTAATTATAAGTTGTACTAGAATTTGCGGGAATTTCAAACGCTCAAATTTACGCTATGTGTTATTAACGGGAAGACGTATTTTATTGTTGCAGGACTAAGTGGAAACGGCAGACGGCTGTTGGACTGGAGCTGTTGGCGGAGGCTGGAAACTACGCGGCATTCCAGCGTCTGTATGGGGCGCCTCCGTACGGATGTTGGTATCCGACGCAGGGGGGCGGCGCCGCGGGGACTCCTGCTGCGGCAGCTACCGCGGCGGCGGACCTGTACTATCGGCAAGCGGCGGCCGCCGCCGCCGTCACACTCCAAAAGCCGTTACCATACCGATTGTATCCGCCGGGCATTGGACTAGGCGGCTTGGGTTTGGCAACCGCCCCCGGTCCAGGTCCGTCGGCGCATCTCAACTCGCTGGCCGCCAGCAGTTCACTTAGCACCCTAAGTAGTTACTACTCCTCACCGCCACCGTCGGCGCCCACCCCGCATCACACCGAAATGATGTCGCGATGCTCACCCCGCTCGCCGTCCTCACCACCCCCACAATCGCCGCTCAACCCCGGCTCACCGCCGTCGGTGCGGATAGACGATTCAGCCGGCGCGCACTCGGACACCGATGACGAAGACACAATTCATGTGTAGTGATTTTTTTTTTCTGATTCCCCTAAAAAACAAAAACCCCACAACAAAGATTATCCAACCAAAAAGTATCAAAACTATAATAAAATTTTAGGCAGTTTTTAACAATTTTTCTATAAATTTATTGGCTATGTCGTACTTTACCAAATGTCTAACTACTGTGTTACGCCAATAATTTACCCCCTAAGACAATTTGATAGAAAAAAAACGAAAAACTTTCGTCGAATTCCATTCGACCATTGTTGTACCTTAAGTTTTTGTTTGTGAACAAAAACTAACCGATTTTAGTGTATAATTTATATATGGAAATGAAACAATCAAATTATACACGAAAAAATTTTATTTAAAATAAAATAAAAAAAGGCTGTTGATGTCTATATAGTTTTTATTCCCTTCTCAATATTTAAAAAAAAAAAAAAAGGATAAGTCGTGAACAACGCCATTTAAAAATGATATTTTTTTTTTGTATATTTAAAAAAGTTTTATTTTCCGTTTTAGTGATTCCCTTTGAATAATATTATTTTTCTACGAGTGCAATGTTTGATATGATGCTTCATGTGTATATATTGTATATTATTTATAGAATATTTTACGAACCTCAAAATCGTACATCTCAACAAAAAATCAATTTTCATTTCGCTTCTTCGTCTTTGTCAATATCATCTTTCTCATCCCCCTCCCCCTATTAGTTTCCTCTTCTATAGAAATATTGTATACCGCGCTTATTGTAAAGAAAAAAAAACAACAACAATATTTCAATGTGTAAAATATTGAAAAGAATAGATATTACCCTTGTATTACTTGTAATAATAAAAAATAGAAATAATAACTATAATGGTAATTAATTATGTTAATATTTAAGATTAAAAGTTGATATTATCAATTTAATAGTGCAAAATCAGTACTTAAAAAAAATAATAAAAATCAATTACAATTATTTTATGAAAATACTTTCATATCCTTTGAATTCCAGTCAAGATTTTCATATGTATAGTGAAAAAGGTCGACAGTCAAGAAGGATTATTTTTTAATACTCAAATGGAAAAAGGTAAGTACTAATATTGATAACAATTATTTTTGTAATCTTAAATATTTGTCCTTATGTATTTTTCGTAGAACAATCCTGGATACTTTTAAAAACTACCCGGAATGAATTTTACCCTTATTGACTATTAAAGGCGTAACGAAAGGATTACTTAACAGTAAAGTTTGGTATCTTTTTGAAGATATTCTAAAAAGTGAGAAAAATTATTAATGTGAAAAAAAAAATTATCTCAGAAGACCTCACCAAGTGCTTTTTCTTTTGAAGATTATATCGGTGACTATTAAAAATCCTTTGGATTTAATAATTTGCTTGATTATTCTCGTAAATGAATTAATGCATGATTTTAGATAAGAATTGAAGATTTAAATGAAGAAATTAGGATTGGAACAAAGATTAAGTGAATCTTAAGTTATTGATTCAATGTTGACTGCCATGGATTTTAAGAAATTCCTAAAATGAAGATATTTATATTATGAGTTTGACGAAAAAGTGTTCCAAAAGGATATCCCAAAAAAACAGGTCAATTTTTCCATTTTCTTTTATTGTCTTCTTCAAAGTTTTCATCAATTTTTTCAATATTGTTACTTGCAGATGTCAAAACGTAGATCAATCCTTTGAAATGAAAATTCCTTGGTGGTACAGTAACGTGTGGTAATTTTCCATTGATTTTCTTAAAAGTGAGAAAATTTATTAGTGTGAAACATTTTTTTATCTCAAAGGACCTCACCAAGCACATTTTCTATTGAAGAACTATCAAAAAGGATGTGGATTTATCAATTTCCTTGATTTCCCTATCAAATGAATTATTGAATGCTTTAGATAAGCATTAAAGGTTTAAATAGAATATGCAATTATATATTAAAGCCATTTTTCCGGTTAATTTTTGATTCAATCTTAACTGCAGTGGATTTTAAGAAGTCAGTTAGTGAAGTCATTAATTCAAATTCCTAAAATGAAGATTTTTATATTACAAGTTTAACGCAAAAGTATTCAAGAAGGATTTCCAAAAAACCAGGTCAATCTTTCCATTTTCTTTAGATTCCTTTTTCAAAGTTTTCATCAAATTTTTTTTTCATATAGGAAATTGTTCGTTTGAAGTGAAACTTCCTTCGTGGCATATCAAGAAAGTGCGCTATTATGTAACTCAGGAATCCTAAAAATCAAAAAAATTAATCATAGGCTAGTATTTATATCTTTTATAATTACCTTTTTACCAAAATTTTAAAGGTATTTTTGATTTTATATTAACACGTGCCAATTTAAAGGAAGTTTATTTTTTTTTACCAGATGGCATTTCCATCGATCAATAATTTCCATTGCTCAATAGTTGTGCAACGAAGATAAAAAATCCTGAAATAATAAGAGCAGTAAAAGACAACACTATATTTTAAAAAGTGGCGAATCAAAGTAATCGGTGAGTCGATTGATTTGAATTATTTTTTTTTCGAGCGATTTTTGTACGACGAAGACCAAACATTTGCGATTGAATACAATAGAAAAAGATGTTTAAAAACTTGGTAAAAGAATGGTATGAATTTAAATAGGCGCGGAAAATTCAAATCAACTTCAAATTGATGATTTATAAAATTTTGGCGATCCCGCCAATTTAAAAAGTATATAATATATTAAGTGGTAAATCCCAAAAGGATTATTTCAACCGAAGTGAAATTTTCTCCGCTATACCATTAACTATTATATAAAACTGAGGTCATTTTTTCCATAAAGTAGATGGTTTACCTATAAAAGTTTGTATACGATAAGGAAACAAGTTTCCAAAATAACTTTATAACGATTACTTTAGATCAGTGTTTCCCAACGTGGGGCTTACGCCCCACAAGAAAACCATTTACAAGTCAAATAAGGGAATGTTAAAACTTATTAGTATAGAAAAGCTTAAACTTGTTGGAAAACACTGGTTTAGATAATATGAGACTAACGAATGATCTTAATAAGGGGCCGTTCATAAAATACGTCACGCTAAAATAAGCTTTTTCTGACCCCTGAATACATTGCGGTCCAATTTATGTAGTAGGTATAATTGAATACAATAACATAAATTTGAACAGAAGTTCAAACAAAAATATTCGTGACGTATTGCCCAGATACGTACTTAGATTGCCCAGCAATCTTCCTGTGAATCATCACAAAGCAGTTTCGGAGTGATCCAAACTACTTGATGACCACTGAGGAAGATTGCTTGACAATCGAAATACGTATCTGGACAATACGTCACGAATATTTTTGTTTTAAATTCTGTTCAAATTTATTTATTTATTAATTTATATATACTACATAAATTGGACTGCAATATATTCTATATATTGTATACACAATTTAGATTGGGACTAAAGCCGGAGTCCAAACCAATTTAGTACAGCTCCCAACCCGGATTTTAAGCAAAAGTTTATTCTAATTAGATCTCCAACAAAAGCCATTGGTGATTAATACTATTAGGTATATCAATTATTGTGAATATTTATTGAGCTTTATTGGTAATCCCAGGATAAAAATGCAATTCTGGCACTTCTAATTGTTCCTCCATTTAACTAATGCACTTGCAAATCTACAAAAAGGAGAATTTTAGATTTTTGTACAGATCAGTACATAATACTTGCATAAATACTTTGTATAAATTAAGCATCTATTGAAATTTATTTTTTTTAAATTGGTACTCTTGATTTTCCGCATAAATCCTTCTTCCATAGCCTTGTAACATATGTAAGTGATAACCAAACTGTTATGAATCAAGAAAAACTGGCGAAAAGTTTCGCCCAAAAATTGGCAACCCTTAAAACAAAAAGAATTAAACCACACGGTATTAACAACGATTTCTTTTTCCATTATTTATTTTAAAATTTGCATTGGCTCCTCTCATTTAGCCAAAACTCAGCGCTATAAAATTAGTATGAAATGCCATTGATGGTAGCGATTTATGATCAAGGAAATAGTTTATAATGGGCCGTTCACAAAATATTTTTTTTTTCTGTATAAACTCGAGTCTGGAGAAAGCTTAATTTTTCAGGAGTTTCCGGGCTTAAACTGGAAAGTTGGTAACCCTAAGGATCAATTTAGAACGAAGAATTTCTTGTTGGAAGGCTAAGGGGCCGTTCATCAAATACGTCACGCTAAAATAAGCTTTTTCTGACCCCCTCCTCACCCATTGTCACGATGTGTCATACTTTCTGTGACTCCCCTAGAAATATTTCGTCACAAAACTAAGACCCCCCCCATTGCATATGATAAATTTCAATTAAAAGTGCACAAATTTCTATATATTTAATATTTACTAAAGACGAAATGAATTACTTTTATCGTGATAAAAATTGAAAAAGAATAGTAGTCGAAAGAAAAATTAATTTAAGACCCCTCCCCCTTGTAGGTGAACGTATTGTATGAACGGCCCCTATTACAATGCCATATATATCCTTTTTTAAGTTCAACAAGGTTTAAATTCCTATACTTAACGAAACCAATATATTTTTTAAATTTAAAATAAATAATAACTGTCATTGTTGTCACCCTCACTTTAAATATTAATAACTCTAAACTAGCATATGTTTTCACAGTCTATGAAAATATAAAGAATAATTACATAAGTACTATGGGACAAATACCAAACGCAAGTTTTTTTTTTTTGAAATATTGCTTTATACTTATATATGGTTAGTTAAACTGAAGTATGTTTCCCACTAATTGAATAGGATGGTAATTAACAAATTATTTTTATTTAAAAACCATTTCGTCCATATATTTAATTATATGTAGTTGAATAGGCTGGCACATAAGCTTTAATTTTCAATTTAAAAAATAAAATAAAATAAATGGTGCCTAGGTCACGCAATATTTTTTTCATGAAAACTATAGTGGTTCCAGCCATAATAAATAGCTAATTAAATAATTTGGAATATGTATTAAATGTGTGTTAATTTTGGCTTTATATTTCACCTAAAGTATTATTCATTTATATGTATAAGCCGAGTCGGTAGCCAAGTTGCCCTAGTCGTTTAGTGTTAAAATGTGTGATGAATAAACATAGCCTGTGGTCTTAAACCGAAATACCATCTGGCCCTTTAGAAAATATTTAATTATATATAAAACGTTTATTAAGACATGACTAACCATATCAAACTATTCACCTCAATTTTGTTCTAATATAATATAATACAAAAGCACAATTGCTATCGGTAGGTAGGTATTCAATCATTGATTTTCGATTCACTCTATCGATTTTTTCGATCGATTCAATCGACGCGCGTTTTTATTTAATTAAATGTTTTTGTAACACTTTTCATTCCAAAAGCCGGAAACGGCCAATTCTCGAATAAAATACCCACTCGGAACAATTCTGCAGTTCATGTTAAATAATTTATCTTTTTATAGCCGTTTTAAAAGGGTGATTTCAATAAATAAAACCGCAAACTGTTAATTAGGTGGTGGTGGTGGTTGTTATTTTTATTATTTTCCAACTTGTTTGTAGGACATTTTGTTCGAAATTGGGGTTGAAATGCCAGCCAAGCAAGGCAATCTCCGATTGTCATGAAGGGATGGTCAACTGTCGTTCGAAATTAGAGCAAACGTTTTTAATTGCTGGGTCGTAGGAAGATTAATTAAAAAAATGGCTTGAGGTGATTTTATGAAGCGACAATTATTGAAGACAAAAGTTCTTGTTATATTTTGTATCTATACTTAAAATTATCCGATACTTTTGGTTATAACTTCTATAATTTCAGGGAATTCATCCCGTTTTTTTCCAGTACTTAAAACCTTTGTATTTTTTCCGAAACTGCTTATTATCGAAAAACTATGCTTTACAGTTTCTAGATCATTTTTTTCCACTTTGATTAAGTACCAATAGTCTGTTTTTTCCTATTTCACACCTGAAACTAAAAATAAAATGTTAAAATTTGCTAAAATTTAAAAAAGCTACTTACCTAGAAGGATTAGAAGTAGATATATAAATCAGTGGATTCCAAACTGTTGTCTTTAGTTAGTAGTGGGAATTAAAGTTCATCTTATCCGATACTTTTGGTTATAACTTTCACGGTAGCCATAGAATTTCAGGGAATTCATCCCGTTTTTTTCCAGTACTTAAAACCTTTGTTTTCTTTCCGAAACTTTGCGTATTATCGAAAAACTATGCTTTACAGTTTCTAAGTCATTTTTTTCCACTTTAATTCAGTACCTATAGTCTGTTTTTCTCCATTTCACACCTGAAACTAAAAATCAAATGTTAAAATTTGCTCAAATTTAAAAAAGCTACTTACCTAGAAGGATTAGAAGTAGATATATAAATCAGTGGATTTCAAACTGTTGTCTTCAGTTGGTAGTAGGAATTAAAGTTCAACAGATTGACGACCCTAAAACATTTCCCTATGATTTTTCGTAAGGAATGCATTATATCAGGGAATTCATCCCGTTTTTATCCTAAGAACCTTTGTTTTTTTTTTCAATACTTTACTTATTATCAAAAAAATATGTTTTACGGTTTCTAGGTCATTTTTTTCCACTTTAATTCAGGGCCTATAGTCTGTGTTTGCCCATTAAAGAATGTAATTATTTTCACACCTGAAACTAAAAATTAAATGTTAAAATTTGCTAAAATTTAAAAAAGCTACTTACCTAGAATGATTAAAAGTAGATATATAAATCAGTGGATTTCAAACTGTTGTTTTCAATTGGTAGTGGGAATTAAAGTTCATCAACCAATTGATGATTCTAAAACATTTCTCTATGATTTTTCTTAAGGAATGCATTATACTTCTGCAAATGTCCAACGTTATTTATTTTCATCCTTTCATTGAGGGACATTTTTTCCTATCTCTTCCAAAAGAGCTTAATTCTTTTTCCATTGTATCCAGCTTTTTCTTATTCGTCACTTGATTTGGGGACCTCTGTAATATTTGAATACTTCTTTGAAGTGAAACTTCCTTAGTGATCATCTTCGACCTAAGCGTCGAGAAACCCATCGAAAAGTCTTTTTCTTCCTGGCTAAATGATAAATTAAACGGATTGATAAAAAGTTTATGTTTTCTTAAAATAATTTTTCCTCCAAGTTCCTCCGGTATTGGTATTTAAAAGGGGAGGGATCGGGTATCAAATTGGGAAGTTCCGGACTAATTTTTATCAAATTTGGTGCGAAATAACGTCGGAAAATGTAATTCCAGACTAATTTATCCCTCAATTGTCAACCCTTTATTAGAGGGTGGATTCCACTTGATAGACATAAGATAACGCATAGGTTTTTACTGTTTTTAATCCTTGAACTACCCAGCTATTCCGTAAATCATCGGGATAGCATGGATTCATTACAAAATTTGACCTAAAAGGCAAAACGTATTTTAATAAGTTTTTAAGGAGTATGAATGAAATTAGATCATAAAACCAAATGATAAATTAAACGAATTGATAAGAAATTCATGTTTTCTTAAAATAATTTCTACACCAAGTTCCACCGGTGTTGGTATTTAGACGGGGAGGAATCGGATATCAAATTGGGAAGTTCGGGACAAAAAAATGTAATTCCTGACTAATTTATTCCTCAATTTTCAACCCTTTCTAGAGGGTGGATGCCACTTGAAGGTAACGCGTAGGTTTTTAGCCTTTTTGATCCTTGAACTACCCAATTATTCCTTAAATCACCGGGATGATGATTCGTTACAAAAGTTGACCTAAAAGCAAAACGTATTTTAATAAGTTTTTAAAAAGTATAAAAATAATTAGATAATGAAACCAGGATTAAGTATTTTCTTTGATTATAGTAGGGCAAGCGTATTTTTAAATATCTTTTTGGCATTTTTCTTTAAAACTTTAATAATATCTTTATATTTAACCCTTTTTTTCTGTCAATATAAATAAAACAATGAAATTTTTAAACTCTAGATGGCTCAATAATCGATACCTTAATAGGATTTACTTGAATATTTGCAACAAAGATAAAACCTATTGAAATTATAGTGTTAAAAAAGGACACAAAATACGATTGAAGTAAGCTGCGATTACCAAACCCACATGAAGTACTTAGACAGGCGCGTAAATTCAAAATTATAAGGATAGACTTGATAAAGTTTTCATTCAATAATTGAACTGTTTATTTTGAAAGTGAGTTAAGTCCAATCAGTTTCAAGCACAATCCCTATAGTGTTATCATTTTTAACCATAGGGACATACGATATTAAGGAGGAGGGAATAATTGGCGTTTTTGTTAACAACTAAAATCAGTAATTGGTCAAAACTTAGCAGTTAAATAATTAACATACTTTGTTCTAGTTACAAGAAGAAGAATCACCATGGACTTACGCCACTTTCAAAATAAACGAGTCAATTAATGACAATAATATTTCGGTTCCAAAAATTTTGTGTTCAAAAATCAAATAAAATTATTTTTGATTTCGCATTGATTTGGGATTCAATCAAATATAATGGGAAATATTTACTAAAACTAAAGTAGTAGCACGTTTTGCGCATGCGCAAAACGGCACAAATCCCTTATTTCTTGAAAAAAATATCGAAAACTTTTCCTTGATCTCTATTAATTATGAATTAAGTGGTCACCCTTCATATTTTTGCATTTCATATCCTAAAACTGGTCATAAGTGAAACTTATGTCATAATTATTTTCTGTATATGTTATTCTGTTTAGTCACATAGAAAAAATAACAACAATTTAATATATCTTTACCTAATTTTACATGACAGATAAGTTTGTGTTTTCAAAAGTACACACGAAAAAAAAGTGAAAAACAACCACATATATTAGGGGCAACTAATTGCCACATCCGGCCGGAAGTGGTTACCCCGCACACCATCGTTACCACCGACCGGTAGCTGAGGACAAAGATGGATGCTATTATCTTTTATTAATCACAATCCCAAGTTTTGTTTAATGAATAAAAATGTGAACAGGAGGAGGGATGTACACTTGTGTTTAAGTTTTTTTTTTTTTTGCTCTCTATAATATAAATTTTATATTCAATTAACGGAAGTTAATTGTGGTTTTTTGTTAAAAATAATGAAATTGGTTACATATACTTTTACACAAACGCATTCATAATTGAAGATCAGGTCCCCCGGTCGTTGTATTGTGGGTTGGGGGGCGCGTGAATCCTTAAAGTTGACAAGTTCCTCTTATCTATTCCCAATGTTACGTAAGTGACCACAATTTTTGATTTCCATTATTATCAATATGACCTTTTCTTAGATTTTACTTCCTTTTCCTCGTTTCCATTATCTATTTGGTATTTATTTTCGATTTGTCACCCAACCAAGTAATATCCCCGAAATATATGAAAAACATTTTTTTCATCATTGAAAAATTCCATTAAACTATTAGGCCAGGGTCGATAATTTTTGAGACCAAAATAAATTATAGTAGGATGAAACCCATTGGAAAAGGTAGAGAATATAACAAAAATGAAAGGAAAAATAAATTTCGGGCGATCTGTGGTCGGGAAGGGGGAGGGGGTGAGTTTTTAAGGGTAAAAAACGGTTAATCTCGATTTCCAGTAAAACTGCAAGTCCTATGAAAAAAAGTTAAATGGCAAAGTTGTAGTTAATTAAAAGATCTACAACTTTTGTATCGACACTTTTTTCACATAACCTCAAAATTTATGTGAAAAATTCGAATAACCGAGTTTTTGGTTTTTTATTATTATTTTTTGCAAAAAAATTTATTTTTTCACGAAATTTGGTGCAAAACTTACCTTTGTATGTCCCAAACGTACAGTAATTTTTTTGATTTAAATATTCATTTTTTCACCTTATTTTGACTTAATATCCAAAAAGCACCCTAATTTTCAATCGAAAATTTTCACGTCAAAATATTTGCTTTTTTAAAAAAGTTGGTGTGTTTTTTGTTTGTTGAAATCTCTACTTTCTGATGGTATAAAAAAAATTGTACACTACTATGGTAAATGTTCTCAGAAAATGCAAATAATATAAAACCTCGATAGAAATTGCTAGAGATACTAATAAAACTATCATTGTTGTGGGTCAGGATATTGATCTGTTGGTACCAGAACTGTTGTATAGTACCAGAACCTGGCTTGAGAAAATGAATATCATGATTATTAGAATTTAATTGATTTAAAAGGACCAACAAATCAATATCCTGACCCACAACAATGATAGTTTTATTAGTATCTCTAGCAATTTCTATCGAGGTTTTATATTATTTGCATTTTCTGAGAACATTTACCATAGTAGTGTACATTTTTTTTTATACCATCAGAAAGTCGAGATTTCAACAAACAAAAAACACACCAACTTTTTTAAAAAAGCACATATTTTGACGTGAGAATTTTCGATTGAAAATTAAGGTGCTTTTTGGATATTAAGTCAAAATGAGGTGAAAAAATGAATATTTTAAATCAAAAAAATTACTGTACGTTTGAGACATACAAAGGTAAGTTTTCACTAAATTTCGTGAAAAAATAATTTTTTTTGGAAAAAAATAAAAATAAAAAACCAAAAACTCGGTTATTCGAATTTTTCACATAAATTTTGAGGCCATGTGGAAAAAGTGTCGATACAAAAGTTGTAGATCTTTTAATTACCTACAACTTTGCCGTTTAACTTTTTTTCATAGGACTTGCAGTTTTACCGGAAATCGAGATTAACCGTTTTTTACCCTTAAAAACTCACCCCCTCCCCCTTCGCGACCTCAGATCGCCCGTAATTTATTTTTCCTTTCATTTTTGTTATATTCTCTACCTTTTCTAATGGGTTTCATCCTACTATAATTTTTTTTCACTTTTCACCATTTTTAAAATTATCGACCCTGGTCTATATGTGAAGGAAAACTAAATTAATTAAACAGGCTTATTAAAAACCCGGTCGAAATGACTTTCCACGATTTTCATCACCACATTAGCAAACGGCGCGTAAAAACGATTACCGTCCTCGAAAATGGTTTCCGATTTGATTCGGCTCGCTGTAATTTACATCATTAGGCAAGAATTCAAATTATCAATCGTCAGAACAATAGTTTTGAATTTTTCAATGCAATTTTCTCAATGTATGATCGATTGAAAAATGGTCATTTACTGATTTTATGCGATTTTATAGGCATTTTTCGTGGCGATTATTAACCGGAAAAAAATCGGTTGAAAACCTTAAATTACCTGGCGAAAACTTCACCAGTAATTAAAAAAACCACACGGTTTGTTTTTTATAAAAAATAATCGCTTAAGTAAAACATAATACCTGGGTTTTATTTTAATTGAGAACCTATAGCGATGAGGAAAACCATTTTTTAGATAATTTGTTTTTTAATTGATGAAATCCAATCATTAATTAATGAAATCGAAGGTGTTTTTTATCGTTAATTACTGGCTTTTAAAGGAAAAGTGATTCAATGAAATAGTTTCTCGGTACATTTAATCACAATAAACAGAGTATTGTTTCTTGAAATCTACCAAAAATAAACATTGTTATTAATAGCACTGTTGATATTAAAAACTTACTTTAATATTAACTAGCTGATCCCCGCAACTTCGTCTGCGTAACGTATTTTATTTTTCTTATTCTTTTACGAAAAATATAATCATACTACACCATACATCAAATAAAAAATATCGCCAAGTTCAATAAATTCGGTCTTAATTATGACAAAAAAAAGTCGAAAGTTATCAAAATAACCCCATCTCCCTTTTTCGATTCCCGAATGAACCTTTTTCCCAAAAATTATTACACTGTTGCACTGTACAACACAACCGCGAAATTGAAATTTGTACAATTGCACGAAACTCAGTTCTTTCATAATCATGTATAACCATTATGTATCTTTAAACTTATTATTGAAATATCTGAATTTCAACTATATAATTAAACCATATTGGATAGTCCAGAGTTCACCATACACGATTTGGCGTCTGCCTTTTGCTCTGGAAGAGGATTTTAAATTTCTTTTATCATTATGTTGATATGATTATTTATTATTTATCATTATGATGATTTCTGGCTGAAGTTGCGAACTTTTTTCGTGATCCCTTTCACGTACTTGCAAATAAAACATATTGTCCCCCCCCAAGAAAAAAATCCTGAATCCACCCTTGTCCGTTAGGGTAGGAATTTTCAAAAAAAAATTTTATCACATGCCTACTTCCTATAAGGAATCCAGTCAGAGGAGTATATAAATACACCATTTTATATATGCACTAGGGTCATTTTTTTTGGTCCCATCGTGAAATTTTGTTGGAAATACCAAAAAAAAAAATCCCTGAAAGTTTGAGCCCTTAATATTAATTTTAAGTCCTCGACCAAGACGTGTAAAGATTTCCCATTGAAAATACACCGGAAACTCTGATTTTTTATTTTTAAATTTCTATATCTCAGCGGCATTTCATGGGATCGCTTTTACCGAAGATGGTTTTTTCTCAGATGTAAACGCTCTACAAAAGTGCTCATTGCGACAAAGTCGTAACTCACACCGATGAGGTAGTACGGGCCACTGAACCTGATTTTTCCATAAAATTCAAGGCTTAATATCTCGTTTAATATTGATCTTCGCGATTTAGTCTACACGAACTTTTTTGTAGGAAATCAAATTCTCTACAAGTTTTTCATTTATAATTTTTCCGTAGCTCTTGTTATTTATGAGATAAATGCAAAAATAACGCGAATTTTATGGAAAAATCAGGTTCAGTGGCCCGTACTACCTCACCGGTGTGAGTTACGACTTTGTCGCAATGGGCACTTTTGTAGAGCGTTTAATTCTGAGAAAAAACCATCGTCGGTAAAAGCGATCCCATGAAATGCCGCTGAGATATAGAAATTTGAAAATAAAAAATCAGAGTTTCCGTGTATTTTCAATGGGAAATCTTTACACGTCTTGGTCGAGGACTTAAAATTAATATTAAGGGCTCAAACTTTCAGGGATTTTTTTTTTTGGTATTTCCAACAAAATTTCACGATGGGACCAAAAAAAATGACCCTTTACACGTCTTGGTCGAGGAGTTTTAGTTCAAGCACTTCTTCAACTAAAAATTAAAGATTTCTTAGCAAAATTTAGTCTTTCTAAAATCATCCATCAATCATCCGAATCGAATGCATTTGCCATATAGCGGACAATAAATAAATCAAATTTCGGTTAGCAATTGGGGAGAGATGCATACATATATATATATATATATATATTAATAACATAAAATAATTGTTAATTTATTCAGCCACAAACGAGTAGCGGAAAAATTTAAATAAATTATCATTATCATTGCATCATTCAATTAGTTCCAACACTCTAAACATCCATACATAAATAAATACTTACAACATATATTTCCTACAAAATATTTTTTTGCTTCTTTTTCAAAATGTGCATCGGCCAGTAAAATTTCATCTCTATTGAACAAGGGATCGCAATATGGGGACTAAGGGTTGCGATTAAGGGTGGCACTCAAGCGATGGTAACATGACAATCATAACACATTTGCGTTCTTTATCCTTTTTGCTCTGCTAATTCGATTTTGATTCGATTAGCCTGATTCTCTCTATATTAATGACATTTTTATTCATACACATATACAATTTTCATAAAATTCGATTGATTGATTTCTGTTGGCTGCAAGGTAAATTTTTACGCTCATTACTAAAATAAATCCGCTACGAAAGCGAGTGAGATGGACAATCATGTTATTTACTAGTAAAAGATGCCCCCCAACCCTTAATATTATTAGCGTTAACTAGGTAGGAATGAACTACATATAAATTGATAATACAATCACAATGATTTATTTTAAATTGAAGGGTTCAAACCGGGGAAAATATATAAAGGATTTCATGAATACGTGGCGAATAAAATATGTACGGAGACGAAATAAGAAATCTATTTGATTAATTGAATTTAATTTAATTTTTTAAATAAAAAAAAAACCAGACACACATGTGAATAATTTGTCACATATATATTGAATTAAAAAAGACCATTTGAAGAAAATACTTTCTATATCCATGTAAGGATTGGTTTTTGTATGATTGATACACAATGAAAACAAAAAGATTTCAATGTGAAACTTATTTAAAATCGGTCGTTTATTTTGGATTGTTTTTTGCCAAAAAATATTGGCCACATATTTTTTGGTAATTCGAAGAAAAAAGTTTACAAATTGTTTGTTTTATTTTTAGCGTTAAATGAATAAATATCTGAACCAAAATGCTTTGGCTAGGTAAAGTGGCGAAAATAAATAGTTTAGATTTACTTTCTTCAAAATTTCCTGGTTCCCCAAGGAACACTATAACTTCTTCAACCCTGCGAAAATTTGTTTTCTGAAATTCCATATCAATAAGCCAAACCAATCCCCAAGAAATTAATCTATTTGTTAGGGTTTTGGGATTCCAGTTGGTCCACTTTATGCAACCGCCTTAGGTTAAGAAATAGTATACAAGTTATAACAATTTAGATTGGTCAAAATAAGATTATTTATACTGTGTATACAATATATAGAATATATTGCCAATTTATGTAGTATAATTTAATATAATAACATAAATTTGAACAGAAGTTCAAACAAAAATATTTATGACGTTTTGCCCAGATACGTACTTAGATTGCCAAGCAATCTTTCTGTGAATCATCACAAAGCAGTTACGGAGTGATCCAAACTATTTGATGACCACTGAGGAAGATTGCTTGGCAATCGAAATACGTATCTCGGCAATACGTCACAAATATTTTTGTTTGAACTTCTGTTCAAGTTTATGTTATAATATTAAATTATACTACATAAATTGGACCGCAATATATTCTATGTATTGTATACACAATTTAGATTGGGGCTAAAGCCGGAGTCCAAACCAATTTAGTACGGCTCCCAACCCGGATTTTCAGCAAAGGTTTATTCTAATTAAAAATACGTCCCGCTAAATAAGCTTTTTCTGACCCCCTCCCCCCATTGTCACACTCTCTGTGACCCCCCCTAGAAATATTTGGTCACAAAACTAAGACACCCCCCCTGAGTATGATAAATTTCAATTAAAAGTCCACAAATTTCTATATATATTTAAAAACTATATATTTAATATTTACTTAATTCGAAATGAATGACTTTTTATCATGAAAAAGAAAAATAGTCGAAAAAAATATTAATTTAAAATTTTTTGACGAACGACGAACGACACGTTACTGAAGACCCCCCCCCCCCCCCCCGCCACAGCTTATCACACTCAGCAAGACCCCTCCCACCCTTGTATGCGAACGTATTTTATGAACGGCCCCTAAGTTATAACAATTTAGATTGGGGCTAAAGCCGGAGTCCAAACCAATTTAGTACAGCACCCAACCCGGATTTTAAGCAAAGGTTAAATCTAATTAAAAATACGTCCCGCTAAAATAAACTTTTTCTGACCCCCTCCCCCCATGGTCACACGCTGTGTTTTCTGTGACCCCCCCTAGAAATATTTCGTCACAATTAATCAGTGTTTCCCAACGTGGGGCTTACGCCCCACAAAGAAACCGTTTACAAGTCAAATAAGGGAATGTTAAAACTTATTAGTATAGAAAAGCTTAAGCTTGTTGGAAAACACTGGTTTATTATCTAAATAAGGGGCCGTTCATAAAATACGTCACGCTAAAATAAGCTTTTTCTGACCGCTGAATACATTGCGGTCCAATTTATGTAGTAGGTATCAATTGAATATAATAACATAAATTTGAACAGTAGTTCAAACAAAAATATTCGTGACGTATTGCCCAGATACGTACTTAGATTGTCAAGCAATCTTCCTGTGAATCATCACAAAGCAGTTACGGAGTGATCCAAACTACGTGATGACCACTGAGGAAGATTGCTTGGCAATCGAAATACGTGGGCAATACTTCACAAATATTTTTGTTTGAACTTCTGTTCAAATTTATTTATTTATTAATTTATATATACTACATAAATTGGACCGCAATATATTCTATATATTGTATAGACGATTTAGATTGGGGCTAAAGCCGGAGTCCAAACCAATTTAGTACAGCGCCCCAACCCGGATTTGAAGCAAAGGTTTATTCTAATTAGATCTCCAACAAAAATCATTGGAACCAAATCCTATTATGTCAATTATTGTGAAAATTTATTGAGCTTTATTGGCGATCCCAGATAAAGATGCAATTCTGGCACTTCTTAATTGTTCCTCCATTTAACTAATGCACTTGCAAATCTACAAAAAGGAAATTTTAGATTTTTGTACAGACCAGTGTATATACTTACCTGGTGTATAAATTAAGCATCTATTGAAATTTATTTTTATATTGGTACTCTTGATTTTCCTCGTAAATCCTTCTTCCATAGCCCTTTAACATATGTAAAGCAACAGCCAAATGATTACCAAACTGTGCCGGAAAATCTCGCCGAAAATTGGCAACCCTGATACGAAAAAATTGAACCACATTAGGCTGGAAAACATCTAAAACTATTTCTCTATTAATTTCGATTTCTTTTTCCATTTCCATTAATCTAAATTTGGCAATAGTTCTGTGCAAACATTACGAAAAATTGAAAAGCATAAAAAATCAATTTGGCATATCTATCTGTGAAGAAACTCTTTATAATTAAAAATCAATTAAAATATTAGTCACCCATAAACACGGAGCATATATATATATATATATATATACATTCCGACAGTGTAAATAAAAGTTGTCAAGTCATTGGTAATCTACGAAGCGATTATATAAATTAAGATCATGCATATCATTATCTCACTTTTTCTCAATTAAGATCAATATTTCATCATCATATGGTCATGATATTTAATTGATGGACATATGTGTGTGAAAAAACATGAAGCAATATATATTTATTTTATTGTTTTATCCACACAACATCAATTTATTATTAGTGAGTTTTTGTCCGAAAAAAACGCCATTATCTATATATATACTTTATATATATCTATATACACATAAGTGCAATGTTCACTCAGGTAGAGATAATTTAATAATAATTTCCAACTCATTATCGACACAGAATGTTCCTATTAAGCACACTCAAGTGCATATGCACATCTAGCGAGACATAAGTGTGACGTGTACAAACGTTAAGGGTTAAAACCCAAATCGACAACCCCTAACTTTATGGCATTCGGCACCCAAACTAACCCCCCAAACCCTAAGGCCTTCCAGCCATACAAATGACATTGGCCGTTCACACATTAGTAACATCATTAACTAATACATTTATGTGTTCTAATTTTTTACGATTATTATATTTTTTTTTTTTTTTTTTTGTTCATTCGTTTACAATATATTAACGTCTATTTTAACACCTGACGTGAGAATAATTATCAAAGGTAGTAGATTGTGTGCACATGTTATTTTCTTTTTTGTCTAAATTGATATCTGATTAAATGATTTGTTATCTACTGACTCAAAAAAAAAAAATTATGAGTTTTTTTTTCTTAATTAAATCGAAAATATTGTTGGGAATGACCAAAAAAAAATCCTGTGAAAGTTTAAGCTCTTAATTTTGATATTAAGAGGTGCCGCATCGCAAATTTCGATTTTCCATTGAAATAACATGAGAACAATATTCTCTTGCACTTTGGAATTTTATAGCTCACGTTGGTGACAATATTTCGGAATGACCAACGTATATTCTTATAGAAAATTGAATGATCTACAAAAAAGGTCTCGACAAGTTTTTGATATGTTTATTTCTTCAAAAGTTATTCGAGGTCAAAGTTGAACTAAAGAGAAATTTTAATATTTTTTCAATTTTTTGACGCAACCATCAATTTTATGAAAAAATTTTATAAGACATTTTTTGTAGAGCACTTTTTTTCCTATAACTTATCTCAATAAAAGTTTTTGATATTTCTTACAGATCCAAAGTTATTTGCATTAAACTGAAAATATTCGTAATTTTATTGTTTTAAATTTATAATATTCCCTGAATTATTATATTTTTAACATTAAAGTTATTTTTTTTATTACTTAGAACCAGTGAAAAATATCAAAAACTTTTATAGAGATAAGTTATTAGTTGAACTTGATTACAAAGTTTCTATTAAATCAGTAAACCTGTCTTCAGATTGGAACCATAAGTAAAACCAGAATAATTGGTACAACTATTTAGATAAGACTTTTAGCTTACGTTGGTGACAATATTTCGGAATGACCAAGATATACTCTTGTAGAAAATTAAACGATCTACAAAAAAGGTCTCGTACAATTTTTTGATATATTTATTCCTTCAAAAGTTATTCGAGGTCAAAGTTGAACTAAAGAGAAATTTTAATATTTTTTCAATTTTTTGACGCAACCATCAATTTTATGAGGAAATGTTATAGGACATTTTTTGTAGAGCACTTTTTTTCCTATAACTTATCTCTATAAAAGTTTTTGATATTTTTCACAGGTCCTAAGTTATTAAACTGAAAATTCCCTGAATTATTATATTTTTAACATAAAAACTTTTTTTTTATTTTCATTAAATAACTTAGGACCTATGAAAAATATCAACAACTTTTATAAAGATAAGTTATAGAAAAAAAAAGTGCTCTACAAAAAATGTCCCATAAAATTTTCTCATAAAATTGATGGTTGCGTCAAAAAATTGAAAAAAATATTAAGATTTCTCTTTAGTTCAACGTTGACCTCGAATAACTTTTGAAGGAATAAATATATCAAAAACTTGTATGAGATCTTTTTTGTAGAACGTTCAATTTTCTACAAGAATATTTCTTTGTCATTCCGAAATATTGTCACCAACGTGAGCTATTAAATTCCCAAGTGCAAGAAATTTTATAGGACATTTTTTGTAGAGCATTTTTTTCCTATAATTATCTCTATAAAAGTTTTTGATATTTTTCACAGGTCCTAAGTTATTTGAATTAAACTGAAAATTCGCTGAATTATTATATTTTTAACATAAAAGCCTTTTTTATTTATTTTAATTAAATAACTTAGGACCTGTAAAAAATATCAAAAACTTTTACATGGATAAGTTTTAGGAAAAAAAGTACTCTACAAAAAATTTCCTATAAAATTTTCTCATAAAATTTATGGTTGCGTCAAAAAATTGAAAAGATATTAAAATTTCTCTTTAGTGTTCAACTTTGACCTTGAATAACTGTTGAAGAAATAAATATATCAAAAACTTGTACGAGACCTTTTTTATAGATCGTTCAATTATCTACAAAAATATATCTTGGTCATTCCGAAATATTGTCACCAACGTGAGCTATAAAATTCCAAAGTGCAAGAAATTTTATAGGACATTTTTTGTAGAGCCCTTTTTCCTATAAAATCTTATCTCTATAAAAGTTTTTGATATTTTTCACAGGTCCTAAGTTATTTGTGTTAAACTTAAAATTACCTGAATTACTATATTTTTAACATAAAAACTTATTTTTTTATTTTAATTAAATAACTTAGGACCTGTAAAAAATATCAAAAACTTTTACAAAGATAAGTTATAGGAAAAAAAGAGCTCTACAAAAAATGTCTTATAAAATTTTCTCATAAAATTGATGGTTGCGTCAAAAAATTGAAAAAAAATTAACATTTCTCTTTAGTTCAACTTTGACCTCGAATAACTTTTGAAGGAATAAATATATCAAAAACTTGCACAAGACCTTTTTTGTAGATCGTTCAATTTTCTACAAGAATATACCTTGGTCATTCCGAAATATTGTCTTTGACGTGAGCTATAAAATTCCAAAGTGCAAGAGAATGTTGTTCCCAAGTTATTTAAATGGAAAATCGAAATTTGCGATGCGGCACCTCTTAATACTTAATATTAAGAGCTTAAACTTTCACAGCCTTTTTTTTTGGTCATTCCCAACAATATTTTTGATATAACTAAGAAAAAAACTACTTAATTACTTTCCGCGAGTAATAGTTTTATTATTCTTTTAACATTTCTTTTTTACTTTTAGGTTTATAATTACAAAACGTTTTTGGTCTTTCCTTGATTTCTTCGAATCTCAATTCTTTCCTGTAATTGTATAGGTCTGATTTGTGCCTGAATACGGTTCTGCACATCATATAGAAGTATATAGAAGGTAGATAATATTTATACATCAAGTAGCGGTTATAATAACTCTTCAATTAGGCTACCTTATGTGTCGCTTGTCGTTCACACCACCGACCGGCTGATGAGAGCGAGAGAGAGAGAAAGAGAGCTGAAGCTACGGAGGCTGTTGGAAAGATACGCCTCATCTCGGCTGCAAGTGCTGCCCCCTCATTGTATGCCGGCGTCGATCGTTTCTTATTGGTTTCAACATGAAAGTGGTTGAATAATTAATTATAAACATGAAGAATGTTGTGAATTAATGTAATCAAAATAGATTAGATTAGTCTCAGAAAGTATCACTCTCATGCCATAAGCGACAGTTAATTATATTACGAAATATAAAGCCCCGAGGGGCGGCTCTGCGCACACGTTTTCCAAATGAAATTTATTAAAAACTAATTCCGTCTCGATTTTTTGCCTCTCCCTCCCCCCCCCCACTAACAACTTGTAATTATTCGTGTTTTATAATACGAATGTCATAAAAATCAAATCGCCGTAGAAAAAACAATTATTATTATGATATGAACAATTGAGTGAGATTTCATGGCAAGCTGAGAGTCACGCGACATTTAAAGCACTCATCCCCCGCGTGGTTGTACGATTGTGCCACACAATTTCTTTTCTTTGCGGCTTGCTGTATATATTTGTAAGGTGTTTGTAATGTAATTCCTTTTTGATTGGTTGATTCCTGATGATTGCGTGCTTTAGTTTCATCAGCATAAGTTGGGGTTGTTCAAGTCGTATACCATACTAACAGTTTTGCCATCAACCCCCGTACCAACCTACCCTTCATTTACATAAGCGTGGTATTTTATTGTTGTATTTAATTTTCAGAGGCCGTCACTAATAGATATGAACATTTTTTTTTTTTTTGAAATCCTACAAAAACTTTACATGAAGCCTATAGACTTTATGTACTCAATTAAAAGAGTTACTTGAAAAATTTATCACTACAAGCCCTCTTTGTCTTTATTAGGTACTAATTAAAAGCAAGTAGCAAAACTATACAGTCATAAACATTAAAGACATTCATCTTCGTTTGAATTCTTTTCATTAAATGATCGAACCATTAAAATTGTAAGGCCATAAAAATTGAAGTAAAAGTTTCAAATAGTCCATTTATTATTCCAGCAGTACAATTAAAATGACGAAGAGAAGACGAAGAAGGCGAAGAAGTAGAGAAAAAAGTTTTGAACATCTTTTTAGCAATAAAATAATATGGCTACACCTGTCCTCGATCTGATCTTCAGATAGTGCAGAAACGGCGATACAAATGTCTCAGGAAATTAAGGTCGTTTCAAATGATTTTTTTATGCATTGCATTTTTGTTGGTAATTTTTTATTATTGCACTATATTTCATAGCGGGGATTAAAGAGTTAAGTGCATAATAAAATGAAAATTTAAGGTGGAATTGTAAGGTATGTTAGAGCGATTTTTTTTTGACTTTTTTTGGTCCCATCGTGAAATTTTGTTGGAAATACCAAAAAAAAAAATCCCTGAAAGTTTGAACCCTTAATATTAATTTTAAGTCCTCGACTAAGACGTGTAAAGATTTCCCATTGAAAATACACGGAAACTATGATTTTTTATTTTTAAATTTCTATATCTCAGCGGCATTTCATGGGATCGCTTTTACCGACGATGATTTTTTCTCAGAATTAAACGCTCTACAAAAGTGCCCATTTCGACAAAGTCGTAACTCACACCGGTGAGGTAGTACGGGCCACTGAACCTGATTTTTCCATAAAATTCGCGTTTTTTTTTTGCATTTATCTCGTAAATAACAAGAGCTACGGAAAAATTATAAATAAAAAACTTGTAGAGAATTTGATTTCCTACAAAAAAGTTCTTGTAGACCAAATCGCGAAGATCAATATGAAACGAGATATTAAGCCTTGAATTTTATGAAAAAATCAGGTTCAGTGGCCCGTACTACCTCACTGGTGTGAGTTACGACTTTGTCGCAATGGGCACTTTTGTAGAGCGTTTAATTCTGAGAAAAAACCATCTTCGGTAAAAGCGATCCCATGAAATTCCGCTGAGATATAGAAGTTTAAAAATAAAAAATCAGAGTTTCCGTGTATTTTCAATGGGAATTCTTTACACGTTATGGTCGAGGACTTAAAATCAATATTAAGGGCTCAAACTTTCAGGGATTTTTTTTTTGGTATTTCCAACAAAATTTCACGATGGTACCAAAAAAAAGTAGTCAATATTTTATATATTGTATACATGGATACTAATCCATGTATACAATATATAAAATATATTGCAGTCCAATTTATGTAGTATAATTTAACAATATAATATACAAATTTAATATAAGAATATACAAACTTAATATAATAATATATAAAAATCATACCACCAATATAAATTTGAACAGAAGTTCAAACAAAAATATTCGTGACGTATTACCCAGATACGTATTTCGATTGCCAAGCAACCTTCATCAGTGGTCATCAAGTAGTCTGGATCACTCCGTAACTGCTATGTGATGATTCGCAGGACAGATTGCGCTAAACGTCACGCTAAAATAAGCTTTTTCTGACCGCTGAATACATTGCGGTCCAATTTATGTAGTAGATATAATTGAATATAATAACATAAATTTGAACAGAAGTTCAAACAAAAATATTCGTGACGTATTACACAGATACGTACTTAGATTGTCAAGCAATCTTCCTGTGAATCATCACATAGCAGTTACGGAGTGATCCAGACTACTTGATGACCACTGATGAAGATGGCTTGGCAATCGAAATACGTATCTGGGTAATACGTCACGAATATTTTTGTTTGAACTTCTGTTCAAATTTATGTTGGTGGTATGATTTTTATATATTATTATGTTAAATTATACTACATAAATTGGACTGCAATATATTTTATATATTGTATACAGATACACAGTATAAAAATCCGGCAAAACATCGTGACGCCGGAAGAATCGTAGTCTTGCATTTTGGATCAGGATAATCCATTTTTCTTTACAAGTCCAACTTGTCTTCCTTTTTTTCTTAAGCCTTATCAGGTGGTTTTCTTGAACATATAATTTTCTTCCATAACTCTCCGAAATATCTTCGCCTTGATGGATCGAAGAAAAAAAAATCTAAAAATTCCGGAAGACATTGTAAAAGATCAATGTTGGCAGCAGTGAAGAATTAACAAATCTTTGCTTACTGAAACCGTACGATTGTAGAGCTTTCCAGGTGTTTAAGCTTTAAGGAATTATCCTTGGATTTTTCCTGCACCTGTCACTGCTACATCTTGTTCTGCCAAAAAAATTTGGCTTTGATTTACAAATTTTTCCTGTCCAACCCTGTACGAAGACGTAAAGGCACGTAAATTTAACAATATAATATGCTAGAGCCCATTATACGTCTGGATATCAAAAGAAAAGAGAAACTTATCAAGCCACATGGTAGGGGTAATAGCGGCTGTATATGTAGCAAAGTGTTGCCGGAACACAAAAAAAAAAAACACAAAATTTCGGAAGGAAAACATTTTATTAGTCGAAATAAAACGTATTTTATTGGGAAACTAAAATTTTTACTCGAATGGGATACCATCCATTGTGAAATTTCAATGAATTGGGGGGCGAATAGTTAGTTGTACAAATAGGGATTTTTGTTCAAGAAAATAGTTGTGCGAAAATAACCGAATTGATTCGAACAAGTCAACTTTAATGATGGTATAGGATATATATATATATATATATATATTGGAGGCAACTCTTATGTCGGTTCCCTCACAAAGAGATCTTTCAGTGTGCGTTGTACGTCCCGCGGTTCCTAATTAACTTACTATGGAGAGGTGACATTAATTAATGATCCACACCCCGTCAGCCTCTTGCACCCCTTTCTCACCGGCCGCCAACCACCACCCACCTTTGCTCGACCGCGCTACCGCCATCATTAGCAACTAAACTTGTCATCAATCTCTCCATTTCCCTGTACAATATATAATACAACAGCGCTTCCCAAACTGTCTGAAACACAATGGTCCAAGTGTAAACACTTTATAACTTTATCCAACATTAAGATAAAAACTTACCCTAAACATTTATAAGAAGAAATACTTGAACTTGGATACTCCGTTTAATGAAGTGAAACTTCTGGTCAATGAGTATAGAATAGACAAGTACTAGAAATGGGTTGGTAGGAATGCATAGGTGAATTTTTTTCAAGTTGGTATGTTTTTGGGTCTTATTTATTCGTTTAAAAAATAACGTTATTTTACCACGTTTTGACATCCATTATATTTGAAATTGAAAGAAATCAGCATTTACTGGCAAATATTAAAAGGAATGGATATAATTCATGATTTTATGCCTAAAAATAAAATTAAAAGCCGAAATATACTATTAAACAATACTGGTATACGGAATACTGAAATAATTACTTCGTGTTTGTATTATTATTGATAATAACTATCATTTTTGGAGAAACTTCCAAAGCAATTTTCTTTAGATAAAACATATTTCCCGTCAATGGACAAAGTACATATATTCAACTGAAGAATTGTCCCAAAGATGTGGTAGTAGAGGTGGAGGCCAGTGAATTTAAAATCACATATATAATAAGAAACGAAGAAAATGGTTTTAGTTAAATACGTTATATAGCAAATAATATTTGTGTTTCAGAACATATATTATAAATACAAAATTTTTGTTTAAGTAAAATATTCATGATTTGGTACAAGTACTTGTTCTACAAGGCACTGTCTGGTAACATCTTACTCTCTACTTCGTTTTTTTCAAAAATTCGCGAACTTTTTCCATTCGCAAATTTTTTAATAATTCAGTTTTAGTTAATAATTGATCTTTTCTCGCTACCTATTAATCCCGACTGATTTATTCGCGAATTGAATTAAAAACAGAATAGAAAATGAGAAATTGAGTTAGTGGTATGTACAAAAGCTACTTGTACCCATGCTTTTATAAAATATTGTCGTTTTTCTTCTCAATTATGCTTTAAATATTTAGATTTTGTACATATGGTCAATATTCATTAATTA
Source organism: Sisyra terminalis (assembly GCA_958496175.1). Classification (NCBI taxonomy): domain Eukaryota; kingdom Metazoa; phylum Arthropoda; class Insecta; order Neuroptera; family Sisyridae; genus Sisyra; species Sisyra terminalis. The sequence goes on along the minus strand of OY292274.1, from coordinate 68,665,408 downwards.
ATACGTTAAATTTAACCAATTTTGGTTAATTTTTGTTTAAAAAGGAGTACCGATATACTTTGTTCTACCCTCGAAAGTTTGGGAGCAACCATTTGAATAATTTTACTAAGATTTATCGAATTATATTACTTAGTACATCAATTATAACTTAAAATATTTATGAACAAGTATTTAAACTTAAAAAAAATATGAAATCTAAAAATAAAAAAAGGTTTCATAAAAATTTTCTCCAATTGCTTGTACTACATTAATGGCTTAACAATTTTTCACTGGTCGATTTCGCTTCGCCATAAAAACTCATCAATAATAAGAAAAAAAAAATTTTCAGACGAGAACTTCTATGGAAATATCTGCAAAAATTTGGAGGTTATTCACAAAAATAAAGAAATATGAAGTAATTGTATCAATTTCAGTATACCTGTATTGTTCATTATTTTACTTTGGCCTTTTATTTTAAGTTTTTGGTACAAGATCATGAATTATATCCATTCCTTTTAATATTTCCAGTTAATTTTTATTTCCACGTTGTAAGTTTATTTCTGAATATTTCAAATATGGCGGTAATGTCAACACGTGAAGAAAATACCAACTTAAACAAAATTTCTTCCATGCATTCCTACCAACCCATTTCTATACTTTGACTGACTTTGACCAAACTTCCTTAGCGATGCATCTACTTTGATATTTGATCATTTCAATTGGAAACTCCTTTTTGCTCTCTGCAGTGCCAATTTTATGTCATTTTATTTAATAATTCATCCCCTTTAATTAATAAATTAATTTTAATCTGTCATTAGAATAAAAAAAATTTCGTCCCTAGATGGCATAACTATTTGACATGAAATTATCCAATAATTCGATTTGAATGTACATTTGAGATAGAGATCAAACATTTTCAAATTATAATGGTAAAAAAGGACACCAAATTCACTTGAAGTGGGCTTCGATTAACTAATAACAATTTGATTAAAACTGGCGCCTAAACTTCCTTAGCGATGCATCTGATATTTGATCATTTCAATTGGAATGCCCTTTTTGCTCGCTGCAGTGCCAATTTAATGTCATTTTATTTAATAATTCATCCCCTCAAATTAATAAATTAATCTGTCATATTAGAATAAAAAATTTTTCGTCCATAGATGGCATAACTATTTGACATGAAACTATCCAATAATTTGATTGAGATAGAGATGAAACATTTCTAAGTTATAATGCCAAAAAAAGACACCAAATTCACTTGAAGTGGGCTTCGATTAACTTAATAACAATATGGCAAAACAAACTGGCGCCTAAAATTTAAAATGGTTTTACATTTACGAAAAAAGCACAAAGCTCCAAATAAAAGCTACTAATTTAAGGAACCATTGTTTGAAAACTTCTTCAACTCACTTGATACTTCAAACAGTGACAACGCACTTACCCCATGTGCTTGTTTTATTAATAATTTTATAATTTTCGTTTTATAATTATTCAAACATATATTGAATGGATTTCCCTAATTTATGGCTGTGTTTATTTTCCCGTTAAACACTACGACATTCGAGAAAAATTGTAAATTTTTGCTTATCAAATAATTCGCCTTATATATTGTGACTGATGATAAATTACAGTAAATGAGCGCAATAACTTTTGTTCACATTTTTTTTCAATATAATCGTAAATTGAAGCAGTAAGTTTGAGGTACTTAGTTATAGTTCCAAGGTACTCGTTTATTTATTGGGTATAACGTAAAACTTCACGGCTATAATGTGAAAATGACATTTGCTGTGATTTATTTTTATTAATTCTTGGAGCCATATTGTATTAAATAGAATTAATGAATAATTAGTAATTTGTCGTTGAGCGATTTGTCATACAGATTACGTGTAAAGAGAGAAAAAAAAACAGTGTAATTAGTTTGGGTTTTTACTAAGAAAGCATTAAAAATTCATGTGAAGTTAACAAAATTGTTAATTTAGTGTATTAAGTTTTCAAATTGAATTTGAAAGAAAAGTAGTAGGTAATTTAATGAATTATTTTTACCAAACGAAAATGGGGAGCTTTGGCTTTTTCCTAAATTTAAAATTATCTATGACAAGAATAAAAATAAATGGCAATATTTTGACAATTTCATGATAATGGATTAACTATCACCAACCGGATGATATAATCCAAAAAAAAAAAAACATAAAAGCTTACACTGCTTAAATTTTTACAAGCTGAATCTAATTGTATTAAATTAGTAAAAATTTCACACAACAGATGTGTAAACTTATACACAAGAAAAAAAAATTGGTGATTAAATTCATTATCATCCCTTATATATATAAAATAATAATATAAATGTTATATAAGACTTTTTATATGGTTCTTAGTCTGATGTTAAGCTACACAGCTGCCAAATATCCATGCCCCATTTCATATACTTACCATATACCAATGCATTATTGTAACAGTATGCGTGTTTTTATTATTATACGAAGCACACATTGGAACGATATTAACGAAAAATTTAAAAAATGATTAACGATTTTTGTATCTGAAAGAAAAAAAGATTTCATGCGAACGAAATTCTCATTTATTATCTTATCGAGAAGGACAAAAGGACATGGACAACATTGGGGGCATTGTTTTTGTGTAGAGCCAAGGGGTTTGAATGCGGTAAATTTCACAGGAGCCGCGAACTAATCATTCCCTTCCCTCCCCCCTATTCTTATAAAGCGGAGCTAAAAACGTTTTTAATATATTAATATTATACTATTTTATATATAATATAAAGTTATTGTTATCTACCACCTAAATGCTTGACCTCCATCACGATGAGATTGGTCATTAAGAGATTTGGAGCTCTTTTTTGTGCCAACTTTGAATATTATAACAATACATATTAGGGTGATTTTTTTTGGTTCCATCGTGAATTTTTTTTGGAAATACCAAAAAAAAAATTGTCTGAAAGTTTGAGCCCTTAATATTAATTTTAAGTCCTCGACCAAGACGTGTAAAGATTTCCCATTGAAAATACACCGGAAACTCTGATTTTTTATTTTTAAATTTCTATATCTCAGCGACATTTCATGGGAAAGTCTAATTTGATCCTTTTTTTTAGAGAATCATTGATCTCATCTAAAATGAAGTTAACTTCGAGCCAATCTATAAAATTAATGAAAAGAATTTTCAATTTTCTTTTCCAAATGCAAAACTGTTTGGTATTCAATATGCTAATTTTCGAGAGAAAAAAAAAACAAGTCGATTTAAATCATTTAATGAAATAATCGAATTAATATATTGTAAAACTTAAAAAAACATCATTTATTCATACGAGGATTAAATGCATTGCATTGCATTAATTATCTAGTAACTTTTTTTTATTGACTTCTAGTTACTTTTATTGCCAATTACTTTTCGGCTTTTTTCCTAAAAACAAAACAAGCGAAGGTCAGTTATTTGACGCGTAGTGCGTAATCTGATTTCGGAAAATAATTTTCTTCAAAAATCAATCGATTAAAAGTGGTTTTTCACCGTAAAAACTCTATTGATATAATTGTAATGCGTTTTCGATTATTTTCCGCGTTATTTTTCGAGTTTTCCGTGAAAAAAATTGCTAAATTCGAAATCATCGAGCACATGTTAGCAAGGTTATAGGTGAAATGGCCGGTGATTATCAGTGATTGAAATTGACAATTGTGAGGTGGTTAATTACATTTTTAGTGGTTGTAAAGTGGGAAAAAGCTATGGTTACAGCTGATTTCCTTGTGTAGTGACTTAAGTGGAGGAATTTTTCCATGGAAAACTTGGGAGTTTGGTGCATTTGCAAGGGCTTCTTGATCAAGGATTTTTTCGTTAAAGGTAAGTGATTTTCGACCTTATTGTATTATTCAGTAGAGACTACCATATTGATCCAATGTAATATCGATGCAATGCAAACTTGCATTCCACTTCAGTTTATTCCAACTTCAGTTCCGTATCACTTGTTGATGAAAATATTTTGGAAATCTTATTTTGTGGGCACTGTGAAAATTTTCTTTAGACTTTAGAGTTCAAAAAGAGGAAATGCATTGTTTATATGTAATTTTCGGAAGCATCAATTCCTTTACCCAAATATTAGGGGCCGTTCATGAAATACGTTACGCTAAATAAAGCTTTTTCTGACCCTTTCTTCCCCATTGTCATGGCTGTGTCACACTTTCTGTGAACCCCCTACAAATATTTCGTCACAAAACTAAGACCCCCCCCCCCTTGAATATGATAAATTTCAATTAAAAGTGCACAAATTTCTATATATTTAAAAACTCTATATACTTAATATTTACTAAATACGAAATGAATGACTTTTTATCGTGATAAAAATTGAAAAAGAAAAATAGTTGAAAGAAATATTAATTTAAAATTTTTTGACGAACGGCGAACGTCACGTTATCAAAGACCCCCCGCCCCACTGTCACATCTTGTGACACTCAGCAAGACCCCCTCCCCCCTTGTAGGCGAACGTAGTTTATGAACGGCAAATTGACATTTGCTAGGTAAACGTTTTTCTATTAAATGTATATCTATAATTTTTTTTAAAATCATATAGTAAATCCTGAATGCATTATATTGATCTTTCATGGTTTTCTCTACTGAATTAATTGTTTAATGTTAAGAATCTAAGTCAACTATGAAAAATTTTTTTTTTGGTCCCATCGTGAAATTTTGTTGGAAATATCAAAAAAAAAATCTCTGAAAATTTGAGCCCTTAATATTAATTTTAAGTGCTCGACCAAGTCGTGTAAAGATTTCCCATTGAAAATACACGGAAACTCTGATTTTTTATTTTTAAATTTTCCATATCTCAGCGGCACTTCATGGGATCGCTTTTACCGAAGATGATTATGACTCAGAATTAAACGCTCTACAAAAGTGCCCATTGCGACAAAGTCGTAACTCACACCGGTGAGGTAGTACGGGCCACTGAACCTGATTTTCCATATTATGTGATAAGATTTTTTTCTGAAAATTCCTACCCTAACGAATAAGTACGTGAAAGGGATCACGAAAAAAGTTCGCATTTCCAGCCAGAAATCATCATAATGATAAATAATAAATAATCATATCATCATAATGATAAAAGAAATTTAAAATCCTCTTCCAGAGCAAAAGACATACGCCAAATCGTGTATGGTGAACTTTGGACTATCCAATATGGTTTAATTATATAGTTGAAATTCAGATATTTCAATAATAAGTCTAAAGATACATAATGGTTATACATGATTAGGGAAGAATTGGGTTTCGTGCCATTGTACAAATTTTAATTTTGCGGTAGTTTTGTACATTGCAATAGTGTAATAGTTTTTGGAAAAAGGTTCATTCGGGAATCGAAAAAGTCGAGATGGGGTTATTTTGACGCGAGTATTTTGATAACTTTCGACTTTTTTTAGTCATAATTACGACCGAATTTATTGAACTTGGCGATATTTTTTATTTGATATATGATGTAGTATGATTATATTTTTCGTAAAAGAAATAAGAAAAATTAAATACGTTACGCAGACGAAGTCGCGGGGATCAGCTAGTGTTTGATATAATTATTTCAAAATTGGAACTTTTTGATGTAAGAGCAACTTAAATACAGTCTTACATTTAATCGATTCGTTTTTATCTTAATTAGAGTGGAAAAGCCTTGCTAGAAAAATTTCCCTATTATCCAAAAAGAAAAATTATTTTCACCCCATTCGGGGTAATTTATCCCGGTTCCCCGACCACTGCTCTAAATACTAAATAATAACTAGCTTTTAATGTTTACACTTTACATTTCTTCGAAAATTCGAAGAACCGTGACTTTTTCATCTCAATCCAGCTTTGGTTTTTTTCGCATTAATTTTATTAATTCCAAATGTTTATTGGCTACAGACCAAATCCACGTAGATCATCCTGTATACAGGCAAAACGTATAGGTATTATATTATAACATCTTCGTAATACAAAGTGTTATGATTTAGTTTTATTGTGAAGAAGTTATTTAGCTACCTGTGGTTTTTTTAACGCTTCTATCAATCAATGCCGCGGCCGTCTTTAAATCAAGATGCCATATCCGCGGGGACAAGCCACAACATCTCCCATCTTTTCTCACCACCATAAATCAATCATTTGTTGTTCTCCTCTTATGTGTATTCCCAACATTTACATATATGCAAGTGCTTATGACGACCAAATCTTTTTTTGTCTTCCTCCTCGTACATTAACATTACATTTTTTCTCTTTCTCAGTACATTTTCCGCAAGTCATACCACACAAATCTGAAATATAGACACTTTCGTTGGTAATTTTTAATTTAAAATGCCAATTTTATAAATTACCTGCATATGTCGTTATTTTTACTTTTTCTGTAGAAAGAGTCCTCAACTTTGGCGTCATTTTGCGATTGTAATCAAACATTAAAAGGGAACGGCATAAAACCTGAAAAACTTCATGTTCAAACGAAAGCGCCGCCATAACCGCTTATTATTAATTTATTGTGCTTTGTATTGAATATATATTATATATATTGTGATCCATCGGCAGTGGGGCTCCGGCCACTATGGCGGACATTTCAATACGATGATAATAATAATTATAATAACAGTAATTGCCGATATTTAAAATGGTAGTCATTACCGTAATTATTGTTATTAACAAATCATTGAGTCTGTGGCGTAGAGGTGTTGGAAATTTTTCATCATTAGATAGATAAAGACAGAGATTATGGATTTTTAAATGGCCCAAAAGCTTAATCCAAAAGAAATAAAAAAAAACGGATGATAAAAAGAAGAAATAATCAAGCTGTCGGGGCTTCTGAGAACCCAACATGGAGTAATTCTTTCATTCTATTTATTTTAAGGTAACGCGCACAATGAAGTATGAAGATTTGTTATTATCTAAATGATTTCCATTTAAAATTAATTAATTTAGTCGTTGGTCGGTATTTCTTTTCTATTTGATGATGACGAAGACCCGCGTGCGGAAAAGTTCAAATACAAACTCCAAGTACGGACGACCGGTGGTGGTCGTTTTTGTGGCCTGAAAGTAATTCAGTTATTAATAAATTGGCTGACTGTAAATAAATATTATTACCTTTAAGTACATTTTAAATAGGTGTTTAGAATCGACTTTCAGACGATGCCCGAGAGAGGCCACATGGTGGTAATTTATCATTTTTATTTGTCCGGTTTTTTAGAAATTGTGACATGTTTTAAATGTAGCGGTAAAGCGGCTTCGCTTGACCGAAAAGAGATCAGTGGACACCATCTCGAGGAGCATGAAAAATCAGCCAAACAAGTAAATCCCATCCACTTGGCGAAGATCTTGACTTATGCCTAGAAGTAGGTAAAATTTTTAAATGCTCATAACAAATGGTTTTCGCTAATTATTTTGTGGTTTCCCACTTGACCGTGGGTTAAATCACATTTAGCGGGGCCAATAAATGTTCTATTGATCATTTCTATGATGTCATTTTATAGATTACAGATCTTTTGTGACCATTCAATCTTAATCATTGACAAAAAAGATTGATGGTTATTCAATTAAAATTCTCGAACGAATTTCAAATATAAAATGGGAAATTTGTAGTTGGAATTTACACTTAATTGATATGAAAGATATTACCTATTATTTTTTACTGTGGAGACTTGGAAAATTAGATATTTGCTTGCTAATCACATAAGCACGTGTTGGTTATTGAATTATATAAAACAAATTAAGTTTCTATTGTTATTTGTTGTTGATATCCGTTTAAAGTATGGCCGTAATGTCGCAATGGAATAAGCAATACAAGTGATAATATTTTAGAAAGTAGGAATAATGCCGCAAAGGATTTAAACTAACCAATGCAAAGTTAGCACCCCATCCAAGGATTTGCGAACTGGTAATGATCTTAATCGTTAGGTCTTCGTTAGGTCCCTTAAGGTCCGATATTTTTTTCGTTAGGTCGCCTATATTTTTTTTTATAAATAATTGTTGAAATTTTGCATAAAAAGATTTGCAGGTTAGCACCTCATTTAAAAGGAAACTAATTTATTTTGATGTTTTTGCATTCCTTATCGTTAGGTCCGTATTGGTCCATCAAATTTATTATCCTATTATTTGTTTTACTTGTTTTATTAGTAATTATAAATTAATTAAAATTAGCGCATGCGCTTATTGTATTTGTTTCCAACATGGGTCATATGCGAGAGAAGCACGCACCCATTATCCCATACGATATTATTCCAATTTTCGGAACTATTCCGCAATGACGACCTAAGATGAATATTATAGAAAATTTTGAATTACATATATATAAAATCAATTGATGATTGTATTTTCAATGATTCGTTGGTCGGTTTGAAAGTAATTATTGATTAAATCAAAATAAATTTTAAATAATTAACAGTGTTAACAATGAAATAAACGTTTACAATTGAAGTAATAATCGAAACAACGGAATTAATTTTCTTTTAAAATTAATTAATTAATTTTCTTTTCTAACGATTATCCTTGAAAAAATTGAGGAATTTCCAAGAAAGTTAAGGCACTTCTATCTTATAAGTACTTACTGATTAAGGGGTTATATACAGTTAGAAGGCTGAAAAATAGCGAATTTTCCAGAATTTTTTCAGAGAAAACTTTTAAATTAATTGATCTAAAAATTTGTACACATATTACGGTATCTTTTAACTTAGTATTAGTAAAAATATTTATTTGGAAAGCAGCTACAGCTGATTTTCGGGAGCTCCTCTCAAAAAAGACGTTTTGCGGTGACCACTATATCTCTCTGAACTGGATCCTCTGAATTTAAAAAAACCAACCAGATTTCGTTAAAGTAATGTTAAATCTAGTAATTAATCGAAGGAATAAGCAAAATATTTTTTTTTAAGCAAATGGCGGTTTCTCAAAAAAAAATCGATTTTTAATCAAAATTTCGGCCTTAAATTGTTTATAAAAAAAAAATATTTATCGGTGAGAAAAAATCTTCGATTAATTACTAAAAAGTATATTTCAGAAGCTCGTGTTAAAATCTGAGACTAAAAGTCACCGACTTTGAAAACATCATTTTGAGAAAAATGCGTTTAAAGTTTGAAAAGCACTTTACATAGGATAAAATGGGCACTTTTGTAGAGCATTTAATTCTGAGAAAAAACCATCTTCGGTAAAAGCGATCCCATGAAATGCCGCGGAGATATAGAAATTTAAAAATAAAAAATCAGAGTTTCCGTGTATTTTCAACGGGAAATATTTACACGTCGTGGTCGAGGACTTAAAATTAATATTAAGGGCTCAAACTTTCAGAGAATTGTTTTTTTTTTGGTATTTCCAAAAAAATTTCACGATGGGACCAAAAAAAAAGTAAAAAAAAAATCACCCTAATGTATATGCTGATGGCTATACCCCACTGAAGTATATGTTTTTGACATTTTGTGCTTCCTATATCTCTGCCCCTAGTCAAATCTCAAACTCCAAATTTTCGGTGCATAATACTATCATACAGTACTATAATGGGGTGATATTTCAGATTTTTATCTGGTCCCCCCCCACCAGAGATATCGAGCTCAGAAAATTGCAAATTTTGAAAATTTCCAAATTTTGGTAATTTTTTATTTTAAAAAGACCTAAAGTCTCAGACTTCAAATTTTGTTTTTGAATACAACTAGTACCTAATTGTTTGTAAAAAAAGTTTCAACATGTAGACTCTTTCCCTTGCTCCACAATCTTTCCGTGAAATTTGGAGTTTTTACAAATGAGAGCTAAAATTTTAGGCTGTAATTTCACCCCTTAGAATTACAATTAGGTGAAAACGTCTTATTACAACCTTATAGCTTATATTTTCATGAACCCACTGTTTTTAGTTTCATGTTGATTGGACAAATAGGACCTGAGATAATGAAGTTTCCGCAAACCCTTAAAAGTGTGAAAATGTCTGCGCCTAGTAAAACTAATATGGCCACCACTGGAAAACTAAAAATAATAAAATTAAAATAATGATGAATTTGAACTACCAACATGTTGGGGTGATAGTACACACAAAATTAAATTTTTGTAAAATGGTCGAGCAACCCCATTTCATTTATTTTTAGACCACTTCATTTGGACTAACCCATAAACCTAATATGACAAAAAATTACAACATTTTTTGGAAATTCCTGCTAATATAAACTGTACTTCAATCTAAAAAGTGAATTATCCAAGAGAATTCGTTGAAAAATGGAAATTTTGCTTTACCATTTCAAAGAAGGGTGGACCTTAAAAAAATTAATTGTATAAGAAATGGATATGTCAATAAAGCAGGAAGAGATCATCCATTTTGGTAGGACAAAAAGCTTGACAATTATCTAAAAACCGGTTTTACTTTACGAATAAATTTTAAACTTCTAGTAGTTAAAATAATTTGTATAATCTTATTAATTTTTTTAAATAAGAAGACAATTCAGGTTGTTTAAGATCGGTTTTTTTATTGAATATTTTTACTATTCAATTAGCTACGTTTCGTTACGTATCGTAACTTCATCAGGCTTCTTGATTCCCAAAAATAAAATATTTTCAATCTTAAACAACCTGAATTGTTTTCTTATTTAAAAAAATAAAAGCTGAGATCTGAATTTTATCATCAATCTTATTAATCTTAATCTAGTTTTTATATTATTGATATATTTTATTTGAACTCATTAGTGGAAAATAATTACAAAAGATTGCACTTAAATGGTATATAGTACTACTGATTTAATTAACATACATATCGCAAAGTTAAATTAATCGATTTTCGTTAGTGCATATATATTTATATTTACAGTACCAAGCATTGTTTTCATTCCACTTAGTCAATTAGATGTGGTGCAAGAAAAAAAATTAACTTTACCATGAACTGAATTTCATTATTATTCTCCTTTTAAGAAATCATTAGCGACAAAAATATATTATGGATTGGTACAAATTTGCAATTAATTGCATAATAATTACGTTTCGCCGTAGGTTTATAATATTTAATCAAGTTAATTCTCTTTAATTTTTAATAAAAATTAATTTCATTAGTCCCCCAAGGTAGAAGTTATGGAATTATATTGGTCGAATAAAATTTAATCAAAAGCTTAAATTCTTATTTAAGCTTATAGCTTTTTAAATTGCAAATCTTTGAAGTTAATAAACAACGGTAAAATTTTAGAATTACGCCGTTAAATATGATCTTATGAATACTTATGAAATTGTATGAATGTAATAGACTGATTCAAAAAAAATTGTGAATTTTTTTTTCTTAATTATATCGAAAATATTGTTGGGAATGACAAAAAAGAAAATCCTGTGAAACTTTAAGCTCTTAATATTAAGAGGTGCCGCATTGCAAATTTCGATTTTCCATTTAAATAACATGGGAACAATATTCTCTTGCACTTTGGAATTTTATAACTCACGTTGGTGACATAATTCGGAATGACCAAAATATATTCTTGTAGAAAATTGAATGATCTACAAAAAAGGTCTCCCACAAGTTTTTGATATATTTATTTTTTCAAAAGTTATTCGATGTCAAAGTTGAATTAATGAGAAATTTTAATATTTTTTCAATTTTTTGACGCAACCATCAATTTCATGAGAAAATTTGACAGGACATTTTTTTTAGAGCACTTTTGCTTCTATAACTTATTTCCATAAAAGTTTTTGATATTTTTCACAGGTCCTAAGTTATTTGCATTAAACTGAAAATTCCCTGAATTATTATATTTTTAACATAAAAATGATTTTTTTTTATTTTAATTAAATAACTTAGGACCTGTGAGAAATATCAAAAACTTTTATAGAGATAAGTTATAGAAAAAAAAGTTCCCTACAAAAAATATCCTATAATTTCGATTTTCCATTTAAATAACATGGGAACAATATTCTCTTGCATTTTGGAATTTTATAGCTCACGTTGGTGACAATATGTCGGAATGACCAATTCGGTATATTCTTGCAGAAAATTGAACGATCTACAAAAAAGGTCTTCGACAAGTTTTTGATATATTTACTCCTTCAAACGTTATTCGACGTCAAAAATGAACTAAAAAGAAATTTTAATATTTTTTCAAATTTTGACGCAACCATCAATTTTATGACAAAATTTAATAGGACATTTTTTGTAGAGCACTTTTTTCTATAACTTATCTCTATAAAAGTTTTTGATATTTTTCAAAGGTCCTAAGTTATTTAATTAAAATAAAAAAAATAATTTTTATGATAAATATATAATTCAGGGAATTTTCAGTTTAATGCAAATAAACTAAAGAGAAGACTTTTTAGACTTTTTGACTTTTTAGCATGATAAAAATTGAAAAAGAAAAAATAGTCGAAAGAAATATTAATTTAAAATTTTTGACGAACGGCGAACGTCACGTTACCGAAGAACCCCCCACCCACCCACCTGTCACATCTTGTCGAACTCAGCAAGACCCCCCCCCTTGTAAGGGAATGTATTTTATGAACGGCCCCTTATTACCTGCTTTGGAGTGCACAAAACAGAGCTTAAGTAGTATTTTACAAGGATTTGTATATTTCATATTTTTATTTGAGAAAACCGAATCACTTTACCTAATGCAGTGGGGTCCCATTTTTTTGGGACCACGGCCCTTGGCCCGTGGTTGAAGACATTTAATTTCACATTATTTGCAAAAATTTTCAACAGTCAATAGTGCAAGCTACAATGGTGACCAAATTTGATTTACGATTGCTGAATTTTCGAAAAGGGATCCAACATTAGTTCCAATTTATTTTAGTATTATGTTAATCTACGAATGAATAATCTTGGTTCAATTTTGGAAACAATTTATTTTATTGTTCCTCGTTAAAAAGTTCTCAATCAAAATTTTTTCGTCAATTAACACCACGAAATATATATTTCTCAGCACTAAAATTTAAATTCGTATACCTACTTAATTGCCATATAAAATTTTTTTTACTACATTTTTATATGAATTCACAATCTTTTCCCATTATTATACTAGCAAAACTAATCAAATTTTCTCTAAAAAATAATCTCATCTTTATTCCTGACCAAAAAAATCCAGGTGTACCTATACTTTCATATTGATAATACTGAAGTTAATAAACAAGTAAATGGTAATGGATTAGATCAATTTTTGAGGAAAAATTCTAATAAATAAACTATAAACATGTACGTTAATGTGTTTGATAGAAGAAATTGTGATATGCACTACTGTTATTAAAGTTTATTATTATATAATAATGATGATGGGATTTATATAAAATATAAACAATAGATTGACACATAATGACTTGGCACAATAAATGCTTAAGACCGGATATATAATATCTTAATCACATGCATTTTTTACAACTGCGTTCAAATTGCATAATACCGATTACTTAACATAATTATTGTCGATCGGATTTTTTGTTCACTATTTACCATGAATCGGCTTGAATACCGAAAAAATAAAATAAGTTATATTTCCATATAGATTCTCTTAAAAATTTCCATCTAAAAAGTTGCTAATTTTAAGAAGTATATAATATATAATATGGTGAGAATTTTTTAGGGAAACCTTATAAAGGAGTTGGTTGAAAATTTTTTCTCACATTTTAAAAATCCTAATCTATATGTCAAGAGTATTATGCACTAATTTAGTTGAAGATTTCCTGGTTAGTACCTACATAATGAAAGTATTAGATTATATAGTGTTAATATATTTTAAGTATAAAATAATTTATAGTTATTAAAGATTGAAAGATTACAGTGAATGGATATCGTATTACAATGATTTTGCTGTGTTGTGTGTGATAGTGACCACAGACGATTGGTTCTCATACCGCTCCCATTACACAATGCAACCACTTGTCCTATACGATACATTTACAAGCATATAATATATTAAAATTATTTTAATACAACCATACGATTTATATAATGATATTTACATACTACACTGCTTCAAAAAAAAAAATATGATTTTTTTTTTAATTATATCGAAAATATTGTTAGGAATGACAAAAAATCCTGTGAAAGTTTATGCCCTTAATATTAACAGGTGCCGCATTGCAAATTTCGATTTTCCATTGAAATAACATGGGAACAATATTCTCTTGCACTTTGAAATTTTATAGCTCACGTCAAAGACAATATTTCGGAATGATCAAGATATATTCTTGTAGAAAATTGAACGATCTACAAAAAAGGTCTCCGACAAGTTTTTGATATATTTATTCCTTCAAAAGTTATTCGACGTCAAAGTTGAACTAAAGAGAAATTTTAATATTTTTTCAATTTTTTGACTCAACCATCAATTTTATGAGAAAATTTTATAGAACATTTTTTGTAGAACACTTTTTTTTCTATAACTTATCTTTGTAAAAGTTTTTGATATTTTTCACAGGTCCTAAGTTATTTAATTAAAAGAAATAAAAAATAATTATTTTAAAAATATAGTAATTCAGGGAATTTTAAGTTTAATGCAAATAACTTAGGATCTGTGAAAAATATCAAAAACTTTTATAGAGATAAGTTATAGGAAAAAAGGGCTCCACAAAAAAAGTCCTATAAAATTTCTTGCACTTGGGAACTTTATAGCTCACGTTGGTGCCAATATTTCGGAATGATCAAGATATATTCTTGTAGAAAATTGAACGATCTACAAAAAAGGTCTCTTGCAAGTTTTTGATATATTTATTCTTTCAAAAGTTATTCGAGCTCAAAGTTGAACTAAAAAGAAATTTTAATATTTTTTCAATTTGCGAATTATATTGCGTCGCGGAATTTTCGAGATGATAACATTGCAATGTGCTTTTGCTTTTGAATCCCAACGCCAAATTGTTCAGGAGGAAAAACTTTTCCCACCCCCCTGGGAATAGTGAAAAGTTACTAACTTACTCGGTGTAGGAGAATTTTTCTAAAAGTTCAGTTCGATCGAGATTTCTGGTAAGGATTCGCGGGCCCCCTGAGCTTAAGGGCCCCGGGGCACCGGCCCCGCCTAGGCCCTAGGTAGCTACGCCACTGCGTAAATGTAGTTCCTGTATTCAATGCAATTAGATTTGTTTGTTGCAACAAATTCCCGGTTTACTCGGGACTTTAGATGCACAAACGTAGACAATGCCATCAAGGGCGGATTCAGGATTTTTTCTGGGGGGAGGGGTAGCATAATATCTCATCTTTCATTTGCAAGTGCATGAAAGGGATGCAACGAAAAAAATTTGCAATTCCAGCCAAAAATAGACAAAAGTTTTACTAAAGTTCTTTCTGTTATTTTATTCATATATTTTCACAACTTTAATAATTTGATTTACTTTTAAGTATGTACTGTTATGGAATTTCACTGCACACAAAAATACATGGGGGGGGGACCTGCCCACGTGCCCCCCCCCTTAAATCCCCTTGAATGCTATTATGATTTCAATTTGCTTTATTTTAAACGAGTATTACCTATCAGATTTATTACTTAAAATTCTTAAGTTAAACTACTTAATGTTTTTACTTGGGGAGGGGCAGGTGTCTCCCCCTAAATTCTCCCTTGAATGCTATTATGAAATCAATCGGCGACATTTGCTTCATTTTAAACGAGTATTACCTATGTTAGATTTATTACTTAAAATTCTTAAATTTACTATTTAATGTTTTTATTTGGGGAGGGGCACGTGACCCCCCCTTTAAATCTGCCCTTGAATGTTATTATTTTCACCATTTGCTTCATTTTAAACGAATATTACTTATATCAGATTTATTACTTATTATTAATATATATTAAATATATTAAACTTATTATATATTAAGATTCTTAAATTAAACTATTTAATGTTTTTACCTGGGGAGGGGCACGGGCCCTCGTGCTCCCTCTCCCCCCCGAAATCCTCCCTTGATGCTATTAGGAATTCAATTGACACCATTTTCTTTTCTTCATTTTAAACGAGTATTACCTATGTTAAATTTATTACTTTAGTTTTTTAAATTAAACTATTTAATATTTTTATTTAAACAATTCTGTATGGAATTTCTGTACTGTAATGGAATTTTCACATTAAACAAAAATATCTTGGGGGGGGGCATGTGCCCACGTGCCCCCCCCCCCTTAATTCCACTCTTGAATGCTATTATGATTTAAATTTCTTAAGATTTTTAAATTAAATTATTTAATGTTTTTACCTAGGGAGGGACACCCCCCCCCCGTTTCTAAATTCACCCTTGGATGCTATTATGAAATCAATTGGCACCATTTGATTCATTTTAAACGAATATTACTTAAGATTCTTAAATTAAACTACTTAATATTTGTATTTCAACAATTCTAAATATTTAATTCATGAAAATAATTTCCATCCTCAACCGTACTATATGGTTTAAATTAAATCCAGCGATCCATGGAATTTTAAATTTTATCTCTGTAGTATCAACATAATCATAATATAGAACTCTATTGGATTAGTTCGGACCTCTGCCGTGTTGGTATGAACGACCAAAAACACCTGTTTTACAATTAACCGGCTCAAACGTCATTGCAATGCACTTTTGTGAAAATGAACGTAATATTTTCTTGAATCTTTTATAAATATGAAGAAAAAAAAATGTTAAGCAAAGAAGTTAAACCCATTTACTTCAACGGTGATACTGTCTGATAATCTTTCAGTGCAAAAAAATGATAAATCATACACATATGATTAATAATGTTCAATTAAATTATGGTGTAAAAAAAATCCGACTCACAATAAACTAATTTAAAAATTCACATGCTTGAAAAGTGGTTTGCATTTCGCTTAGTACAATAATTTTCTAGTCTGACATTTTATAATATCCGGTAGCCAATATCGAGTAGCCGAAGATGGGTAATTTTCACTGAGAATTTACCTCATTATTATCACTTACAATTACCGGCCGATCAACATCATCTTCATCATTGTCCAGCATTTTTTATTATTACCCAGGGGAAATGAAAACACTTTGGTACAAAAATATCTCTAATATGTTAGTGGGCAATTACATACGAGGTGTGAGATCATTAAAGATTTGATTTGGTTTTAAGATACTTCTAACAAAAGTGTAATTTATAATATGTTTTAGTAATGATAGAGACCAGAAGTTAATTTATAAGAAAAACGGAATGCAGCTGCTGTATTGGCTACTTGTTTTCACAAAAGAACAGAGCAAATAATGAGTAAATAAGTTAATGGATGTTGAAATTGTTTTTGAAACCAATTCCTGATTGAAATTCCTTCCAAAGAAATTTGGGTTAATGAAATAGGAAGGAAGTAATAGTCTAGGATCCCACTGCAGAAAAGTGTAGTGATCGAGTTTATGCTAAAAACCTAATTTTTATGAATATTTATCATCAGGAGCATACAAATCTCCTAGGTTGCCTATCAAAATGTGGCCGCTAGTATTTTTAATTAAATTATTTTTTATCGATTTTGGCAAAAAATTTAATTGATTTGTTTTTAAAATAAAATATCGTCCACTTTACGGCAATATGTATAGACTTTGAAAAGTCAGGGTTGCCGTTGCGCACTTGACCGCACCTCTTCGCAGCCAGGTGTAAGCAGATATGATTTTGGGCTTTTTTTACGTTCATAACGTACATCAATGATTTATATATCAAATTAAAGCTATTTTTTTTCTCATTACTATGATATACGGTTGCCTAATTAAATCTGGCCGCAAATAAGAGTTGCTGTCAGACGACCAGATCACCAGTCAGACGAGGACAGCGATTGGCAGTTGTACGACGTTTTAAAGCCATTGCGGATGCGTCGGATGCTAGTGTTTTCAACCACTCAAGTACTTCCGGAGTATTTTTTGAACAAAGTATTATCATTATCGATTCTGCTACTTTCCCAAATGTTTGTGACAAAGTAGACCCAAATTGATATAAATAATAAAAAACCATCAATGATTTCTATGTCGACTTGTCCAGGATTAGCTGGAGCAGAGGAAATCAATAATTAAAATGGAATGAGGTATTTTGGATGTCTGTTTGTAATTGGTATTAATCAAAACGTTGACATTGTGTACTGTCTGTCATTCCCTCTGGCACCTATACCTTCTGCACTATTCCACTGCTCAGGTGCTATGAAGAAGACGGACTCTATTCAACAATTGTAACCAAAGATTGCATCAGCTAATCCTGGACAAGGCGACATAGAAATCATTGATGGTTTTTATTATTTATAACTAATTAGGTCTACTTTGTTACAAACATTTGGAAAAGTAGCAGAATCGATATTGATAAGACTTTGTATAAAAAATACTCCGGAATTGCTTGAGTGGTTGAAAACACTAGCATCCGACGCAGGCGCAATGGATTTAAAACGTCGTACAGTTGGCAATCACTGTCCTTGTCTGACTGGTTAAATCTGCCTAGCTCTCTTTCACTGTTTTTTAATATTTACCATATTCAGCAGCCAGCAACCCTTATTTGCGGCCAGATTTAATTAGGCAACCGTATATCATAATAATGAGAAAAAAATTAGCTTTAATTTGATATATAAATCACAGATGTACGTTATGAACGTAAAAAGGGCCTAAAATCATACCTGTTTACACCTGGCTGTGAAGAGGTGCGGTCAAGTGCGCAACGGCAACTCTGATTTATCAAATTATTTGTATATATTGCCGTGAAGTGGACGATATTTTATTTTAAAAAACAAATCAATTTAATTTTTGCAAAAAATCGATTAAAAATAATTTAATTAAAAATATAAGCGGCCACATTTTGATAGGCAACCTATGAGATTTGTATGCCCCTGATAAATATTCGTAAAAAATAGGTTTTTAGCATAAACGCGATCACTACACTTTTCTGCTGTGGGATTCTAGACTATAAGTAAATCATTAAATTAGTATTGAGCATATTTTTATATTTTATTTTAAAAGTGGTTGTCGTGCAAGGTTTATAAAATACACAGGTGGCCGCATGCGCTACCAGTGACGTATCCAGAAGAAATTCGTACTGATCAATTTCAAAATTCTTCGTGTGACGTCATTTTTTTTTCTTCTAATGACTCAACCTGTGTAATTTACAAGTCTTGGTTATCGTGGACACATAGCATGTCGTCCACCATCCACTGGAATCGTAGCACCGGTGATATATCCAGACTTGTCGCCAGCCAAAAATGTAATCACATCAGCGACTTCGTCCACCTGGCCGACTCGACCCAGTGCATGTGTACTCCGGGAGTGAAGCAAAAACGCCGCGTACTCTGGCTCCGTCATGCCGCCACTTCGTTGAAAATTGGTCTCAATCACTCCAGGATTAACCGAGTTGACACGGACATGTTTCGACGCCAACTCGAGCGCCACACATCGTGTAAATTGATCGACGGCAGCTTTTGACAGGTTATACATCAAGACGCCGGCAAACGCTCGAATCCCATTCACGCTCGATACGTTCACGATGGAACCCCGCGTCACCACCAACCAGGGTACCACCAAGTGGGTGATGTAGTACAACGCCCGCACATTTGTCCCCATCACCCGATCATATTGGGCGAGCGTGGATGTTTCAATGGTTCCCATTTCGAAAACCCCGGCACTATTCACCAGCACATCAATCCGACCGAAATGCTCTATGGTTTCGGCGACAATTCTGTGCGCCTCTGACTCGACAGTGACGTCAGCCACTATTGTTAGGTGAGGTTTCACGTGGCTATGTTCACTATGGAGCAGTGTTGTTAATGTACATTGTTCGACAATTTCGTTTAGTTTTTCGATTTTACGACCGGTTAGCGAGAGACTTGCTCCTAGTTTAGCGAAATGTACGGCACTGGCGGCTCCGATTCCTGAGCTGGCACCCGTTATTAACACCACTTTACCACTAAATTCTTGCATTATTTCAAATTCAATTGTTGGTTCTTGTGAAGTTTAACGAGTTACGAAATGTGTCGACAATGCGATAATGATGTAAATCAGTGTTTGAATTAATTAACGAGACCTGATAAACTTAAATATTATCTTATCGTCAATGAAAGTAAGATAATGTTTTGGTCGTAATACGAGTTTCGTTTCTCATTTGCCTTGTATTACGTTGGGTACAGTGGCGTAGCTACCTAGGGGCTAGGCGGGGCAGAGCCCCGGGGCCCCCTGGCTCAGGGGACCCGCAAATCCTTACCAGAAATCAAACTGAACTTTTGGAAATTCAGGTGGAAGTTCACCAATTATGTGAGGAAATAATGAGCAAATATGAAGTGCTAGAATGCTACCTAACGAAAGTATTTACAGCGATATTATTATTCTTTCCTTGTGATCAACAATACAACATTGATTTGAATAAGTTTTCGTCACAATTTAAAGCTCAAAGCATAAAATTCTTTAAACTTTATAAGGTCTAGTTTTCCGTTGAATTGCACTTTCCAACTTTGTCCACCCTTGGCAAGACTCTTTAAACTGGAAATTTCATTTCTACATTAATAATTTCATGATTTCAATCATCTTCTTCAATGAATTGATATTCTTATTCGCCACAAATTAATATTCAAATTATATGATTTGAATAAAAACAATACATTTCCTTAATAATGCAACGAAAGTTAATAGTTTTTTTCAATACATATGCGTAAAGTGAGGTTTTCTAGTAGGATGAAATTGATGCACGAGCTGAAGGGACTGATCATACACAACGAGATCGAGTGCGCTGTGTACCCTCACTCGCATGGCGGCCTCGTGGGGGTAGGCGCACAAGATCAAGTTGTATATGATCAGTTCCTTTAGCAAGTGTCTCAATTTCGTCCTACTAGGTACCTCACTTTAAGCATAAGTATCGAACAAAATTTTTTGTAACGACTGCTTCTAAAGTTCAACAGAAACAGATTGATAAATTAATTATTGTTATTTATATATGAAAAATTTCAACTCTATAGTAAGAATAATTTATGGAAAAATTATGAATAAAAACAACATTTTAGTTTAAACTACAGTCAAATAATTACCTATATTAACTATTTCTTATCAAAGTTTATTTAGGTATCAATTTATTTTACTTTTTCGCACTGTTATTTACTTTCGCGCACGGTTTCTCTACTTTCGCGCACGCTTGCCACCACGATGAGAAAACGGCTCTTTATCCCCGCCACACAACGCACGAAAGTTCAACTTTAGAAGCAGTCGTTACAAAAAACAAATTTCTTTACTGGTATGTCATACTAATCAGTGACGTAGCTATCGAGAGGCTAGGCTAACTAAGGCTAGCTAAACCGCATCAAGCCTGGATTTAAACCAAGTCATTGATACTTTTGCGAAAACTAAAGCTAAAAATTGAAAATATAATTGTTAGTCAGTTGGTAGACCTGACCTTTATATAATAAACTCTCGAATCTTCTCCTATTTCGTTTTATTTGTCAAACCTATACCTAGTATCAATTGAAATTTATGTTGTTATTGTTTAATATTTTTATTATCTGGCCTGCAGTGCACAAAAAAGAGCTTAAGTACTTTAGCATTTTTAAAGTATTTGTATATTTCATATTTGTATTTGATAAAACTAATCAGTTTACATAGCTGTGGGGCCCCATTTTTTAATTTGCCCCAGGGCCCTTGGGTACCTAGCTACGCCACTGGTTGGGTAATATTTGGTAATCGGTCCACATTGATAATTAAGGTACAAAAGAGAAAAATAAATCTTACTTAGAACTGAATTAATCATAAATTGCGAAAAGAATCAAAAAGGAAATTGCCAAATATTGACTGATCTAAAAGAGATTTGAGCCATTTTTTTTAAAAATAACTAGCTAAACCCGGCAGACATTGCCCTGCTAGCCAATAGTTGTAAAAAGATAAATGCAATTTAGGAAAAAAAAGCTTGAGAATTATCAGAATCACCTCACTTATCAATCTGCAGCATCCCTCGTTGTACCAATTATAACTCATCTTCAAGATATACATTTTCAATTACTCTAAAAATCACTATACGATCATAACAATGAAGTATTAACAATTAACGGCTTATTGACCGTTGAAAAAGCCATTTTTTTGCGATCGCAAGTATATTACTAACGCAAAAAAAGATAAAAACAATCATTAAAGCGGATTTATAAATCGGAACAAAATTTGAGCTAAATGGGTGCAAAACTTTTTCCAGTTTTTGAAATCTACACAAACCAACAAAACCAGAGTTCCCCAAACTTTTTTGTGTCGTAGACCCCTTGCCATTTTTTTTTTGTGTTGGGTAGACCCCCTACTTACCTGATATTGATTTCCTGTAAATTTCTAACTGCAGTGAAGTTAGTATTAAAACATTAAAGTAAAAACATTGGTACTTTTATAAATAATGTATATGTCTTAATATTATAAATAAGATAGTATGATGTAAGTAAATAGGTACTATCAGTGTATGTGTTGAGATCCACTATCGTGGACCCCCATTTTCATTTCATGGACCCCAAATTTTTTTTCGCTGACGTAGACCCCTTGCAGGTTGTCATAGACTCCTAGGGGTGGATATAGACCACTTTGGGAATCACTGATGTAGACCATAAGTGTGTTTTATTGTAAGAAAATTGCCTGCTTTCTCACTCTGACCAGACGCCGACATTGGGGGTTCCGAATCCCTGCATCGTAAAACACTTTTCGCTTGTGCCTGCCATGACGGCATCTACGCCTTTAACCCAGGGACTCTGCCAGACGGTTCTGTTGCCCGCCGTCACCACGTGGAGGTGTCCTGGTTACAGACACAAGCGTCCAAACAAGAATTCAAAAATCCCTAAAAGCTACTCTTGCATAACTAACTAGCCCTGTACTTAAGTCATTTAAAGACAGGCGAATTCGATATAAGCAAATGACAAATTGAAATTTAAGCAATTGGCCCATTTGTAATTTTCAGAGATTTTTTGCGGGGAATTTCAATTTCTTTAAAGATTTTGGCCAAATAATCTTCAAAATCATATTCCAGAAATAGAATAATATGCAAAATATCATTTGTAGAGATTTAAAAGTTTATTTCCATCATATAATCTCGAATTTTAGAACAATAGCCGCAATTTTTGTCAATTTTTAAGGGTTTTTTGTAATTTTCTTACAATGAAAACGGCTTATGGTTTACATAAACTTCGAATTTGTATTCAGCGGATCGAAAAACATGAAAATCATGTTCGGTTTAGTTCAAAAAAAATTTTATGTCACCAAAACTGCTGATTTTAACCATTTTTTTCGTTTTTTTTAAAGTTTTCTCGAATTTTTGAGGGTGTACAGGTCAAACCGACCCCGGATTCGTGTTCAGGGGTCAAAATACGTAGATTTATGTAGGTCCGGTCAAAAGTACAGAGCACTTTTTTTTTGTGTGCCGGTGTTATTTAAATCAGAGACTGTCAGAAATGGCCAACCCGCGAGATGCATCAGACCTTTATAAAATGCATACATTTTATAATGATCATAGTGGTGAAAATCAATATAATATAAATGTTTAGGGTATCTAAATTTAGTATGGAGAATTTGAGATATAACTTTAATAGTGACCCGCGGAGTTATGATGAATTTTTGAAGTGACCCGCAATACAATTTTGGTTGGGGTCACTTCTCATTTAAAAATGTTTGTTATATCCTTAAAGAAAAACATAGATATTTAATTGAAAGAATCCAATTTATATCCAATTGGATGTCCATTTAATTATTTTAATCGGGCTTCTTCTAAATGCAACGTTTATTATTAATAATTAAACGTAAATAGGCAAGCTTTTCTTCCGAAGAAAAATGATTTGAACTTTAATTACAAAGTTTCTGTCAAATCAGTAAAGCTGTCAGATTGGAACCATAAGTAAAATCAGAATAAAATATTGGTACAACGACTTGTTTGTGACCTTTATACTTATTTTTGGCGAAACATGCCTAAGATGTACCTGAAAACAAAATATTATCAAAATCAATAAACCTGTTGTTGAATTATACGAAATAATGCAGGTAGACAAAAATTTACGTTCATTTTATCAACCTTTGGACCATAATGATCAATATTGTCACCGAAACCAGCTTGAATTCCAAGCTGGTGTTAAAATTGAAAGGAACTTTACCTGATCTCAACGGGTGGTATGAGATAACATAGTAGAAGGCCAAAATGTGTGAAAAAGGTAGAATTAAAGGTGTCACTAATGAATACGGAATCAGGTGTTAATGTTTTTATAATTGACAACAAATAATAAATACCTCAAACTGGTTCCAAATTCCTTAAACGATATATTTAAAGCTGCCATTCTCTCATTTTGGCCTTCAAGCTTGTACTATGTTATTTCATATCAACAGTTGAGCATATGCTTGAGATTTTCGTATACAAATGTTCTTTTTTTTTTGAATTTTTTTTTTGTTCACATCGTGAAATTTTGTTAGAAATACCAAAAAAAAATCCCTGAAAGTTTGAGCCCTTAATATTAATTTTAAATTCTCGACCAAGACGTGCCAAGATTTCCCATTGAAAATGCACGAAAACTCCGTTTTTTTTATTTTTAAATTTCTATGTCTCAGCGGCATTTCATGGGATCGCTTTTACCGAAGATGATTATGACTCAGAATTAAACGCTCTACAAAAGTGCCCATTGCGACAAAGTCGTAACTCACACCGGTGAGGTTAGTACGAGCCACTGAACCTGATTTTTCCATAAAATTCGCGTTTTTTTTCTGCATTTATCTTGTAAATAACAAGAGCTACGGAAAAATTATAAATAAAAAACTTGTAGAGAATTTGATTTCCTTCAAAAAAAGTCTTGTACACCAAATCGCGAAGGTCAATATTAAGCCTTCAATTTTATGGAAAAATCAGGTTCAGTGGCCCATACTACCTCACCGGTGTGAGTTACGACTTTGTCGCAATGGGCACTTTTGTAGAGCGTTTAATTCTGAGAAAAAACCATTGTCGGTAAAAGCGATCCCATGAAATGCCGCTGAGATATAGAAATTTAAAAATAAAAAATCAGAGTTTCCGTGTATTTTCAATGGGAAATCTTTATACGTCTTGGTCGAGGACTTAAAATTAATATTAAGGGCCCAAACTTTCAGAAAATTTTTTTTTGGTATTTCCAACAAAATTTCAGGATGGGACCAAAAAAAAAAAAATAAATAAAAAAAAATCACCCTAATATATATACATATAGATTACCTGAAAAACTATTTAACATACTAATCCATGTATACAATATATAAAATATATTGCAGTCCAATTTATGTAGTATAATTTAATATAATAATATATAAAAATCATACTACAAACATAAATTTGAACAGAAGTTGAAACAAAAATATTCGTGACGTGTTGCCCAGATACGTATTTCGATTGCTTTGTGAATCATCACAAAGCAGTTACGGAGTGATCCAAACTACTTGATGACCACTGATGAGGAATTGCTTGGCAATCGAAATACGTATCTGGGCAATACGTCACTAATATTTTTGTTTAAACTTCTATTCAAATTTATGTTGGTGGTATGATTTTTATATATTATTATATTAAATTTGTATATTATTATTTTAAATTATACTACATAAAGTGGACTGCAATATATTTTATATATTGTATACACAGTATAACTGTTCAAAGTCAGCGAAAAATTCTTATTTTGATTATACTAATCCATGATATAAATTAGCACCCGTCATCAATTTTGGTTGTAGCCATAAAATACTGATCAAAATTTTAATAAAAATATCAATAGATGGTTCCAGTGGAACTTCCTGCTTATTTTAATGTAACATCTTCATTAGTTCATATAGATCTCCTTGAATTTCAGGACCTACAATGTGATTAGTACCTATTATATAATTCTCCAGTTTGATGTAGCTCTATTTCATACTAGTACCTCATATTGGTTTTACTTAGACCTTGGTACTTTAGGGATAGTTTTGATCTTTTAAAATTCAAATATTTACGTCCATGATTCCTATTAATTTCTTTAGAAGTCTTCCTGAAGATCATCGGGATCATACTTTCTCGTCTTAGGCCGAATACAATCGAGACCTAAAACCAAAATTTTAAATAAATAACCAAAATCAATGCAGATTTAATGCGGGGAGTCCCTTAATGTGCTTCTGACTCAAGTAATTCGTAGAAGTCATAGTTTTTTACGGCAATTAACAATGCTTGGAGCGTTTAATTTTTCTTTCATATAAAACATAATACAAAACGAATATAATTTGCATCCAACATAAACAGGCATTTTAGCATTTATCACGCAACAAACGAATAAAACCTAATTCAAGTCAAGAATAATAAGAATATGTTATTATTTATGCACTTGCACAAATGCGTGTAAAATTTTCATACTTCATACTTCTACCGGACTAACGTCGCAGATATTTAATGATACAATTTTACAAAGAAATGATTGAATATATTTTTGTTCTTTTACGACAAAATAATGCACTTTATAATGATTTATCCCCACATCGGTCTCATGTGAGGAAAAAACTCGTTAATTTTACATTTGTAACAAATTTTGAACAATGAAAATATTAACCTGGTTTGAATTATTTTTTATGGATTTGGTTACAATTGATGTAATTAATATATAAGTGATTAAAATTTACAAATTCACAATATATTTGTTGGGTAATCGCGTGATGATTTTAATAAAAATTCATATTGGAAAATATTAAGCATTTGAGTAGTCTGCTTAGGTATATGTAATAAAATATATACAATTTTTTTTTTCATTTCATCTCTGTCACTCGTTGAGGTTTTTAAAAGTGAATGTTATGTAAAATATTTAATTTATAAAAGGTATTATATTATTATACACATAATAGATACTCAGTGGCTAAACCGCAGAATAAGCAATCAGTATCGAATTACACGATCGACATAAGCGAATTGAAATGCCTACATTTAATATTTATAATAGCTATGTTTAGTAACATTAATGGCAGAATATTTACCATTGAAACTAGATAACAGTTTATAATATATATATATATTGCAAAAATCACTAAAAGATTTATATTAAATATTACATATATACAAAAACCACCATTTCATTTTCAATGTTATTGGATATCCATCAGGTATATACAAAACTGCTTATTCATAAGTTTCATTACAACCACAAGAGTTAATAAAGATATATTAATTATTCATTTTTATGAAAGTAATTTCTTGCAATTTAAAAGAAATAAATTATTACTATTCCTTGGAGATCCGAGATTGAAAAATTTCAATGTAAATACTTCCAAAAAATCTAATTTTACAGTACACCTTTGAAGAAATGTAAGGTTTAATCGGATTATCAGTTAAACTCTTGCTTTGTTTTGAATATTGTACATCTTGCTAAAATAAAAATGCAATATGTTAGTTAAATTCCACATTTTTGAGTATAAAATTTGATTATCTATTAATTTTATATGCCTGTAATGCAAGTTCTGTTGATCTTGAGGTTGCAGCTTGACATTTTTTGTAGAGCACTATTTTTTCTAAAATTTTGATTTTCCATTTAAATAACATGGGAACAATATTCTCTTGCACTTTGGAATTTTATAGCTCACGTTGGTGACAATATTTCGGAATGACCAAAGTATATACTTGTAGAAAATTGAACGATCTACAAAATAGGTCTCGGACAAGTTTTTGATATAATTATTTCTATAAAAGTTATTCGAGGTCAAAGTTGAACTACTGAGAAATTTTAATATTTGTTCAATTTTTTGACGCAACCATCAATTTTATGAGAAAATTTTATAGGACATTTTTTGTAGAGCACTTTTTTTTTGCAACTTATCTCTATAAAAGTTTTTGATATTTTTCACAGGTCCCAAGTTATTTGCATTAAACTGAAAAATCGCTGAATTATTATATTATTAACATAATTTTTTTTATTTTCATTTTAATTAAATAACTTATGACCTGTGAAAAATATCAAAAACTTTTATAGAGATAAGTTAAAGAAAAATGTGCCCTACAAAAAATGACCTATAATTTCGATTTTCCATTTAAATAACATGGGAACAATATTCTCTTTCATTTTGGAATTTTATAGCTCACGTTGGAGACAATATTTCGGAATGACCAAAGTATATTCTTGTAGACAATTGAACGATCTACAAAAAAGGTCTCGTACAAGTTTTTGATATATTTATTCCTACAAAAGTTATTCGAGGTCACAGTTGAACTAGAGAGAAATTTTAATATTTTTTTCAATTTTTTGACACAACCATCAAATTTTATGAGAAAATTTTATCGGACATTTTTTGTAGAGCACTTTTATTCTTATGACTTGTCTTTATAAAAACTTTTAATATGTTTCACAGGTCTTAAGTTATTTAATTAAAATAAAAAAAAGCATTTTTATGTTAAAAATATAACCATTCAGGGAATTTTCAGTTAAACGCAAATAACTTAGGACCTGTGACAAATATCAAAAACTTTTATGGAGATAAGTTATACAAAAAAAAAGTGCTGTACAAAAAATGTCCTATAAAATTTTCTCATAAAATTGATGGTTGCGTCAAAAAATAGAAAAAATATTAAAATTTCTTGTTAGTTCAACTTTGACCTCGAATAACTTTTGAAGGATTAAATATATCAAAAACTTGTACGAGACCTTTTTTGTAGATCGTTCAATTTTCTACAAGAATATATCTTGGTCATTCTGAAATATTGTCACCAATGTGAGCTGGAATGACCAAGGTATATTCTTGTAAAAAATTGAACGATCTACAAAAAAGGTCTCTACCAAGTTTTTGATATATTTTTCCTTCAAAAATTATTCGAGGTCAAAGTTGACCTAAGAGAAATTTTAATATTTTTTCAAGTTTTTGACGCAATCATCAATTTTATGAGAAAATTTTATCGCACATTTTTTGTAGAGCACTTTTTTTCCTATAACTTATCTCTATAATGGTTTTTGATATTTTTCACAGGTCCCAAGTTATTTGCATTAAACTGAAAATTCCCTGAATTATTGTATTTTTAATATAATTTTTTTTTTTTATTTTAATTAAATAACTTAGGACCTGTGAAAAATATCAAAAACTTTTATAGAGATAAGTTATAGAAAAAAAGTGCTCTACAAAAAATGTCCTATAAAATTTTCTCTTAAAATTGGTGGTTGCGTCAAAAAATTGAAAAATTATTAAAATTTCGCTTTAGTTCAACTTTGACCTCGAATAACTTTTATAGGAATAAATATATCGAAAATTTGTACAAGACCTTTTACAAAAATAAATAATATTGTGTAAATTATGAACCCAACCAATTTATCGATAAAATAAGTTAACTAATTAATCAATTAATTTTTGAAAATCCTCATCAATACATTTAACGTAATAGGTAGAACCTCTGCTCAAATTTCATGACAAATATATCAAATTTTTTGATTGATTCACAAAATAAAACAAATCTACGTAGATTCCATTCTATAAATTGATAGAAAAAATCCCATTATTCCTAGTGGCCGAGCTACTTAATTATTTATTTCGTTTTTCTTTCTTTTTTTTTTGCAAAATTGCAGACATTGCAAGACATGTGAACCACTTGCAGGGTTTCGAGGGCTGCTGCAAGAAATAACAAAAACCTATACACAGCAAATACACAAATGAAAAAAGAAAATGATATAAAAACAGTGTCGGATATATATGATGAAAAAGAAGGATGATTCGACTCATATAAATAGTTAATAATGTGAATGTAATTACCAGAAGAGTGCACTTGGGATGATGGTGTTATAGACGCAAAAGTTCATCAATCAAACCACTTGTCATTGCGTCTCTTTCTGGCACTCCAACCAACTAACACCTATTCTTATTCAACCACCAAACTTCTTAAGACCCCCATAAAGAATCGAGAGATGATTTCAATATTTAACAGTTTGGAAAACGCAGATCTTTGAGAGGCAGACATATGATATTTATGACGGAAATCGAGAAAGGGGTGAATAGAAAAAGTAAATAATAAATTTGTGGTGACAGATATAAACAGCGACGTTTGATGACTACTTGGTGCAGTTAACACCTTCGTAATTCTATCCAATGAATATTTGAAGTTTAATTAGATTTTTCTCATTACTTCTCACCATAGTATCATATGTCCTGCATTTTTTTTTTAAATTCCATCTAGAATATAAAATTGCAATATTAGTTTTATATAGTACTAGCTGACCCCCGCGACTTCGTCTGCGTAACGTATTTTATTTTTCTTATTTTTTTTACGAAAAATTAATCATACTACATCATACATCAAATAAAAAATATCGCCAAGTTCAATAAATTCGGTCTTAATTATGACTAAAAAAAGTCGAAAGTTATCAAAATACTCGCATCAAAATAACTCCATCTCCCTTTTTCGATTCCCGAATAAACCTTTTTGCCAAAAACTATTACACTATTGCAGTGTACAAAACTACCGCGAAATTGAAATTTGTACAATTGCACGAAACCCAATTCTTCCCTAATCATGTATAACCATTATGTATCTTTAAACTTATTATTGAAATATCTGAATTTCAACTATATAATTAAACCATATTGGATAGTCCAGAGTTCACCATACACGATTTGGCGTATGCCTTTTGCTCTGGAAGAGAATTTTAAATTTCTTTTATCATTATGATGATATGATTATTTATTATTTATCATTATGATGATTTCTGGCTGGAATTGCGAATTTTTTTCGTGATCCCTTTCACGTACTTGCAAATAAAAGATATTGTCCCCCCCAAGAAAAAAATCCTGAATCCACCCTTGTCCGTTAGGGTAGGAATTTCCAAAAAAAAAATCTTATCACATGCCTACTTCCTATAAGGAATAGACCGAATATTAAAATTTCATCAGTCACAAGTGTATATAAATACACTGTTTTATATATGCACGGTTTTAAAAACGTATTTTCTTTAAGCTTTATTTCCATTATTATTATTAATTTTATTACTATTACATTTTTTTTCGTTAATATTTCCTTACTGAGCAACCCTAAAGATCTATTTACAACAATTTTGTAAAAAAAAAGTTTATTATCAATAAAAACATTTATATTTCTAAAAAGGCAATTTTTTGTACTTTAAATTAAATTACTGTGCTTTTTAATAGTTCAACTAAAAATATTAATACAGTTCATTTTTTTATTTTCAAATACCTTTTCAATGATATATAACTCGTCTATCTAAAGTAAATTTTTTTTTCATCCCTCAGTTTTTACGTAGGGGGTACATTCCCTTATTATTTTTAGGGAATGATAAATAGCCTAACGTGTGTGGGTAATTGTGTTGTATCTTAATATAAAGTTTCATTAAATTTGGTTGTTCCGTTCTTTAGTTAAATCATCAGCGCACGCGATGTAAGAAAGTTTTTTGGTAATTTTTTCACACATTATTGGAGTTTTAGTATGGATCCCGTTTTTTTTTGAAAATTTAATATGGCCTATGTTCACCGGAAATAGTGTGGGTTCCTAACAGTGAAAGAATTTTTCAAATCGGTCAAGTAGTTTCGGAGCCTATTCAAAGCAAACAAACAATCAAATATTTCCTCTTTATAATAATATATAGATAGACAACGCAGTTATTTGTGAAAAATTTATATTTGATTTTTCTTTGGCATTTACCAACGTAACTCCATCTTCTACAATCTGTTATTAAAAAGATCTCTCAAAATTCAATTTCTTAATGCAAAAAAAATAAATAATTTGAATTAACTTTTGAAATTGACAAACATTAAAATTCATACTATTCTCTATTAAAATGTTGAATTGAAATTGCAAATTAATTAGTTTCTATACAGAAATTCACTTTCATGTCTTTTCTCATTTTGCTCATTGTTCATTTTTTATTTGTCTAAAATTTTTAATTTCTCTGATGAAAAGGAGAGATATGTTAAAGCGTTTTTATCGAGCGTAATTGAATTTTTAAGTTTTTGTGTTGAGTAATTTAAGAATTTATTTAAAAATTTGTTGAAATATTTCGATTTTTTTGAAACGAAATTATTAATCATATGCAAATTTTTGGATTTCAGAAGAAAGTTCCAGCCTCATGGTGACTAACTAGGAGATGCAAGAATGGTGGAGAGGAGATATATAGAAGAAAACAATTTGGGGGTTGGGGTTGAAATGATCAACTAATTTTGGATGAACCAATAGAATCGAGATCTATAGCTCATAGACTTGCCAACTGGGTAAGATATTGTTGGAAATCTAAGTTTATTTTTGGTGGTTTTCCCAAAGGAATTGAACCGTTTATTTTGAAAGTGAACCCGTAGATTTTTATCCTTTTTGATCCTTGAACTATCCAGCGATTCCTTAAATCTTCGGGATAGCATGGATTCATTACAAAATTTGACCTAAAAGACAAAACGTATTTTAATAAGTTTTTAAGGAGTATGAATGAAATTAGATAATAAAACCAAATGATAAATTAAATGGATAAGGTCATGTTTTCTTAAAATAATTTTTCCACCAAGTTCCTCCGGTATTGGTATTTAGACGGGGAGGAATCGGATATCAAATTGTGAAGTTCGGGATAAAAAAATTGTAATTCCTGACTAATTTATCCCTCAATTTTCAACCCTTTATAGAGGGTGGATGCCACTTGAAGGTAACGCATAGGTTTTTAGCGTTTTTGATCCTTGAACTACCCAATTATTCCTTAAATCACCAGGATGATGATTCGTTACAAATTTTGACCTAAAATCAAAACGTATTTTAATAAGTTTTTAAAAAGTATAAATGCAATTAGATAATAAAACCAGGATTAAGTATTTTCTTTGATTATAGTAGGACAAACGTATTTTTAAATATATCTTTTCAGCATTTTTCTTTAAAACTTTAAAAAAATCTTAACATTTATCCCTTTTTTTCTGTCAATATAAATAAAACAATGGAATTTTTAAACACTAGATGACTCAATAATCGATACCTTAATAGGATTTACTTGAATATTTGCAACAAAGATAAAACCTATTGAAATTATAGTGTTAAAAAAGGATACAAAATACGATTGAAGTAAGCTGCGATTACCAAACCCAAATGAAGTACTTAAACAGGCGCGTAAATTCAAAATTCTAAGGGTAGACTTGATAAAGTTTTTGTTCAATAATTGAACCGTTTATTTTGAAAGTGAGTTAAGTCCAATCAGTTTCAAGAACAATCCCTATAGTGTTATTATTTTTAATCATAGGAACATACGATACTAAGGAGGAGGGAATAATTAGCGTTTTTGTTAACAACTAAAATCAGTAATTTGTCAAAATTTAGTAGTTAAATAATTAACATACTTTGTTCTAATTACGATAAATTAGGACACGTGTCCTGGATTTTTTACTGATGAGCCTTTAATTACGAGTAATTTTTGTTAAAATATACCTACTGGTTGCAATAATGCGGGTTTGCACGAAAAACTTCAACAACCCCCGATGGTGCAGCGGAAGAGTACTTCCGTAACTAAATGTCCTTGGTCACTGTTTCCAATGCTTTGGATCCCAAATATTTTGTCTTTTGCTTTGTTTTGTGCATTTCAATTGGCAACCGGACAAAACAGAACATCTCTGATAGATTTCAAAGGACGTATGGCATGTAGAAGAAACTTATATTGGGAAGACCACAAGTGAAATTAAATACTAAAGACATAAAAATGATATGTTCTGTTTTGTCAGTGTTCTCTTTTGTCATACAACTATTTTACAAGAAGAGTACTTCTTTGTGAATTTCTCAATTAATTTGATTTAAAAGCTATTGAAGACCTATCTCATCTAATGATGCATTGAGGAAAAAAATGATCCCCCGGTTTTAAGGGCTGTGTATCTATTTAACAATAGACTTGATAAAGTTTTCATTCAATAATTGAACTGTTTATTTTGAAAGTGAGTTAAGTCCATTAAAAAAAAATCCCTATAGTATTTTCATTTTTAACCATAGAAACTATGGAAAATACTAAGGAGGAGGGAATAATTGGCGTTTTTGTTAACAAATTTTAGGTAGAAAATAAACTGGAAATTTTACCTTTTTTCTTCTCAAAATTGAAACCAGAGGAATTACATTTCCTTTAAGTATTATCCACTAATCTCAAAAAACAAGATAGAAATATGAAAAATATCGATTTTCTACGTTTCAAATGTCTATAGCAATTCTTAATTTGGTTATTTGTATATTGATTTCTTGAAGATGTAGATATGTCAGGGGAATTACATTGAGAGTTTGGATTATATACGCCGTTTGTTTTGAAAGTGAGTTAAGTCCATTTCAAGAACACTCTCTATAGAAGGGGTTCTAAATCTTTTTAAGCCCGCGGCGTATTTACAAAGTTAGTATTTTGTCACGGCGCCCTACTTTAGTAAGCTATTTGGATATGGAGACTATATATATATATATATATATATATATATTATAGTCGAAAGTAATAAGTACCGATAATAATAGTAGTTGTTGTAATTGTTGCTTTATAGGTACCCGCGAATATTTGTGGTTTCGGATCATGTCAGATAATGATAGAGGATCGACTCGCGGCGCCCCTCTTTACTTTCTACGGCGCACATTTTGAGAACCCCTGCCCTATAGTATTTTCATTTTTAACCATAGGAACATAAGATACTAAGGAGGAGGGAATAATTGACGTTTTTGTTAAAATCAGTAATTTCTGAAATCTTAGCTGTTAAATAATTAATATACTTTGTTCTAGTCACAAGAAGAATCACAGAAATGGACTTACGTCACTTTCAAAATAAACGAGTCAATTATTACAGACGGCAATGATTCAAGATATTGAAGGCATGAAAGTTTGTTTAATTTTATTTTATAAATATCCAATTGCATAATCAAAATCAAAAACTGTAGGTAGATCCCACTATAAGGTTGTTTATAAATTCCTTTATCTTTTATTTTTATCAATATTAATCTTAATATTTCTTTCACCTATAACAACAATAAACCCACAAACTTTAAATTTACATTTTCAATTTTTAGACAGAAACGATTGCTGTATAACATCATCCATATATTAAAAAAAAAAAAAAAACTCATTTCATTTTCTATTCAAATTTAAAATTCAAATTAAACCCTCTAATTAGTTTATCGAAGTATAAAAATTAAACGACAAAAACCAATTTCAGATGATCGAGAATGATCTAATACTAATTTTTCAAATGTTTGTTTTCTTTAGTATTTAAGATGATTTTTTCGATAAGTTCTCGAACTAAATATGTAAGTTTTTTTAATTCACGTCTTTTTTTTTTTTTTTGGGTCCAATTTATGCTCAGTGAAAACTGATACTTAAAATTATTTATTCACATGAACGAATTTGAAATGTGATTTAAAATCGTGCTTACTTTTTAATAAATTCTCAATAATAGAACCAGATTTTAATCAACAATTATTTTAATCGTTACAAGTTAATACGCATGTTCGTATAATCCAGCTCTGGATATTACGTGGAGCCCACGTGGAAAAAAAAAATTGATTGAAATAATATCCGACTGGAATTTAATCGTTTAAAAATGTGGACGATATATTAAGAAGCAAATGATTTTGATTGGCCGTGACATTAATCAGATGGAATTATTCCAAAAAGTAAACACAAAAAAAAAAAAATAATTTCTCATTTTGAAAATAATTTTTCGAACGGTGTAAGTTTTTTAAAAACATGTGAAAGCTTACACACCTGAATGCATTTGCTTATATATACCTACTACAAGAAAATCGTCTTAATGAGACGAATTCTTTGAAGCCTTAAAACAGGCGAGAGAAATTAAATCTTTCTCGATCGTTTTAAATGAAATTCTAAAAGTTTTGCAATTTGTAGGATTTCAAGTTGGCGAGAGAAATCATTTTAAAATTTTACATGATACTCATAAAAGCGTAATCCGTTATTTGAATGAAACAAAAACAAAAAAAAAAATTGTCACAAGAAGCGAAAAAAAAAATCAAAAAAGCCATATTAAAAAAAATAAATAGAATATTACCCAGTGCCACCGCCACACCATCAAAGGCTTTTTTTGTGGAAAATGTAATCAGATGTCAGTGAACTGGAAAAAAATTCAGATTATATCTCTTGTTAAGTGCACCTTATGTGTTTTAAATTAAGTTTACACATCACAAGCAGTTGTAAGAGTTGTATAATGTTATTATTAGGTTGATTTCAAAAAAATAACAGGGAACATACATACAGGAGAGATAATTTACTAAAGAGGGAAGAGCTTTGATAGTATGTAGGTAGTAATAAATCTTCAAACGCGGATTTCATGAATTTTGTACCTCATTAATATTTTGATATGAAATTTTTTTGATTTTTCCTCATTGTAAAGTTATAATTGAAAAAAAAAACGCTTTTCAAGTTCAACAAAGTTGACTATTTGAGATAATTTAGACAATTTTTTGTTAAAGCAACTTCTAAAATCAGTTTCTTCTAAAAATAAGTATTATGTTTTGATAAAACCTATCAGTTTACATAGCAGTGGGGCCCCATTTTTAATGGGCCCTAGGGCCCTTGGTTACCTAGCTTCGCTACTGGAGGGAATTTAGGGTTTTTCGTGAATGAATTGCTAATTTTCAACGATATTGCGACGGCGCTATCAAAATGTGGCCGCTAGTATTTTTAATTCCATTATTTTTAATCGATTTTTCGCAAAAATTTAATTGATTTGTTTTTAAAATAAAATATCGTCCACTCCACGGCAATATGTATAAAGACTTTGAAAAGTCAGGGTTGCCGTTGCGCACTTGACCGCGCACCTCTTCACAGCCAGGTGTAAACAGGTATGATTTAGGGCCCTTTTTACGTTCATAACGTACATCTGTGATTTATATATCAAATTAAAGCTAATTTTTTTCTCATTATTATGATATACGGTTGCCTAATTAAATCTGACCGCAAATAAGGGTTGCTGGCTGCTAAACATGGCAAATATTAAAAATAGAATGAAAGAGAACTAGCGCGGAACATCACCAGTCAGACGAGGACGACGTTTTAAATCCATTGCGCATGCGTCGGATGCTAGTGTTTTCAACCACTCAAACAATTCCGGAGTATTTTTTGAACAAAGTTTTATCAATATCGATTCTGTTAATTTTCCAAATGTTTGTGGCAAAGTAGACCTAATTAGATATAAATAATAAAAACCATCAATGATTTCTATGTCGACTTGTCCAGGATTAGCTGATGCAATCTTTGGTTACAATTGTTGAATAGAGTTGACTTGTCCATCTTCTTCATGTCGCCTGAGCAGTGGAATAGTGCAGAAGATAGAGGTGCTAGAGGGATTGAGACAGACAGTACACAATGTCAACTTTTTGATTAATAGCAATTACCAACAGACGTCCAAAATATCTCATTCCATTTTAATTATTGATTTCCTCTGCTCCAGCTAATCCTGGACAAGTCGACATAGAAATCATTGATGGTTTTTATTATTTATATCTAATTAGGTCTACTTTGCCACAAACATTTGGAAAAGTAACAGAATCGATATTGATAAAACTTTGTTCAAAAACTATGTATACTCCGGAATTGCTTGAGTGGTTGAAAACACTAGCATCCGACGCATGCGCAATGGATTTAAAACGTCATACAGTTGGCAATTGGTGTCCTCGTCTGACTGGTGATGTTCCGCGCTAGCTCTCTGTCACTCTATTTTTAATATTTGCCATCTTTAGCAGCCAGCAACCCTTATTTGCGGCCAGATTAAATTAGGCAACCGTATATCATAATAATGAGAAAACAATTAGCTTTAATTTGATATATAAATCATAGATGTACGTTATGAACGTAAAAAGGGCCCAAAATCATACCTATTTACACCTGGCTGCGAAGAGGTGCGGTCAAGTGCGCAACGGCAACCCTGACTTTTCAAAGTTTTTATACATATTGCCGTGAAGTGGACGATATTTTATTTTAAAAACAAATCAATTAAATTTTTGCGAAAAATCGATTAAAAACAATTTAATTAAAAATACTAGCGGCCACATTTTGATAGGCAACCTAGGAGATTTGTATGCTCCTGATGATAAATATTCGTAAAAATTAGGTTTTTAGCATAAACTCGATCACTACACTTTTCTGCAGTGGGATCCTAGACTATTGGTAGGCCCGAGCTTTGTAGAATAAACCCTTGAATCTTCTCCTATTTCGTTTTATTAGCCCAACCTACCCCACATATTAATTGTAATTTATGTTGTTACTGTTTAATATTTTTATTACCTACCCTGCAGTGCACAAAAAAACACTAAAGTAGCTTAGCATTTTTAAAATATTTGGATATAAGTATTATGTTTTGATAAAACCTATCAGTTTACATAGCAGTGGGGCCCCATTTTTTAATGGGCCCTTGGTTACCTAGCTACGCTAGTGGAGAGAATTTAGGGTTTTTTCGTGAATGAATTGCTAATTTTCAGCGATATTGCGACGGCGCTATCGTCATGATCGGATCATAATAAATCGTCATGTGTGGTCCATTCGAAAATCATAATCTACATGGTGGACATGATGAGAGGAAATTTAATATAGGCGCGCACGGCGATGGTAGGTAAATTTAATCAAATTTCACGCATTACAGTTAACACCATCCACCACCAAACCATCGGCACTTCCACATCGCCCAAACCATTCCATCCATCTCTCATATTATTACCATCAATGTTATCAAAACCTATCAATGAAAATCAGAGCACAAACAGGTGTGCACCATATATCTATACATTCAGAGATATAACATTATGTGAACCCGATAGAGATACAAAATCGTTCATTGATTTCTCCCAAAGTTGATTGACAGGACCCACCAATCTCTAATACACCTCACCGGCAATATGATACTCTTCCACAAAAAAAAAATATTTAGGGGCTGATCAATGTCCACATATGAACGTGTATTTAAACATTAGTAGATATATTAAAATTAGTCACCTCCATGTCAAATGCACTGACTATCAACCTAATTTGTTCGGGCATTGAATTCTGTTATCTTCTTTTTTTACTCTCCATTTACATTAATTGGAAAAGAACGAAATTTATTAAATATCGCTATTGGGTATATATCAATTTGTATGTGTTTTTTTTCCAGAAAGAATTTCTTGTCTTAGCACTAATGAAATTTGATATATTTCTTTCAATTTTTAATAATTAGTAAGCAAAATACTTGTATTGTTTGTAAACGACCAGTTATTAAGAAAAAAAAAGTCAATATAAATTTAAACTTTTGTAATATGGTAAGCAAATGTAAATGAATTTGAAACCTCTTTACAATGCGTTGTCAATTTTTTTTTATTGATTTCATTAGGTTCAATTAATGTTTACAAAAGCCAAAAAAATATTTGCATCTATCTACCATAAATAGTTTAAAAAAACCGCCTTTATATCTGTGATAGATGGCGACAATTATATTCCCTAATTTGTTGTTTAGTAGGCTGAGAAAAATATAAACAATTCATTTTTCAACGAGGCGCCATTACGTACCGAAAAAAAGTATTGTGGACGGAATCTATTATTATAAAGAGGAAAGATTTGATTGTTTGTTTGCTTTGAATAGGCTCCGAAACTACTTGACCGATTTGAAAATGTCTTTCACTGTTGGGAAGCTTATAAATTATAAGCTTTATAAATTATGATATACGGTTGCCTAATTAAATCTGACCGCAAATAAGGGTTGCTGGCTGCTAAACATGGCAAATATTAAAAATAGAGTGAAAGAGAGCTAGCCATATTTAACCAGTCAGACGAGGACAGCGATTGGCAGTTGTACGACGTTTTAAAGCGCCATTGCGCATGCGTCGGATGCTAGTGTTTTCAACCACTCAAGTACTTCCGGAGTATTTTTTGAACAAAGTATTATCAATATCGATTCTGCTACTTTCCCAAATGTTTGTGACAAAGTAGACCTAAATTGGATATAAATAATAAAAAACCATCAATGATTTCTATGTCGACTCGTCCAGGATTAGCTGGAGCAGAGGAAATCAATAATTAAAATGGAATGAGATATTTTGGATGTCTGTTGGTAATTGCTATTAATCAAAAAGTTGACATTGAGCATTGTCTGTCATTCCCTCTAGCACCTCTACCTTCTGCACTACTCCACTGCTCAGGCGACATGAAGAAGACGGACTCTATTCAACAATTGTAACCAAAGATTACATCAGCTAATCCTGGACAAGTCGACATAGAAATCATCGATGGTTTTTATTATTTATATCTAATTATGTCTACTTTGCCACAAACATTTGGAAAAGTAGCAAAATCGATATTGATAATACTTTGTTCAAAAAATACTCCGGAAGTACTTGAGTGGTTGAAAACACTAGCATCCGACGCATGCGCAATGGATTTAAAACGTCGTACAACTGCCAATCGCTGTCCTCGTCTGACTGGTGATGTTCCGCGCTAGTTCTCTTTCATTCTATTTTTAATATTTGCCATCTATAGCAGCCAGCAACCCTTATTTGCGGCCAGATTTAATTAGGCAATCGTATATCATAATAATGAGAAAAAAATTAGCTTTAATTTGATATATAAATCATAAAAGTACGTTATGAACGTAAAAAGGGCCCAAAATCATAGCTGTTTACACCTGGCTGCGAAGAGGTGCGCGGTCAAGTGCGCAACGGCAACCCTGACTTCTCAAAGTCTTTATACATATTGCCGTGAAGTGGACGATATTTTATTTTAAAAACAAATCAATTGAATTTTTGCGAAAAATCGATTAAAAATAATGGAATTAAAAATACTAGCGGCCATATTTTGATAGACAACCTAGGAGATTTGTATGCTCCTGATGATAAATATTCGTAAAAATTCGGTTTTTAGCATAAACTCGATCACTACACTTTTCTGCAGTGGGATCCTAGACTACAACTGACTAAATAACAATTATATTTTCAAGGGGCATATCTATGTATAAATTTTGTATGGAAATACGATGTTGATAGCCTGGTAAATGCATTAAATTAAGTTAAAAAATATAGGCACAAAATTGTCTACAAATACGACCCGCGAACTTGTTAAATTTACCATCTTTGTATAATTGCTATTGCTTTACTATAGATCATTTTCTTTGACCCGGTGCGAAAATAAAAATCATGTTAAACACCCCTGCCATAGAAAAACAGGTAGGCACAAGTAAGTTGTAATATGCCATTCATGGATCAACAGAACCAGTATAGTACATACTATGCATTCCTCTATCGTACGTAAAACTGGTTCCCAATCTACAAATGATATATTGATATTTGGCCTTGCCGCTGTACAGGTAAAAGTATTCGG
Source organism: Sisyra terminalis (assembly GCA_958496175.1). Lineage (NCBI taxonomy): Eukaryota > Metazoa > Arthropoda > Insecta > Neuroptera > Sisyridae > Sisyra > Sisyra terminalis. The sequence continues at coordinate 68,624,335 of OY292274.1, read as the reverse complement.
ACACCCCATATTGTACTATTTTGATTCATAAGTTTACATTCCTCTACTACTAAGGAATACCGGTTTTTACATATCAATCAAAATTGTGGAAACTAAAATTTTTTTTCGGACTATTTTTAAGTAGTCGATTTAATATTTAAGTCTAATTTGATCCTTTTTTTTTAGAAACATTGATCTCATCTAAAAAGAAGTTAACTTCGAGCCAATCTATAAAATTAATGAAAAGAATTTTCAATCTTCTTTTCCAAATGCAAAACATTTTGGTATTCAATAAGCTAGTTTTCGAGAAAAAAAATATGTCGATTTAAATCATTTAATGAAATAATCGAATTAATATATTGCAAAACTTAAAAAAACATCATTTATTCATATGAAGATTTAATGCATTGCATTGCATTAATTATCTAGTAACTTTTTTTTATTGACTTCTAGTTACTTTTATTGCCAATTACTTTTCGGCTTTCTTCCTAAAAACAAAACAAGCGAAGGTCAGTTATTTGACGCGTATGAAGTAGTGCGTAATCTGATTTCGGGAAAATATTTTTCTTTAAAAATCAATCGATTAAAAGTGTTTTTCACCGTAAAAACTCTTTTGATATAATTGTAATACGTTTTCGATTATTTTCCGCGTTATTTTTCGAGTTTTCCGGGAAAAAAATTGCTAAATTCGAAATCATCGAGCACATGTTAGCAAGGTTATAGGTGAAATGGCCGGTGATTATCAGTGATTGAAATGGACAATTGTAAAGTGGTTAATTACATTTTTGGTGGTTGTAAAGTGGGAAAAAGCTATGGTTACAGCTGATTTCCTTGTGTAGTGATTGAAGTGGAGAAATTTTACCATGGAAAACTTGGGAGTTTGGTGCATTTGCAAGGGCTTCTTGATCAAGGATTTTTTCGTTAAAGGTAAGTGATTTTCGACCTTATTGTATTATTCAATAGAGACTACCATATTGATCAATGTAAAATATCGATGCAATGCAAACTTGGATTCCACTTCATTGTATTCCAACTTCAGTTTATTATCACTTGTTGATAAAAATATTTTGGAAATCTTCTTTTATGGATATTTTGTCAAAATATTCTTTAGACTTTAGAGTTGAAATTCATGTAATTTTCGGAAACATCAATCGCTGTTCCTTTACCCAAATTAGGGGCCGTTCATGAAATACGTCACGCGAAATAAAGCTTTTTCTGACCCCCTCTCCCCCATTGTCACGCTGTGTCACACTTTCTGTGACCCCCTTAGAAATATTTCGTCACAAAACTAAGACCCCCCCCCCCTTGAATATGATAAATTTCAATTAAAAGTTCACAAATTTCTATATATTTAAAAACTATATATTTAATATTTACTAAATACGAAATGAATGACTTTTTATCGTGATAAATATTGAAAAGGAAAAATAGTCGAAAAAAATATAAATTTAAAATTTTGTCACACTCAGCAAGACCCCTCCCCCCTTGTATGCGAACGTATTTTATGAACGGCCCTGTAGAGTTTTGGAAATTGAGATTTGCTAGGTAAACGTTTTTCTATTAAATGTATATCTATAAGTTTTTTTTAAAATCATATAGTAAATCCTGAATGCATTATATTGATCTTTCATGGTTTTCTCTACTGAATTAATTGTTTAATGTTAAGAATCTAAGTCAACTATGAAATCATCTGCGCATGTTATATTGGGATCAATTACTTTGATCTTGAATGTAATCATCTTAAGAGTAAATATAGAAAAACAAAAGAATTAATAAAAAAATATTTTTTGTTTCCTTAGACTTACAATTGTGAAAATAATATATTTTTTGCTCCTATATATGGCCGCCTGTTTTTTATTGAAGTTTTGTGCAAAAACAAGTTGGTGCAACACTTCGAAAAAAAATAAAACCTAAGTATACTATTAGACGTTAATCACATTTAATTTTTTTTCAAAGTGTTGCACCAACTTTTTTTCACGCAATTTTTATGAGTTATAGAGCTCATTTGGAAGCATAAAATATATTTTTTTCGTGATTGTCATTTTCAGAGAACATATAAAAAAAAATTCATTTGTTTTTTTAGATTTTTTTTGTATAATTTTTTTTCTGAAAATTTCAAAAAAATATATGATATACTCTGTAAAATAATCTAGAGCCTCGTGTTGGTTTCACTTTTCTAGCTTAATTAGTTTTTGAGATATATAACTTTGAAAAAATGGCCATGCGGGCGGACATTTTTGCCCATATCTCCAGGTCAAAGAATTTGGTCGCGAAAAGTATATTAAAACGTGTTTGTATATCAGGCCGATATTTTAACGCAAGTTTCGATATAGGTTCCTATTTGGGGGCCAACTGGCCATGTGGATCCTGCTAGACCCTTTATACGGTTTGCCGTATATTTAGGACCCTTTATATTTAGGGGCCAACTCACCATGTGGATCCTGCTAGACCTTTTCAGTCAATAACTTAATACCTGAAACTTTCAAGGTATTTCCACTAAAATATTATGCAAAAATTTTGTCTTCATTTCCGATTTGTGATACGAATTGTCCTTTTGGTTTATCCACGTAGTGTTTTAGCTATCAGATTATCCCAACGATTTTTAAATTAAGCATTGGATTTCCTTCCAATCTGATTATAGAGAAAGCTGAAGCCATAAATAAATTCCATTAAATTCACCAATTTAGCTTTTTATTTTTGAATAAACTTACCAAATTATCGCAATTTGATTTACTTTAGTAAAGTCGATATATGAACTTGATTGATTTACGGTCTATTGCTATAAAAACATAGGTAACAGTTAATACCCAAAGTTTACCGTAGAAAATGGAATGTAGACCAAAAAAATATTGATTTAGTATAAAAGATTATACCTTGTAAATTGTTTAAAAAAATTCATTGGATAAAATTAACATTTTCTTTCACAGAATAATGGGAAAAAAGTAATTTTAATATTTTAAAGCAATAATTTTAACTGTTTTCCACCAATGGAAAAAAAAAATACCACCAACGTCGTTAATTGGTATAACATTTGATCGTTGTTTTTGATGGAAATCAATCTAAAATCGATCAGACAAAAAAATTTTGGGCAGAGTAAATAAATTATTCGAGTAGCCAAATCGATTGGATATCATTAAACAGCCATATTAAACCCGTTTTTTCTACCGTCAACAGTGTATGTATTCATCTACTTGCACATAAATATAAAATGATAAAAATAAAATGAAGACTTATGTGCCCCGGCGACCGCAAGAAATGTGAACCTCATGAACAGGATCCAATCGACCTGATCTAATATCAAATATGCGTTTCCATGCATGTTAAGTAGATGTGAACGGATTTTACATTTTCATTATAGAGTAGATAATATTATTATAACGCAATCCCCACCGATAATAAAATGGATGGCTGTATTTGTATAAAATGATTCATTTGATATGGGAAATTGCTAGCAAATTAGGTCTCACAATCATAATATCTCTGGTTTTATTATATAAACGTTAGGTAAAACAATCCGCCTGGCTCTAATGTTCCTCCGTTTCCTCATCAAGTCAGACGACCTCAAACTTCAAATCATTCAAGCTTATCATGTCGTATAAAAGAATTGTAAACGTAAGCGATTTCCACCTAAAAAAATAAATATATTAATTTTAATTTTAAACTTTGATCTCAATATACCTTTACATCGATTTCCACGGTATTTCTCCTAATTTGGACCTTAAATCAAAACCTAAAACATATCTATTATTATAAAGAGGAAAGATTTGATTGTTTGTTTGCTTTCGATAGGCTCCGAAAGTCATAGACCGATTTGAAAAATTCTTTCACTGTTACGACCTACACAATTTCCGGTGAACATAGGCTATATGAAATTTTCAAAAAAATTCGGGATCCATACTAAAACTCCAATAATGTGTGAGAAAAATTACCAAAAAACTTTCTTACATCGCGTGCGCTGGTGATTTAACTAAAGAACGGAACAACCGAATTTAATGAAACTTTATACTAAGATACAACACAATTACCCACACACGTTAGGCTACTTATCATTCCGTAAAAATAATAAGGGAATGTACCCCCTACGTAAAAACTGAGGGATGAAAAAAAAATTTACTTCAGATAGGCGAGTTATATATCATTGAAAAGGTATTTAAAAGTTAAAAAATGATCTGTATTAATATTTTTAGTTGAACTAATAAAACGCACAGTAATTTAATTTAAAGTACAAAAAATTGCCTTTTTGAAATATAAATGTTTTTATTGATAATAATCTGACAGTAAACTTTTTTTTTACAAAATTGTAAATAGATCCTTAGGGTTGCTCAGTAAGGAAATATTAACAAAAAAAAAAATGTAATAGTAATAATAATAATAGTAATAAAGCTTAAAATAAAAACGTTTTTAAAACCGTGCATATTAGGGTGATTTTTTTTTTGACTTTTTTTGGTCCCATCATGAAATTTTGTTGGAAATACCAAAACAAAAAAATCTCTGAAAGTTTGAGCCCTTAATATTAATTTTAAGTCCTCGACCACGACGTGTAAAGATTTCCCATTGAAAATACACGGAAACTCTGATTTTTTATTTTTAAATTTCTATATCTCAGCGGCATTTCATAGGATCGCTTTTACCGAAGATGGTTTTTTCTCAGAATTAAACGGTCTACAAAAGTGCCCATTGCGACAAAGTCGTAACTCACACCGATGAGGTAGTACGGGCCACTGAACCTGATTTTTCCATTAAAATTCGCGTTTTTTTTGCATTTATCTCGTAAATAACAAGAGCTACGGAAAAATTATAAATGAAAAACTTGTAGAGAATTTGATTTCCTACAAAAAAGGTCTTGTAGACCAAATCGCGAAGATCAATATTAAACGAGATATTAAGCCTTGAATTTTATGGAAAAATCAGGTTCAGTGGTCCGTACTACCTCACCGGTGTGAGTTACGACTTTGTCGCAATGGGCACTTTTGTAGAGCGTTTAATTCTGAGAAAAAACCATCTTCAGTAAAAGCGATCCCATGAAATGCCGCTGAGATATAGAAATTTAAAAATAAAAAATCAGATTTTCCGTGTATTTTCAATGGGAAATCTTTACACGTCTTGGTCGAGGACTTAAAATTAATATTAAGGGCTCAAACTTTCAGCGATTTTTTTTTTTTGGTATTTCCACAAAATTTCACGATGAGACCAAAAAAAAAATGATCCTAGTGCATATATAAAATAGTGTATTTATATATTCCCTCTGACTGATGAAATTTTAATATTCGGTGTATTCCTTATAGGAAGTAGGCATGTGATAAGATTTTTTTTTTTGAAAATTCCTACCCTAACAGACAAGGGTGTATTCAGGATTTTTTTCTTGGGGGGGCAATATAATTTATTTGCCAGTACGTGTAAGGGATCACGAAAAAAGTTCGCAATTCCAGCCAGAAATCATCATAATGATAAATAATAAATAATCATATCATCATAATGATAAAAGAAATTTAAAATCCTCTTCCAGACCAAAAGGCATACGCCAAATCGTGTATGGTGAACTCTGGACTATCCAATATGGTTTAATTATATATTTGAAATTCAGATATTTCAATAATAAGTTTAAAGATACATAATGATTATACATGATTATGGAAGAACTGGGTTTCGTGCAATTGTACATATTTCAATTTCGCGGTTGTGTTGTACATTGCAATAGTGTAATAGTTTTTGGCAAAAAGTTCATTCGGGAATCGCAAAAGGGAGATGGGGTTATTTTGACGCGAGTATTTTGATAACTTTCGACTTTTTTTTAGTCATAATTAAGACCGAATTTATTGAACTTGGCGATATTTTTTATTTGATGTACGATGTAGCATGATTATATTTTTCGTAAAAGAATAAAAAAAAATAAAATACGGTACGCAGACGAAGTCGCGGGGATCAGCTAGTGTCGTATAAAAGAATTGTAAACGTATGCGATTTCCACCTGTAAAAAAAAAGAAATATTTTAATTTTTATTTTAAACTTTGATCTCAATATACCTTGACATCGATTTCCACGGTATTTCTTCTAATTTGGACCTTAAAACATATGAATCATAAATTGTAAATTCTCAAAAAAAATTTTCAAAGGAAACATTACCTTTCCTCCGACGACAAGTTCTTAGAACCCTCGCAATATTTAATCCTATCTCTCGGGAGCAATACCCTACTTTAAATCCTGTACTATTTTTAACAGGATTACGTTGTAAATATTTAAAGAAAAAACGCCCATTTGACCTACATACAATTTGTCATTCCATAAAATTTGTCTTACCGCACTAAACCTCAACTTTATTGCCCCAAACACTAAGGGTTGCCTTTATAATCTTCGGCCGTTGTAAATAACAGTTTATGGCCCAATTGTCGATCATTTCCAAATCACTTTTGGAATAATTGTTTTCAAATGAGGCGGTACGTCATATAAACCCAAATAAAGGATACAACTTGTGGGCAGAATTGAACAATGAGATTACACGACTTATGGGTCTTAACTTTTTCTCAAAGCCAATTTACCATTGAATATTTAAGCCTGCAGTTTACAAATCTTAGGTGATTGGATAAATTACAAGTTTGCACAGATAATGTGGTGTTTTATTTAGATATATATTTAATCATTTACGAACTAATAGTATTTATTTGATTTCTTATGTTTTCGTTTATACTTGGACTTGGAGCCATCGTCACTTGAACTGCTACAGTTGGGAAAATTGCGTAGATACTTTTTCTTTGATATTTTTTCGACAAACAACAAATTCAAACTTGAAAATAACAAACTGAAAAAAGAAGAATTTTATCAAATAACGAAATTACCAATTGAGCCATTGAATTTGAAAGTGGTCCAAGTCTTTTGGACAAAAGGATAGAATGTGAAGACTTAAATTAAAGATCTAAAGATCATAGGACAATTTGTGATGATTCATCACAAAGCACATACGGAGTGATCCAAACTACTTGATGACCACTGATGAAGATTGCTTGGCAATCGAAATACGTATCTGGGCAATACGTCACGAATATTTTTGTTTGAACTTCTGTTCAAGTTTATGTTAATAAATTGGACTGCATTATATTTTATATATTGTATACACATTGATTATCCTTGTAAAAGAATAGGGCTTGTTCTAATTGTAAATTGATTCTCGTAAAGAGTTGGGTGGTCAATACTATATATTTAAAGTGTAACAGTTGTTTAAATACAGTGGAACCCCGGTAATCCGGCCTTCGGCTAATCCGGCATACCCTGTAATCCGAGTTGGTCTATTATTTATTATGTATTGAATATTTTTTTGACAATTTTCGCTACACAGAGAAAAAAATACTACTATCAAGAAAATTTTCTTCATACTATAGGTAAAGCTATTCTTTTGTGCAACTATAATGTAATAACAAAAGGCTTATAATAAAACAATAAATATATATGTTGTTTTCTCAAGAAAATAATAGCAATACCAATAGAATTAATAATTTTTGATTATTTGTATGTACATTTGTTTGCACACAATTATTTCCTAATGTAAAGTAGACCTAATGTTGTTTAATTTACTAAATTTGACATATACATAATGAAGTATGATTTGTACTTCAGAGTACATTAGGGTGATTTTTTTTTTTTTTTGGTCCCATTGTGAAATTTTGCAGGAAATACCAAAAAAAAAAAATCCCTAAAAGTTTGAGCCCTTAATATTAATTTTAAGTCCTCGACCAAGACGTGTAAAGATTTCCCATTGAAAAAACACGGAAACTCTGATTTTTTATTTTTCAATTTCTATATCTCAGCGGCAATTTCATGGGATCGCTTTCACGAAAATGGTTTTTTCTCAGAATTAAACGCTCTACAAAAGTGTCCATTGCGACAAAGTCGTAACTCACACCGGTGAGTTAGTACGGGCCACTGAACCTGATTTTTCCATAAAATTCGCGTTTTTTTTTGCATTTATCTCGTAAATACCAAGAGCTACGGAAAAATTATAAATGAAAAACTTGTAGAGAATTAGATTTCCTACAAAAAAGTTCGTGTAGACCAAATCGCTAAGATCAATATTAAACGAGATATTAAACCATGAATTGATTTTTCTGTGAAATTTTTGCCGATCATTGGTTTAAAGTTATTAAAATTTTTCTTTCAACTTTAATTGTGAATAAGATTTGAAAAAGTGATTTTATGTAAAAACGTTAAGAGACCTTTTTTGTAGAGCATTAAATTCCCTTCAAGAATCCATATTGTTCTATATATTTATTTGTTCGTTAGTTACAAAATTCCAAAAAAACGGCGTGTCTGATAAAAATTTTCAAAGAGACGTTTTTTGTAGGGAATTTAATTTTCAATAAATATATGGGCAGATATATATATTAGAGTGATTTTTTTTTTTACTTTTTTTGGTCCCATCGTGAAATTTTGTTGGAAATACCAAAAAAAAAAATCTCTGAAAATTTGAGCCCTTAATTTTAATTTTTAGTCCTCGACTAAGACGTGTAAAGATTTCCCATTGAAAATACACGGAAACTCTGATTTTTTATTTTTAAATTTCTATATCTCAGCGGCATTTCATGGGATCGCTTTTACCGAAGATGGTTTTTTTTCAGAATTAAACGCTCTACAAAAGTGCCCATTGCGACAAAGTCGTAACTCACATCGGTGAGGTAGTACGGGCCACTGAACCTGATTTTTCCATAAAATTCGCGTTTTTTTTGCATTTATCTCGTAAATAACAAGAGCTACGGAAAAATTATAAATGAAAAACTTGTAGAGAATTTGATTTCCTACAAAAAAGGTCTTGTAGACCAAATCGCGAAGATCAATATTAAACGAGATATTAAGCCTTGAATTTTATGGAAAAATCAGGTTCAGTGGTCCGTACTACCTCACCGGTGTGAGTTACGACTTTGTCGCAATGGGCACTTTTGTAGAGCGTTTAATTCTGAGAAAAAACCATCTTCAGTAAAAGCGATCCCATGAAATGCCGCTGAGATATAGAAATTTAAAAATAAAAAATCAGATTTTCCGTGTATTTTCAATGGGAAATCTTTACACGTCTTGGTCGAGGACTTAAAATTAATATTAAGGGCTCAAACTTTCAGAAATTTTTTTTTTTTTTGGTATTTCCAAAAAAATTTCACGATGGGACCAAAATAAGTAAAAAAAAAAAATCACCCTAATGTAGAATCTTATTGGATCTGTAATTTGTCAAATTACAAGGTACTCTTTCGTAAAAAAATCCGGAGTATAGGGAGTCTTAGGCCGTACTTTATAATCCGATAAATTCGCTAATGCGACTCTGCCCTGCAAACTGTTTGTCGGATTACCGGGGATCCACTGTAGAGGATAATCAGCTTTATAGATAACTCAGCTTTGCTTTTATATAAAATCAATTCGTTGTCTTCAATTTAAAAAAAGAAATGTAATTCTGGAATAACTTTGCTATTGACTTAGACCATTTTCAAAATGAACGGCAAATGCAAGTAGATATCATTGGTCTCACCAAAACATTTGAGATGTTGTTGAAACGACTCCAACCACCAAAATACTTATCATCAAAGTATAAAACACTGAAAAATAAATATTCATTATTCTCTTATGATTTTCAAATAAATCCCTGATACTTACCTTCAGGGAACAGCTGAGCTTGAAAGTTGGGCTTTATATAAAGCTCCTCAAAATTCGAAACCGCCTGTAAAAATTAATTGTCAATTTGTGGTATACCAAAATATTTCTATCGAAAACAATACCGTGAGCAGAAATATAAACGCAAAAGATGCCACAAATCCGGCCAAGATTGCATGCTGGGCAAACCACTTGGAGAACATCACCAATGCCATAAAGTAACATAACGTCAAAAAGGCGGCCAAAACACAGGAAATTCCTTTACGAGAAAATGCTAAAATCGGCAATTTTCAATACAAATCGAATAAAATTAATAAAAAAAATTTCAAATACAAACCCATTTGGATAATTATTTATTATATTTCACGTGTTTAATGACAGCGATTTTGTTTTGCGTTGCTTTATTATTTTTCAAACAATGAATATAAAACTGTTAATTTAAATTGATTTTTTTCCCAAAACTAATTGGGATAACAATATATATATGTGTGAAGATATAAATTTAATTTTGATATATTAAATTTTTACCAATTAAAAAGTATATGTCTATTATTTTGATTAATAACACTATTAAAATATTAGTTTTAGGTAGGGGTACGTTAGAACAATTTCTATTGTTTGCATTTGAAAATAATTTTTAAAACTAGATAGATCATAAACTTTTAAAACGGATTAATTATATTTTTGGTTCAATTTATTTTTTGAATTTAAATTTTCATTGTTGAATTACACTCGTAATTGAAAACGAAAATTGTGCCATCTGCCGATAAAAAATGAACATAGTTTTATGGGAATCGAAGATAACGTTATTTCAAATGGGTGAGGTTAATAATTATAAATACGACTGTATTGATTATTATAATTTAATTATAGAATTGTTTAGAAAAAAAATTTCTTTAATTTAATACTTGGAATGATTTGGAACAATTTAATTCAATCCTGATGTAAAACAAATCTGGAAAATGATCACTATGTTGTTACCATGTGCCACCATGTGCTTCCGTTAAAAAAGCTGATTTAAGATTTACGTTGGTAAATTATATCAAAATTTTTTCTTTATATACACAATAACTTTCTATTTTTCCCCAAAATTTAAATTAAATCTTGGTTTAGGTTCAAGAACAATCGGAGTTAATATGAGGTCACCAAACCACCAATGTTTTAAAAGTTCCATTAGAACTTTGATGCCCTATATCTACTATAAACATGGACGTTTTGGTCTTAAATAATTAAAGATATACTTGGGTCTCTTTGGTACATAAACAAGAAGCGGTAATTTTGTCATATCGCGGCTTTTCTCAAAAAAAATCGTAGGCACATAAAATTAGTCTTAAAATGTTCAGAACACTTAAAAATGCAATATTCCGGTGGCGGAAATGTAACTTCTATTACAGTTTTTCCAAAATAAAGCCAAAAAAAAAAATGCATTATAATAGACTTTAATAGACGTCAAAGTAATTATTAAACTCATTTACTTTCAAGTACGCATGTGCATTAGAACAAGCAGATAGAGCAGATATCTATTTGAAGCAAATTTGAAAAAGCCCGGCAATATCTATATGAAACTGTTAATTGAGAAATATTGAAAATTTCGTTGTTTTTGATTCTTGTTGGTTTGATTTTGATTCGATTTTCGCAAATAAATTGCGCCACAATGGTTATGATCCACGTTGTCTTGGTTGATTCAGGAGAATACCCGAAAATCGTTATATTTTTCATTACAAAGGATTGCTATAATGGAACTTTTAACGAATTAAAAGTGAAATCTGGCGTAAAACAAAATTCGTGTTTAGTCTCGCAACGGAATATTATTGGTCTACCTTAAATTACCAAAGATTTAACAATAAAATGATAAAAGGAACAAAATAAACATTGACTAATTTTAATTACTAAATAGAATTTTTTTCAACTATTAAATTTTTATTAGTAATTTATATACAAATAATTATATGACAACGTCCCATTTTCTATTCCGGTTTTAATTCAATTCGCGAATAAATTGGCCCTCATAAAATTTAACACTAAAGGAGAAATTAGAAGATGTTCCAGGTGAATTAACAAACCAAATATCGAATAAATTCGCGAATTGATTTAAAACACCATACAGTAACATTAATAAAATATATTTGTACCATAAAATTATGTAACCTGTTGGTCATTACTTCGTATCAGATATTTTACTGTAATTTGGTTAACTTTTACTTTCCCGGGCACTTTGTCAAATTAAATTCATATTTGTTCTCTTTGTCATTTTTGCATCTCTTTGTTTTTATTGCACATGCGTACTTGTAAGCAAATGCCAATTTAGCTGTTACTTTGACGTCTATTAAAGTCTACTATAATGACATTCTTTTTTAGACTTTTTTGTAATAATTGTCAAGAAAATTAGAGTTCCGCCACCGGAATATTGCATTTTTAAGTGTTCTGAACATTTTAAGACTAATTTTATGTGCCTACGATTTTTTTTGAGAAAAGCCGCGATAAGACAAAATTACCATTTTTTGAAATTTAATTGACCATTACATACAAATATTTTATTCTAAGCAACAGATTATTTAATGTGTCTTTTTAAAGTTGGCAAAATAGTGTTTTCAGGTATGATTACGTTTGTCGTAAAAGAAATAAGAAAAATAAAAATTTTCATATTCCAATAGTAAATCGTTACGCAGACGAAGTCGCGGGGATCAAAATTTCCAGAATTTGCTTGAATAAATTCTAGCCCTATTTTACCGACTGTTATTTATTATATTGGATTTTAATTATAAAAACTTCTAACACCAATCCATTATTTGAAACAGTGTTTTATAAGCGTTTTAGTGATCCTTTTAACATTAAGTCAACAATTTATTTGACACCACATTTCTAGCATAAGATAAAATGAGAGATGGCGATATTATCGAACCTCTCCGTTCCCATTTCCCCATTTTAAAAGTTTCGTAATCTTAACTCTCTCAAAGGCTATTACCTATACAAATCAATTTTACAGACGAACGAAAAAAGAGTGTTATTAAGTATATAAACATTGGAGTGGACATCACCGTGAACAACAACAGTAATAGTAATAGTAATAGTAATAATAATAATAACGTAAAGTCACATTTTTATCAGAAATGAATTAATTTAAATGTAAAGATGACATGTTTATCTTTCTCACCAGAGACAGACATTAATGAAGATCTAAACGTATCAAGAAAGACGTTCCAACTTAACCATTTTCATGTCTCTATTTTTGTGGGCCCCATCTATACCGATATATCGTCTGGCCCGTGTTTTTTCACACATTTGTGTATCTCTATCACACTTGTGTCCATTGATTTACGTACGTTTTATCAAAGCTCATTATCAATTCAAGTATTTTTCTACATTTTAATCTAAACACATTTGATTATTATTAAATACAAATTTGTGTTTGCTGAGTAATTTAGACATTCATGTAGTTGTTGTAGTTTTATATCAATTTTCGTCTATTATATTGTGTCCGTTGCGAACGGAAAAAAGAAAAACATGGAATACGAATTACAAGCGTTGGATTATTGTTTATTAATTTACGCATAATCAGATACTAAACACATAAAAGTTGTTTCTTTTCTCCGTAAATGTTTCACGTAATCTCAATAATTGTTCACCGTTGCCTGTCGACATCTGCAAATCTTTGATATTTTTTTTTCTTTTACTTAAAAAAATTACATAAATAAGTATATACAATTGATTGCTGCATTAAATTCCGAAACGCATACCGACAGTGCTTTATAAGACAATTCACCGGAAATGTGAATTATTCACTTGAAAAAGTTTACACATTGAGTGGTAATAATAAAATATTCTAGATTTATTGTGTGTTACACCTGACGTGGTTGAAACTAAATATCATATCGAATCCATTTTATCAATTAAAAATTGAATTTTACCTTAAACTTTGGTAAAAATTTGACCAAATTATTAAGATTTAATTTAGAGATCGGCAATCTTTTTGAGTTTCAGAACACATTCGAGAATACTGTGTATACAGTATATAGGATATATTGCGGTCCAATTTATGTAGTATATATAAATAAATAAATTTGAACAGAAGTTCAAACCAAAAACATTTCGTGACGTATTGCCCAGATACGTATTTCGATTGCCAAGCAATCTTCCGCAGTGGTCATCAAGTAGTTTGGATCACTCCGTAACTGCTTTGTGCTGAAGAAGATTGCTTAGCAATCGAAATACGTATCTGGGCAATATGTCACGAAATTTTTTTGGTTTGAACTTCTGTTCAAATTTATGTTTATGGTATGATTTTTATATACTATTATATCAGATTATACTACATAAATTGGGCTGCAATATTTTCTATATACCGAATTTTTACGCATATTTATCATCAGGAGAATAAATATCTACTAGGTTGCCTATCAAAATGTGGCCGCTAGTATTTTTAATTGATTTTTCATAAAAAATTTAATTGATTTGTTTTTAAAATAAAATATCGTCCACTTCACGGCAATATTTGTAAGGACTTTGAAAAGTCAGGATTGCACGTTTATATAATTATATAAACGTTTATATTTCAAGGAGGCAATTTTTTAGACTTTAAATTGAATTTACTGTGCTTTTTATCAGTGCAACAAAAACTATTTTTACAGATTATTTTCTAACTTTTAATTACCTTTCCAATGATATATAACTCACCTATCTAGTGAAAAAATTTCTGCTTTCATCCCTAGGAAATACCTTCCCTTATTATTTTTTTGGAATGATAAGTAGCCTATAGTCTATGCGAAATTGTGTTATATCTTAATACCAAATTTCATTAAATTCGGATGTTCCGTTCTTTCGTTAAATCGGGACACACAGATAGACAGACAGACAAAAATTTTAAAAATGTTTAATTTCGAATAAGGATCTCCTGAAACAAATGTTTACCCGTAAAATTGGAATCAAAATCTAAAAGTACTGACAGACGTATGAATTTTATATATTAGTATAGAATAAACTGATATTTTGGATAATCAAAATACGATTTTTTCCGCTGACTTTGAACAGTTATACTGTGTATACAATATATAAAATATATTGCAGTCCAATTTATTAACATAAATTTGCACAGAAGTACAAACAAAAATATTTGTTTCGTATTTCGATTGGCAAGCAATCTTCTTCAGTGGTCATCAAGTAGTTTGGATCACTCCGTAACTGCTTTGTGATGATTCACTGATATTTTGGATTAATTTGGTTTCGGAAATGAAAAGAAAATCTTATGGAGGAGAAGGCAATTTTGCACAAATAAGGGTAAAAGGGCAAAAAATGGATTTTAAAAGTATTTTTAAAGGTATATTTCTGCTGGAATTCAAACCTCATCACCTGAAATTTATTCAAAGTTTTCTGTGAAATCACTTGTTAGGGAATAATCGAAATTATTCAATTTATTTCAATGAAAATTCTCAAGGAACTCCAGGGGATGAGGTCTGGATTTCCAGGCATTAATATATGAATATTGGCTTTGCTTAACTTCCAAGTTGTTTTATTTGAACTTAAAAATGAGCTTTTAACTTTGAAATATCAGTGAAAAGAGAAAAATCCTCCTCGATCATTAATGACAAGAAGAAAGTTCCATCTTGTAGAACTTTTTAATAGAACATCGTTAAATAATTGGACTTTTAATTTGGCAAACTCAATTCCATTAAAAATTTAATATCTCAACATTTCATTGATTCGTAAATGTATTCACACAAATGAATAATGGCTACTTTTAACTGCATATTTTAAAACAAATTCTTGATAAGCACGAACATTTATTACTGTAGCATGTGTCTCACAATTATTAAGATAAATTTAAATATTCTCCGTAAACGCTCGTATAAAATTCCATGTTAGTATTTCGTATTCTTTTATTACTTCCTCTGGCCTATTCGCACCCAACAACTTCACATAAGTATATATTTCTTTTGGCATTGTATTAATTTCAATAAAAGAAATTTTTCGATAAGCGAATTGGGAAAATTTTACGATTCCATCGAATATTTGGACACTGATTTAAAATAATTGATATGCTGGTTATTTGTAGAACACCATTTTGCATGTATATGTTTGGCCGCATAATTTATTTTATTCCGGGTGAATATCACCCAAAATGTTATACCACCTGGATTTCAAGTTGTAAAATTCAAATTAACTATTATAAAAACTTTATGGAATTGACCATTTGAGTGGATATGGGTGCGTTTGTGTTAAATGTTTTGTAAAATTTTGTATCATTAGTCGAGGGAAAATTTTTTTTTTTCATTTTTTTTTGGCTGATTTATGTAAAAAACGAGATTCTTTGATTAGTTGCATGTCACTTTATATTGCTATCTTTTATGTTTAAAACATATTGCGGATGAACACGCGAAGATGACGAAGAAATAAATTATGTTGGTGGATACATAATTTTATGGCAATGTTTCAATTAAGTCGTATATGATCTTTTTCCTCATTTAATTCCCGTTTCTCTCTCCCCACATAAATTAAATCAAAAATAAATCTTACTATAAAAATAAGAGGTCAAAACTAGAATTTCCTTCTAGTTGTCTGAAAAATAAGACATTACTACACGTTAAAATCACGTAGTGATAAATAATCCGGTAAAGGTATTATTAATATTTGGACGTTTGTGCTTTATTCGTAAATGTAAAGCCATTTTAAATTTTCGGCGCCAGTTTGTTTTGCCAAATTGTTATTAGTTAATCGAAGCCCACTTCAAGTGTATTCGGTGTCTTTTTTTGGCATTATAACTTAGAAATGTTTGATCTCTATCTCAAATATACATTAAAATCGAATTTTTGGATAAATTCATGTCAAACAATTATGCCATCTAGTGACGAAAATTTTTTTTATACTAATTTGACAGATTAATATTAATTTATTAATTTGAGGGGATGAATTATTAAATAAAATGACAAATGCACTGAAGCGAGCAAAAAGGAGATTCCAATAGAAATTATCAAATACCAGATGCATCTCTAAGGAAGTTTGGTCAAAATATAAAATAGACAAGTACTAGAAATGGGTTGGGCTTTATTCGTAAATGTAAAGTCATTTTGAATTTTGGGCGCCAGTTTGTTTTGCCAAATTGTTATTAGTTAATCGAAGCCCACTTCAAGTGAATTTGGTGTCTTTTTTTGGCACTATTACTTGAAAATGTTTCATCTCTATCTCAAATGTACATTAAAATCGAATTTTTGGATAATTTCATGTCAAACAATTATGCCATCTAATGATAATTTTTTTTTTTATTCTAATTTGACAGATTAATATTAATTTTAGGGGAAGAATTATTAAATAAAATTACATAAATGCACCGCAGCGAGCAAAAAGGACATTCCAGTAGAAATGATCAAATACCAGATGCATCGCTAAGGAAGTTTAGCCATTTTAAATTTTAGGCCCCAGTTTTAATCAAATTGTTATTAGTTAATCGAAGCCCACTTCAAGTGAATTTGGTGTCCTTTTTTACCATTATAATTTGAAAATGTTTGATCTCTATCTCATATGTACATTAAAATCGAATTATTGGATAAATTCATGTCAAACAATTAAGCCATCTAGTGACAAAAATTTTTTTATTATACTAATTTGACAGATTAATATTAATTTATTAATTTTATGAGATGAATTATTAAATAAAATGACATAAATGCACTGCAGCGAGTAAAAAGGAGATTCCAATTGAAATGATCAAATACCAAAGTAGATGCATCGCTCAGGAAGTTTGGTCAAAGTATAGAAATGGGTTGGTAGGACTGCATGGGAGAACTTTTGTTTAAGTTGGTATTTTCATCACGTGTTGACATCTACCGCCATATTTAAAATATTCAGAAATAAACTTACAACGTGGAAATAAAAATTAACTGAAAATATTAAAAAGGAATGGATATAATTCATGATCTTGTACCCAAAACAAAAAATAAAAGGCCAAAGTAAAGTAATAAACAATGCAGGTATACTGGAATTGATACAATTACTTCATATTTCTTTATTTTTGCGAATAACCTCCAAATTTTTCGGACATTTCCATAGAAATTCTCGTCTGATAATTTTTTTTCTTATTATTGGTGAGTTTTTATGGCGAAGCCAAATCGACCAGTGAAAAATTGTCAAGCCATTTATGTAATGCTAGCAATTGGAGAAAAATTTAATGAAACCTTTTTTTTATTTTTAGATTTCATAGTTTTTTTTAAGTTGAAGTACGTGTTTATAAATATTTTAAGTTATAATTGATGTACTAAATAATATAATTCGATAAATCTTAGTACAATTATTCAAATGGTTGCTCCCAAACTTTCGAGGGTAAAAGAAAGTATACCAGTACTATTTTTTAAGAAAATTTAACCAAAATTGGTTTAAATTAATGTATTAATGAATTGAATATTGATCATATGTACAAAGTCTAAATATTTAAAGCATAATTGGGAAGAAAAACGACAATATTTTATAAAAGCTTGGGTACAAGTAGTTTTTGTACATACCACTAACTCAGTGTTTTATTTTCTATTCTGTTTTTATTTCAATTCGCGAATAAATCAGCCGAGATTAATAGATAGCGACAAAAGATCAAGTATTTACCAAAACTGAATTTTTAACAAATTTGCGAATGGAAAAAGTACGCGAATTTTTGAAAAAAAACGAAGTAGAGAGTCAAAAGAAGATTTTTTTGCTGACTTTGAACAGTAATACTGTGTATACAATTTATAGAATATATTGCGGTCCAATTTATGCAGTATAATCTGATATAATAATATATAAAAATCATACCATAAACATAAATTTCAACAGAAGTTCAAACAAAAATATTTGTGACGTATTGCCCAAATACGTATTTCGATTGCCAAGCAATCTTCCTCAGTTGTCATCAAGTAGTTTGAATCACTCCGTAACTGCTTTGTGATGATTCACAGAAGGGTTGCTTGGCAATCGAAATACGTATCTGGGCAATACGTCACGAATATTTTTATAATAAAAATTAACGGGAAATATTAAATGGAATGGATATAATTCATGATCTTGTACCAAAAAAAGAAAATAAAAGGCCAAAGTAAAATAATAAACAGTACAGGTATACAGAAATTGATACCATTACTTCATATTTCTTTATTTTTGCGAATAATTTCAAAATTTTGCAGACATTTTCATAGAAGTTCTGGTCTGATAATTTTTTTTTTCTTATTATTGATGAGTTTTTATGGCGAAGCCAAATCGACCAGTGAAAAATTGTTAAACCATTTATGTAATACTAGCAATTGGAGGAAATTTTAATGAAACCTTTTTTTATTTTTAGATTTCATAGTTTTTTAAGTTTAAATACGTGTTTGTAAATATTTTAAGTTATAATTGATGTACTAAATAATATAATTCAATAAATCTTAGTACAATTAGTCAAATGATTGCTCCCAAACTTTCGAGGGTAAAACAAAGTATACCAGTACTCTTTTTTAAACAAAAATTAACCAAAATAAGTTTAAATTAATGTCAAATTTTATAACGAATCCATACCATCCCGCTGATTTAAGGAATCGCTGGATAGATCAAGGATCAATAACGCTAAAAACCTACGGGTTCACTTTAAAAATAAACGGTTCAATTCCTTTGGGAAAACCACCAAAAATAAACTTAAATTTCCAACAATATCTTACTCAGTTGGCAAGTCGATGAGCTATAGATCTTGATCCTATTGGTTCATCCAAAATTAGTTGATCATTCCAACCCCAATCCCCAAATTGTTTTCTTCCAAATCTCTCCTCTCCTCCGTTCTTATGTCGCTATGGTTAAAAATGATAATACTATAGGGATTGTTCTTGAAATGGACTTAACTCACTTTCAAAATAAATGACGCAAATGGTTATGAAGACTATTAGAATGTTTAGGTTGATGAGTCCAAATTCTTTAAAATTGCAAAATACATTGAAAAGATGTACCAGAGGAAATAATTATGTTGAAGTTTCTACTTTGGTTAGTTAAAATGAAAACTTTTGAAACATCAATCCTAATTTTTTCAATTTTTTAGACTCTGCGACGAAAAGTATGAAAATTTATTCCTTTTTTTTCGTTGCAATCTCCCTCATCATTTATTTTATCTGGATTACATCAATCGTTTGATTTTCTTGTAGGATTTTTTTTTTAAAATCATTAATTATGATTTTTTTTTTTTTTGAAAAACCCCCATAAAACTTGGCTACCAGAGGCTGAATGGACTTGTTAAAACGGCGATCCCATTGAAATATCCAAAAACTGATGGTGTCCAAGGGTCAATTTAATTTTCTTTCATGTGTTGATAATATAATATAATATACGTAGACGGTGGTAGAGGTGTGCATTCCTCTATCATAAGTATTTTATATTATTTATAATATTCTGTGCAACATCATTAATTATAAAATTTCATATCGAATTGGACATGTTGTCGGTAGCTTATATTCTCATAATATGGGCCGACGGCAGGGTGCACAGGGTACACCAGCCAGACTAAAACAAATTAATAGGGCCCACCTCCTTTTTGTGTGGAGTGTATGGTAGGTACCACATTACTCACGTTAATGTTTTCGTAAGACGAGGCGCAAACTTTAGTTTCATTATAATAAAAATTCCTAATACATTTTTCCATGAAAAGAAATACTTAATAATGTGAGGACTACACAAAAAATCCAGTAGATTTATTATATCAGCGCGAGAAAAGAAGGGCGATGTGATGGGCGCTCATTGTGGACTTTAAATTCTTAATTATTTATGAAATTTAAATGAGTTAAATTCCCCTTATAGGTAGTTTTGACGAGGATTATTGGTCAAAGTATCAAGAATAGACAAGTACTAGAAATGGGTTGGTAGGAATGCATGGGGGAAATTTTTTTCAAGTTGGTATGTTTTCACGTTTACCACGTTTTTACATCTATCACATTTGAAATTGAAAGAAATCAACATTTACTGGAAATATTAAAAGGGATGGATATAATTCATGATTTTATACCAAAAAATAAAATTAAAAGCCAAAATAAACTATTAAACAATACTGGTAATCAGAATACTGAAATAATTACTTTTTATTATTGCTAATATCATTTTTGCAGAAATTTCCAAAGCAATTTTCTTCAGATAAAACATATTTCCCGTCAATGTTCATATTTTCAACTGAAGAATTGTTCAAAAGATGTGGTTGTAGAGGTGGAACCCAGTGAATTTAAAATCAGATATATAATAAGAAACGAAGAAGATGGTTTTCGTTAAATACGTTATATAGTAAATAATATTTGTGTTTCAGAACATCTATATCTATACTAATATATAAAATTCTTACGTCTGTCTGTACATTTCGATTTTGAACCCAATTTTAGGGTAAATATTTGTTTCAAGAGGCCCTTACTCCAAATTTAACATTTTTAAAATTTTTGTCTGTCTGTCTGTCTGTCTGTGTGTCCCGATTTAACTAAAGAACGGAACAACCAAATTTAATGAAATTTGGTATTAAGATTCAACACAATTTCCCACAGACTATAGGCTACTTATCATTCCAAAAAAATAATAAGGGAAGGTATTCCTTAGGGATGAAAACAGAAATTTTTACTTTAAACAGGTGAGTTATATATCATTGGAAAGATAATTTAAAGTTAAACAATAATCTGTAAAAATATTTTTAGTTGAACTGATAAAAAGCACAGTAAATTCAATTTAAATTTTAAAAAATTGCCTCTTTGAAACATAAACCTTTATATATACAAAACACATAGTTGATGTTAATAGCGTAATGGCTTCTTTTTTTTTAAATTTCTACCCTAAAAGAGTAAAAGGGGTCACTAAGTTTGTATGAGAAAATTTAGAGTTAATCAACAATCGAAATTTTGAATTTAATAAGTGTTAAAAATAAATAAATAATGAATTAATAATAAATGTCTGTTTTTGTTATGTCATTTTAATAACAACATTTTAAATAACGTCATTTCACTTAATTAGAATGAAAGTTTAGGAAGTAGGTACTTATACCAAATACCAAAGAGGCAGTTTTTAATTTTTGTTTGTTTTTCAACAATCAAACTTTTTTAAAATTTAATTTTTATAAACCAATGATTGTGACCTGGAGCAATTATTTAACCTTAAGGGAGCAATTTTTTGTCATATATTTCATTATCAATCAAAAAATAAAATCTTCCAACCCAACTTTCCTTCGGTATTTAGAAAAACTTGAAAATCAATTATTGTTATTGAAAATAAATAAAATATTCGAATTTCCTTCCACGCTTTCTATCTATTTCCAACATATCTATTTATGTTACGCAGACGAAGTCGCGGGGATCAGCTAGTATATTATAAATACAGAATTTTTGTTTAAGTAAAATATTCATGATTTGGTACAAGTACCATTTCTACAAGGCAATCTCTGGTAACATCTCACTCTCTACTTCATTTTTTCAAAAATTCGCGAACTTTTTCCATTCGCAAATTGGTAAATAATTCAGTTTTCACATGTATACTGAAAAGGGAATTCAGAAACTTCTTCCGTGGTTAATTTTAATACTTAGCACAACTCCATCGGCAATTTCGTCTTCAGTATCAAAATATTCACCTTTGGTTTATTTTCGAATTGTTATTACGTCATCGTATAATGTCTTATATCCTTTTAAACTGCGACAAGGCCTCTCATTGGCGTATAAGTTAAACTCTTTAGATAAAACCAAAATTAAGGATTGATGTCCTTCTCCAACGGAGGTCATCAACGGTTTTTTTAAGCCCACTTTGTTTTCGATTAACCGAGTCAATATTCGCTTGAGGAATTCCAAATTTGCTATCAAATTAAGACTTAAATGTCGGGTACAGAGGCGTAGCTAGGTAACCAAGGGCCCATTAAAAATGGGGCCCCACTGCATTAGGTAAACTGATTAGGTTTTATCAAATAAAAATATTAAATGTACAAATACTTTGAAAATGCTAAGCTAGTTAAGCTCTTTTTTGTGCACTGCAGGGCAGGTAATAAAAATATTAAACTATAACAACATAAATTTCAATTGATACTAGGTATAGGTTTGGCTAATAAAACGAAATAGAGAATATTCAAGGGTTTATTATATAAATTTCGGGCCTACCAACTGACTAAATATCAATTATATTTGCAATTTTTTCCTAGCTTTAGTTTTCGCAAAAGTATCAATGACTTGGTTTAAATCCAGGCTTGATGCAGTTTTGTTTGTCGATTGCTATTAGCGATAAATATCGGAGTCGAGTTTGGCCCATATTATTTCTTAAATAATTTTTTATTATTTTTAATTTGATAAAAGGCCTTTCAGCTGCTGCAGAAGTGACAGGAATTGTAAAGAATAAAAACATTGCTGTAAATATTTCCGTTAGATGGCATTCTAGCACTCCATATTTGCTCATTATTTCCTTATATAATTGGTGAACTTCCAACTGGATTTCCAAAAGTTCAGTTCGATCCAGTGGCGTAGCTAGGTAACCAAGGGCCCCACTGCTATGTAAACTGATTAGGTTTTATCAAATAAAAATATGAAATATACAAATACTTTAAAAATGCTAAGCTACTTAAGCTCTTTTTTGTGCACTGCAGGGCAGGTAATAATAATATTAAACTATAACAACATAAATTTCAATTGATACTAGGTATAGGTTTGGCTAATAAAATGAAATAGAGAATATTCAAGGGTTTATTATATAAATTTCGGGCCTACCAACTGACTAAATATCAATTATATTTGCAATTTTTTCCTAGCTTTAGTTTTCGCAAAAGTATCAATAACTTCGTTTAAATCTAGGCTTAATGTGGTTTTGTTTTCAATTGGTTTTAGCGATAAATGTCGGAGTCGAGTTTGTCCCATTTTATTTGTCAAATATTTTTTTATTATTTTTAATTTGCTAAATGACCTTTCAGTTGCTGCAGAAGTGACAGGAATTGTAAAGAATAAAAACATAGCTGTAAATATTTCCGTTAGATGGCATTCTAGCACTCCATATTTGCTCATTATTTCCTTATATAATTGGTGAACTTCCAACTGGATTTCCAAAAGTTCAGTTCGATAGAGATTTCTAGTAAGGATTCGAGGGTCCCGGGGCACTGCCCCGCCTAGCCCCTACGTAGCTACGCCACTGCCAATAAGTAGTTTTTAATTAAAACGGAACAAAACTCTTCCATTTTCCAATTTCGCATTATACTTGATACAATCGAATTCGAATTATTCGTCTGGCTATGCACCGGTTTTTGTGAATATTTGACGTCAAATTAAAGACGTGTGTGATGTGTGTGGTGAATGATAATTAATTACATAGTTTATAATAAATAGTGGCCACATTTTCAGCCATAGTCAATTAAAAACTTTCATTCATCGCTTAAAAGAGCAAGAAAAATATATCAAAAAGCAAGACAGACCATCGAATATTCACACCCAATGCATTTGCTCGTCTCCATTTCCTATAAAAGAAAAATTATAATTTAATATTTTCAAAATCGCTAGCTAATGATTGTTGTGGGTTTTATACCTGTCCGGGTAATGCGTGGAAGAAAGATAGAAGTACAACAAAAAAATGAACCAATGTTAAGGGTTTTTATACGAAGATTTGTTGTATGTTGGTTGGATATTTCAAGTGGGTTATCAGCCCCCTATTGCGAGCTTAATAGCTGACAGCTTCTGCGCGGCTTGTTCAAAGAGGCCCTGCATCGGACTTGAACGGAGATGGAGGTATTAATAAGCTGCGGTTATTAGGTGGCAACTGGATGGGGTACCCGACGAACACGGTATTGTGTGTCGGGGTGACCTCCTGCAGTCTTCTACGGGTGATCCACGAC
The DNA here is from genome assembly GCA_958496175.1 of Sisyra terminalis. Taxonomy (NCBI): domain Eukaryota; kingdom Metazoa; phylum Arthropoda; class Insecta; order Neuroptera; family Sisyridae; genus Sisyra; species Sisyra terminalis. Next base: position 68,599,932 of record OY292274.1, on the reverse strand, counting down.
GATATTTGGCTGCCGGACTTGGGAAGATTGCGTACGGATAGTGCTGCCGCTACTGCCCCGACAATATATAATCATCGAGCCTAAGTAACTCGTTCACAATGAGGCATATTGTTCTCGAGGGGTCTTAATGTTCACTGTAATTAAATGTTAATTTTTATAGGTTAACTAATTACATTTTCATTGTCAGACCTGATTTTTTGTAATGTGGTTGAAGTTAAGAAATTATCGTTTTGGGCTTACTTTAATTGAATTATTCACGTGGCATTAAAATAAGTACATCCATGACCACATGGTGCAACATGGCCTCCTTCCATATCCGTTTATCAAATGTTAAGCCCGGTATGGTTCGGGGTTATTCTACTAATGGAATAAGATCGGGATGAATTAAACCGATTCATTTCAAACGAAAAACCTGGTCAGTAACACGTGAGATTACTTGAAAAATGAATAATTTTAGAAGAAAAACTCCTGGTTAGTAATTATAGATACCATTTCTTAATAAAATAACTGTAATTTCATCGTTTCAGCTATAAAATGGGTCCCAAAATTGTAAATTTTAAGTTACAAACTTTGATTTTTTATTTCCTATATACATGCACGTGGTTTTTGTGGCTTCCTTGAGACTCTAATTCGATCGAGTCGGAGAGAAGTCTCCAATTTTTATGACTCATTCAAGACGTTTTTAAAACCATTTTGACGATCGAAAAACCCAATGGCTCTAGATTCATCCGAAAATTGGCCTCCAACGCTCCTGCGGGAATCCATCTCTACAGCAGGGGAGTGAAGAAGTGCACTGTGATCCCTGAAGATGGAGTTAGACCCGACCAGTGGTGTTGCTACCTAGGGGCTAGGCGGGGCAGTGCCCCGGGGCCCTCGAATCCTTACCAGAAATCTCAATCGAACTGAACTTTTGGAAATTCAGTTGGAAGTTCACCAATTATGTAAGCAAATAATGAGCAAATATGGAGTGCTAGAATGCAACTTAACGGAAGTATTTACAGCAATGTTATTATTCTTTACAATTCCTGTCACTTTTGCAGCAGCTAAAAGGCCTTTTATCAAATTAAAAATAATAAAAAATTATTTAAGAAATAATATGGGCCAAACTCGACTCCGATATTTATCGCTAATAGCAATTGACAAACAAAACTGCATCAAGCCTGGATTTAAACCAAGTCATTGATCCTTTTTCGAAAACTAAAGCTAGGAAAAAATTACAAATATTATTGTTATTTAGTCAGTTGGTAGGCCCGAAATTTATATAATAAACCCTTGAATCTTCTCCTATTTCGTTTAATTAGCCAAACCTATACCTAGTATCAATTGAAATTTATGTTGTTATAGTTTAATATTTTTATTACCTGCCCTGCAGTGCACAAAAAAGAGCTTAAGTAGCTTAGCATTTTTAAAGTATTTGTATATTTCATATTTTTATTTGATAAAACCTAATCAGTGTACCTAATGCAGTGGGGCCCCATTTTTTAATGGGCCCTTGGTTACCTAGCTACGCCTCTGGACCCGACATTTAAATCTTAATTTGATAGCAAATTTGGAATTCCTCAAGCGAATATTGACTCGGTTAATCGAAAACAAAGTGGGCTTAAAAAAACCGTTGATGACCTCCGTTGGAGAAGGACATTGATCCTTGAGGTTGGTTTTATCTAAAGAGTTTAACTTATACGCCAATGAGAGGCCTTGTCACAGTTTAAAAGGATATAAGACATTATACGATGACGTAATAACAATTCGAGAATAAACCAAAGGTGAATATTTTGATACTGAAGACGAAATTGCCGATGGAGTTGTGCTAAGTAATAAAATTAACCACGGAAGAAGTTTCTGAATTCCCTTTTCAGTATACATGTGACAATGGTCGTACAAAAATTGAATAGAATGTCTGATGGTTTCTTCTTGAGATGAATTGAATATTGACCATATGTAGAAAGTCTAAATATTTAAAGCATAATTGGGAAGAAAGAAGACAATGTTTTATAAAAGCAGGGGTACAAGTAGTTTTTGTACATACCACTAACTCAACTTCTCATTTTCTATTCTGTTTTTAATTCAATTCGCGAATAAATCAGCCGTGATTAATAGGTAGCGACAAAAGATCAATTGAGGATTTAAACCAAGTCATTGATCCTTTTTCGAAAACTAAAGCTAGGAAAAAATTGCAAATATAATTGTTATTTAGTCAGTTGGTAGGCCCGACCTTTATATAATAAACCCTTGAATCTTCTCCTATTTCGTTTAATTAGCCAAACCTATACCTAGTATCAATTGAAATTAATGTTGTTATTGTTTAATATTTTTATTACCTGGCCTGCAGGGCACAAAAAAGAGCTTAAGTAGCTGAACATTTTTAAAGTATTTGTATATTTGATAAGACCTAATCAGTTTACATAGCAGTGGGGTCCCATTTTTAAATGGGCCCCAGGGCCCTTGGTTACCTAGCTTGGTTACCACTGCTTATTGGTATAATTATGCCACTTAATGTTTCTTTTTAACTTGTCCTTATAAAAGTAATCAGTATAAACAATCCTTTTATAGTTGTGGAGTTTAAGTGATTAAAGTCTCTGAAAATTCTTGGATATTATAGATTTTAGAATGGAAATTCTCATTTCTGATAATATTAGCTGTAACAAAACGGTATACACTTGAAAATATTGCACATTTACTCAATGCATTTGTCGTTATAAATATAGCAATGCGATTTTCCCAACCTTATGGGAAAGTGTATTGAAAAATCAATTACCTAAATGTCAAATGAAAGTATTACCTTTTTATTTGTTTTAGGTCGAAATGATTGATTATACCTTCATATGCCCACTGACAACAGTTCAAGTTGGATGTACAGTATAATAATAATAATAATAAGTAAATAATTAATTTCCGTAATTGATGTGCATTCCTGCGTAATATCTTCGATCAAAAAAATTTTCCATTATTATCATATTCATTTTGCTAAATGCAAAATTTTTTTGCCCGCAAATGTAATTACTTACGAGATTTTATTCTTGCGACAAAAAAATGTTTACCCACTGATATAATTTCACGATAAATTACAATTAGTTTACGTGGAAAAGCGTGTTGAAGTGAAACGTTTCGTTATTATCTCTATTAAATAAATGATAAAAATTATCGGGAAAAAAGTCAATATTTAAATTTATTGCTTGACACACTATTATTTATGACCATTATATGTTAATTAACATGATTGAATGGTAATTAATTATTTTATTAGAGCTGGATGTGGCTAATTCTTCATTGTAATTGCATTTTAATTAGTTTGGGTCACCGGTGGCTTTAATCAAATCAGATCGCTTGAGGAAAATTTCAGGGAAATTTTTTGCGAAAATTTTAAAGAAATGACCACAAATCTTAGGGGTAATCTTAGGTGGATCATAGTAATTACATAGCAAAAAGATGGAATGACAGAAAAAGCATTGGAGATGTTTATCCGGAATAATTGTATAATGCAAATTAGTACAAATTTAAATTTGAAATTATCATACATTTTTTTTCATCTTGTCCTTTTCACTCTTCAGACAGCGGCGTGCAAAAAAATTCAATGCTATTTTTGATTTTTTTTCCGATTAGGGATATGTACTTTGTGCTTTTTATTATAAAATGTTTAATTAACCCATATTTGCGCGTCATTTCTTGTATCAACAGTTGTAATTACTAATTATTGAACAATGTAAATTGTTATTCTTGAACTTAAATCGTTAGACTACTTTCCATTGGTTCTTCAACCTTTCTGGAAATATGCAAATTCTAAATTTATTTATTTTTAATGCAAATAACTTAATTTTAGATGAAATATTTGGCAGTCCCGTTTGTTTTGTTCTTGCCCAGGTAAGAAAGGGTTGATATTAAAAAAAGAAACAGGTATTAATCTTGGATGTGTTTTAGATGTGTTTCCGACATTCGAGGAAGTTTAGCACCAGAAACTTTTATGGAAAAGCAAAAGATAACTCCTATAATATTTAAGATCTTAGAAATCTCCGTTAAGGTGCATTGGAGTTGGTTGGACGCCAAAATCATCTCCTACGTATGTAGCCGTGATAACTCCTACGATTGTTGGAAGGTCAGCCATGTAAACAAGATACAACGGAGGTCCAAGGATAATACTTTGGGGCCCACCGGATCCAATGTTCGATTCTCGCCTCTCCCAGGTAAGAAAGGGTTGATATAAAAAAAGGAACAGGTATTAATCTTGGATGTGTTTTAGATGTGTTCCCGGCATTCGAGGAAGTTTAGCACCAGAAACTTTTATGGAAAAGCAAAAGATAAATCTTAAAATATTTGAGATCTTAGAGATTTCCGTTATGGCGTTTGCTGGACGCCAGGATCATCTTCTAATGTCATCAGCGTATGTAGCCAGGATAACTCCTACGATTGTTGGAAGGCCAACAATGTAAACAAGATACAACAGAGGTCCAAGAATAATACTTTGGGGCCCAAATTATAAGATTCTCGCCTTTCTCAGGTAAGAAAGGGTTGATATAAAAAAAAGGAACAGGTTTTAATCTTGGATATGTTTTAGATGTGTTCCCGGCATTCGAGGAAGTTTAGCACCAGAAACTTTTATGGATAACCAAAAGATAAATCTTAAAATATTTAAGATCTTAGAGATCACCGTTATGGCGTATTGTAGTTTGCTGGACTATTTAAGATCTTAGAGATCTCCGTTATGGCGTATTGTAGTTTGCTGGACGCCAGGATCATCTCCTAATGTCATCAGCGTATGTAGCCAGGATAACTTCTACGATTGTTGGAAGGTCAACCTTGTAAACAAGATACAACGGAGGTCCAAGGATAATACTTTGGGGTCCACCGGATCCAATGTTCGATTTTCGCCTCTCCCAGGTAAGAAAGGGTTTATATAAAAAAAAGGAACCGGTTTTAATCTTGGATATGTTTTAGATGTGTTTCCGGTATTCGAGGAAGTTTAGCACCAGAAACTTTTATGGATAACCAAAAGATAAATCTTAAAATATTTAAGATCTTAGAGATCTCCGTTATGGCGCTTGCTGGACGCCAGGATCATCTTCTAATGTTATCAGCGTACGTAGCCAGGATAAGTCCTACGATTGTTGGAAGGTCAGCCATGTAAACAAGATACAACGGAGGTCCAAGGATAATACTTTGGGGCCCACCGGATCCAATGTTCGATTCTCGCCTCTCCCAGGTAAGAAAGGGTTGATATAAAAAAAGGAACAGGTTTTAATCTTGGATGTGTTTTAGATGGGTTCCCGGCATTCGAGGAAGTTTAGCACCAGAAACTTTTATGGATAACCAAAAGATAAATCTTAAAATATTTAAGATCTTAGAGATCTCCGTTATGGCGTTTGCTGGACGCCAGGATCATCTTCTAATGTTATCAGCGTATGTAGCCAGGATAACTCCTACGATTGTTGGAAGGTCAACCATGTAAACAAGATACAACGGAGGTCCAAGGATACTACTTTGGGGCACACCGGATCCAATGTTCGACTTGGAAGATCTTTTCTTTTGGATACATCCATTACCAGTTCTTGGAGCTAAGAAATAAGTCTAAGAAATATCCAGGAAAGCAGTATTTTTTGTTCTCCAGTACATTTTGTATCGTGTGAATTTACTCAATTGTGGAGTGGAATTTCCGGAATCCAAACTGATAATCAGGGATGTAACATCTTCCATTGAACTCCAGAATAATTTTCGCAAGAAAATTTTCTCAAATTTTTAAACTTATCAGGCAATACGAAGGAACTTCCTCCTACCTCCCATTAAGCGGGTAAGTATTTGAGTCTTAAAATAGCACTGCATATAATTGGCAACCCTTGTTGTAGAAGGAAATTTGGAAAGCCCTAAGAAAAACGGATTGAAATGAAAGAATTTTTAAAAGAGGAAAGACCTATTCGGTTTAAACAACCTTATTAGTGAAAGACAATGCTGGCGAGAAGAATTTTACTATGAAGGAATATAAACCAATCGGAAAACTGAAAAAAAAATTTTGAAATCAGTATGGAATCCATTGATGAAAATATGTCTCCAATGTTCTTAAGAATTAAATGAAAAATCCACGAAAAAAACATTAATACCTTTGCTATATTACCAATTCGTAAGGACCTAGAAATGGCAATCATCAATGAGAAAATTCGATAATTCAGCGAAAAATACGTAGAAAATAATTCCTTTTCTACTTCAAATTGTAGAGAAGACCCAAAATTCCACGCATGAAATTTTCATTGAAACCATATAACGTTATAACCAACCACAATGGAAACGATAGTTAATAACAATTTACAAGCACATTTACAGCAATCTTCAGCCAGTTAATATTCCAACTAATAGATACTAATTAAGCACTAGTTACCAGTGAATTGCTTATTAACATTAATAATAATATTCTCTGTATTATAAAATCGACGTTAACTTCCACAATGAAAATGTATTCGTACGTTGATATTAATTCAATTCCCCTGGCAGAATTTCCCTCTGCAACATACACAAAACGTATAAGTTCTTTCCGCAAATATATCCTCCTCGTTGTATTAATTACAGTTGGATAGTATACAATATAATTATTAATTAAATGCGCTTATATAATTAGTCTGATTTTTCCGTATAGCATCTCAAAAGTGATATTTAAAATAATTACAATTTTAGCCAGATGAAATCAAGACAATGCAAAGACCGATGCAACTACATAGTCATTCTATGTATTTAAAACAGTGCATAACTATAAAATGTAAAATATGAAGAATATTAATTATTTTGTTGCACACACTGATGGATGAACGTGCATGCACAATAGTAATCACCCCTGCCACCACCGTCAACCGGTCATATCAATATATATACATATATTGTAATATGTAATAACCACCTATTTACTCATACGATTAAATCTGTTAATTAGAATTTTACTGTTACTAACTGAATTGAGCGTAATATGCTGATGGATTATTTGATTATACGTAACAATAAAATAATTTAAACATAATATTTCAAATCGAAAACGCTTCTTTTATGCATTGTGCAATGATAATACAAATGCATAGATACCTACGGGGAAAAGATGCACTTGTATGAAACATAAATAATGTAATGAAAATAATTGTTTGCATCATGAACGGAAATACTTACGTACCAATTAATTTTATTTAACATAATTTGCTAAAGGACAATCTTTTCTTACACATTGAAGTGTTGGAAAAAATGTTTCTCATGAAAAAATGTCAATTCATTTAACATTTGAAAACGAAAATTTGTCACTATTTACGGTACACTGCATTGGCTTGATTTGAATAATTTATGCAATTAACGGATCTTTGGTAAATTTATAAACTGAATTTGATTTCCTGAATTATTTATGTGAATTTAATTGCTTGTAATTTGTTATGTGAATTAACAATGGAATGAGGCAAATGGTAACCACTGCTCATCCATTAAACATTATTGAATATGCCTCAAAGAATCAGTGACTGGATATTTCGGGACATTAAGAAAATGCAGGTTTATTGACAAACCAGTACTAAACTTTTTGATTACACAATTCTCTTCTGCCACTTTGGAGGTCGATTTCAACCCTTAAACGTTGTTTGCTTTGGGAAAAATTTGCACAGCATGCACAGACGGACGTACACTTTCGATTGGCATCGTAAAAAAAAAAAAAATTTTCGTGAAAAATCAACGATGGTTAACCCACGGTTTTTTTTTTGGCTAAAAAATTTTTTGTTTCGAATTCGAAAAAGATTGATATATTATCGTTCTACACATTGTTACGAACCCGAAACTGCCTTTGGTTCGATAATCATCCCTTATATAACGATGGTACATGCAATTGCTGAAGAAGCCACGTTCGTCTCTCCCTCTTAGTGGGAAGTGTTCATCCCTTAAACCGCATTTTCATCCCTGAAAAGTGGTTTGTTTTGGAAAAAATTTGCACAGCATGCACAGATGGCCTTAAACTTTCGATTGGCATCATAAAAAAAAAATAAAAAAATTTGACCATTTTCGTGAAAAATCAACGATTGTTAACCCACGGTTTTTTTTGGCTAAAAAATTTTTTGTTTCGAATTCGAAAAAGATTGATATATTATCGTTCTACACATTGTTACGAACCCGAAACTGCCTTTGGTTCGATAATCATCCCTTATATAACGATGGTACATGCAATTGCTGAAGAAGCCACGTTCGTCTCTCCCTCTTAGTGGGAAGTGTTCATCCCTTAAACCGCATTTTCATCCCTGAAAAGTGGTTTGTTTTGGAAAAAATTTGCACAGCATGCACAGATGGCCTTAAACTCTCGATTGGCATCATAAAAAAAAATAAAAAAATTTGACCATTTTCGTGAAAAATCAACGATGGTTAACCCACGGTTTTTTTTGGCTAAAAAATTTTTTGTTTCGAATTCGAAAAAGATTGATATATTATCGTTCTACACATTGTTACGAACCCGAAACTGCCTTTGGTTCGATAATCATCCCTTATATAACGATGGTACATGCAATTGCTGAAGAAGCCACGTTCGTCTCTCCCTCTTAGTGGGAAGTGTTCATCCCTTAAACCGCATTTTCATCCCTGAAAAGTGGTTTGTTTTGGAAAAAATTTGCACAGCATGCACAGATGGCCTTAAACTTTCGATTGGCATCATAAAAAAAAATAAAAAAATTTGACCATTTTCGTGAAAAATCAACGATGGTTAACCCACGGTTTTTTTTGGCTAAAAAATTTTTTGTTTCGAATTCGAAAAAGATTGATATATTATCGTTCTACACATTGTTACGAACCCGAAACTGCCTTTGGTTCGATAATCATCCCTTATATAACGATGGTACATGCAATTGCTGAAGAAGCCACGTTCGTCTCTCCCTCTTAGTGGGAAGTGTTCATCCCTTAAACCGCATTTTCATCCCTGAAAAGTGGTTTGTTTTGGAAAAAATTTGCACAGCATGCACAGATGGCCTTAAACTTTCGATTGGCATCATAAAAAAAAATAAAAAAATTTGACCATTTTCGTGAAAAATCAACGATGGTTAACCCACGGTTTTCTTTGGCTAAAAAATTTTTTGTTTCGAATTCGAAAAAGATTGATATATTATCGTTCTACACATTGTTACGAACCCGAAACTGCCTTTGGTTCGATAATCATCCCTTATATAACGATGGTACATGCAATTGCTGAAGAAGCCACGTTCGTCTCTCCCTCTTAGTGGGAAGTGTTCATCCCTTAAACCGCATTTTCATCCCTGAAAAGTGGTTTGTTTTGGAAAAAATTTGCACAGCATGCACAGATGGCCTTAAACTTTCGATTGGCATCATAAAAAAAAATAAAAAAATTTGACCATTTTCGTGAAAAATCAACGATGGTTAACCCACGGTTTTCTTTGGCTAAAAAATTTTTGGTTTCGAATTCGAAAAAGATTGATATATTATCGTTCTACACATTGTTACGAACCCGAAACTGCCTTTGGTTCGATAATCATCCCTTATATAACGATGGTACATGCAATTGCTGAAGAAGCCACGTTCGTCTCTCCCTCTTAGTGGGAAGTGTTCATCCCTTAAACCGCATTTTCATCCCTGAAAAGTGGTTTGTTTTGGAAAAAATTTGCACAGCATGCACAGATGGCCTTAAACTTTCGATTGGCATCATAAAAAAAAATAAAAAAATTTGACCATTTTCGTGAAAAATCAACGATGGTTAACCCACGGTTTTTTTTGGCTAAAAAATTTTTTGTTTCGAATTCGAAAAAGATTGATATATTATCGTTCTACACATTGTTACGAACCCGAAACTGCCTTTGGTTCGATAATCATCCCTTATATAACGATGGTACATGCAATCGCTGAAGAAGCCACGTTCGTCTCTCCCTCTTAGTGGGAAGTGTTCATCCCTTAAACCGCATTTTCATCCCTGAAAAGTGGTTTTTTTTCGAAAAAATTTGCACAGCATGCACAGATGGCCTTAAACTTTCGATTGGCATCATAAAAAAAAATAAAAAAATTTGACCATTTTCGTGAAAAATCAACGATGGTTAACCCACGGTTTTTTTTGGCTAAAAAATTTTTTGTTTCGAATTCGAAAAAGATTGATATATTATCGTTCTACACATTGTTACGAACCCGAAACTGCCTTTGGTTCGATAATCATCCCTTATATAACGATGGTACATGCAATTGCTGAAGAAGCCACGTTCGTCTCTCCCTCTTAGTGGGAAGTGTTCATCCCTTAAACCGCATTTTCATCCCTGAAAAGTGGTTTGTTTTGGAAAAAATTTGCACAGCATGCACAGATGGCCTTAAACTCTCGATTGGCATCATAAAAAAAAATAAAAAAATTTGACCATTTTCGTGAAAAATCAACGATGGTTAACCCACGGTTTTTTTTGGCTAAAAAATTTTTTGTTTCGAATTCGAAAAAGATTGATATATTATCGTTCTACACATTGTTACGAACCCGAAACTGCCTTTGGTTCGATAATCATCCCTTATATAACGATGGTACATGCAATTGCTGAAGAAGCCACGTTCGTCTCTCCCTCTTAGTGGGAAGTGTTCATCCCTTAAACCGCATTTTCATCCCTGAAAAGTGGTTTGTTTTGGAAAAAATTTGCACAGCATGCACAGATGGCCTTAAACTTTCGATTGGCATCATAAAAAAATTTGACCATTTTCGTGAAAAATCAACGATGGTTAACCCACGGTTTTTTTTGGCTAAAAAATTTTTTTGTTTCGAATTCGAAAAAGATTGATATATTATCGTTCTACACATTGTTACGAACCCGAAACTGCCTTTGGTTCGATAATCATCCCTTATATAACGATGGTACATGCAATTGCTGAAGAAGCCACGTTCGTCTCTCCCTCTTAGTGGGAAGTGTTCATCCCTTAAACCGCATTTTCATCCCTGAAAAGTGGTTTGTTTTGGAAAAAATTTGCACAGCATGCACAGATGGCCTTAAACTCTCGATTGGCATCATAAAAAAAAATAAAAAAATTTGACCATTTTCGTGAAAAATCAACGATGGTTAACCCACGGTTTTTTTTGGCTAAAAAATTTTTTGTTTCGAATTCGAAAAAGATTGATATATTATCGTTCTACACATTGTTACGAACCCGAAACAGCCTTTGGTTCGATAATCATCCCTTATATAACGATGGTACATGCAATTGCTGAAGAAGCCACGTTCGTCTCTCCCTCTTAGTGGGAAGTGTTCATCCCTTAAACCGCATTTTCATCCCTGAAAAGTGGTTTTTTTTCGAAAAAATTTGCACAGCATGCACAGATGGCCTTAAACTTTCGATTGGCATCATAAAAAAAAATAAAAAAATTTGACCATTTTCGTGAAAAATCAACGATGGTTAACCCACGGTTTTTTTTGGCTAAAAAATTTTTTGTTTCGAATTCGAAAAAGATTGATATATTATCGTTCTACACATTGTTACGAACCCGAAACTGCCTTTGGTTCGATAATCATCCCTTATATAACGATGGTACATGCAATTGCTGAAGAAGCCACGTTCGTCTCTCCCTCTTAGTGGGAAGTGTTCATCCCTTAAACCGCATTTTCATCCCTGAAAAGTGGTTTGTTTTGGAAAAAATTTGCACAGCATGCACAGATGGCCTTAAACTCTCGATTGGCATCATAAAAAAAAATAAAAAAATTTGACCATTTTCGTGAAAAATCAACGATGGTTAACCCACGGTTTTTTTTGGCTAAAAAATTTTTTGTTTCGAATTCGAAAAAGATTGATATATTATCGTTCTACACATTGTTACGAACCCGAAACTGCCTTTGGTTCGATAATCATCCCTTATATAACGATGGTACATGCAATTGCTGAAGAAGCCACGTTCGTCTCTCCCTCTTAGTGGGAAGTGTTCATCCCTTAAACCGCATTTTCATCCCTGAAAAGTGGTTTGTTTTGGAAAAAATTTGCACAGCATGCACAGATGGCCTTAAACTCTCGATTGGCATCATAAAAAAAAATAAAAAAATTTGACCATTTTCGTGAAAAATCAACGATGGTTAACCCACGGTTTTTTTTGGCTAAAAAATTTTTTGTTTCGAATTCGAAAAAGATTGATATATTATCGTTCTACACATTGTTACGAACCCGAAACTGCCTTTGGTTCGATAATCATCCCTTATATAACGATGGTACATGCAATTGCTGAAGAAGCCACGTTCGTCTCTCCCTCTTAGTGGGAAGTGTTCATCCCTTAAACCGCATTTTCATCCCTGAAAAGTGGTTTGTTTTGGAAAAAATTTGCACAGCATGCACAGATGGCCTTAAACTTTCGATTGGCATCATAAAAAAAAATAAAAAAATTTGACCATTTTCGTGAAAAATCAACGATGGTTAACCCACGGTTTTTTTTGGCTAAAAATTTTTTTGTTTCGAATTCGAAAAGATTGCTATATTATCGTTCTACACATTGTTACGAACCCGAAACTGCCTTTGGTTCGATAATCATCCCTTATATAACGATGGTACATGCAATTGCTGAAGAAGCCACGTTCGTCTCTCCCTCTTAGTGGGAAGTGTTCATCCCTTAAACCGCATTTTCATCCCTGAAAAGTGGTTTGTTTTGGAAAAAATTTGCACAGCATGCACAGATGGCCTTAAACTTTCGATTGGCATCATAAAAAAAAATAAAAAAATTTGACCATTTTCGTGAAAAATCAACGATGGTTAACCCACGGTTTTTTTTGGCTAAAAAATTTTTTGTTTCGAATTCGAAAAAGATTGATATATTATCGTTCTACACATTGTTACGAACCCGAAACTGCCTTTGGTTCGATAATCATCCCTTATATAACGATGGTACATGCAATTGCTGAAGAAGCCACGTTCGTCTCTCCCTCTTAGTGGGAAGTGTTCATCCCTTAAACCGCATTTTCATCCCTGAAAAGTGGTTTGTTTTGGAAAAAATTTGCACAGCATGCACAGATGGCCTTAAACTTTCGATTGGCATCATAAAAAAAAATAAAAAAATTTGACCATTTTCGTGAAAAATCAACGATGGTTAACCCACGGTTTTTTTTGGCTAAAAAATTTTTTGTTTCGAATTCGAAAAAGATTGATATATTATCGTTCTACACATTGTTACGAACCCGAAACTGCCTTTGGTTCGATAATCATCCCTTATATAACGATGGTACATGCAATTGCTGAAGAAGCCACGTTCGTCTCTCCCTCTTAGTGGGAAGTGTTCATCCCTTAAACCGCATTTTCATCCCTGAAAAGTGGTTTGTTTTGGAAAAAATTTGCACAGCATGCACAGATGGCCTTAAACTTTCGATTGGCATCATAAAAAAAAATAAAAAAATTTGACCATTTTCGTGAAAAATCAACGATGGTTAACCCACGGTTTTTTTTGGCTAAAAAATTTTTTGTTTCGAATTCGAAAAAGATTGATATATTATCGTTCTACACATTGTTACGAACCCGAAACTGCCTTTGGTTCGATAATCATCCCTTATATAACGATGGTACATGCAATTGCTGAAGAAGCCACGTTCGTCTCTCCCTCTTAGTGGGAAGTGTTCATCCCTTAAACCGCATTTTCATCCCTGAAAAGTGGTTTGTTTTGGAAAAAATTTGCACAGCATGCACAGATGGCCTTAAACTTTCGATTGGCATCATAAAAAAAAATAAAAAAATTTGACCATTTTCGTGAAAAATCAACGATGGTTAACCCACGGTTTTTTTTGGCTAAAAAATTTTTTGTTTCGAATTCGAAAAAGATTGATATATTATCGTTCTACACATTGTTACGAACCCGAAACTGCCTTTGGTTCGATAATCATCCCTTATATAACGATGGTACATGCAATTGCTGAAGAAGCCACGTTCGTCTCTCCCTCTTAGTGGGAAGTGTTCATCCCTTAAACCGCATTTTCATCCCTGAAAAGTGGTTTGTTTTGGAAAAAATTTGCACAGCATGCACAGATGGCCTTAAACTCTCGATTGGCATCATAAAAAAAAATAAAAAAATTTGACCATTTTCGTGAAAAATCAACGATGGTTAACCCACGGTTTTTTTTGGCTAAAAAATTTTTTGTTTCGAATTCGAAAAAGATTGATATAATATCGTTCTACACATTGTTACGAACCCGAAACTGCCTTTGGTTCGATAATCATCCCTTATATAACGATGGTACATGCAATTGCTGAAGAAGCCACGTTCGTCTCTCCCTCTTAGTGGGAAGTGTTCATCCCTTAAACCGCATTTTCATCCCTGAAAAGTGGTTTGTTTTGGAAAAAATTTGCACAGCATGCACAGATGGCCTTAAACTTTCGATTGGCATCATAAAAAAAAATAAAAAAATTTGACCATTTTCGTGAAAAATCAACGATGGTTAACCCACGGTTTTTTTTGGCTAAAAAATTTTTTGTTTCGAATTCGAAAAAGATTGATATATTATCGTTCTACACATTGTTACGAACCCGAAACTGCCTTTGGTTCGATAATCATCCCTTATATAACGATGGTACATGCAATTGCTGAAGAAGCCACGTTCGTCTCTCCCTCTTAGTGGGAAGTGTTCATCCCTTAAACCGCATTTTCATCCCTGAAAAGTGGTTTGTTTTGGAAAAAATTTGCACAGCATGCACAGATGGCCTTAAACTTTCGATTGGCATCATAAAAAAAAATAAAAAAATTTGACCATTTTCGTGAAAAATCAACGATGGTTAACCCACGGTTTTTTTTGGCTAAAAAATTTTTTGTTTCGAATTCGAAAAAGATTGATATATTATCGTTCTACACATTGTTACGAACCCGAAACTGCCTTTGGTTCGATAATCATCCCTTATATAACGATGGTACATGCAATTGCTAAAGAAGCCACGTTCGTCTCTCCCTCTTAGTGGGAAGTGTTCATCCCTTAAACCGCATTTTCATCCCTGAAAAGTGGTTTGTTTTGGAAAAAATTTGCACAGCATGCACAGATGGCCTTAAACTTTCGATTGGCATCATAAAAAAAAATAAAAAAATTTGACCATTTTCGTGAAAAATCAACGATGGTTAACCCACGGTTTTTTTTGGCTAAAAAATTTTTTGTTTCGAATTCGAAAAAGATTGATATAATATCGTTCTACACATTGTTACGAACCCGAAACTGCCTTTGGTTCGATAATCATCCCTTATATAACGATGGTACATGCAATTGCTGAAGAAGCCACGTTCGTCTCTCCCTCTTAGTGGGAAGTGTTCATCCCTTAAACCGCATTTTCATCCCTGAAAAGTGGTTTGTTTTGGAAAAAATTTGCACAGCATGCACAGATGGCCTTAAACTCTCGATTGGCATCATAAAAAAAAATAAAAAAATTTGACCATTTTCGTGAAAAATCAACGATGGTTAACCCACGGTTTTTTTTGGCTAAAAAATTTTTTGTTTCGAATTCGAAAAAGATTGATATATTATCGTTCTACACATTGTTACGAACCCGAAACTGCCTTTGGTTCGATAATCATCCCTTATATAACGATGGTACATGCAATTGCTGAAGAAGCCACGTTCGTCTCTCCCTCTTAGTGGGAAGTGTTCATCCCTTAAACCGCATTTTCATCCCTGAAAAGTGGTTTGTTTTGGAAAAAATTTGCACAGCATGCACAGATGGCCTTAAACTTTCGATTGGCATCATAAAAAAAAATAAAAAAATTTGACCATTTTCGTGAAAAATCAACGATGGTTAACCCACGGTTTTTTTTGGCTAAAAAATTTTTTGTTTCGAATTCGAAAAAGATTGATATATTATCGTTCTACACATTGTTACGAACCCGAAACTGCCTTTGGTTCGATAATCATCCCTTATATAACGATGGTACATGCAATTGCTGAAGAAGCCACGTTCGTCTCTCCCTCTTAGTGGGAAGTGTTCATCCCTTAAACCGCATTTTCATCCCTGAAAAGTGGTTTGTTTTGGAAAAAATTTGCACAGCATGCACAGATGGCCTTAAACTTTCGATTGGCATCATAAAAAAAAATAAAAAAATTTGACCATTTTCGTGAAAAATCAACGATGGTTAACCCACGGTTTTTTTTGGCTAAAAAATTTTTTGTTTCGAATTCGAAAAAGATTGATATATTATCGTTCTACACATTGTTACGAACCCGAAACTGCCTTTGGTTCGATAATCATCCCTTATATAACGATGGTACATGCAATTGCTGAAGAAGCCACGTTCGTCTCTCCCTCTTAGTGGGAAGTGTTCATCCCTTAAACCGCATTTTCATCCCTGAAAAGTGGTTTGTTTTGGAAAAAATTTGCACAGCATGCACAGATGGCCTTAAACTCTCGATTGGCATCATAAAAAAAAATAAAAAAATTTGACCATTTTCGTGAAAAATCAACGATGGTTAACCCACGGTTTTTTTTGGCTAAAAAATTTTTTGTTTCGAATTCGAAAAAGATTGTTATATTATCGTTCTACACATTGTTACGAACCCGAAACTGCCTTTGGTTCGATAATCATCCCTTATATAACGATGGTACATGCAATTGCTGAAGAAGCCACGTTCGTCTCTCCCTCTTAGTGGGAAGTGTTCATCCCTTAAACCGCATTTTCATCCCTGAAAAGTGGTTTGTTTTGGAAAAAATTTGCACAGCATGCACAGATGGCCTTAAACTTTCGATTGGCATCATAAAAAAAAATAAAAAAATTTGACCATTTTCGTGAAAAATCAACGATGGTTAACCCACGGTTTTTTTTGGCTAAAAAATTTTTTGTTTCGAATTCGAAAAAGATTGATATATTATCGTTCTACACATTGTTACGAACCCGAAACTGCCTTTGGTTCGATAATCATCCCTTATATAACGATGGTACATGCAATTGCTGAAGAAGCCACGTTCGTCTCTCCCTCTTAGTGGGAAGTGTTCATCCCTTAAACCGCATTTTCATCCCTGAAAAGTGGTTTGTTTTGGAAAAAATTTGCACAGCATGCACAGATGGCCTTAAACTTTCGATTGGCATCATAAAAAAAAATAAAAAAATTTGACCATTTTCGTGAAAAATCAACGATGGTTAACCCACGGTTTTTTTTGGCTAAAAAATTTTTTGTTTCGAATTCGAAAAAGATTGATATATTATCGTTCTACACATTGTTACGAACCCGAAACTGCCTTTGGTTCGATAATCATCCCTTATATAACGATGGTACATGCAATTGCTGAAGAAGCCACGTTCGTCTCTCCCTCTTAGTGGGAAGTGTTCATCCCTTAAACCGCATTTTCATCCCTGAAAAGTGGTTTGTTTTGGAAAAAATTTGCACAGCATGCACAGATGGCCTTAAACTCTCGATTGGCATCATAAAAAAAAATAAAAAAATTTGACCATTTTCGTGAAAAATCAACGATGGTTAACCCACGGTTTTTTTTGGCTAAAAAATTTTTTGTTTCGAATTCGAAAAAGATTGATATAATATCGTTCTACACATTGTTACGAACCCGAAACTGCCTTTGGTTCGATAATCATCCCTTATATAACGATGGTACATGCAATTGCTGAAGAAGCCACGTTCGTCTCTCCCTCTTAGTGGGAAGTGTTCATCCCTTAAACCGCATTTTCATCCCTGAAAAGTGGTTTGTTTTGGAAAAAATTTGCACAGCATGCACAGATGGCCTTAAACTTTCGATTGGCATCATAAAAAAAAATAAAAAAATTTGACCATTTTCGTGAAAAATCAACGATGGTTAACCCACGGTTTTTTTTGGCTAAAAAATTTTTTGTTTCGAATTCGAAAAAGATTGATATAATATCGTTCTACACATTGTTACGAACCCGAAACTGCCTTTGGTTCGATAATCATCCCTTATATAACGATGGTACATGCAATTGCTGAAGAAGCCACGTTCGTCTCTCCCTCTTAGTGGGAAGTGTTCATCCCTTAAACCGCATTTTCATCCCTGAAAAGTGGTTTGTTTTGGAAAAAATTTGCACAGCATGCACAGATGGCCTTAAACTTTCGATTGGCATCATAAAAAAAAATAAAAAAATTTGACCATTTTCGTGAAAAATCAACGATGGTTAACCCACGGTTTTTTTTGGCTAAAAAATTTTTTGTTTCGAATTCGAAAAAGATTGATATATTATCGTTCTACACATTGTTACGAACCCGAAACTGCCTTTGGTTCGATAATCATCCCTTATATAACGATGGTACATGCAATTGCTAAAGAAGCCACGTTCGTCTCTCCCTCTTAGTGGGAAGTGTTCATCCCTTAAACCGCATTTTCATCCCTGAAAAGTGGTTTGTTTTGGAAAAAATTTGCACAGCATGCACAGATGGCCTTAAACTTTCGATTGGCATCATAAAAAAAAATAAAAAAATTTGACCATTTTCGTGAAAAGTCAACGATGGTTAACCCACGGTTTTTTTTGGCTAAAAAATTTTTTGTTTCGAATTCGAAAAAGATTGATATATTATCGTTCTACACATTGTTACGAACCCGAAACTGCCTTTGGTTCGATAATCATCCCTTATATAACGATGGTACATGCAATTGCTAAAGAAGCCACGTTCGTCTCTCCCTCTTAGTGGGAAGTGTTCATCCCTTAAACCGCATTTTCATCCCTGAAAAGTGGTTTGTTTTGGAAAAAATTTGCACAGCATGCACAGATGGCCTTAAACTTTCGATTGGCATCATAAAAAAAAATAAAAAAATTTGACCATTTTCGTGAAAAGTCAACGATGGTTAACCCACGGTTTTTTTTGGCTAAAAAATTTTTTGTTTCGAATTCGAAAAAGATTGATATATTATCGTTCTACACATTGTTACGAACCCGAAACTGCCTTTGGTTCGATAATCATCCCTTATATAACGATGGTACATGCAATTGCTGAAGAAGCCACGTTCGTCTCTCCCTCTTAGTGGGAAGTGTTCATCCCTTAAACCGCATTTTCATCCCTGAAAAGTGGTTTGTTTTGGAAAAAATTTGCACAGCATGCACAGATGGCCTTAAACTCTCGATTGGCATCATAAAAAAAAATAAAAAAATTTGACCATTTTCGTGAAAAATCAACGATGGTTAACCCACGGTTTTTTTTGGCTAAAAAATTTTTTGTTTCGAATTCGAAAAAGATTGATATATTATCGTTCTACACATTGTTACGAACCCGAAACTGCCTTTGGTTCGATAATCATCCCTTATATAACGATGGTACATGCAATTGCTAAAGAAGCCACGTTCGTCTCTCCCTCTTAGTGGGAAGTGTTCATCCCTTAAACCGCATTTTCATCCCTGAAAAGTGGTTTGTTTTGGAAAAAATTTGCACAGCATGCACAGATGGCCTTAAACTTTCGATTGGCATCATAAAAAAAAATAAAAAAATTTGACCATTTTCGTGAAAAATCAACGATTGTTAACCCACGGTTTTTTTTGGCTAAAAAATTTTTTGTTTCGAATTCGAAAAAGATTGATATATTATCGTTCTACACATTGTTACGAACCCGAAACTGCCTTTGGTTCGATAATCATCCCTTATATAACGATGGTACATGCAATTGCTGAAGAAGCCACGTTCGTCTCTCCCTCTTAGTGGGAAGTGTTCATCCCTTAAACCGCATTTTCATCCCTGAAAAGTGGTTTGTTTTGGAAAAAATTTGCACAGCATGCACAGATGGCCTTAAACTCTCGATTGGCATCATAAAAAAAAATAAAAAAATTTGACCATTTTCGTGAAAAATCAACGATGGTTAACCCACGGTTTTTTTTGGCTAAAAAATTTTTTGTTTCGAATTCGAAAAAGATTGATATATTATCGTTCTACACATTGTTACGAACCCGAAACTGCCTTTGGTTCGATAATCATCCCTTATATAACGATGGTACATGCAATTGCTGAAGAAGCCACGTTCGTCTCTCCCTCTTAGTGGGAAGTGTTCATCCCTTAAACCGCATTTTCATCCCTGAAAAGTGGTTTGTTTTGGAAAAAATTTGCACAGCATGCACAGATGGCCTTAAACTTTCGATTGGCATCATAAAAAAAAATAAAAAAATTTGACCATTTTCGTGAAAAGTCAACGATGGTTAACCCACGGTTTTTTTTGGCTAAAAAATTTTTTGTTTCGAATTCGAAAAAGATTGATATATTATCGTTCTACACATTGTTACGAACCCGAAACTGCCTTTGGTTCGATAATCATCCCTTATATAACGATGGTACATGCAATTGCTAAAGAAGCCACGTTCGTCTCTCCCTCTTAGTGGGAAGTGTTCATCCCTTAAACCGCATTTTCATCCCTGAAAAGTGGTTTGTTTTGGAAAAAATTTGCACAGCATGCACAGATGGCCTTAAACTTTCGATTGGCATCATAAAAAAAAATAAAAAAATTTGACCATTTTCGTGAAAAGTCAACGATGGTTAACCCACGGTTTTTTTTGGCTAAAAAATTTTTTGTTTCGAATTCGAAAAAGATTGATATATTATCGTTCTACACATTGTTACGAACCCGAAACTGCCTTTGGTTCGATAATCATCCCTTATATAACGATGGTACATGCAATTGCTGAAGAAGCCACGTTCGTCTCTCCCTCTTAGTGGGAAGTGTTCATCCCTTAAACCGCATTTTCATCCCTGAAAAGTGGTTTGTTTTGGAAAAAATTTGCACAGCATGCACAGATGGCCTTAAACTCTCGATTGGCATCATAAAAAAAAATAAAAAAATTTGACCATTTTCGTGAAAAATCAACGATGGTTAACCCACGGTTTTTTTTGGCTAAAAAATTTTTTGTTTCGAATTCGAAAAAGATTGATATATTATCGTTCTACACATTGTTACGAACCCGAAACTGCCTTTGGTTCGATAATCATCCCTTATATAACGATGGTACATGCAATTGCTAAAGAAGCCACGTTCGTCTCTCCCTCTTAGTGGGAAGTGTTCATCCCTTAAACCGCATTTTCATCCCTGAAAAGTGGTTTGTTTTGGAAAAAATTTGCACAGCATGCACAGATGGCCTTAAACTTTCGATTGGCATCATAAAAAAAAATAAAAAAATTTGACCATTTTCGTGAAAAATCAACGATTGTTAACCCACGGTTTTTTTTGGCTAAAAAATTTTTTGTTTCGAATTCGAAAAAGATTGATATATTATCGTTCTACACATTGTTACGAACCCGAAACTGCCTTTGGTTCGATAATCATCCCTTATATAACGATGGTACATGCAATTGCTGAAGAAGCCACGTTCGTCTCTCCCTCTTAGTGGGAAGTGTTCATCCCTTAAACCGCATTTTCATCCCTGAAAAGTGGTTTGTTTTGGAAAAAATTTGCACAGCATGCACAGATGGCCTTAAACTCTCGATTGGCATCATAAAAAAAAATAAAAAAATTTGACCATTTTCGTGAAAAATCAACGATGGTTAACCCACGGTTTTTTTTGGCTAAAAAATTTTTTGTTTCGAATTCGAAAAAGATTGATATATTATCGTTCTACACATTGTTACGAACCCGAAACTGCCTTTGGTTCGATAATCATCCCTTATATAACGATGGTACATGCAATTGCTGAAGAAGCCACGTTCGTCTCTCCCTCTTAGTGGGAAGTGTTCATCCCTTAAACCGCATTTTCATCCCTGAAAAGTGGTTTGTTTTGGAAAAAATTTGCACAGCATGCACAGATGGCCTTAAACTTTCGATTGGCATCATAAAAAAAAATAAAAAAATTTGACCATTTTCGTGAAAAATCAACGATGGTTAACCCACGGTTTTTTTTGGCTAAAAAATTTTTTGTTTCGAATTCGAAAAAGATTGATATAATATCGTTCTACACATTGTTACGAACCCGAAACTGCCTTTGGTTCGATAATCATCCCTTATATAACGATGGTACATGCAATTGCTGAAGAAGCCACGTTCGTCTCTCCCTCTTAGTGGGAAGTGTTCATCCCTTAAACCGCATTTTCATCCCTGAAAAGTGGTTTGTTTTGGAAAAAATTTGCACAGCATGCACAGATGGCCTTAAACTCTCGATTGGCATCATAAAAAAAAATAAAAAAATTTGACCATTTTCGTGAAAAATCAACGATGGTTAACCCACGGTTTTTTTTGGCTAAAAAATTTTTTGTTTCGAATTCGAAAAAGATTGATATATTATCGTTCTACACATTGTTACGAACCCGAAACTGCCTTTGGTTCGATAATCATCCCTTATATAACGATGGTACATGCAATTGCTGAAGAAGCCACGTTCGTCTCTCCCTCTTAGTGGGAAGTGTTCATCCCTTAAACCGCATTTTCATCCCTGAAAAGTGGTTTGTTTTGGAAAAAATTTGCACAGCATGCACAGATGGCCTTAAACTTTCGATTGGCATCATAAAAAAAAATAAAAAAATTTGACCATTTTCGTGAAAAATCAACGATGGTTAACCCACGGTTTTTTTTGGCTAAAAAATTTTTTGTTTCGAATTCGAAAAAGATTGATATAATATCGTTCTACACATTGTTACGAACCCGAAACTGCCTTTGGTTCGATAATCATCCCTTATATAACGATGGTACATGCAATTGCTGAAGAAGCCACGTTCGTCTCTCCCTCTTAGTGGGAAGTGTTCATCCCTTAAACCGCATTTTCATCCCTGAAAAGTGGTTTGTTTTGGAAAAAATTTGCACAGCATGCACAGATGGCCTTAAACTCTCGATTGGCATCATAAAAAAAAATAAAAAAATTTGACCATTTTCGTGAAAAATCAACGATGGTTAACCCACGGTTTTTTTTGGCTAAAAAATTTTTTGTTTCGAATTCGAAAAAGATTGATATATTATCGTTCTACACATTGTTACGAACCCGAAACTGCCTTTGGTTCGATAATCATCCCTTATATAACGATGGTACATGCAATTGCTGAAGAAGCCACGTTCGTCTCTCCCTCTTAGTGGGAAGTGTTCATCCCTTAAACCGCATTTTCATCCCTGAAAAGTGGTTTGTTTTGGAAAAAATTTGCACAGCATGCACAGATGGCCTTAAACTTTCGATTGGCATCATAAAAAAAAATAAAAAAATTTGACCATTTTCGTGAAAAATCAACGATGGTTAACCCACGGTTTTTTTTGGCTAAAAAATTTTTTGTTTCGAATTCGAAAAAGATTGATATAATATCGTTCTACACATTGTTACGAACCCGAAACTGCCTTTGGTTCGATAATCATCCCTTATATAACGATGGTACATGCAATTGCTGAAGAAGCCACGTTCGTCTCTCCCTCTTAGTGGGAAGTGTTCATCCCTTAAACCGCATTTTCATCCCTGAAAAGTGGTTTGTTTTGGAAAAAATTTGCACAGCATGCACAGATGGCCTTAAACTCTCGATTGGCATCATAAAAAAAAATAAAAAAATTTGACCATTTTCGTGAAAAATCAACGATGGTTAACCCACGGTTTTTTTTGGCTAAAAAATTTTTTGTTTCGAATTCGAAAAAGATTGATATATTATCGTTCTACACATTGTTACGAACCCGAAACTGCCTTTGGTTCGATAATCATCCCTTATATAACGATGGTACATGCAATTGCTGAAGAAGCCACGTTCGTCTCTCCCTCTTAGTGGGAAGTGTTCATCCCTTAAACCGCATTTTCATCCCTGAAAAGTGGTTTGTTTTGGAAAAAATTTGCACAGCATGCACAGATGGCCTTAAACTTTCGATTGGCATCATAAAAAAAAATAAAAAAATTTGACCATTTTCGTGAAAAATCAACGATGGTTAACCCACGGTTTTTTTTGGCTAAAAAATTTTTTGTTTCGAATTCGAAAAAGATTGATATAATATCGTTCTACACATTGTTACGAACCCGAAACTGCCTTTGGTTCGATAATCATCCCTTATATAACGATGGTACATGCAATTGCTGAAGAAGCCACGTTCGTCTCTCCCTCTTAGTGGGAAGTGTTCATCCCTTAAACCGCATTTTCATCCCTGAAAAGTGGTTTGTTTTGGAAAAAATTTGCACAGCATGCACAGATGGCCTTAAACTTTCGATTGGCATCATAAAAAAAAATAAAAAAATTTGACCATTTTCGTGAAAAATCAACGATGGTTAACCCACGGTTTTTTTTGGCTAAAAAATTTTTTGTTTCGAATTCGAAAAAGATTGATATAATATCGTTCTACACATTGTTACGAACCCGAAACTGCCTTTGGTTCGATAATCATCCCTTATATAACGATGGTACATGCAATTGCTGAAGAAGCCACGTTCGTCTCTCCCTCTTAGTGGGAAGTGTTCATCCCTTAAACCGCATTTTCATCCCTGAAAAGTGGTTTGTTTTGGAAAAAATTTGCACAGCATGCACAGATGGCCTTAAACTCTCGATTGGCATCATAAAAAAAAATAAAAAAATTTGACCATTTTCGTGAAAAATCAACGATGGTTAACCCACGGTTTTTTTTGGCTAAAAAATTTTTTGTTTCGAATTCGAAAAAGATTGATATATTATCGTTCTACACATTGTTACGAACCCGAAACTGCCTTTGGTTCGATAATCATCCCTTATATAACGATGGTACATGCAATTGCTGAAGAAGCCACGTTCGTCTCTCCCTCTTAGTGGGAAGTGTTCATCCCTTAAACCGCATTTTCATCCCTGAAAAGTGGTTTGTTTTGGAAAAAATTTGCACAGCATGCACAGATGGCCTTAAACTTTCGATTGGCATCATAAAAAAAAATAAAAAAATTTGACCATTTTCGTGAAAAATCAACGATGGTTAACCCACGGTTTTTTTTGGCTAAAAAATTTTTTGTTTCGAATTCGAAAAAGATTGATATAATATCGTTCTACACATTGTTACGAACCCGAAACTGCCTTTGGTTCGATAATCATCCCTTATATAACGATGGTACATGCAATTGCTGAAGAAGCCACGTTCGTCTCTCCCTCTTAGTGGGAAGTGTTCATCCCTTAAACCGCATTTTCATCCCTGAAAAGTGGTTTGTTTTGGAAAAAATTTGCACAGCATGCACAGATGGCCTTAAACTTTCGATTGGCATCATAAAAAAAAATAAAAAAATTTGACCATTTTCGTGAAAAATCAACGATGGTTAACCCACGGTTTTTTTTGGCTAAAAAATTTTTTGTTTCGAATTCGAAAAAGATTGATATAATATCGTTCTACACATTGTTACGAACCCGAAACTGCCTTTGGTTCGATAATCATCCCTTATATAACGATGGTACATGCAATTGCTGAAGAAGCCACGTTCGTCTCTCCCTCTTAGTGGGAAGTGTTCATCCCTTAAACCGCATTTTCATCCCTGAAAAGTGGTTTGTTTTGGAAAAAATTTGCACAGCATGCACAGATGGCCTTAAACTTTCGATTGGCATCATAAAAAAAAATAAAAAAATTTGACCATTTTCGTGAAAAATCAACGATGGTTAACCCACGGTTTTTTTTGGCTAAAAAATATTTTGTTTCGAATTCGAAAAAGATTGATATATTATCGTTCTACACATTGTTACGAACCCGAAACTGCCTTTGGTTCGATAATCATCCCTTATATAACGATGGTACATGCAATTGCTAAAGAAGCCACGTTCGTCTCTCCCTCTTAGTGGGAAGTGTTCATCCCTTAAACCGCATTTTCATCCCTGAAAAGTGGTATGTTTTGGAAAAAATTTGCACAGCATGCACAGATGGCCTTAAACTTTCGATTGGCATCATAAAAAAAAATAAAAAAATTTGACCATTTTCGTGAAAAGTCAACGATGGTTAACCCACGGTTTTTTTTGGCTAAAAAATTTTTTGTTTCGAATTCGAAAAAGATTGATATATTATCGTTCTACACATTGTTACGAACCCGAAACTGCCTTTGGTTCGATAATCATCCCTTATATAACGATGGTACATGCAATTGCTGAAGAAGCCACGTTCGTCTCTCCCTCTTAGTGGGAAGTGTTCATCCCTTAAACCGCATTTTCATCCCTGAAAAGTGGTTTGTTTTGGAAAAAATTTGCACAGCATGCACAGATGGCCTTAAACTCTCGATTGGCATCATAAAAAAAAATAAAAAAATTTGACCATTTTCGTGAAAAATCAACGATGGTTAACCCACGGTTTTTTTTGGCTAAAAAATTTTTTGTTTCGAATTCGAAAAAGATTGATATATTATCGTTCTACACATTGTTACGAACCCGAAACTGCCTTTGGTTCGATAATCATCCCTTATATAACGATGGTACATGCAATTGCTGAAGAAGCCACGTTCGTCTCTCCCTCTTAGTGGGAAGTGTTCATCCCTTAAACCGCATTTTCATCCCTGAAAAGTGGTTTGTTTTGGAAAAAATTTGCACAGCATGCACAGATGGCCTTAAACTTTCGATTGGCATCATAAAAAAAAATAAAAAAATTTGACCATTTTCGTGAAAAATCAACGATTGTTAACCCACGGTTTTTTTTGGCTAAAAAATTTTTTGTTTCGAATTCGAAAAAGATTGATATATTATCGTTCTACACATTGTTACGAACCCGAAACTGCCTTTGGTTCGATAATCATCCCTTATATAACGATGGTACATGCAATTGCTAAAGAAGCCACGTTCGTCTCTCCCTCTTAGTGGGAAGTGTTCATCCCTTAAACCGCATTTTCATCCCTGAAAAGTGGTTTGTTTTGGAAAAAATTTGCACAGCATGCACAGATGGCCTTAAACTCTCGATTGGCATCATAAAAAAAAATAAAAAAATTTGACCATTTTCGTGAAAAATCAACGATGGTTAACCCACGGTTTTTTTTGGCTAAAAAATTTTTTGTTTCGAATTCGAAAAAGATTGATATATTATCGTTCTACACATTGTTACGAACCCGAAACTGCCTTTGGTTCGATAATCATCCCTTATATAACGATGGTACATGCAATTGCTGAAGAAGCCACGTTCGTCTCTCCCTCTTAGTGGGAAGTGTTCATCCCTTAAACCGCATTTTCATCCCTGAAAAGTGGTTTGTTTTGGAAAAAATTTGCACAGCATGCACAGATGGCCTTAAACTCTCGATTGGCATCATAAAAAAAAATAAAAAAATTTGACCATTTTCGTGAAAAATCAACGATGGTTAACCCACGGTTTTTTTTGGCTAAAAAATTTTTTGTTTCGAATTCGAAAAAGATTGATATATTATCGTTCTACACATTGTTACGAACCCGAAACTGCCTTTGGTTCGATAATCATCCCTTATATAACGATGGTACATGCAATTGCTGAAGAAGCCACGTTCGTCTCTCCCTCTTAGTGGGAAGTGTTCATCCCTTAAACCGCATTTTCATCCCTGAAAAGTGGTTTGTTTTGGAAAAAATTTGCACAGCATGCACAGATGGCCTTAAACTTTCGATTGGCATCATAAAAAAAAATAAAAAAATTTGACCATTTTCGTGAAAAATCAACGATGGTTAACCCACGGTTTTTTTTGGCTAAAAAATTTTTTGTTTCGAATTCGAAAAAGATTGATATAATATCGTTCTACACATTGTTACGAACCCGAAACTGCCTTTGGTTCGATAATCATCCCTTATATAACGATGGTACATGCAATTGCTGAAGAAGCCACGTTCGTCTCTCCCTCTTAGTGGGAAGTGTTCATCCCTTAAACCGCATTTTCATCCCTGAAAAGTGGTTTGTTTTGGAAAAAATTTGCACAGCATGCACAGATGGCCTTAAACTTTCGATTGGCATCATAAAAAAAAATAAAAAAATTTGACCATTTTCGTGAAAAATCAACGATGGTTAACCCACGGTTTTTTTTGGCTAAAAAATTTTTTGTTTCGAATTCGAAAAAGATTGATATATTATCGTTCTACACATTGTTACGAACCCGAAACTGCCTTTGGTTCGATAATCATCCCTTATATAACGATGGTACATGCAATTGCTAAAGAAGCCACGTTCGTCTCTCCCTCTTAGTGGGAAGTGTTCATCCCTTAAACCGCATTTTCATCCCTGAAAAGTGGTTTGTTTTGGAAAAAATTTGCACAGCATGCACAGATGGCCTTAAACTTTCGATTGGCATCATAAAAAAAAATAAAAAAATTTGACCATTTTCGTGAAAAGTCAACGATGGTTAACCCACGGTTTTTTTTGGCTAAAAAATTTTTTGTTTCGAATTCGAAAAAGATTGATATATTATCGTTCTACACATTGTTACGAACCCGAAACTGCCTTTGGTTCGATAATCATCCCTTATATAACGATGGTACATGCAATTGCTGAAGAAGCCACGTTCGTCTCTCCCTCTTAGTGGGAAGTGTTCATCCCTTAAACCGCATTTTCATCCCTGAAAAGTGGTTTGTTTTGGAAAAAATTTGCACAGCATGCACAGATGGCCTTAAACTCTCGATTGGCATCATAAAAAAAAATAAAAAAATTTGACCATTTTCGTGAAAAATCAACGATGGTTAACCCACGGTTTTTTTTGGCTAAAAAATTTTTTGTTTCGAATTCGAAAAAGATTGATATATTATCGTTCTACACATTGTTACGAACCCGAAACTGCCTTTGGTTCGATAATCATCCCTTATATAACGATGGTACATGCAATTGCTGAAGAAGCCACGTTCGTCTCTCCCTCTTAGTGGGAAGTGTTCATCCCTTAAACCGCATTTTCATCCCTGAAAAGTGGTTTGTTTTGGAAAAAATTTGCACAGCATGCACAGATGGCCTTAAACTTTCGATTGGCATCATAAAAAAAAATAAAAAAATTTGACCATTTTCGTGAAAAATCAACGATTGTTAACCCACGGTTTTTTTTGGCTAAAAAATTTTTTGTTTCGAATTCGAAAAAGATTGATATATTATCGTTCTACACATTGTTACGAACCCGAAACTGCCTTTGGTTCGATAATCATCCCTTATATAACGATGGTACATGCAATTGCTGAAGAAGCCACGTTCGTCTCTCCCTCTTAGTGGGAAGTGTTCATCCCTTAAACCGCATTTTCATCCCTGAAAAGTGGTTTGTTTTGGAAAAAATTTGCACAGCATGCACAGATGGCCTTAAACTCTCGATTGGCATCATAAAAAAAAATAAAAAAATTTGACCATTTTCGTGAAAAATCAACGATGGTTAACCCACGGTTTTTTTTGGCTAAAAAATTTTTTGTTTCGAATTCGAAAAAGATTGATATATTATCGTTCTACACATTGTTACGAACCCGAAACTGCCTTTGGTTCGATAATCATCCCT
This sequence comes from Sisyra terminalis, assembly GCA_958496175.1. NCBI lineage: Eukaryota > Metazoa > Arthropoda > Insecta > Neuroptera > Sisyridae > Sisyra > Sisyra terminalis. Next base: position 68,570,756 of record OY292274.1, on the reverse strand, counting down.
TATATAACGATGGTACATGCAATTGCTGAAGAAGCCACGTTCGTCTCTCCCTCTTAGTGGGAAGTGTTCATCCCTTAAACCGCATTTTCATCCCTGAAAAGTGGTTTGTTTTGGAAAAAATTTGCACAGCATGCACAGATGGCCTTAAACTTTCGATTGGCATCATAAAAAAAAATAAAAAAATTTGACCATTTTCGTGAAAAATCAACGATGGTTAACCCACGGTTTTTTTTGGCTAAAAAATTTTTTGTTTCGAATTCGAAAAAGATTGATATATTATCGTTCTACACATTGTTACGAACCCGAAACTGCCTTTGGTTCGATAATCATCCCTTATATAACGATGGTACATGCAATTGCTGAAGAAGCCACGTTCGTCTCTCCCTCTTAGTGGGAAGTGTTCATCCCTTAAACCGCATTTTCATCCCTGAAAAGTGGTTTGTTTTGGAAAAAATTTGCACAGCATGCACAGATGGCCTTAAACTTTCGATTGGCATCATAAAAAAAAATAAAAAAATTTGACCATTTTCGTGAAAAATCAACGATTGTTAACCCACGGTTTTTTTTGGCTAAAAAATTTTTTGTTTCGAATTCGAAAAAGATTGATATATTATCGTTCTACACATTGTTACGAACCCGAAACTGCCTTTGGTTCGATAATCATCCCTTATATAACGATGGTACATGCAATTGCTGAAGAAGCCACGTTCGTCTCTCCCTCTTAGTGGGAAGTGTTCATCCCTTAAACCGCATTTTCATCCCTGAAAAGTGGTTTGTTTTGGAAAAAATTTGCACAGCATGCACAGATGGCCTTAAACTCTCGATTGGCATCATAAAAAAAAATAAAAAAATTTGACCATTTTCGTGAAAAATCAACGATGGTTAACCCACGGTTTTTTTTGGCTAAAAAATTTTTTGTTTCGAATTCGAAAAAGATTGATATATTATCGTTCTACACATTGTTACGAACCCGAAACTGCCTTTGGTTCGATAATCATCCCTTATATAACGATGGTACATGCAATTGCTGAAGAAGCCACGTTCGTCTCTCCCTCTTAGTGGGAAGTGTTCATCCCTTAAACCGCATTTTCATCCCTGAAAAGTGGTTTGTTTTGGAAAAAATTTGCACAGCATGCACAGATGGCCTTAAACTTTCGATTGGCATCATAAAAAAAAATAAAAAAATTTGACCATTTTCGTGAAAAATCAACGATTGTTAACCCACGGTTTTTTTTGGCTAAAAAATTTTTTGTTTCGAATTCGAAAAAGATTGATATATTATCGTTCTACACATTGTTACGAACCCGAAACTGCCTTTGGTTCGATAATCATCCCTTATATAACGATGGTACATGCAATTGCTGAAGAAGCCACGTTCGTCTCTCCCTCTTAGTGGGAAGTGTTCATCCCTTAAACCGCATTTTCATCCCTGAAAAGTGGTTTGTTTTGGAAAAAATTTGCACAGCATGCACAGATGGCCTTAAACTCTCGATTGGCATCATAAAAAAAAATAAAAAAATTTGACCATTTTCGTGAAAAATCAACGATGGTTAACCCACGGTTTTTTTTGGCTAAAAAATTTTTTGTTTCGAATTCGAAAAAGATTGATATATTATCGTTCTACACATTGTTACGAACCCGAAACTGCCTTTGGTTCGATAATCATCCCTTATATAACGATGGTACATGCAATTGCTGAAGAAGCCACGTTCGTCTCTCCCTCTTAGTGGGAAGTGTTCATCCCTTAAACCGCATTTTCATCCCTGAAAAGTGGTTTGTTTTGGAAAAAATTTGCACAGCATGCACAGATGGCCTTAAACTTTCGATTGGCATCATAAAAAAAAATAAAAAAATTTGACCATTTTCGTGAAAAATCAACGATTGTTAACCCACGGTTTTTTTTGGCTAAAAAATTTTTTGTTTCGAATTCGAAAAAGATTGATATATTATCGTTCTACACATTGTTACGAACCCGAAACTGCCTTTGGTTCGATAATCATCCCTTATATAACGATGGTACATGCAATTGCTGAAGAAGCCACGTTCGTCTCTCCCTCTTAGTGGGAAGTGTTCATCCCTTAAACCGCATTTTCATCCCTGAAAAGTGGTTTGTTTTGGAAAAAATTTGCACAGCATGCACAGATGGCCTTAAACTTTCGATTGGCATCATAAAAAAAAATAAAAAAATTTGACCATTTTCGTGAAAAATCAACGATGGTTAACCCACGGTTTTTTTTGGCTAAAAAATTTTTTGTTTCGAATTCGAAAAAGATTGATATATTATCGTTCTACACATTGTTACGAACCCGAAACTGCCTTTGGTTCGATAATCATCCCTTATATAACGATGGTACATGCAATTGCTGAAGAAGCCACGTTCGTCTCTCCCTCTTAGTGGGAAGTGTTCATCCCTTAAACCGCATTTTCATCCCTGAAAAGTGGTTTGTTTTGGAAAAAATTTGCACAGCATGCACAGATGGCCTTAAACTCTCGATTGGCATCATAAAAAAAAATAAAAAAATTTGACCATTTTCGTGAAAAATCAACGATGGTTAACCCACGGTTTTTTTTGGCTAAAAAATTTTTTGTTTCGAATTCGAAAAAGATTGATATATTATCGTTCTACACATTGTTACGAACCCGAAACTGCCTTTGGTTCGATAATCATCCCTTATATAACGATGGTACATGCAATTGCTGAAGAAGCCACGTTCGTCTCTCCCTCTTAGTGGGAAGTGTTCATCCCTTAAACCGCATTTTCATCCCTGAAAAGTGGTTTGTTTTGGAAAAAATTTGCACAGCATGCACAGATGGCCTTAAACTTTCGATTGGCATCATAAAAAAATTTGACCATTTTCGTGAAAAATCAACGATGGTTAACCCACGGTTTTTTTTGGCTAAAAAATTTTTGGTTTCGAATTCGAAAAAGATTGATATATTATCGTTCTACACATTGTTACGACCCGAAACTGCCTTTGGTTCGATAATCATCCCTTATATAACGATGGTACATGCAATTGCTGAAGAAGCCACGTTCGTCTCTCCCTCTTAGTGGGAAGTGTTCATCCCTTAAACCGCATTTTCATCCCTGAAAAGTGGTTTGTTTTGGAAAAAATTTGCACAGCATGCACAGATGGCCTTAAACTTTCGATTGGCATCATAAAAAAAAATAAAAAAATTTGACCATTTTCGTGAAAAATCAACGATGGTTAACCCACGGTTTTTTTTGGCTAAAAAATTTTTTGTTTCGAATTCGAAAAAGATTGATATATTATCGTTCTACACATTGTTACGAACCCGAAACTGCCTTTGGTTCGATAATCATCCCTTATATAACGATGGTACATGCAATTGCTGAAGAAGCCACGTTCGTCTCTCCCTCTTAGTGGGAAGTGTTCATCCCTTAAACCGCATTTTCATCCCTGAAAAGTGGTTTGTTTTGGAAAAAATTTGCACAGCATGCACAGATGGCCTTAAACTCTCGATTGGCATCATAAAAAAAAATAAAAAAATTTGACCATTTTCGTGAAAAATCAACGATGGTTAACCCACGGTTTTTTTTGGCTAAAAAATTTTTTGTTTCGAATTCGAAAAAGATTGATATATTATCGTTCTACACATTGTTACGAACCCGAAACTGCCTTTGGTTCGATAATCATCCCTTATATAACGATGGTACATGCAATTGCTGAAGAAGCCACGTTCGTCTCTCCCTCTTAGTGGGAAGTGTTCATCCCTTAAACCGCATTTTCATCCCTGAAAAGTGGTTTGTTTTGGAAAAAATTTGCACAGCATGCACAGATGGCCTTAAACTTTCGATTGGCATCATAAAAAAAAATAAAAAAATTTGACCATTTTCGTGAAAAATCAACGATGGTTAACCCACGGTTTTTTTTGGCTAAAAAATTTTTGGTTTCGAATTCGAAAAAGATTGATATATTATCGTTCTACACATTGTTACGACCCGAAACTGCCTTTGGTTCGATAATCATCCCTTATATAACGATGGTACATGCAATTGCTGAAGAAGCCACGTTCGTCTCTCCCTCTTAGTGGGAAGTGTTCATCCCTTAAACCGCATTTTCATCCCTGAAAAGTGGTTTGTTTTGGAAAAAATTTGCACAGCATGCACAGATGGCCTTAAACTTTCGATTGGCATCATAAAAAAAAATAAAAAAATTTGACCATTTTCGTGAAAAATCAACGATGGTTAACCCACGGTTTTTTTTGGCTAAAAAATTTTTTGTTTCGAATTCGAAAAAGATTGATATATTATCGTTCTACACATTGTTACGAACCCGAAACTGCCTTTGGTTCGATAATCATCCCTTATATAACGATGGTACATGCAATTGCTGAAGAAGCCACGGTCGTCTCTCCCTCTTAGTGGGAAGTGTTCATCCCTTAAACCGCATTTTCATCCCTGAAAAGTGGTTTGTTTTGGAAAAAATTTGCACAGCATGCACAGATGGCCTTAAACTCTCGATTGGCATCATAAAAAAAAATAAAAAAATTTGACCATTTTCGTGAAAAATCAACGATGGTTAACCCACGGTTTTTTTTGGCTAAAAAATTTTTTGTTTCGAATTCGAAAAAGATTGATATATTATCGTTCTACACATTGTTACGAACCCGAAACTGCCTTTGGTTCGATAATCATCCCTTATATAACGATGGTACATGCAATTGCTGAAGAAGCCACGTTCGTCTCTCCCTCTTAGTGGGAAGTGTTCATCCCTTAAACCGCATTTTCATCCCTGAAAAGTGGTTTGTTTTGGAAAAAATTTGCACAGCATGCACAGATGGCCTTAAACTTTCGATTGGCATCATAAAAAAAAATAAAAAAATTTGACCATTTTCGTGAAAAATCAACGATGGTTAACCCACGGTTTTTTTTGGCTAAAAAATTTTTTGTTTCGAATTCGAAAAAGATTGATATATTATCGTTCCACACATTGTTACGAACCCGAAACTGCCTTTGGTTCGATAATCATCCCTTATATAACGATGGTACATGCAATTGCAGAAGAAGCCACGTTCGTCTCTCCCTCTTAGTGGGAAGTGTTCATCCCTTAAACCGCATTTTCATCCCTGAAAAGTGGTTTGTTTTGGAAAAAATTTGCACAGCATGCACAGATGGCCTTAAACTCTCGATTGGCATCATAAAAAAAAATAAAAAAATTTGACCATTTTCGTGAAAAATCAACGATGGTTAACCCACGGTTTTTTTTGGCTAAAAAATTTTTTGTTTCGAATTCGAAAAAGATTGATATATTATCGTTCTACACATTGTTACGAACCCGAAACTGCCTTTGGTTCGATAATCATCCCTTATATAACGATGGTACATGCAATTGCTGAAGAAGCCACGTTCGTCTCTCCCTCTTAGTGGGAAGTGTTCATCCCTTAAACCGCATTTTCATCCCTGAAAAGTGGTTTGTTTTGGAAAAAATTTGCACAGCATGCACAGATGGCCTTAAACTTTCGATTGGCATCATAAAAAAATTTGACCATTTTCGTGAAAAATCAACGATGGTTAACCCACGGTTTTTTTTGGCTAAAAAATTTTTTTGTTTCGAATTCGAAAAAGATTGATATATTATCGTTCTACACATTGTTACGAACCCGAAACTGCCTTTGGTTCGATAATCATCCCTTATATAACGATGGTACATGCAATTGCTGAAGAAGCCACGTTCGTCTCTCCCTCTTAGTGGGAAGTGTTCATCCCTTAAACCGCATTTTCATCCCTGAAAAGTGGTTTGTTTTGGAAAAAATTAGCACAGCATGCACAGATGGCCTTAAACTTTCGATTGGCATCATAAAAAAAAATAAAAAAATTTGACCATTTTCGTGAAAAATCAACGATGGTTAACCCACGGTTTTTTTTGGCTAAAAAATTTTTTGTTTCGAAATCGAAAAAGATTGATATATTATCGTTCTACACATTGTTACGAACCCGAAACTGCCTTTGGTTCGATAATCATCCCTTATATAACGATGGTACATGCAATTGCTGAAGAAGCCACGTTCGTCTCTCCCTCTTAGTGGGAAGTGTTCATCCCTTAAACCGCATTTTCATCCCTGAAAAGTGGTTTGTTTTGGAAAAAATTTGCACAGCATGCACAGATGGCCTTAAACTTTCGATTGGCATCATAAAAAAATTTGACCATTTTCGTGAAAAATCAACGATGGTTAACCCACGGTTTTTTTTGGCTAAAAAATTTTTTTGTTTCGAATTCGAAAAAGATTGATATATTATCGTTCTACACATTGTTACGAACCCGAAACTGCCTTTGGTTCGATAATCATCCCTTATATAACGATGGTACATGCAATTGCTGAAGAAGCCACGTTCGTCTCTCCCTCTTAGTGGGAAGTGTTCATCCCTTAAACCGCATTTTCATCCCTGAAAAGTGGTTTGTTTTGGAAAAAATTTGCACAGCATGCACAGATGGCCTTAAACTCTCGATTGGCATCATAAAAAAAAATAAAAAAATTTGACCATTTTCGTGAAAAATCAACGATGGTTAACCCACGGTTTTTTTTGGCTAAAAAATTTTTTGTTTCGAATTCGAAAAAGATTGATATATTATCGTTCTACACATTGTTACGAACCCGAAACTGCCTTTGGTTCGATAATCATCCCTTATATAACGATGGTACATGCAATTGCTGAAGAAGCCACGTTCGTCTCTCCCTCTTAGTGGGAAGTGTTCATCCCTTAAACCGCATTTTCATCCCTGAAAAGTGGTTTGTTTTGGAAAAAATTTGCACAGCATGCACAGATGGCCTTAAACTTTCGATTGGCATCATAAAAAAAAATAAAAAAATTTGACCATTTTCGTGAAAAATCAACGATGGTTAACCCACGGTTTTTTTTGGCTAAAAAATTTTTTGTTTCGAATTCGAAAAAGATTGATATATTATCGTTCTACACATTGTTACGAACCCGAAACTGCCTTTGGTTCGATAATCATCCCTTATATAACGATGGTACATGCAATTGCTGAAGAAGCCACGTTCGTCTCTCCCTCTTAGTGGGAAGTGTTCATCCCTTAAACCGCATTTTCATCCCTGAAAAGTGGTTTGTTTTGGAAAAAATTTGCACAGCATGCACAGATGGCCTTAAACTTTCGATTGGCATCATAAAAAAAAATAAAAAAATTTGACCATTTTCGTGAAAAATCAACGATGGTTAACCCACGGTTTTTTTTGGCTAAAAAATTTTTTGTTTCGAAATCGAAAAAGATTGATATATTATCGTTCTACACATTGTTACGAACCCGAAACTGCCTTTGGTTCGATAATCATCCCTTATATAACGATGGTACATGCAATTGCTGAAGAAGCCACGTTCGTCTCTCCCTCTTAGTGGGAAGTGTTCATCCCTTAAACCGCATTTTCATCCCTGAAAAGTGGTTTGTTTTGGAAAAAATTAGCACAGCATGCACAGATGGCCTTAAACTTTCGATTGGCATCATAAAAAAAAATAAAAAAATTTGACCATTTTCGTGAAAAATCAACGATGGTTAACCCACGGTTTTTTTTGGCTAAAAAATTTTTTGTTTCGAATTCGAAAAAGATTGATATATTATCGTTCTACACATTGTTACGAACCCGAAACTGCCTTTGGTTCGATAATCATCCCTTATATAACGATGGTACATGCAATTGCTGAAGAAGCCACGTTCGTCTCTCCCTCTTAGTGGGAAGTGTTCATCCCTTAAACCGCATTTTCATCCCTGAAAAGTGGTTTGTTTTGGAAAAAATTTTCACAGCATGCACAGATGGCCTTAAACTTTCGATTGGCATCATAAAAAAAAATAAAAAAATTTGACCATTTTCGTGAAAAATCAACGATGGTTAACCCACGGTTTTTTTTGGCTAAAAAATTTTTTGTTTCGAATTCGAAAAAGATTGATATATTATCGTTCTACACATTGTTACGAACCCGAAACTGCCTTTGGTTCGATAATCATCCCTTATATAACGATGGTACATGCAATTGCTGAAGAAGCCACGTTCGTCTCTCCCTCTTAGTGGGAAGTGTTCATCCCTTAAACCGCATTTTCATCCCTGAAAAGTGGTTTGTTTTGGAAAAAATTTTCACAGCATGCACAGATGGCCTTAAACTTTCGATTGGCATCATAAAAAAAAATAAAAAAATTTGACCATTTTCGTGAAAAATCAACGATGGTTAACCCACGGTTTTTTTTGGCTAAAAAATTTTTTGTTTCGAAATCGAAAAAGATTGATATATTATCGTTCTACACATTGTTACGAACCCGAAACTGCCTTTGGTTCGATAATCATCCCTTATATAACGATGGTACATGCAATTGCTGAAGAAGCCACGTTCGTCTCTCCCTCTTAGTGGGAAGTGTTCATCCCTTAAACCGCATTTTCATCCCTGAAAAGTGGTTTGTTTTGGAAAAAATTAGCACAGCATGCACAGATGGCCTTAAACTTTCGATTGGCATCATAAAAAAAAATAAAAAAATTTGACCATTTTCGTGAAAAATCAACGATGGTTAACCCACGGTTTTTTTTGGCTAAAAAATTTTTTGTTTCGAATTCGAAAAAGATTGATATATTATCGTTCTACACATTGTTACGAACCCGAAACTGCCTTTGGTTCGATAATCATCCCTTATATAACGATGGTACATGCAATTGCTGAAGAAGCCACGTTCGTCTCTCCCTCTTAGTGGGAAGTGTTCATCCCTTAAACCGCATTTTCATCCCTGAAAAGTGGTTTGTTTTGGAAAAAATTTGCACAGCATGCACAGATGGCCTTAAACTTTCGATTGGCATCATAAAAAAAAATAAAAAAATTTGACCATTTTCGTGAAAAATCAACGATGGTTAACCCACGGTTTTTTTTGGCTAAAAAATTTTTTGTTTCGAAATCGAAAAAGATTGATATATTATCGTTCTACACATTGTTACGAACCCGAAACTGCCTTTGGTTCGATAATCATCCCTTATATAACGATGGTACATGCAATTGCTGAAGAAGCCACGTTCGTCTCTCCCTCTTAGTGGGAAGTGTTCATCCCTTAAACCGCATTTTCATCCCTGAAAAGTGGTTTGTTTTGGAAAAAATTTGCACAGCATGCACAGATGGCCTTAAACTTTCGATTGGCATCATAAAAAAAAATAAAAAAATTTGACCATTTTCGTGAAAAATCAACGATGGTTAACCCACGGTTTTTTTTGGCTAAAAAATTTTTTGTTTCGAATTCGAAAAAGATTGATATATTATCGTTCTACACATTGTTACGAACCCGAAACTGCCTTTGGTTCGATAATCATCCCTTATATAACGATGGTACATGCAATTGCTGAAGAAGCCACGTTCGTCTCTCCCTCTTAGTGGGAAGTGTTCATCCCTTAAACCGCATTTTCATCCCTGAAAAGTGGTTTGTTTTGGAAAAAATTTGCACAGCATGCACAGATGGCCTTAAACTTTCGATTGGCATCATAAAAAAAAATAAAAAAATTTGACCATTTTCGTGAAAAATCAACGATGGTTAACCCACGGTTTTTTTTGGCTAAAAAATTTTTTGTTTCGAAATCGAAAAAGATTGATATATTATCGTTCTACACATTGTTACGAACCCGAAACTGCCTTTGGTTCGATAATCATCCCTTATATAACGATGGTACATGCAATTGCTGAAGAAGCCACGTTCGTCTCTCCCTCTTAGTGGGAAGTGTTCATCCCTTAAACCGCATTTTCATCCCTGAAAAGTGGTTTGTTTTGGAAAAAATTTGCACAGCATGCACAGATGGCCTTAAACTTTCGATTGGCATCATAAAAAAAAATAAAAAAATTTGACCATTTTCGTGAAAAATCAACGATGGTTAACCCACGGTTTTTTTTGGCTAAAAAATTTTTTGTTTCGAATTCGAAAAAGATTGATATATTATCGTTCTACACATTGTTACGAACCCGAAACTGCCTTTGGTTCGATAATCATCCCTTATATAACGATGGTACATGCAATTGCTGAAGAAGCCACGTTCGTCTCTCCCTCTTAGTGGGAAGTGTTCATCCCTTAAACCGCATTTTCATCCCTGAAAAGTGGTTTGTTTTGGAAAAAATTTGCACAGCATGCACAGATGGCCTTAAACTTTCGATTGGCATCATAAAAAAAAATAAAAAAATTTGACCATTTTCGTGAAAAATCAACGATGGTTAACCCACGGTTTTTTTTGGCTAAAAAATTTTTTGTTTCGAATTCGAAAAAGATTGATATATTATCGTTCTACACATTGTTACGAACCCGAAACTGCCTTTGGTTCGATAATCATCCCTTATATAACGATGGTACATGCAATTGCTGAAGAAGCCACGTTCGTCTCTCCCTCTTAGTGGGAAGTGTTCATCCCTTAAACCGCATTTTCATCATCCCTGAAAAGTGGTTTGTTTTGGAAAAAATTAGCACAGCATGCACAGATGGCCTTAAACTTTCGATTGGCATCATAAAAAAAAATAAAAAAATTTGACCATTTTCGTGAAAAATCAACGATGGTTAACCCACGGTTTTTTTTGGCTAAAAAATTTTTTGTTTCGAATTCGAAAAAGATTGATATATTATCGTTCTACACATTGTTACGAACCCGAAACTGCCTTTGGTTCGATAATCATCCCTTATATAACGATGGTACATGCAATTGCTGAAGAAGCCACGTTCGTCTCTCCCTCTTAGTGGGAAGTGTTCATCCCTTAAACCGCATTTTCATCCCTGAAAAGTGGTTTGTTTTGGAAAAAATTTGCACAGCATGCACAGATGGCCTTAAACTTTCGATTGGCATCATAAAAAAAAATAAAAAAAATTTGACCATTTTCGTGAAAAATCAACGATGGTTAACCCACGGTTTTTTTTGGCTAAAAAATTTTTTGTTTCGAATTCGAAAAAGATTGATATATTATCGTTCTACACATTGTTACGAACCCGAAACTGCCTTTGGTTCGATAATCATCCCTTATATAACGATGGTACATGCAATTGCTGAAGAAGCCACGTTCGTCTCTCCCTCTTAGTGGGAAGTGTTCATCCCTTAAACCGCATTTTCATCCCTGAAAAGTGGTTTGTTTTGGAAAAAATTTGCACAGCATGCACAGATGGCCTTAAACTTTCGATTGGCATCATAAAAAAAAATAAAAAAATTTGACCATTTTCGTGAAAAATCAACGATGGTTAACCCACGGTTTTTTTTTGGCTAAAAAATTTTTTGTTTCGAAATCGAAAAAGATTGATATATTATCGTTCTACACATTGTTACGAACCCGAAACTGCCTTTGGTTCGATAATCATCCCTTATATAACGATGGTACATGCAATTGCTGAAGAAGCCACGTTCGTCTCTCCCTCTTAGTGGGAAGTGTTCATCCCTTAAACCGCATTTTCATCCCTGAAAAGTGGTTTGTTTTGGAAAAAATTTGCACAGCATGCACAGATGGCCTTAAACTTTCGATTGGCATCATAAAAAAAAATAAAAAAATTTGACCATTTTCGTGAAAAATCAACGATGGTTAACCCACGGTTTTTTTTGGCTAAAAAATTTTTTGTTTCGAATTCGAAAAAGATTGATATATTATCGTTCTACACATTGTTACGAACCCGAAACTGCCTTTGGTTCGATAATCATCCCTTATATAACGATGGTACATGCAATTGCTGAAGAAGCCACGTTCGTCTCTCCCTCTTAGTGGGAAGTGTTCATCCCTTAAACCGCATTTTCATCCCTGAAAAGTGGTTTGTTTTGGAAAAAATTTGCACAGCATGCACAGATGGCCTTAAACTTTCGATTGGCATCATAAAAAAAAATAAAAAAATTTGACCATTTTCGTGAAAAATCAACGATGGTTAACCCACGGTTTTTTTTGGCTAAAAAATTTTTTGTTTCGAATTCGAAAAAGATTGATATATTATCGTTCTACACATTGTTACGAACCCGAAACTGCCTTTGGTTCGATAATCATCCCTTATATAACGATGGTACATGCAATTGCTGAAGAAGCCACGTTCGTCTCTCCCTCTTAGTGGGAAGTGTTCATCCCTTAAACCGCATTTTCATCCCTGAAAAGTGGTTTGTTTTGGAAAAAATTAGCACAGCATGCACAGATGGCCTTAAACTTTCGATTGGCATCATAAAAAAAAATAAAAAAATTTGACCATTTTCGTGAAAAATCAACGATGGTTAACCCACGGTTTTTTTTGGCTAAAAAATTTTTTGTTTCGAATTCGAAAAAGATTGATATATTATCGTTCTACACATTGTTACGAACCCGAAACTGCCTTTGGTTCGATAATCATCCCTTATATAACGATGGTACATGCAATTGCTGAAGAAGCCACGTTCGTCTCTCCCTCTTAGTGGGAAGTGTTCATCCCTTAAACCGCATTTTCATCCCTGAAAAGTGGTTTGTTTTGGAAAAAATTTGCACAGCATGCACAGATGGCCTTAAACTTTCGATTGGCATCATAAAAAAAAATAAAAAAATTTGACCATTTTCGTGAAAAATCAACGATGGTTAACCCACGGTTTTTTTTGGCTAAAAAATTTTTTGTTTCGAAATCGAAAAAGATTGATATATTATCGTTCTACACATTGTTACGAACCCGAAACTGCCTTTGGTTCGATAATCATCCCTTATATAACGATGGTACATGCAATTGCTGAAGAAGCCACGTTCGTCTCTCCCTCTTAGTGGGAAGTGTTCATCCCTTAAACCGCATTTTCATCCCTGAAAAGTGGTTTGTTTTGGAAAAAATTTGCACAGCATGCACAGATGGCCTTAAACTTTCGATTGGCATCATAAAAAAAAATAAAAAAATTTGACCATTTTCGTGAAAAATCAACGATGGTTAACCCACGGTTTTTTTTGGCTAAAAAATTTTTTGTTTCGAAATCGAAAAAGATTGATATATTATCGTTCTACACATTGTTACGAACCCGAAACTGCCTTTGGTTCGATAATCATCCCTTATATAACGATGGTACATGCAATTGCTGAAGAAGCCACGTTCGTCTCTCCCTCTTAGTGGGAAGTGTTCATCCCTTAAACCGCATTTTCATCCCTGAAAAGTGGTTTGTTTTGGAAAAAATTTGCACAGCATGCACAGATGGCCTTAAACTTTCGATTGGCATCATAAAAAAAAATAAAAAAATTTGACCATTTTCGTGAAAAATCAACGATGGTTAACCCACGGTTTTTTTTGGCTAAAAAATTTTTTGTTTCGAATTCGAAAAAGATTGATATATTATCGTTCTACACATTGTTACGAACCCGAAACTGCCTTTGGTTCGATAATCATCCCTTATATAACGATGGTACATGCAATTGCTGAAGAAGCCACGTTCGTCTCTCCCTCTTAGTGGGAAGTGTTCATCCCTTAAACCGCATTTTCATCCCTGAAAAGTGGTTTGTTTTGGAAAAAATTTGCACAGCATGCACAGATGGCCTTAAACTTTCGATTGGCATCATAAAAAAAAATAAAAAAATTTGACCATTTTCGTGAAAAATCAACGATGGTTAACCCACGGTTTTTTTTGGCTAAAAAATTTTTTGTTTCGAATTCGAAAAAGATTGATATATTATCGTTCTACACATTGTTACGAACCCGAAACTGCCTTTGGTTCGATAATCATCCCTTATATAACGATGGTACATGCAATTGCTGAAGAAGCCACGTTCGTCTCTCCCTCTTAGTGGGAAGTGTTCATCCCTTAAACCGCATTTTCATCCCTGAAAAGTGGTTTGTTTTGGAAAAAATTTGCACAGCATGCACAGATGGCCTTAAACTTTCGATTGGCATCATAAAAAAAAATAAAAAAATTTGACCATTTTCGTGAAAAATCAACGATGGTTAACCCACGGTTTTTTTTGGCTAAAAAATTTTTTGTTTCGAATTCGAAAAAGATTGATATATTATCGTTCTACACATTGTTACGAACCCGAAACTGCCTTTGGTTCGATAATCATCCCTTATATAACGATGGTACATGCAATTGCTGAAGAAGCCACGTTCGTCTCTCCCTCTTAGTGGGAAGTGTTCATCCCTTAAACCGCATTTTCATCCCTGAAAAGTGGTTTGTTTTGGAAAAAATTTGCACAGCATGCACAGATGGCCTTAAACTTTCGATTGGCATCATAAAAAAAAATAAAAAAATTTGACCATTTTCGTGAAAAATCAACGATGGTTAACCCACGGTTTTTTTTGGCTAAAAAATTTTTTGTTTCGAATTCGAAAAAGATTGATATATTATCGTTCTACACATTGTTACGAACCCGAAACTGCCTTTGGTTCGATAATCATCCCTTATATAACGATGGTACATGCAATTGCTGAAGAAGCCACGTTCGTCTCTCCCTCTTAGTGGGAAGTGTTCATCCCTTAAACCGCATTTTCATCCCTGAAAAGTGGTTTGTTTTGGAAAAAATTTGCACAGCATGCACAGATGGCCTTAAACTTTCGATTGGCATCATAAAAAAAAATAAAAAAATTTGACCATTTTCGTGAAAAATCAACGATGGTTAACCCACGGTTTTTTTTGGCTAAAAAATTTTTTGTTTCGAATTCGAAAAAGATTGATATATTATCGTTCTACACATTGTTACGAACCCGAAACTGCCTTTGGTTCGATAATCATCCCTTATATAACGATGGTACATGCAATTGCTGAAGAAGCCACGTTCGTCTCTCCCTCTTAGTGGGAAGTGTTCATCCCTTAAACCGCATTTTCATCCCTGAAAAGTGGTTTGTTTTGGAAAAAATTTGCACAGCATGCACAGATGGCCTTAAACTTTCGTTTGGCATCATAAAAAAAAATAAAAAAATTTGACCATTTTCGTGAAAAATCAACGATGGTTAACCCACGGTTTTTTTTGGCTAAAAAATTTTTTGTTTCGAATTCGAAAAAGATTGATATATTATCGTTCTACACATTGTTACGAACCCGAAACTGCCTTTGGTTCGATAATCATCCCTTATATAACGATGGTACATGCAATTGCTGAAGAAGCCACGTTCGTCTCTCCCTCTTAGTGGGAAGTGTTCATCCCTTAAACCGCATTTTCATCCCTGAAAAGTGGTTTGTTTTGGAAAAAATTTGCACAGCATGCACAGATGGCCTTAAACTTTCGATTGGCATCATAAAAAAAAATAAAAAAATTTGACCATTTTCGTGAAAAATCAACGATGGTTAACCCACGGTTTTTTTTGGCTAAAAAATTTTTTGTTTCGAATTCGAAAAAGATTGATATATTATCGTTCTACACATTGTTACGAACCCGAAACTGCCTTTGGTTCGATAATCATCCCTTATATAACGATGGTACATGCAATTGCTGAAGAAGCCACGTTCGTCTCTCCCTCTTAGTGGGAAGTGTTCATCCCTTAAACCGCATTTTCATCCCTGAAAAGTGGTTTGTTTTGGAAAAAATTTGCACAGCATGCACAGATGGCCTTAAACTTTCGATTGGCATCATAAAAAAAAATAAAAAAATTTGACCATTTTCGTGAAAAATCAACGATGGTTAACCCACGGTTTTTTTTGGCTAAAAAATTTTTTGTTTCGAATTCGAAAAAGATTGATATATTATCGTTCTACACATTGTTACGAACCCGAAACTGCCTTTGGTTCGATAATCATCCCTTATATAACGATGGTACATGCAATTGCTGAAGAAGCCACGTTCGTCTCTCCCTCTTAGTGGGAAGTGTTCATCCCTTAAACCGCATTTTCATCCCTGAAAAGTGGTTTGTTTTGGAAAAAATTTGCACAGCATGCACAGATGGCCTTAAACTTTCGATTGGCATCATAAAAAAAAATAAAAAAATTTGACCATTTTCGTGAAAAATCAACGATGGTTAACCCACGGTTTTTTTTGGCTAAAAAATTTTTTGTTTCGAATTCGAAAAAGATTGATATATTATCGTTCTACACATTGTTACGAACCCGAAACTGCCTTTGGTTCGATAATCATCCCTTATATAACGATGGTACATGCAATTGCTGAAGAAGCCACGTTCGTCTCTCCCTCTTAGTGGGAAGTGTTCATCCCTTAAACCGCATTTTCATCCCTGAAAAGTGGTTTGTTTTGGAAAAAATTTGCACAGCATGCACAGATGGCCTTAAACTTTCGATTGGCATCATAAAAAAAAATAAAAAAATTTGACCATTTTCGTGAAAAATCAACGATGGTTAACCCACGGTTTTTTTTGGCTAAAAAATTTTTTGTTTCGAATTCGAAAAAGATTGATATATTATCGTTCTACACATTGTTACGAACCCGAAACTGCCTTTGGTTCGATAATCATCCCTTATATAACGATGGTACATGCAATTGCTGAAGAAGCCACGTTCGTCTCTCCCTCTTAGTGGGAAGTGTTCATCCCTTAAACCGCATTTTCATCCCTGAAAAGTGGTTTGTTTTGGAAAAAATTTGCACAGCATGCACAGATGGCCTTAAACTTTCG
This sequence comes from Sisyra terminalis, assembly GCA_958496175.1. Lineage (NCBI taxonomy): Eukaryota > Metazoa > Arthropoda > Insecta > Neuroptera > Sisyridae > Sisyra > Sisyra terminalis. The sequence continues at coordinate 68,554,260 of OY292274.1, read as the reverse complement.
TTTGGCATCATAAAAAAAAATAAAAAAATTTGACCATTTTCGTGAAAAATCAACGATGGTTAACCCACGGTTTTTTTTGGCTAAAAAATTTTTTGTTTTGAATTCGAAAAAGATTGATATATTATCGTTCTACACATTGTTACGAACCCGAAACTGCCTTTGGTTCGATAATCATCCCTTATATAACGATGGTACATGCAATTGCTGAAGAAGCCACGTTCGTCTCTCCCTCTTAGTGGGAAGTGTTCATCCCTTAAACCGCATTTTCATCCCTGAAAAGTGGTTTGTTTTGGAAAAAATTTGCACAGCATGCACAGATGGCCTTAAACTTTCGATTGGCATCATAAAAAAAAATAAAAAAATTTGACCATTTTCGTGAAAAATCAACGATGGTTAACCCACGGTTTTTTTTGGCTAAAAAATTTTTTGTTTCGAATTCGAAAAAGATTGATATATTATCGTTCTACACATTGTTACGAACCCGAAACTGCCTTTGGTTCGATAATCATCCCTTATATAACGATGGTACATGCAATTGCTGAAGAAGCCACGTTCGTCTCTCCCTCTTAGTGGGAAGTGTTCATCCCTTAAACCGCATTTTCATCCCTGAAAAGTGGTTTGTTTTGGAAAAAATTTGCACAGCATGCACAGATGGCCTTAAACTTTCGATTGGCATCATAAAAAAAAATAAAAAAATTTGACCATTTTCGTGAAAAATCAACGATGGTTAACCCACGGTTTTCTTTGGCTAAAAAATTTTTTGTTTCGAATTCGAAAAAGATTGATATATTATCGTTCTACACATTGTTACGAACCCGAAACTGCCTTTGGTTCGATAATCATCCCTTATATAACGATGGTACATGCAATTGCTGAAGAAGCCACGTTCGTCTCTCCCTCTTAGTGGGAAGTGTTCATCCCTTAAACCGCATTTTCATCCCTGAAAAGTGGTTTGTTTTGGAAAAAATTTGCACAGCATGCACAGATGGCCTTAAACTTTCGATTGGCATCATAAAAAAAAATAAAAAAATTTGACCATTTTCGTGAAAAATCAACGATGGTTAACCAACGGTTTTTTTTGGCTAAAAAATTTTTTGTTTCGAATTCGAAAAAGATTGATATATTATCGTTCTACACATTGTTACGAACCCGAAACTGCCTTTGGTTCGATAATCATCCCTTATATAACGATGGTACATGCAATTGCTGAAGAAGCCACGTTCGTCTCTCCCTCTTAGTGGGAAGTGTTCATCCCTTAAACCGCATTTTCATCCCTGAAAAGTGGTTTGTTTTGGAAAAAATTTGCACAGCATGCACAGATGGCCTTAAACTTTCGTTTGGCATCATAAAAAAAAATAAAAAAAAATGACCATTTTCGTGAAAAATCAACGATGGTTAACCCACGGTTTTTTTTGGCTAAAAAATTTTTTGTTTCGAATTCGAAAAAGATTGATATATTATCGTTCTACACATTGTTACGAACCCGAAACTGCCTTTGGTTCGATAATCATCCCTTATATAACGATGGTACATGCAATTGCTGAAGAAGCCACGTTCGTCTCTCCCTCTTAGTGGGAAGTGTTCATCCCTTAAACCGCATTTTCATCCCTGAAAAGTGGTTTGTTTTGGAAAAAATTTGCACAGCATGCACAGATGGCCTTAAACTTTCGATTGGCATCATAAAAAAAAATAAAAAAATTTGACCATTTTCGTGAAAAATCAACGATGGTTAACCCACGGTTTTTTTTGGCTAAAAAATTTTTTGTTTCGAATTCGAAAAAGATTGATATATTATCGTTCTACACATTGTTACGAACCCGAAACTGCCTTTGGTTCGATAATCATCCCTTATATAACGATGGTACATGCAATTGCTGAAGAAGCCACGTTCGTCTCTCCCTCTTAGTGGGAAGTGTTCATCCCTTAAACCGCATTTTCATCCCTGAAAAGTGGTTTGTTTTGGAAAAAATTTGCACAGCATGCACAGATGGCCTTAAACTTTCGATTGGCATCATAAAAAAAAATAAAAAAATTTGACCATTTTCGTGAAAAATCAACGATGGTTAACCCACGGTTTTTTTTGGCTAAAAAATTTTTTGTTTCGAATTCGAAAAAGATTGATATATTATCGTTCTACACATTGTTACGAACCCGAAACTGCCTTTGGTTCGATAATCATCCCTTATATAACGATGGTACATGCAATTGCTGAAGAAGCCACGTTCGTCTCTCCCTCTTAGTGGGAAGTGTTCATCCCTTAAACCGCATTTTCATCCCTGAAAAGTGGTTTGTTTTGGAAAAAATTTGCACAGCATGCACAGATGGCCTTAAACTTTCGTTTGGCATCATAAAAAAAAATAAAAAAATTTGACCATTTTCGTGAAAAATCAACGATGGTTAACCCACGGTTTTTTTTGGCTAAAAAATTTTTTGTTTCGAATTCGAAAAAGATTGATATATTATCGTTCTACACATTGTTACGAACCCGAAACTGCCTTTGGTTCGATAATCATCCCTTATATAACGATGGTACATGCAATTGCTGAAGAAGCCACGTTCGTCTCTCCCTCTTAGTGGGAAGTGTTCATCCCTTAAACCGCATTTTCATCCCTGAAAAGTGGTTTGTTTTGGAAAAAATTTGCACAGCATGCACAGATGGCCTTAAACTTTCGATTGGCATCATAAAAAAAAATAAAAAAATTTGACCATTTTCGTGAAAAATCAACGATGGTTAACCCACGGTTTTTTTTGGCTAAAAAATTTTTTGTTTCGAATTCGAAAAAGATTGATATATTATCGTTCTACACATTGTTACGAACCCGAAACTGCCTTTGGTTCGATAATCATCCCTTATATAACGATGGTACATGCAATTGCTGAAGAAGCCACGTTCGTCTCTCCCTCTTAGTGGGAAGTGTTCATCCCTTAAACCGCATTTTCATCCCTGAAAAGTGGTTTGTTTTGGAAAAAATTTGCACAGCATGCACAGATGGCCTTAAACTCTCGATTGGCATCATAAAAAAAAATAAAAAAATTTGACCATTTTCGTGAAAAATCAACGATGGTTAACCCACGGTTTTTTTTGGCTAAAAAATTTTTTGTTTCGAATTCGAAAAAGATTGATATATTATCGTTCTACACATTGTTACGAACCCGAAACTGCCTTTGGTTCGATAATCATCCCTTATATAACGATGGTACATGCAATTGCTGAAGAAGCCACGTTCGTCTCTCCCTCTTAGTGGGAAGTGTTCATCCCTTAAACCGCATTTTCATCCCTGAAAAGTGGTTTGTTTTGGAAAAAATTTGCACAGCATGCACAGATGGCCTTAAACTTTCGATTGGCATCATAAAAAAAAATAAAAAAATTTGACCATTTTCGTGAAAAATCAACGATGGTTAACCCACGGTTTTTTTTGGCTAAAAAATTTTTTGTTTCGAATTCGAAAAAGATTGATATATTATCGTTCTACACATTGTTACGAACCCGAAACTGCCTTTGGTTCGATAATCATCCCTTATATAACGATGGTACATGCAATTGCTGAAGAAGCCACGTTCGTCTCTCCCTCTTAGTGGGAAGTGTTCATCCCTTAAACCGCATTTTCATCCCTGAAAAGTGGTTTGTTTTGGAAAAAATTTGCACAGCATGCACAGATGGCCTTAAACTCTCGATTGGCATCATAAAAAAAAATAAAAAAATTTGACCATTTTCGTGAAAAATCAACGATGGTTAACCCACGGTTTTTTTTGGCTAAAAAATTTTTTGTTTCGAATTCGAAAAAGATTGATATATTATCGTTCTACACATTGTTACGAACCCGAAACTGCCTTTGGTTCGATAATCATCCCTTATATAACGATGGTACATGCAATTGCTGAAGAAGCCACGTTCGTCTCTCCCTCTTAGTGGGAAGTGTTCATCCCTTAAACCGCATTTTCATCCCTGAAAAGTGGTTTGTTTTGGAAAAAATTTGCACAGCATGCACAGATGGCCTTAAACTTTCGATTGGCATCATAAAAAAAAATAAAAAAATTTGACCATTTTCGTGAAAAATCAACGATGGTTAACCCACGGTTTTTTTTGGCTAAAAAATTTTTTGTTTCGAATTCGAAAAAGATTGATATATTATCGTTCTACACATTGTTACGAACCCGAAACTGCCTTTGGTTCGATAATCATCCCTTATATAACGATGGTACATGCAATTGCTGAAGAAGCCACGTTCGTCTCTCCCTCTTAGTGGGAAGTGTTCATCCCTTAAACCGCATTTTCATCCCTGAAAAGTGGTTTGTTTTGGAAAAAATTTGCACAGCATGCACAGATGGCCTTAAACTTTCGATTGGCATCATAAAAAAAAATAAAAAAATTTGACCATTTTCGTGAAAAATCAACGATGGTTAACCCACGGTTTTTTTTGGCTAAAAAATTTTTTGTTTCGAATTCGAAAAAGATTGATATATTATCGTTCTACACATTGTTACGAACCCGAAACTGCCTTTGGTTCGATAATCATCCCTTATATAACGATGGTACATGCAATTGCTGAAGAAGCCACGTTCGTCTCTCCCTCTTAGTGGGAAGTGTTCATCCCTTAAACCGCATTTTCATCCCTGAAAAGTGGTTTGTTTTGGAAAAAATTTGCACAGCATGCACAGATGGCCTTAAACTTTCGATTGGCATCATAAAAAAAAATAAAAAAATTTGACCATTTTCGTGAAAAATCAACGATGGTTAACCCACGGTTTTTTTTGGCTAAAAAATTTTTTGTTTCGAAATCGAAAAAGATTGATATATTATCGTTCTACACATTGTTACGAACCCGAAACTGCCTTTGGTTCGATAATCATCCCTTATATAACGATGGTACATGCAATTGCTGAAGAAGCCACGTTCGTCTCTCCCTCTTAGTGGGAAGTGTTCATCCCTTAAACCGCATTTTCATCCCTGAAAAGTGGTTTGTTTTGGAAAAAATTTGCACAGCATGCACAGATGGCCTTAAACTTTCGATTGGCATCATAAAAAAAAATAAAAAAATTTGACCATTTTCGTGAAAAATCAACGATGGTTAACCCACGGTTTTTTTTGGCTAAAAATTTTTTGTTTCGAATTCGAAAAAGATTGATATATTATCGTTCTACACATTGTTACGAACCCGAAACTGCCTTTGGTTCGATAATCATCCCTTATATAACGATGGTACATGCAATTGCTGAAGAAGCCACGTTCGTCTCTCCCTCTTAGTGGGAAGTGTTCATCCCTTAAACCGCATTTTCATCCCTGAAAAGTGGTTTGTTTTGGAAAAAATTTGCACAGCATGCACAGATGGCCTTAAACTTTCGTTTGGCATCATAAAAAAAAATAAAAAAATTTGACCATTTTCGTGAAAAATCAACGATGGTTAACCCACGGTTTTTTTTTGGCTAAAAAATTTTTTGTTTCGAATTCGAAAAAGATTGATATATTATCGTTCTACACATTGTTACGAACCCGAAACTGCCTTTGGTTCGATAATCATCCCTTATATAACGATGGTACATGCAATTGCTGAAGAAGCCACGTTCGTCTCTCCCTCTTAGTGGGAAGTGTTCATCCCTTAAACCGCATTTTCATCCCTGAAAAGTGGTTTGTTTTGGAAAAAATTTGCACAGCATGCACAGATGGCCTTAAACTTTCGATTGGCATCATAAAAAAAAATAAAAAAATTTGACCATTTTCGTGAAAAATCAACGATGGTTAACCCACGGTTTTTTTTGGCTAAAAAATTTTTTGTTTCGAATTCGAAAAAGATTGATATATTATCGTTCTACACATTGTTACGAACCCGAAACTGCCTTTGGTTCGATAATCATCCCTTATATAACGATGGTACATGCAATTGCTGAAGAAGCCACGTTCGTCTCTCCCTCTTAGTGGGAAGTGTTCATCCCTTAAACCGCATTTTCATCCCTGAAAAGTGGTTTGTTTTGGAAAAAATTTGCACAGCATGCACAGATGGCCTTAAACTTTCGATTGGCATCATAAAAAAAAATAAAAAAATTTGACCATTTTCGTGAAAAATCAACGATGGTTAACCCACGGTTTTCTTTGGCTAAAAAATTTTTTGTTTCGAATTCGAAAAAGATTGATATATTATCGTTCTACACATTGTTACGAACCCGAAACTGCCTTTGGTTCGATAATCATCCCTTATATAACGATGGTACATGCAATTGCTGAAGAAGCCACGTTCGTCTCTCCCTCTTAGTGGGAAGTGTTCATCCCTTAAACCGCATTTTCATCCCTGAAAAGTGGTTTGTTTTGGAAAAAATTTGCACAGCATGCACAGATGGCCTTAAACTTTCGATTGGCATCATAAAAAAAAATAAAAAAATTTGACCATTTTCGTGAAAAATCAACGATGGTTAACCAACGGTTTTTTTTGGCTAAAAAATTTTTTGTTTCGAATTCGAAAAAGATTGATATATTATCGTTCTACACATTGTTACGAACCCGAAACTGCCTTTGGTTCGATAATCATCCCTTATATAACGATGGTACATGCAATTGCTGAAGAAGCCACGTTCGTCTCTCCCTCTTAGTGGGAAGTGTTCATCCCTTAAACCGCATTTTCATCCCTGAAAAGTGGTTTGTTTTGGAAAAAATTTGCACAGCATGCACAGATGGCCTTAAACTTTCGTTTGGCATCATAAAAAAAAATAAAAAAAAATGACCATTTTCGTGAAAAATCAACGATGGTTAACCCACGGTTTTTTTTGGCTAAAAAATTTTTTGTTTCGAATTCGAAAAAGATTGATATATTATCGTTCTACACATTGTTACGAACCCGAAACTGCCTTTGGTTCGATAATCATCCCTTATATAACGATGGTACATGCAATTGCTGAAGAAGCCACGTTCGTCTCTCCCTCTTAGTGGGAAGTGTTCATCCCTTAAACCGCATTTTCATCCCTGAAAAGTGGTTTGTTTTGGAAAAAATTTGCACAGCATGCACAGATGGCCTTAAACTTTCGATTGGCATCATAAAAAAAAATAAAAAAATTTGACCATTTTCGTGAAAAATCAACGATGGTTAACCCACGGTTTTTTTTGGCTAAAAAATTTTTTGTTTCGAATTCGAAAAAGATTGATATATTATCGTTCTACACATTGTTACGAACCCGAAACTGCCTTTGGTTCGATAATCATCCCTTATATAACGATGGTACATGCAATTGCTGAAGAAGCCACGTTCGTCTCTCCCTCTTAGTGGGAAGTGTTCATCCCTTAAACCGCATTTTCATCCCTGAAAAGTGGTTTGTTTTGGAAAAAATTTGCACAGCATGCACAGATGGCCTTAAACTTTCGATTGGCATCATAAAAAAAAATAAAAAAATTTGACCATTTTCGTGAAAAATCAACGATGGTTAACCCACGGTTTTTTTTGGCTAAAAAATTTTTTGTTTCGAATTCGAAAAAGATTGATATATTATCGTTCTACACATTGTTACGAACCCGAAACTGCCTTTGGTTCGATAATCATCCCTTATATAACGATGGTACATGCAATTGCTGAAGAAGCCACGTTCGTCTCTCCCTCTTAGTGGGAAGTGTTCATCCCTTAAACCGCATTTTCATCCCTGAAAAGTGGTTTGTTTTGGAAAAAATTTGCACAGCATGCACAGATGGCCTTAAACTTTCGTTTGGCATCATAAAAAAAAATAAAAAAATTTGACCATTTTCGTGAAAAATCAACGATGGTTAACCCACGGTTTTTTTTGGCTAAAAAATTTTTTGTTTCGAATTCGAAAAAGATTGATATATTATCGTTCTACACATTGTTACGAACCCGAAACTGCCTTTGGTTCGATAATCATCCCTTATATAACGATGGTACATGCAATTGCTGAAGAAGCCACGTTCGTCTCTCCCTCTTAGTGGGAAGTGTTCATCCCTTAAACCGCATTTTCATCCCTGAAAAGTGGTTTGTTTTGGAAAAAATTTGCACAGCATGCACAGATGGCCTTAAACTTTCGATTGGCATCATAAAAAAAAATAAAAAAATTTGACCATTTTCGTGAAAAATCAACGATGGTTAACCCACGGTTTTTTTTGGCTAAAAAATTTTTTGTTTCGAATTCGAAAAAGATTGATATATTATCGTTCTACACATTGTTACGAACCCGAAACTGCCTTTGGTTCGATAATCATCCCTTATATAACGATGGTACATGCAATTGCTGAAGAAGCCACGTTCGTCTCTCCCTCTTAGTGGGAAGTGTTCATCCCTTAAACCGCATTTTCATCCCTGAAAAGTGGTTTGTTTTGGAAAAAATTTGCACAGCATGCACAGATGGCCTTAAACTCTCGATTGGCATCATAAAAAAAAATAAAAAAATTTGACCATTTTCGTGAAAAATCAACGATGGTTAACCCACGGTTTTTTTTGGCTAAAAAATTTTTTGTTTCGAATTCGAAAAAGATTGATATATTATCGTTCTACACATTGTTACGAACCCGAAACTGCCTTTGGTTCGATAATCATCCCTTATATAACGATGGTACATGCAATTGCTGAAGAAGCCACGTTCGTCTCTCCCTCTTAGTGGGAAGTGTTCATCCCTTAAACCGCATTTTCATCCCTGAAAAGTGGTTTGTTTTGGAAAAAATTTGCACAGCATGCACAGATGGCCTTAAACTTTCGATTGGCATCATAAAAAAAAATAAAAAAATTTGACCATTTTCGTGAAAAATCAACGATGGTTAACCCACGGTTTTTTTTGGCTAAAAAATTTTTTGTTTCGAATTCGAAAAAGATTGATATATTATCGTTCTACACATTGTTACGAACCCGAAACTGCCTTTGGTTCGATAATCATCCCTTATATAACGATGGTACATGCAATTGCTGAAGAAGCCACGTTCGTCTCTCCCTCTTAGTGGGAAGTGTTCATCCCTTAAACCGCATTTTCATCCCTGAAAAGTGGTTTGTTTTGGAAAAAATTTGCACAGCATGCACAGATGGCCTTAAACTCTCGATTGGCATCATAAAAAAAAATAAAAAAATTTGACCATTTTCGTGAAAAATCAACGATGGTTAACCCACGGTTTTTTTTGGCTAAAAAATTTTTTGTTTCGAATTCGAAAAAGATTGATATATTATCGTTCTACACATTGTTACGAACCCGAAACTGCCTTTGGTTCGATAATCATCCCTTATATAACGATGGTACATGCAATTGCTGAAGAAGCCACGTTCGTCTCTCCCTCTTAGTGGGAAGTGTTCATCCCTTAAACCGCATTTTCATCCCTGAAAAGTGGTTTGTTTTGGAAAAAATTTGCACAGCATGCACAGATGGCCTTAAACTTTCGATTGGCATCATAAAAAAAAATAAAAAAATTTGACCATTTTCGTGAAAAATCAACGATGGTTAACCCACGGTTTTTTTTGGCTAAAAAATTTTTTGTTTCGAATTCGAAAAAGATTGATATATTATCGTTCTACACATTGTTACGAACCCGAAACTGCCTTTGGTTCGATAATCATCCCTTATATAACGATGGTACATGCAATTGCTGAAGAAGCCACGTTCGTCTCTCCCTCTTAGTGGGAAGTGTTCATCCCTTAAACCGCATTTTCATCCCTGAAAAGTGGTTTGTTTTGGAAAAAATTTGCACAGCATGCACAGATGGCCTTAAACTTTCGATTGGCATCATAAAAAAAAATAAAAAAATTTGACCATTTTCGTGAAAAATCAACGATGGTTAACCCACGGTTTTTTTTGGCTAAAAAATTTTTTGTTTCGAATTCGAAAAAGATTGATATATTATCGTTCTACACATTGTTACGAACCCGAAACTGCCTTTGGTTCGATAATCATCCCTTATATAACGATGGTACATGCAATTGCTGAAGAAGCCACGTTCGTCTCTCCCTCTTAGTGGGAAGTGTTCATCCCTTAAACCGCATTTTCATCCCTGAAAAGTGGTTTGTTTTGGAAAAAATTTGCACAGCATGCACAGATGGCCTTAAACTTTCGATTGGCATCATAAAAAAAAATAAAAAAATTTGACCATTTTCGTGAAAAATCAACGATGGTTAACCCACGGTTTTTTTTGGCTAAAAAATTTTTTGTTTCGAAATCGAAAAAGATTGATATATTATCGTTCTACACATTGTTACGAACCCGAAACTGCCTTTGGTTCGATAATCATCCCTTATATAACGATGGTACATGCAATTGCTGAAGAAGCCACGTTCGTCTCTCCCTCTTAGTGGGAAGTGTTCATCCCTTAAACCGCATTTTCATCCCTGAAAAGTGGTTTGTTTTGGAAAAAATTTGCACAGCATGCACAGATGGCCTTAAACTTTCGATTGGCATCATAAAAAAAAATAAAAAAATTTGACCATTTTCGTGAAAAATCAACGATGGTTAACCCACGGTTTTTTTTGGCTAAAAAATTTTTTGTTTCGAATTCGAAAAAGATTGATATATTATCGTTCTACACATTGTTACGAACCCGAAACTGCCTTTGGTTCGATAATCATCCCTTATATAACGATGGTACATGCAATTGCTGAAGAAGCCACGTTCGTCTCTCCCTCTTAGTGGGAAGTGTTCATCCCTTAAACCGCATTTTCATCCCTGAAAAGTGGTTTGTTTTGGAAAAAATTTGCACAGCATGCACAGATGGCCTTAAACTTTCGTTTGGCATCATAAAAAAAAATAAAAAAATTTGACCATTTTCGTGAAAAATCAACGATGGTTAACCCACGGTTTTTTTTGGCTAAAAAATTTTTTGTTTCGAATTCGAAAAAGATTGATATATTATCGTTCTACACATTGTTACGAACCCGAAACTGCCTTTGGTTCGATAATCATCCCTTATATAACGATGGTACATGCAATTGCTGAAGAAGCCACGTTCGTCTCTCCCTCTTAGTGGGAAGTGTTCATCCCTTAAACCGCATTTTCATCCCTGAAAAGTGGTTTGTTTTGGAAAAAATTTGCACAGCATGCACAGATGGCCTTAAACTTTCGATTGGCATCATAAAAAAAAATAAAAAAATTTGACCATTTTCGTGAAAAATCAACGATGGTTAACCCACGGTTTTTTTTGGCTAAAAAATTTTTTGTTTCGAATTCGAAAAAGATTGATATATTATCGTTCTACACATTGTTACGAACCCGAAACTGCCTTTGGTTCGATAATCATCCCTTATATAACGATGGTACATGCAATTGCTGAAGAAGCCACGTTCGTCTCTCCCTCTTAGTGGGAAGTGTTCATCCCTTAAACCGCATTTTCATCCCTGAAAAGTGGTTTGTTTTGGAAAAAATTTGCACAGCATGCACAGATGGCCTTAAACTTTCGATTGGCATCATAAAAAAAAATAAAAAAATTTGACCATTTTCGTGAAAAATCAACGATGGTTAACCCACGGTTTTTTTTGGCTAAAAAATTTTTTGTTTCGAATTCGAAAAAGATTGATATATTATCGTTCTACACATTGTTACGAACCCGAAACTGCCTTTGGTTCGATAATCATCCCTTATATAACGATGGTACATGCAATTGCTGAAGAAGCCACGTTCGTCTCTCCCTCTTAGTGGGAAGTGTTCATCCCTTAAACCGCATTTTCATCCCTGAAAAGTGGTTTGTTTTGGAAAAAATTTGCACAGCATGCACAGATGGCCTTAAACTTTCGATTGGCATCATAAAAAAAAATAAAAAAATTTGACCATTTTCGTGAAAAATCAACGATGGTTAACCCACGGTTTTTTTTGGCTAAAAAATTTTTTGTTTCGAATTCGAAAAAGATTGATATATTATCGTTCTACACATTGTCACGAACCCGAAACTGCCTTTGGTTCGATAATCATCCCTTATATAACGATGGTACATGCAATTGCTGAAGAAGCCACGTTCGTCTCTCCCTCTTAGTGGGAAGTGTTCATCCCTTAAACCGCATTTTCATCCCTGAAAAGTGGTTTGTTTTGGAAAAAATTTGCACAGCATGCACAGATGGCCTTAAACTTTCGATTGGCATCATAAAAAAAAATAAAAAAATTTGACCATTTTCGTGAAAAATCAACGATGGTTAACCCACGGTTTTTTTTGGCTAAAAAATTTTTTGTTTCGAATTCGAAAAAGATTGATATATTATCGTTCTACACATTGTTACGAACCCGAAACTGCCTTTGGTTCGATAATCATCCCTTATATAACGATGGTACATGCAATTGCTGAAGAAGCCACGTTCGTCTCTCCCTCTTAGTGGGAAGTGTTCATCCCTTAAACCGCATTTTCATCCCTGAAAAGTGGTTTGTTTTGGAAAAAATTTGCACAGCATGCACAGATGGCCTTAAACTTTCGATTGGCATCATAAAAAAAAATAAAAAAATTTGACCATTTTCGTGAAAAATCAACGATGGTTAACCCACGGTTTTTTTTGGCTAAAAAATTTTTTGTTTCGAATTCGAAAAAGATTGATATATTATCGTTCTACACATTGTTACGAACCCGAAACTGCCTTTGGTTCGATAATCATCCCTTATATAACGATGGTACATGCAATTGCTGAAGAAGCCACGTTCGTCTCTCCCTCTTAGTGGGAAGTGTTCATCCCTTAAACCGCATTTTCATCCCTGAAAAGTGGTTTGTTTTGGAAAAAATTTGCACAGCATGCACAGATGGCCTTAAACTTTCGTTTGGCATCATAAAAAAAAATAAAAAAATTTGACCATTTTCGTGAAAAATCAACGATGGTTAACCCACGGTTTTTTTTGGCTAAAAAATTTTTTGTTTCGAATTCGAAAAAGATTGATATATTATCGTTCTACACATTGTTACGAACCCGAAACTGCCTTTGGTTCGATAATCATCCCTTATATAACGATGGTACATGCAATTGCTGAAGAAGCCACGTTCGTCTCTCCCTCTTAGTGGGAAGTGTTCATCCCTTAAACCGCATTTTCATCCCTGAAAAGTGGTTTGTTTTGGAAAAAATTTGCACAGCATGCACAGATGGCCTTAAACTTTCGTTTGGCATCATAAAAAAAAATAAAAAAATTTGACCATTTTCGTGAAAAATCAACGATGGTTAACCCACGGTTTTTTTTGGCTAAAAAATTTTTTGTTTCGAATTCGAAAAAGATTGATATATTATCGTTCTACACATTGTTACGAACCCGAAACTGCCTTTGGTTCGATAATCATCCCTTATATAACGATGGTACATGCAATTGCTGAAGAAGCCACGTTCGTCTCTCCCTCTTAGTGGGAAGTGTTCATCCCTTAAACCGCATTTTCATCCCTGAAAAGTGGTTTGTTTTGGAAAAAATTTGCACAGCATGCACAGATGGCCTTAAACTTTCGATTGGCATCATAAAAAAAAATAAAAAAATTTGACCATTTTCGTGAAAAATCAACGATGGTTAACCCACGGTTTTTTTTGGCTAAAAAATTTTTTGTTTCGAATTCGAAAAAGATTGATATATTATCGTTCTACACATTGTTACGAACCCGAAACTGCCTTTGGTTCGATAATCATCCCTTATATAACGATGGTACATGCAATTGCTGAAGAAGCCACGTTCGTCTCTCCCTCTTAGTGGGAAGTGTTCATCCCTTAAACCGCATTTTCATCCCTGAAAAGTGGTTTGTTTTGGAAAAAATTTGCACAGCATGCACAGATGGCCTTAAACTTTCGTTTGGCATCATAAAAAAAAATAAAAAAATTTGACCATTTTCGTGAAAAATCAACGATGGTTAACCCACGGTTTTTTTTGGCTAAAAAATTTTTTGTTTCGAATTCGAAAAAGATTGATATATTATCGTTCTACACATTGTTACGAACCCGAAACTGCCTTTGGTTCGATAATCATCCCTTATATAACGATGGTACATGCAATTGCTGAAGAAGCCACGTTCGTCTCTCCCTCTTAGTGGGAAGTGTTCATCCCTTAAACCGCATTTTCATCCCTGAAAAGTGGTTTGTTTTGGAAAAAATTTGCACAGCATGCACAGATGGCCTTAAACTTTCGATTGGCATCATAAAAAAAAATAAAAAAATTTGACCATTTTCGTGAAAAATCAACGATGGTTAACCCACGGTTTTTTTTGGCTAAAAAATTTTTTGTTTCGAATTCGAAAAAGATTGATATATTATCGTTCTACACATTGTTACGAACCCGAAACTGCCTTTGGTTCGATAATCATCCCTTATATAACGATGGTACATGCAATTGCTGAAGAAGCCACGTTCGTCTCTCCCTCTTAGTGGGAAGTGTTCATCCCTTAAACCGCATTTTCATCCCTGAAAAGTGGTTTGTTTTGGAAAAAATTTGCACAGCATGCACAGATGGCCTTAAACTTTCGTTTGGCATCATAAAAAAAAATAAAAAAATTTGACCATTTTCGTGAAAAATCAACGATGGTTAACCCACGGTTTTTTTTGGCTAAAAAATTTTTTGTTTCGAATTCGAAAAAGATTGATATATTATCGTTCTACACATTGTTACGAACCCGAAACTGCCTTTGGTTCGATAATCATCCCTTATATAACGATGGTACATGCAATTGCTGAAGAAGCCACGTTCGTCTCTCCCTCTTAGTGGGAAGTGTTCATCCCTTAAACCGCATTTTCATCCCTGAAAAGTGGTTTGTTTTGGAAAAAATTTGCACAGCATGCACAGATGGCCTTAAACTTTCGTTTGGCATCATAAAAAAAAATAAAAAAATTTGACCATTTTCGTGAAAAATCAACGATGGTTAACCCACGGTTTTTTTTGGCTAAAAAATTTTTTGTTTCGAATTCGAAAAAGATTGATATATTATCGTTCTACACATTGTTACGAACCCGAAACTGCCTTTGGTTCGATAATCATCCCTTATATAACGATGGTACATGCAATTGCTGAAGAAGCCACGTTCGTCTCTCCCTCTTAGTGGGAAGTGTTCATCCCTTAAACCGCATTTTCATCCCTGAAAAGTGGTTTGTTTTGGAAAAAATTTGCACAGCATGCACAGATGGCCTTAAACTTTCGATTGGCATCATAAAAAAAAATAAAAAAATTTGACCATTTTCGTGAAAAATCAACGATGGTTAACCCACGGTTTTTTTTGGCTAAAAAATTTTTTGTTTCGAATTCGAAAAAGATTGATATATTATCGTTCTACACATTGTTACGAACCCGAAACTGCCTTTGGTTCGATAATCATCCCTTATATAACGATGGTACATGCAATTGCTGAAGAAGCCACGTTCGTCTCTCCCTCTTAGTGGGAAGTGTTCATCCCTTAAACCGCATTTTCATCCCTGAAAAGTGGTTTGTTTTGGAAAAAATTTGCACAGCATGCACAGATGGCCTTAAACTTTCGATTGGCATCATAAAAAAAAATAAAAAAATTTGACCATTTTCGTGAAAAATCAACGATGGTTAACCCACGGTTTTTTTTGGCTAAAAAATTTTTTGTTTCGAATTCGAAAAAGATTGATATATTATCGTTCTACACATTGTCACGAACCCGAAACTGCCTTTGGTTCGATAATCATCCCTTATATAACGATGGTACATGCAATTGCTGAAGAAGCCACGTTCGTCTCTCCCTCTTAGTGGGAAGTGTTCATCCCTTAAACCGCATTTTCATCCCTGAAAAGTGGTTTGTTTTGGAAAAAATTTGCACAGCATGCACAGATGGCCTTAAACTTTCGTTTGGCATCATAAAAAAAAATAAAAAAATTTGACCATTTTCGTGAAAAATCAACGATGGTTAACCCACGGTTTTTTTTGGCTAAAAAATTTTTTGTTTCGAATTCGAAAAAGATTGATATATTATCGTTCTACACATTGTTACGAACCCGAAACTGCCTTTGGTTCGATAATCATCCCTTATATAACGATGGTACATGCAATTGCTGAAGAAGCCACGTTCGTCTCTCCCTCTTAGTGGGAAGTGTTCATCCCTTAAACCGCATTTTCATCCCTGAAAAGTGGTTTGTTTTGGAAAAAATTTGCACAGCATGCACAGATGGCCTTAAACTCTCGATTGGCATCATAAAAAAAAATAAAAAAATTTGACCATTTTCGTGAAAAATCAACGATGGTTAACCCACGGTTTTTTTTGGCTAAAAAATTTTTTGTTTCGAATTCGAAAAAGATTGATATATTATCGTTCTACACATTGTTACGAACCCGAAACTGCCTTTGGTTCGATAATCATCCCTTATATAACGATGGTACATGCAATTGCTGAAGAAGCCACGTTCGTCTCTCCCTCTTAGTGGGAAGTGTTCATCCCTTAAACCGCATTTTCATCCCTGAAAAGTGGTTTGTTTTGGAAAAAATTTGCACAGCATGCACAGATGGCCTTAAACTTTCGTTTGGCATCATAAAAAAAAATAAAAAAATTTGACCATTTTCGTGAAAAATCAACGATGGTTAACCCACGGTTTTTTTTGGCTAAAAAATTTTTTGTTTCGAATTCGAAAAAGATTGATATATTATCGTTCTACACATTGTTACGAACCCGAAACTGCCTTTGGTTCGATAATCATCCCTTATATAACGATGGTACATGCAATTGCTGAAGAAGCCACGTTCGTCTCTCCCTCTTAGTGGGAAGTGTTCATCCCTTAAACCGCATTTTCATCCCTGAAAAGTGGTTTGTTTTGGAAAAAATTTGCACAGCATGCACAGATGGCCTTAAACTTTCGTTTGGCATCATAAAAAAAAATAAAAAAATTTGACCATTTTCGTGAAAAATCAACGATGGTTAACCCACGGTTTTTTTTGGCTAAAAAATTTTTTGTTTCGAATTCGAAAAAGATTGATATATTATCGTTCTACACATTGTTACGAACCCGAAACTGCCTTTGGTTCGATAATCATCCCTTATATAACGATGGTACATGCAATTGCTGAAGAAGCCACGTTCGTCTCTCCCTCTTAGTGGGAAGTGTTCATCCCTTAAACCGCATTTTCATCCCTGAAAAGTGGTTTTTTTTCGAAAAAATTTGCACAGCATGCACAGATGGCCTTAAACTTTCGATTGGCATCATAAAAAAAAATAAAAAAATTTGACCATTTTCGTGAAAAATCAACGATGGTTAACCCACGGTTTTTTTTGGCTAAAAAATTTTTTGTTTCGAATTCGAAAAAGATTGATATATTATCGTTCTACACATTGTTACGAACCCGAAACTGCCTTTGGTTCGATAATCATCCCTTATATAACGATGGTACATGCAATTGCTGAAGAAGCCACGTTCGTCTCTCCCTCTTAGTGGGAAGTGTTCATCCCTTAAACCGCATTTTCATCCCTGAAAAGTGGTTTGTTTTGGAAAAAATTTGCACAGCATGCACAGATGGCCTTAAACTCTCGATTGGCATCATAAAAAAAAATAAAAAAATTTGACTATTTTCGTGAAAAATCAACGATGGTTAACCCACGGTTTTTTTTGGCTAAAAAATTTTTTGTTTCGAATTCGAAAAAGATTGATATATTATCGTTCTACACATTGTTACGAACCCGAAACTGCCTTTGGTTCGATAATCATCCCTTATATAACGATGGTACATGCAATTGCTGAAGAAGCCACGTTCGTCTCTCCCTCTTAGTGGGAAGTGTTCATCCCTTAAACCGCATTTTCATCCCTGAAAAGTGGTTTGTTTTGGAAAAAATTTGCACAGCATGCACAGATGGCCTTAAACTCTCGATTGGCATCATAAAAAAAAATAAAAAAATTTGACCATTTTCGTGAAAAATCAACGATGGTTAACCCACGGTTTTTTTTGGCTAAAAAATTTTTTGTTTCGAATTCGAAAAAGATTGATATATTATCGTTCTACACATTGTTACGAACCCGAAACTGCCTTTGGTTCGATAATCATCCCTTATATAACGATGGTACATGCAATTGCTGAAGAAGCCACGTTCGTCTCTCCCTCTTAGTGGGAAGTGTTCATCCCTTAAACCGCATTTTCATCCCTGAAAAGTGGTTTGTTTTGGAAAAAATTTGCACAGCATGCACAGATGGCCTTAAACTTTCGTTTGGCATCATAAAAAAAAATAAAAAAATTTGACCATTTTCGTGAAAAATCAACGATGGTTAACCCACGGTTTTTTTTGGCTAAAAAATTTTTTGTTTCGAATTCGAAAAAGATTGATATATTATCGTTCTACACATTGTTACGAACCCGAAACTGCCTTTGGTTCGATAATCATCCCTTATATAACGATGGTACATGCAATTGCTGAAGAAGCCACGTTCGTCTCTCCCTCTTAGTGGGAAGTGTTCATCCCTTAAACCGCATTTTCATCCCTGAAAAGTGGTTTTTTTTCGAAAAAATTTGCACAGCATGCACAGATGGCCTTAAACTTTCGATTGGCATCATAAAAAAAAATAAAAAAATTTGACCATTTTCGTGAAAAATCAACGATGGTTAACCCACGGTTTTTTTTGGCTAAAAAATTTTTTGTTTCGAATTCGAAAAAGATTGATATATTATCGTTCTACACATTGTTACGAACCCGAAACTGCCTTTGGTTCGATAATCATCCCTTATATAACGATGGTACATGCAATTGCTGAAGAAGCCACGTTCGTCTCTCCCTCTTAGTGGGAAGTGTTCATCCCTTAAACCGCATTTTCATCCCTGAAAAGTGGTTTTTTTTCGAAAAAATTTGCACAGCATGCACAGATGGCCTTAAACTTTCGATTGGCATCATAAAAAAAAATAAAAAAATTTGACCATTTTCGTGAAAAATCAACGATGGTTAACCCACGGTTTTTTTTGGCTAAAAAATTTTTTGTTTCGAATTCGAAAAAGATTGATATATTATCGTTCTACACATTGTTACGAACCCGAAACTGCCTTTGGTTCGATAATCATCCCTTATATAACGATGGTACATGCAATTGCTGAAGAAGCCACGTTCGTCTCTCCCTCTTAGTGGGAAGTGTTCATCCCTTAAACCGCATTTTCATCCCTGAAAAGTGGTTTGTTTTGGAAAAAATTTGCACAGCATGCACAGATGGCCTTAAACTCTCGATTGGCATCATAAAAAAAAATAAAAAAATTTGACCATTTTCGTGAAAAATCAACGATGGTTAACCCACGGTTTTTTTTGGCTAAAAAATTTTTTGTTTCGAATTCGAAAAAGATTGATATATTATCGTTCTACACATTGTTACGAACCCGAAACTGCCTTTGGTTCGATAATCATCCCTTATATAACGATGGTACATGCAATTGCTGAAGAAGCCACGTTCGTCTCTCCCTCTTAGTGGGAAGTGTTCATCCCTTAAACCGCAATTTCATCCCTGAAAAGTGGTTTGTTTTGGAAAAAATTTGCACAGCATGCACAGATGGCCTTAAACTTTCGATTGGCATCATAAAAAAAAATAAAAAAATTTGACCATTTTCGTGAAAAATCAACGATGGTTAACCCACGGTTTTTTTTGGCTAAAAAATTTTTTGTTTCGAATTCGAAAAAGATTGATATATTATCGTTCTACACATTGTTACGAACCCGAAACTGCCTTTGGTTCGATAATCATCCCTTATATAACGATGGTACATGCAATTGCTGAAGAAGCCACGTTCGTCTCTCCCTCTTAGTGGGAAGTGTTCATCCCTTAAACCGCATTTTCATCCCTGAAAAGTGGTTTGTTTTGGAAAAAATTTGCACAGCATGCACAGATGGCCTTAAACTCTCGATTGGCATCATAAAAAAAAATAAAAAAATTTGACCATTTTCGTGAAAAATCAACGATGGTTAACCCACGGTTTTTTTTGGCTAAAAAATTTTTTGTTTCGAATTCGAAAAAGATTGATATATTATCGTTCTACACATTGTTACGAACCCGAAACTGCCTTTGGTTCGATAATCATCCCTTATATAACGATGGTACATGCAATTGCTGAAGAAGCCACGTTCGTCTCTCCCTCTTAGTGGGAAGTGTTCATCCCTTAAACCGCATTTTCATCCCTGAAAAGTGGTTTGTTTTGGAAAAAATTTGCACAGCATGCACAGATGGCCTTAAACTTTCGTTTGGCATCATAAAAAAAAATAAAAAAATTTGACCATTTTCGTGAAAAATCAACGATGGTTAACCCACGGTTTTTTTTGGCTAAAAAATTTTTTGTTTCGAATTCGAAAAAGATTGATATATTATCGTTCTACACATTGTTACGAACCCGAAACTGCCTTTGGTTCGATAATCATCCCTTATATAACGATGGTACATGCAATTGCTGAAGAAGCCACGTTCGTCTCTCCCTCTTAGTGGGAAGTGTTCATCCCTTAAACCGCATTTTCATCCCTGAAAAGTGGTTTTTTTTCGAAAAAATTTGCACAGCATGCACAGATGGCCTTAAACTTTCGATTGGCATCATAAAAAAAAATAAAAAAATTTGACCATTTTCGTGAAAAATCAACGATGGTTAACCCACGGTTTTTTTTGGCTAAAAAATTTTTTGTTTCGAATTCGAAAAAGATTGATATATTATCGTTCTACACATTGTTACGAACCCGAAACTGCCTTTGGTTCGATAATCATCCCTTATATAACGATGGTACATGCAATTGCTGAAGAAGCCACGTTCGTCTCTCCCTCTTAGTGGGAAGTGTTCATCCCTTAAACCGCATTTTCATCCCTGAAAAGTGGTTTGTTTTGGAAAAAATTTGCACAGCATGCACAGATGGCCTTAAACTCTCGATTGGCATCATAAAAAAAAATAAAAAAATTTGACCATTTTCGTGAAAAATCAACGATGGTTAACCCACGGTTTTTTTTGGCTAAAAAATTTTTTGTTTCGAATTCGAAAAAGATTGATATATTATCGTTCTACACATTGTTACGAACCCGAAACTGCCTTTGGTTCGATAATCATCCCTTATATAACGATGGTACATGCAATTGCTGAAGAAGCCACGTTCGTCTCTCCCTCTTAGTGGGAAGTGTTCATCCCTTAAACCGCATTTTCATCCCTGAAAAGTGGTTTGTTTTGGAAAAAATTTGCACAGCATGCACAGATGGCCTTAAACTTTCGTTTGGCATCATAAAAAAAAATAAAAAAATTTGACCATTTTCGTGAAAAATCAACGATGGTTAACCCACGGTTTTTTTTGGCTAAAAAATTTTTTGTTTCGAATTCGAAAAAGATTGATATATTATCGTTCTACACATTGTTACGAACCCGAAACTGCCTTTGGTTCGATAATCATCCCTTATATAACGATGGTACATGCAATTGCTGAAGAAGCCACGTTCGTCTCTCCCTCTTAGTGGGAAGTGTTCATCCCTTAAACCGCATTTTCATCCCTGAAAAGTGGTTTTTTTTCGAAAAAATTTGCACAGCATGCACAGATGGCCTTAAACTTTCGATTGGCATCATAAAAAAAAATAAAAAAATTTGACCATTTTCGTGAAAAATCAACGATGGTTAACCCACGGTTTTTTTTGGCTAAAAAATTTTTTGTTTCGAATTCGAAAAAGATTGATATATTATCGTTCTACACATTGTTACGAACCCGAAACTGCCTTTGGTTCGATAATCATCCCTTATATAACGATGGTACATGCAATTGCTGAAGAAGCCACGTTCGTCTCTCCCTCTTAGTGGGAAGTGTTCATCCCTTAAACCGCATTTTCATCCCTGAAAAGTGGTTTGTTTTGGAAAAAATTTGCACAGCATGCACAGATGGCCTTAAACTCTCGATTGGCATCATAAAAAAAAATAAAAAAATTTGACCATTTTCGTGAAAAATCAACGATGGTTAACCCACGGTTTTTTTTGGCTAAAAAATTTTTTGTTTCGAATTCGAAAAAGATTGATATATTATCGTTCTACACATTGTTACGAACCCGAAACTGCCTTTGGTTCGATAATCATCCCTTATATAACGATGGTACATGCAATTGCTGAAGAAGCCACGTTCGTCTCTCCCTCTTAGTGGGAAGTGTTCATCCCTTAAACCGCATTTTCATCCCTGAAAAGTGGTTTGTTTTGGAAAAAATTTGCACAGCATGCACAGATGGCCTTAAACTTTCGATTGGCATCATAAAAAAAAATAAAAAAATTTGACCATTTTCGTGAAAAATCAACGATGGTTAACCCACGGTTTTTTTTGGCTAAAAAATTTTTTGTTTCGAATTCGAAAAAGATTGATATATTATCGTTCTACACATTGTCACGAACCCGAAACTGCCTTTGGTTCGATAATCATCCCTTATATAACGATGGTACATGCAATTGCTGAAGAAGCCACGTTCGTCTCTCCCTCTTAGTGGGAAGTGTTCATCCCTTAAACCGCATTTTCATCCCTGAAAAGTGGTTTGTTTTGGAAAAAATTTGCACAGCATGCACAGATGGCCTTAAACTTTCGATTGGCATCATAAAAAAAAATAAAAAAATTTGACCATTTTCGTGAAAAATCAACGATGGTTAACCCACGGTTTTTTTTGGCTAAAAAATTTTTTGTTTCGAATTCGAAAAAGATTGATATATTATCGTTCTACACATTGTTACGAACCCGAAACTGCCTTTGGTTCGATAATCATCCCTTATATAACGATGGTACATGCAATTGCTGAAGAAGCCACGTTCGTCTCTCCCTCTTAGTGGGAAGTGTTCATCCCTTAAACCGCATTTTCATCCCTGAAAAGTGGTTTGTTTTGGAAAAAATTTGCACAGCATGCACAGATGGCCTTAAACTTTCGATTGGCATCAAAAAAAAAAATAAAAAAATTTGACCATTTTCGTGAAAAATCAACGATGGTTAACCCACGGTTTTTTTTGGCTAAAAAATTTTTTGTTTCGAATTCGAAAAAGATTGATATATTATCGTTCTACACATTGTCACGAACCCGAAACTGCCTTTGGTTCGATAATCATCCCTTATATAACGATGGTACATGCAATTGCTGAAGAAGCCACGTTCGTCTCTCCCTCTTAGTGGGAAGTGTTCATCCCTTAAACCGCATTTTCATCCCTGAAAAGTGGTTTGTTTTGGAAAAAATTTGCACAGCATGCACAGATGGCCTTAAACTTTCGATTGGCATCATAAAAAAAAAATAAAAAAATTTGACCATTTTCGTGAAAAATCAACGATGGTTAACCCACGGTTTTTTTTGGCTAAAAAATTTTTTGTTTCGAATTCGAAAAAGATTGATATATTATCGTTCTACACATTGTTACGAACCCGAAACTGCCTTTGGTTCGATAATCATCCCTTATATAACGATGGTACATGCAATTGCAGAAGAAGCCACGTTCGTCTCTCCCTCTTAGTGGGAAGTGTTCATCCCTTAAACCGCATTTTCATCCCTGAAAAGTGGTTTGTTTTGGAAAAAATTTGCACAGCATGCACAGATGGCCTTAAACTCTCGATTGGCATCATAAAAAAAAATAAAAAAATTTGACCATTTTCGTGAAAAATCAACGATGGTTAACCCACGGTTTTTTTTGGCTAAAAAATTTTTTGTTTCGAATTCGAAAAAGATTGATATATTATCGTTCTACACATTGTTACGAACCCGAAACTGCCTTTGGTTCGATAATCATCCCTTATATAACGATGGTACATGCAATTGCAGAAGAAGCCACGTTCGTCTCTCCCTCTTAGTGGGAAGTGTTCATCCCTTAAACCGCATTTTCATCCCTGAAAAGTGGTTTGTTTTGGAAAAAATTTGCACAGCATGCACAGATGGCCTTAAACTTTCGATTGGCATCATAAAAAAAAATAAAAAAATTTGACCATTTTCGTGAAAAATCAACGATGGTTAACCCACGGTTTTTTTTGGCTAAAAAATTTTTTGTTTCGAATTCGAAAAAGATTGATATATTATCGTTCTACACATTGTTACGAACCCGAAACTGCCTTTGGTTCGATAATCATCCCTTATATAACGATGGTACATGCAATTGCTGAAGAAGCCACGTTCGTCTCTCCCTCTTAGTGGGAAGTGTTCATCCCTTAAACCGCATTTTCATCCCTGAAAAGTGGTTTGTTTTGGAAAAAATTTGCACAGCATGC
The DNA here is from genome assembly GCA_958496175.1 of Sisyra terminalis. NCBI lineage: Eukaryota > Metazoa > Arthropoda > Insecta > Neuroptera > Sisyridae > Sisyra > Sisyra terminalis. The sequence goes on along the minus strand of OY292274.1, from coordinate 68,530,232 downwards.
ACAGATGGCCTTAAACTCTCGATTGGCATCATAAAAAAAAATAAAAAAATTTGACCATTTTCGTGAAAAATCAACGATGGTTAACCCACGGTTTTTTTTGGCTAAAAAATTTTTTGTTTCGAATTCGAAAAAGATTGATATATTATCGTTCTACACATTGTTACGAACCCGAAACTGCCTTTGGTTCGATAATCATCCCTTATATAACGATGGTACATGCAATTGCAGAAGAAGCCACGTTCGTCTCTCCCTCTTAGTGGGAAGTGTTCATCCCTTAAACCGCATTTTCATCCCTGAAAAGTGGTTTGTTTTGGAAAAAATTTGCACAGCATGCACAGATGGCCTTAAACTTTCGATTGGCATCATAAAAAAAAATAAAAAAATTTGACCATTTTCGTGAAAAATCAACGATGGTTAACCCACGGTTTTTTTTGGCTAAAAAATTTTTTGTTTCGAATTCGAAAAAGATTGATATATTATCGTTCTACACATTGTTACGAACCCGAAACTGCCTTTGGTTCGATAATCATCCCTTATATAACGATGGTACATGCAATTGCTGAAGAAGCCACGTTCGTCTCTCCCTCTTAGTGGGAAGTGTTCATCCCTTAAACCGCATTTTCATCCCTGAAAAGTGGTTTGTTTTGGAAAAAATTTGCACAGCATGCACAGATGGCCTTAAACTTTCGATTGGCATCATAAAAAAAAATAAAAAAATTTGACCATTTTCGTGAAAAATCAACGATGGTTAACCCACGGTTTTTTTTGGCTAAAAAATTTTTTGTTTCGAATTCGAAAAAGATTGATATATTATCGTTCTACACATTGTTACGAACCCGAAACTGCCTTTGGTTCGATAATCATCCCTTATATAACGATGGTACATGCAATTGCTGAAGAAGCCACGTTCGTCTCTCCCTCTTAGTGGGAAGTGTTCATCCCTTAAACCGCATTTTCATCCCTGAAAAGTGGTTTGTTTTGGAAAAAATTTGCACAGCATGCACAGATGGCCTTAAACTTTCGATTGGCATCATAAAAAAAAATAAAAAAATTTGACCATTTTCGTGAAAAATCAACGATGGTTAACCCACGGTTTTTTTTGGCTAAAAAATTTTTTGTTTCGAATTCGAAAAAGATTGATATATTATCGTTCTACACATTGTTACGAACCCGAAACTGCCTTTGGTTCGATAATCATCCCTTATATAACGATGGTACATGCAATTGCTGAAGAAGCCACGTTCGTCTCTCCCTCTTAGTGGGAAGTGTTCATCCCTTAAACCGCATTTTCATCCCTGAAAAGTGGTTTGTTTTGGAAAAAATTTGCACAGCATGCACAGATGGCCTTAAACTCTCGATTGGCATCATAAAAAAAAATAAAAAAATTTGACCATTTTCGTGAAAAATCAACGATGGTTAACCCACGGTTTTTTTTGGCTAAAAAATTTTTTGTTTCGAATTCGAAAAAGATTGATATATTATCGTTCTACACATTGTTACGAACCCGAAACTGCCTTTGGTTCGATAATCATCCCTTATATAACGATGGTACATGCAATTGCTGAAGAAGCCACGTTCGTCTCTCCCTCTTAGTGGGAAGTGTTCATCCCTTAAACCGCATTTTCATCCCTGAAAAGTGGTTTGTTTTGGAAAAAATTTGCACAGCATGCACAGATGGCCTTAAACTTTCGATTGGCATCATAAAAAAAAATAAAAAAATTTGACCATTTTCGTGAAAAATCAACGATGGTTAACCCACGGTTTTTTTTGGCTAAAAAATTTTTTGTTTCGAATTCGAAAAAGATTGATATATTATCGTTCTACACATTGTTACGAACCCGAAACTGCCTTTGGTTCGATAATCATCCCTTATATAACGATGGTACATGCAATTGCTGAAGAAGCCACGTTCGTCTCTCCCTCTTAGTGGGAAGTGTTCATCCCTTAAACCGCATTTTCATCCCTGAAAAGTGGTTTGTTTTGGAAAAAATTTGCACAGCATGCACAGATGGCCTTAAACTCTCGATTGGCATCATAAAAAAAAATAAAAAAATTTGACCATTTTCGTGAAAAATCAACGATGGTTAACCCACGGTTTTTTTTGGCTAAAAAATTTTTTGTTTCGAATTCGAAAAAGATTGATATATTATCGTTCTACACATTGTTACGAACCCGAAACTGCCTTTGGTTCGATAATCATCCCTTATATAACGATGGTACATGCAATTGCTGAAGAAGCCACGTTCGTCTCTCCCTCTTAGTGGGAAGTGTTCATCCCTTAAACCGCATTTTCATCCCTGAAAAGTGGTTTGTTTTGGAAAAAATTTGCACAGCATGCACAGATGGCCTTAAACTCTCGATTGGCATCATAAAAAAAAATAAAAAAATTTGACCATTTTCGTGAAAAATCAACGATGGTTAACCCACGGTTTTTTTTGGCTAAAAAATTTTTTGTTTCGAATTCGAAAAAGATTGATATATTATCGTTCTACACATTGTTACGAACCCGAAACTGCCTTTGGTTCGATAATCATCCCTTATATAACGATGGTACATGCAATTGCAGAAGAAGCCACGTTCGTCTCTCCCTCTTAGTGGGAAGTGTTCATCCCTTAAACCGCATTTTCATCCCTGAAAAGTGGTTTGTTTTGGAAAAAATTTGCACAGCATGCACAGATGGCCTTAAACTTTCGATTGGCATCATAAAAAAAAATAAAAAAATTTGACCATTTTCGTGAAAAATCAACGATGGTTAACCCACGGTTTTTTTTGGCTAAAAAATTTTTTGTTTCGAATTCGAAAAAGATTGATATATTATCGTTCTACACATTGTTACGAACCCGAAACTGCCTTTGGTTCGATAATCATCCCTTATATAACGATGGTACATGCAATTGCTGAAGAAGCCACGTTCGTCTCTCCCTCTTAGTGGGAAGTGTTCATCCCTTAAACCGCATTTTCATCCCTGAAAAGTGGTTTGTTTTGGAAAAAATTTGCACAGCATGCACAGATGGCCTTAAACTTTCGATTGGCATCAAAAAAAAAAATAAAAAAATTTGACCATTTTCGTGAAAAATCAACGATGGTTAACCCACGGTTTTTTTTGGCTAAAAAATTTTTTGTTTCGAATTCGAAAAAGATTGATATATTATCGTTCTACACATTGTTACGAACCCGAAACTGCCTTTGGTTCGATAATCATCCCTTATATAACGATGGTACATGCAATTGCTGAAGAAGCCACGTTCGTCTCTCCCTCTTAGTGGGAAGTGTTCATCCCTTAAACCGCATTTTCATCCCTGAAAAGTGGTTTGTTTTGGAAAAAATTTGCACAGCATGCACAGATGGCCTTAAACTTTCGATTGGCATCATAAAAAAAAAATAAAAAAATTTGACCATTTTCGTGAAAAATCAACGATGGTTAACCCACGGTTTTTTTTGGCTAAAAAATTTTTTGTTTCGAATTCGAAAAAGATTGATATATTATCGTTCTACACATTGTTACGAACCCGAAACTGCCTTTGGTTCGATAATCATCCCTTATATAACGATGGTACATGCAATTGCTGAAGAAGCCACGTTCGTCTCTCCCTCTTAGTGGGAAGTGTTCATCCCTTAAACCGCATTTTCATCCCTGAAAAGTGGTTTGTTTTGGAAAAAATTTGCACAGCATGCACAGATGGCCTTAAACTTTCGATTGGCATCATAAAAAAAAATAAAAAAATTTGACCATTTTCGTGAAAAATCAACGATGGTTAACCCACGGTTTTTTTTGGCTAAAAAATTTTTTGTTTCGAATTCGAAAAAGATTGATATATTATCGTTCTACACATTGTTACGAACCCGAAACTGCCTTTGGTTCGATAATCATCCCTTATATAACGATGGTACATGCAATTGCTGAAGAAGCCACGTTCGTCTCTCCCTCTTAGTGGGAAGTGTTCATCCCTTAAACCGCATTTTCATCCCTGAAAAGTGGTTTGTTTTGGAAAAAATTTGCACAGCATGCACAGATGGCCTTAAACTTTCGATTGGCATCATAAAAAAAAATAAAAAAATTTGACCATTTTCGTGAAAAATCAACGATGGTTAACCCACGGTTTTTTTTGGCTAAAAAATTTTTTGTTTCGAATTCGAAAAAGATTGATATATTATCGTTCTACACATTGTTACGAACCCGAAACTGCCTTTGGTTCGATAATCATCCCTTATATAACGATGGTACATGCAATTGCTGAAGAAGCCACGTTCGTCTCTCCCTCTTAGTGGGAAGTGTTCATCCCTTAAACCGCATTTTCATCCCTGAAAAGTGGTTTGTTTTGGAAAAAATTTGCACAGCATGCACAGATGGCCTTAAACTTTCGATTGGCATCATAAAAAAAAATAAAAAAATTTGACCATTTTCGTGAAAAATCAACGATGGTTAACCCACGGTTTTTTTTGGCTAAAAAATTTTTTGTTTCGAATTCGAAAAAGATTGATATATTATCGTTCTACACATTGTTACGAACCCGAAACTGCCTTTGGTTCGATAATCATCCCTTATATAACGATGGTACATGCAATTGCTGAAGAAGCCACGTTCGTCTCTCCCTCTTAGTGGGAAGTGTTCATCCCTTAAACCGCATTTTCATCCCTGAAAAGTGGTTTGTTTTGGAAAAAATTTGCACAGCATGCACAGATGGCCTTAAACTTTCGATTGGCATCATAAAAAAAAATAAAAAAATTTGACCATTTTCGTGAAAAATCAACGATGGTTAACCCACGGTTTTTTTTGGCTAAAAAATTTTTTGTTTCGAATTCGAAAAAGATTGATATATTATCGTTCTACACATTGTTACGAACCCGAAACTGCCTTTGGTTCGATAATCATCCCTTATATAACGATGGTACATGCAATTGCTGAAGAAGCCACGTTCGTCTCTCCCTCTTAGTGGGAAGTGTTCATCCCTTAAACCGCATTTTCATCCCTGAAAAGTGGTTTGTTTTGGAAAAAATTTGCACAGCATGCACAGATGGCCTTAAACTTTCGATTGGCATCATAAAAAAAAAATAAAAAAATTTGACCATTTTCGTGAAAAATCAACGATGGTTAACCCACGGTTTTTTTTGGCTAAAAAATTTTTTGTTTCGAATTCGAAAAAGATTGATATATTATCGTTCTACACATTGTTACGAACCCGAAACTGCCTTTGGTTCGATAATCATCCCTTATATAACGATGGTACATGCAATTGCTGAAGAAGCCACGTTCGTCTCTCCCTCTTAGTGGGAAGTGTTCATCCCTTAAACCGCATTTTCATCCCTGAAAAGTGGTTTGTTTTGGAAAAAATTTGCACAGCATGCACAGATGGCCTTAAACTTTCGATTGGCATCATAAAAAAAAATAAAAAAATTTGACCATTTTCGTGAAAAATCAACGATGGTTAACCCACGGTTTTTTTTGGCTAAAAAATTTTTTGTTTCGAATTCGAAAAAGATTGATATATTATCGTTCTACACATTGTTACGAACCCGAAACTGCCTTTGGTTCGATAATCATCCCTTATATAACGATGGTACATGCAATTGCTGAAGAAGCCACGTTCGTCTCTCCCTCTTAGTGGGAAGTGTTCATCCCTTAAACCGCATTTTCATCCCTGAAAAGTGGTTTGTTTTGGAAAAAATTTGCACAGCATGCACAGATGGCCTTAAACTTTCGATTGGCATCATAAAAAAAAATAAAAAAATTTGACCATTTTCGTGAAAAATCAACGATGGTTAACCCACGGTTTTTTTTGGCTAAAAAATTTTTTGTTTCGAATTCGAAAAAGATTGATATATTATCGTTCTACACATTGTTACGAACCCGAAACTGCCTTTGGTTCGATAATCATCCCTTATATAACGATGGTACATGCAATTGCTGAAGAAGCCACGTTCGTCTCTCCCTCTTAGTGGGAAGTGTTCATCCCTTAAACCGCATTTTCATCCCTGAAAAGTGGTTTGTTTTGGAAAAAATTTGCACAGCATGCACAGATGGCCTTAAACTTTCGATTGGCATCATAAAAAAAAATAAAAAAATTTGACCATTTTCGTGAAAAATCAACGATGGTTAACCCACGGTTTTTTTTGGCTAAAAAATTTTTTGTTTCGAATTCGAAAAAGATTGATATATTATCGTTCTACACATTGTTACGAACCCGAAACTGCCTTTGGTTCGATAATCATCCCTTATATAACGATGGTACATGCAATTGCTGAAGAAGCCACGTTCGTCTCTCCCTCTTAGTGGGAAGTGTTCATCCCTTAAACCGCATTTTCATCCCTGAAAAGTGGTTTGTTTTGGAAAAAATTTGCACAGCATGCACAGATGGCCTTAAACTTTCGATTGGCATCATAAAAAAAAATAAAAAAATTTGACCATTTTCGTGAAAAATCAACGATGGTTAACCCGCGGTTTTTTTTGGCTAAAATATTTTTTGTTTCGAATTCGAAAAAGATTGATATTCGAATTTAAATCTGCTTTCTTCTTGATGGAAATCACCTGAAAATTCTCCAATTACAGCCCTGATGTTCCCCAATAATTATGGTAACATTTTAAACATCCATTAACATTGATAAATTCTCAATAACTAATCATCTATGTTAAATTTGAAATAAAATTAAAATTGTAATGTTTAATTATTCGACGGCCACGTGTGGTGAATATGATGAACATCATTAACAGCACAAGTTTAGTGGAAAATGCTGTTTAATAATTCATATACGATAATTTATTTCATCCAAATTTGGCTCCATTTGAGAGTGTAAATTACGTTGATTACGTTAATCGATAGAGTTGAGTGGTGTATTTTACAAATAGTTTCAACAAATTGAAATTACCATTTGAGTAATTTTTGACGATTAATTTGTAAAAGCCACCAATTTTGGGTGATCTACATTCGTTCGGGTATATTGGGGATATTAATTTCAATTTATTTTTTTTTCAGAGTATGTAGATGGTGATTCGAATTTAGCTGGAGGATATGGATGACATTTGCGGTAAATGTGTTCAACATAAAAGAATGGACATGATGTACGTAGAACAGGAAACACTCCTCCAATTATAATGAGATTCTGCGAAAAAAACGCTCGTGTTCATGAACAAAAATATCATAACATTTCTGTCGATGGACAGAATAATATACAAATAATAATTTGAAAGGAAAAAAAATTACAGAATTTTATGAATAGTCAGTAGAAATTAAGGTAACAATTCTAAGGTAAATGCTAACACGGTGGTTGTGTCTGATGATCAAATATCTGATGACCAAGCACGAATAATAAAATAATCATAATTATTATATATATCTACACATAAACTATCGTTCGGCTACTTTTATTACACGGTTTTATTTAAGGATACTATTTCAATGGAAAATTAATGTTCATTCAACAAACTTTCTGTACATCTCGTATTATTATAAAATATCAAACACATTTAAATGCATATTTAAGTGTAAAAGACTCGGGTCATATATATAATTTAGCGTTTATTTTTCATTCTTCATTTCGTATTATGGAAATTTTATAAAAATTTAATGCTTTTTTAATTGTTTCTTCTTTTTCGACGGTGCTAAACCACTTTCGAATTCCGAGACAATCAGACGTTTGGTTCGTCCCAGTTTGGGCGATTGAGGAAAACCAGATTTTCCACCCCAGCCAGAATCATTTCTGTAAAATAAAAAAAAAAAAAATTAGGTAAAAACACATATTGAATTATATGATTTACTAGCTAATCCCCGCGACTTCGTCTGCGTAATGCAGGTGCAGATTATATGTTCCTTTAAGATTTGCTATTTGTAATTAGACCAGGGTCGATAATTTAAAAAATGGTGAAAAGTGAAAAAAAATTATAGTAGAATGAAACCCATTGGAAAAGGTAGAGAATATAACAAAAATGAAAGAAAAAATAAATTACGGGCGATCTGACGTCGGGAAGGGGGAGGGGGTGAGTTTTTAAGGGTAAAAAACGGTTAATCTCGATTTCCGGTAAAACTGCAAGTCCTATGAAAAAAAGTTAAACGGCAAAGTTGTAGGTAATTAAAAGATCTAAAACTTTTGTATCGACACTTTTTCCACATGGCCTCAAAATTTATGTGAAAAATTCGAATAACCGAGTTTTTAGTTTGTTATTTTTATTTTTTGCAAAAAAAATATTTTTTCACGAAATTTGGTGAAAACTTACCTTTGTATGTCCCAAACATACAGTAGTTTTTTTGATTTAAAATATTCATTTTTTCATCTTATTTTGACTTAATATCCAAAAAGTACCCTAATTTTCAATTGAAAATTTTCACGTCGAAATATCTGCTTTTTTAAAAAAGTTGGTGTGTTTTTTGGGGAGTTCCTAATATCTCCGGCGCCGCGATTTAAGAACGGATTATGATAGAAGAAGCAAAAACAAATCGAAAATTAAGAATACCAATTTGCGAGTTTTCGCTTCGTTTTCTTGGAAAATAAGTTTTTAGCAGAAAAATTACAATGTTATTTCTTATGGGAAAAAAATAATTTTGAGTTTGACCAATCGATGAAACTTTGCGTAATTTATACATTATAAAAAGCGTTCATGAAAAGCGCTGTGATTGGCTACAACTGGCTTTAAATATAACAATCCTAGTAGGCCAAGGAAATATGCTCTTTAACTAAATCACTTCGACCATATTTAATTCAATTAAAACATCTGGAAACATCTTAAAAAATTAACAAAATTTGAAAATTATAAGAGATAAGAATGCCTACTTCATTAGTGATTTTTGGTTAAAAACGTATGCAGGTTAATTTCATTTCCCCTTCATCATTGTTTAAACTTTACAATGAATGAAAAAAAAATTCTATTATAATTATAGTCTTTGGATTGACTCAAAATAAAAATGATTGAAAACCCGTTATAACAATCGTTTCATCAATAATATCATTCAAAAAATAGTAGTATTATTATTGCCGCGACTTCATTTTCCGAAATATGTTTGAATGTATTACTTTAAATTTTCACACTCAATGAAAATATTTGCGGAAACAATGAAATTTGAATTTATGTGCATTACGGAGGGAGGTTATGTTTTGCTTGGAGAGATTTAGTTATTGTGAACTTTGAAACGGCTAAAAAGACTCAAAACGAGAAGTAAAAAGCGAAAATTTGTAAATTCTGTAAAAACTATCTACAGTTTAATTCGGTATTTAAAACATATGCTTGAAAATTGGTATAAAAGTCTCGCCAGGCTTACGTCTCAATTTTCTGGTGAAAACTCACGTCAATGATCATTATGAAACCCATTTTCACAATGTTTATATTCCAAACAATTAAAATTTGAAAAATTCTTTGAAACCGACAAGAATCGAAAATTAAAACATCAGTAGTGGGATATGTGACCAACAAAAAAATCAATTATATTTGCATTTATGGAACTTCATGAGTGATATTGTGTAAATGTAAAGGCAAAGTAAAACTTTCAAATTCAAAAATAACGTGTTTTTATCCAAAACATTTCATTAAAGTTGACTGTTTTAATACTTCAAATACAAGAAAAAAAATCGAGGGAACTGCGTAATAAACGCTAATGTGAACTATTAAATTTGGTGGACTTCATAAATTTTAAACCCGTAAGTTGAATCAGTTACAAAAAGATGTAAATTTATAGAAAACATTTCTTACTCTACCTAATTTACAATTTTCTTCTAGAAACGAACAAAAATTTGAAATTCATCCGTACCATTTGAAAGAAAATAATTCAACTAATTCTCGAAGTTATTCAAATATAATGTGACTGCCAAATTTGTATAAAATGTAGTTGGTGCAAGGATATTGCGAAGTGTATGTTTCGAAATTAAATGAAAATATTGGTTTGTATTTAACGTTTGGGAAATGAATGAATATAAATTTAAATATTATATTTCTATTTTTTAAGATTCTTTCATCAAAAATCAGGGCTTTTTCAAATTAAAATTCAACAAATAATTTCGAAGAAGTGTTGGAAACCAAGAAATCAAATACTTTATCAAATGTAATTTAAAGAAAGCCTAAAACATACGTAAAGAAAAATTGTCACAATAATATTTTTGAAAATTTAAAACCGAATAATGAATAAAAAAGTCAAAACCCAAATAAAATACCTACAACACTCGATTATAAACATTTACAAGGGATCATATATACACATTGGACACGATAATTAGAAGTATTGTACTTCAAAGAGAGCAGATGATTACTAATAATAATATCCTGAGAGGCTTTAGCGAATTTATAATAAAAAAAAAATGTGTAAACTTGGTGTTACAAAAAGTAATATGCTAATTTAAATAAGTGATCCAACAACGAAAATTAAACCCTTATTGAGTATCTACGACACTCGCTTATAAACATAAATTGTTAATCTACTCACAGGTGAGACAGTGATTAGTAGTATTGATAGTTCGATAAGGACGGACGACTAAAATAAATAATAACACGAGAGAGACTAGCGAATTAAAAATGAAGAAAAATATAGATACGTACACCAGGTTAAACTTGCAGTAAATTGTGAATTTTAAGGAATAATAACCCGAGATAGATTAACGAATTAAAAACGTAGAAAGATATACATGGGTACGCCAAGCTAAACTTACAGTAAATTGTAAATTATAAGAAATAATAACCCGAGATAGATTAGCGACTTAAAAACGTTGAAAGATATAAAAGCGTACACCAGGCTAAAGTTTCAGTAAATTGTGAATTTTACAAAATAATAACCCGAGATAGATAAGCGAATTTAAAACGTAGAAAGATATAGAAGCGTACACTAGGCTAAACTTACAGGAAATTGAGAATTATAAGAAATAATAACCCAAGATAGATTAGCGAATTAAAAACGTAGAATGATATAGAAGCGTAAACCAGACAAAAATTAGTGTAGATTGGGAAATTTACACAATAAAAACCCGAGATGGATTAGCGAATTTAAAACGTAGAAAGATATAGAAGCGTACACTAGGCTAAACTTACAGTAAATTTAAATTTTAAGAAATAATAATCCGAGATAGATTAGCGAAATAAAAACGTAGAAATATATAGAAGCGTATACCAGGCTTAAGTTAAAGTAGATTGTGAATTTTAAGAAGTAATAATCCGAGATAGTTTAGCGAATTTAAAACGTAGAAAGATATAGAAGCGTATACTTGGCTAAAGTTACAGTAAATTGTGAATTTTACAAAATAATAACTCGAGATAGATAAGCGAATTTAAAACGTAGAAAGATATAGAAGCGTACACTAGGCTAAACTTACAGGAAATTTAGAATTATAAGAAATAATAACCCAAGATAGATTAGCGAATTAAAAACGTAGAATGATATAGAAGCGTAAACCAGACAAAAATTAGTGTAGATTGTGAATTTTACACAATAAAAACCCGAGATGGATTAGCGAATTTAAAACGTAGAAAGATATAGATGCGTACACTAGGCTAAAGTTACAGTAAATTGTGAATTTTACAAAATAATAACTCGAGATAGATTAGCGAATTTAAAACGTAGAAAGATATAGAAGCGTACACTAGGCTAAACTTACAGTAAATTTAAATTTTAAGAAATAATAATCCGAGATAGATTAGCGAATTAAAAACGTAGAAAGATATAGAGGCGTACACTAGGCTAAAGTTTCAGTAAATTTTGGATTCTAAGAAATAATAACCCAAGATAGATTAGCGAATTTAAAACGTAGAAAGATATAGAAGGGTTCACCGGGCTAAACTTACAGAAAATTGAAAATATTAAGAAATAATAACCCGAGATAGATTAGCGAATTAAAAACGTAGAAAGATATAGAAGCGTATACCAGGCTTAAGTTACAGTAGCTTGTGAATTTTAAGAAGTAATAATCCGAGATAGATTAGCGAATTTCAAACGTAGAATGATATAGAAGCATAGACTAGGCTAAACTTACAGTACATTGTAAATTGTAGGAAGTAATAACCCGAGATAGATTAGCAAATGAAAAACGTTAAGAGATATAGTTGGTAATTGAAACTAATAATAATGTGAGAGCGACTAGCGAATTTAATATGAAGAAAAGTATAGATGCGTATTTTAGGTGTTTCTTAATTTTAATAATTAATTTTATGACATTTTAAACCGTGAGAGATTGGCAAATTAAAAATGTGGAAAAATATTGATGCGTATATTAAGTGTTACTTAAAATAATTTGTTTATTTTTATTTATTATCCAATTAAAATATCTGGGATAGTTTAATAAATAAAGAATGCAAAACCTTTACTGGTCAGTGCATATAATGTTCATAGCTCGAAGGTGATAGGTAATAAGATTTAATAATATCCCGAGAGAGATTAGCGAATTAAAAATGAAAGTTATAAACGCATATATTTGTTGATACTTGAAATGATTTCGTCTTAGTTAACTTGAACAAGAATTTCAAGTTTACTATAATTCTTTCCCGGTGAGACTTATTTTGAGGAAATAGTCAAAAATAATATCCTGAGAGGGATTAACGATTTAAAATTAAAATACTAAAATGCTAATGTAGGGAGACATTTTATGGAAAACTGATCTTAAATTTGGTAATGTTATTTTCATAAGTGGTTCTGAATGGATCAGAGTTACCCGTTCCAAGAAAATATAATTTCTTATACTGTTAAATTTTAGTAGGCTATTCTTTTAATTTTTATTAAATAAATTTTGTCTTTCTTCATTCTTGTAAAATAGTTCAACCTCATCAGTCGTGTTTGTAGTGTGATGATTTGTGATTTGACAAAATTGAGTGAATTTGTGACAATAGGCTGCTTCATTTATTGGTAAGGTAGCCTAAATTTTATATACATTAGTTTAAAAATTTAATTGTAGAAACTTACGAAAAAAAAAATTGGAAATGAATTTAGAAACATTTTATGAAACATTTCCAATATCTGTCGTTTTACAATTTTTAAAATTAAATGCCTGTTAGACTTTTGAAATCAATTTTCAAATTCGATTTGTACTTTATTTTCGCTAAAACTCGACCATTATAAAATGTTGAATATTTCCTAAAATATCCCTGCTGTAAAATTGTTGTGACAACAGCTGCCCATTTTACTTAGTAACATTGATTGCAAGGTACCTGGATTCTTGATCGAATAATTTAAATGAAATATGGAATTAACTCAATCTACATGCCTAAAATAAGGACCGCAACAAAAACCTTTGCGTTGAAAATATCGTTATCCGTTGAAGTAGGCCGTTGGCGGATTTATACAAATTGATTTCCCATAAGAAATAACATTGTAATTTTTCTACTAAAAACCTATTTTCTAGGAAAACGAAGCGAAAACTCGCAAATTGGTATTCTTAATTTTCGATTTATTTAGGCTTCTTCTACCATAATCCGTTCTTAAATCGTGGCGCCGGAGATATTAGGAATAAGCCTGTTTTTTGTTTGTTGAAATCTCTACTTTCTGATGGTATAAAAAAAAATGTACACTACTATGGTAAATGTTCTCAGAAAATGCAAATAATGATAGGTTTTTTCTTCCACATTGGAGCATGTTTCAGAACCATGACAATTTGAGCATAAATTTGTGCAATCATTATTTGCATTTTCTGAGAACATTTACCATAGTAGTGTATATTTTTTTTGTACCATCAGAAAGTAGAGATTTCAACAAACAAAAAACACACCAACTTTTTTAAAAAAGCAGATATTTTGACGTGAGAATTATCGATTGAAAACTTGGGTGCTTTTTGGATATTAAGTCAAAATAAGGTGAAAAAATTAATATTTTAAATCAAAAAAAAATACTGTATGTTTGGAACATACAAAGGTAAGTTTTCACCAAATTTCGTGAAAAAATAAATTTTTTTGCAAAAAATTAAAATAAAAAACCAAAAACTCGATTATTCGAATTTTTCACATAAATTTTGAGGTTATGTGAAAAAAGTGTCGATACAAAAGTTGTAGATCTTTTTATTACCTACAACTTTGCCGTTTAACTTTTTTTCATAGGACTTGCAGTTTTACCGGAAATCGAGATTAACCGTTTTTTATTACCTTTCCAATGATATATAACTCGCCAGTCTAAAGTAAAAAAATTTTGCTTCATCCCTAAGAAATATCTTTCCTTATCTATTTTTTTCAATGATAAGTAGCCTATAGTCTGTGGGAAATTGTGTTGTATCTTAATACCAAATTTCATTAAATTCGGTTGTTCCGTTCTTAAGCTAAATCGGGACACACAGACGGACAGACAGACAAAAATTTTAAAAATGTTAAATTTGGAATAAAGGCCTACTAGAACAAATATTTACCCTAAAATTCGCTTCAAAATCGAAATATACAGACAGACGTAACAATTTTATATATTAGTAATAGCATAGATGTCCTTTCTTTTTTAAAATTTCAAGATCAATTCAATAATACAAATTTTAGGTTGACAGGAAAAAAATGATTAGAACTAATTATTAATTGAAAAAAAAATGTTTTCTCATTCAATTATTTCATCCATTCAAGCTTAGAAAGAAACACGTGGCCCAAAGGCGTCAAACAACCGGCAACACGTGCTCATATTTCATTCAGTTTCAAAATAATAATTTCATATAAATAATAAAGTGTGCATTAAAAACATAAATAAAAAATAAAAAAAAACCGGCGCATATCTTCAATCAATCTCGATATTTTATAAAGCGCACACGAAACCTATCAAATTTAAATGTAATTTAAAACAATTAGTGCACCACTGCACCGATCCATTATTACCAAGAAAGTCATATATGCAAAAATTTCGATAAAACATCATCTCATCGTTCCAATTGAAAAGAAAAACATGGAATTATCCAGAAACGTTAATGATTTGTTTTATTTTCATAAATGCAACATATCACATTAATTCATTTCAGCAAAATTCGAGACAATTGTACAATATTTGTTTTGCCGCGACATTGCATATACATATGTATAAAATAAACGAATGATTCAGTCTTTTCCGGCCAAGAAAATTTTTAAAAATTATATAATTATTAGACTGGGCCTAAAAAAAAATATCGGGAAGATATGAGCCCTTAATATTAATATTAAGAGGTCTATCATCTTTAATTTATATTTTTTATTAGTACTCTCATTTTTGCGTCAATCCTGTCAAACTATCAAGGTAAAAAAAATCATCTGCCCATATATTTAAAGAAAATTAAATTCCCTACAAAAAAGGTATCTTTGAAAATTTTTGCCAGCACGCCACATTCCGAATAATCAAGCTTCAGACATTGATATCATTTTTAGATTTATCTTCTTTATTTTGGAATTTTGTAACTAACGAACCAATAAATATATAGAAATGAACAATATAGATTCTTGAAGGGAATTTAATGCTCTACAAAAAAGGTCTCTTAACACTTTTACATTAAATTACTCTTTCAAAATTGGTTCAACAACGAAAAAAACAATAATTTAATTTTTCCTTCAACTTTAACTGTGAATAACTTTTGAAAAAGTGATTTTATGAAAAAACGTTAAGAAACCTTTTTTGTAGAGCATTAAATTCCCTTCAAGAATCTATATTGTTTATTTCTATATATTTATTTCCATTCGTTAGTTACAAAATTCCAAAATTAGGAAGACAAATCTAAAAATTATATCAATGTCTGAAGCTTGATTATTCGGAATGTGGCGTGTCTGGCAAAAATTTTCAAAGAGACCTTTTTTGTAGAGAATTGAATTTTCTATAAATATTGTGTGTGTCAAAAAAATCGATTATTTGTTTTTACAAGTGACGCGGAAAAATGGGTTGCTAGACACCTGAAAAAAATTCTCAGCAAGTATGAGCTCTTAATTTTAATAGGAAGATCCTCCGCATCGCAGTTTTGTATTTTTTTTCTCAGTCCAATAGAAAAAAAATCATACCTCATCATTTATCGATTGTACAGAAAAATGTTCTGATAGATTTTTTTAGGAAATTTAATGCTCAACAAAAAAAGGTATTCTATATTTTTTCCGTAAGCCTCACCATTTGAAAGATATTTAGGATTTAATTTTGATTATTTTACGACAAATTTCATTTTTGTTTATGAATTTTATAACTCGACAATAAATGACTTTTATACAATGCGCAATACAAATTTTTGTTGGAAATTAACTGCTCTATAAAAATGGTGTCTTATGTTTTGGCTATTAAATTAGCCGTTCAAAAGATATTCATCATCAAACTTTCATGTGTACGGATTTTAAAAGTTTTTGTTGAGATATTCGAAAAATTTCAATTCAATTTCACTCAAAAGAGTGATTTTATGTAAAAACGTTAAGAGACCTTTTTTGTAGAACATTAAATTCCCTTCAAGAATCTATATTGTTCATTTCTATAGATTTATTTGTTCGTTAGTTACAAAATTCCAAAATAAAGAAGATAAATCTAAAAATTATATCAATGTCTGAAGCTTGATTATTCGGAATGCGGCGAGTCTGACAAAAATTTTCAACGAGACCTTTTTTGTAGAGAATTTAATTTTCTATAAATATATGGACAGATAAATTTTTTTACCTTAATAGTTTGACAGGATTGATGCAAAAATGAAAGCACCAATAAAAAATCGAAAATAAAGATGATAGACCTCTTAATATGTGTTGGACTTCCAGAGTGCATTGCGGGGGCGTTAATGATTCAAAAATAACTAAATTTTAATTATTTTATTTTAGTAAATTTTTAATTATAACTCATATCGACATATATTTGGGAATTTTTTTTTTTTTTTTGAGATGAGTTAAAACTAATTAAGAACATATTTTACTAAGTTCCAACTACAAAAACTATTGCGGGGGTAACAACAATCATTTATATATGCAATACTTTATCATATGCAGGGTTTCTTTTTTTCATATTCCTTATTGTTTAATTTTTACTCTAGACAACAATGGATAGTATTTTGACTAAAAATTTTAAAGCTTTTTTTTTTGAATAAAGCGTTAAAATATAAAAAATAAAATTCATTACTTATTAAAATACATCAGCATATAATAATAGAATTCTAGTTTTAATAAAGTGATATACCTATGCATTCATTGAAAAATAACTGTTCACTTATATAATAACGTAGACTTAATTTATAATACACTAATTTCAAATATTATGATGTCGCATTAAGTTTTTCCCGGAATTTCACAAATCGTGAAAATAGGTTAATGACCAATAAATTACAATTATATTCGTTTTAAATTTCAAGTGAATATATTAAATTTAATTCGTTAAACCATTCATGGAAATATATATAAAATTATAATCGAGCAAATATGTAGATTTATTTCATTAATTGTTATCGTTGATATATTTCTGATATTAGAAAATATTTTAGGACCAACACAACTCGAATTCTCTCCAAATGGAATGTTTTGTTGCGCGGTTTAAAATCAAATTAGTGCCGCCTAATATTTTATTTGATTTGATTCACAACAATAAAATTTCAATTCATTTTAAAATAGTGAAATTAGTGAATGACACACAAACACGTGCGTGTGTGTATTTGTGCTACCATCCCCGATGGTAGAAGAACACCACCACCACCACCACTGCCGCCAACAACAAAACAATGAAATGAAACAACAGTTTACCGTTTGTTGAATGTGTTGTATAGATTCGCTCATCTGGCACTAATTACGTTTGAAAATAGTTAATTAATTGCATAGAAAATGGCGTATTCATCGTCCAAATAGGATATTATCAAATGTAATAGAATGAATTGGAATAAAAAAAATTTTAACATAAAAAAAAGAAAAAAAAAAAACGTAGAATTGGAGGAAGTAATCATAGTTATTTAAATAGCCGTGCATTACGGTGATCGCTCTTTTATTGTCCAACAAAATGTCATCAAGCATCGCTATCAATTTACATTTAATTAGTGAACAAATTTTAAACAATTACGGTTTTTGTATTATTAGCTAATTTATCTGGCAATTAGTTATTGTTCTTAGAAAAAAATTAACTAGGTTGGTCTTTATTTCAGCGGCTAGGGTTTTCAAAAAACAAATAAGTCGTCCTTGTCATCATTATTTCCTAAGAGAATATAACCACTTGGAAAACTAAATTTACCAAAAGGCAAAAAAGAATTGCCTATAGTTACTGTTAATAGCCAAATTAAATATACACAATATATAGAATTTATTGCGGTCCAATTTATGTAGTATAATCTGATATAATAATATATAAAAATCATACCATAAACATTAGACTGATTAAAAAAAAAATATATTTTTTTTCCTTAATTATATCGAAAATATTGTTGGGAATGAAAAAAAAAATCCTGTGAAAGTTTAAGCTCTTAATATTAATATTAAGAGGTGCCGCATCGCAAATTTCGATTTTCCATTTGAAATAACATGGGAACAATATTCTCTTGCACTTTGGAATTTTATAGCTCACGTCAAAGACAATATTTCGGAATGACCAAAATATATTCTTTTAGAAAATTGAACGATCTACAAAAAAGGTCTCCGACAAGTTTTTGATGTATTTATTTCTTCAAAAGTTATTCGAGGTCAAAGTTGAACTAAAGAGAAATTTTAATATTTTTTCAATTTTTTGGCGCAACCATCAATGTTATGAGAAATTTTTATAGGACATTTTTTGTAGAGCACTTTTTTTCCTATAACTTATCTCTTTAAAAGTTTTTGATATTTTTCACAGGTCCTGAGTTATTTGCATTAAACTGAAAATATTCGTAACTTTATTGTTTTAAATTAATAATATTCCCTAAATTATTATTTATATCGAAATTATTGTTGGGAACGACAAAAAAAAATCCTGTAAAAGTTTAAGCTCTTAATATTAATATTAAGAGATGCCGCAACGCAAATTTCGATTTTCCATTTAAATAACATGGAAACAATTTTCTCTTGCACTTTGGAATTTTATAGCTCACGTTGGTGACAATATTTCGGAATGTCCAAAGTATATTCTTGTAGAAAATTGAACGATCTACAAAAAAAGGTCTCCAATAAGTTTTTGATATATTTATTCCTTCAAAAGTTATTCGAGGTCAAAGTTGAACTGAAGAGAAATTTTAAGTTATTTGCATTAAACTGAAAATTCCCTGAATTATATATTTTTAATATAATTTTTTTTATTTTAATTAAATAACTTAGGACCTGTGAAAAATATCAAAAACTTTTATAGAGATAAATTATAGAAAAAAAAGTGCTCTACAAAAAATGTCCTATAAAATTTTCTCATAAAATTGATGGTTGCGTCAAAAAGTTGAAAAAATATTAAAATTTCTCTTTAGTTCAACTTTGACCTCGAATAACTTTTGAAGGAATAAATATATCAAAAATTTGTTCGGGACCTTTTTTGTAGATCGTTCAATTTTCTACAAGAATATACCTTGGTCATTCCGAAATATTGTTGTCACCAACGTGAGCTATAAAATTCCAAAGTGCAAGAGAATATTGTTCCCATGTTATTTAAATGGAAAATCGAAATTTGCGATGCGGCACCTCTTAATATTAATATTAAGAGCTTAAACTTTCACAGGATTTTTTTTGCCATTCCCAACAAAATTTTCGATATAATTAAGAAAAAAAAATTCATAATTTTTTTTGAATCAGTCTAATAAACACAATAGCTTTTTTAAAGTTCTAAAAAAAAACAATGTTGTAGAGTCATTCAAAACATCCTTTTCTTATCAACGTGAATAATATACCACGAGAAAATGTCCCTTGCAAAAATAATACAAAAATGAAAAATGAAATTGACTCATTTTATTTTAATCGAAGATAAAGCAAAAAAACCCATAGGAAACCAACACCTTAACAAATCTTCAATCGAATTGAACTATAGTATTTTGCGTAAGCTTTTCTTCGACTATCATATAATAATCATTCCAACTTCCAATATTGATTAAATAGATTAATTTCTATATATATTTTAAAGTATTTACAAAATATACCAATTGGCAATTAGTCTTGTTTTAATTATTCGTTTCTTCAGTAAAGTATTGAACTTTTAATGCTGTGTGTGGGCATTTCTCGGGAAATGACTTATTGTTTATATGAATGGCAATTTTACAACTAATAAATTACCAATGTTATGCGTAGATTACAACTGTGAAATATGAATTACATTAAATGTGAACTAACCGGGGATTTTAGCCTTCAAACAAGCCGAAATTTAATACGTTTAAAGTCACAATTATTATTATTAGGTATTTAAATTGTTCATTGGCTTTTTTTATTAACGAACGAATACAATAAATATTTCTTAAGTACCGCCGTATAGACTTAAATAGTCTATTATTTAAAAAACAGATTTTCTGTCAAATTCTATGTTCAAATTTTGGAAATAACCCGGACGAAGGTATACTCTAGTGGACATTATTGGAAAATTTCCTTTTATATTCGCATATCAAGAATAGCAAGCTTTCAAGAGTCAAACCATATGTTTTCACCAAAAAAGAATTGATAATTTAAAAAAAAAGAATTTAATGGAAAAATCACGTCTAACATAAATATTTTTTTAATAATATTTTAATTGTTTTTCCATCAGCATTTTACTTTTTAACAAAAGCGCTTACGTGTATAGAGAGAATTAAACGGAACAACTTCAATCACCCCATATCCTGTTTTCAATAGCTTGATTGGATTGCGCGTTTAAATACACTGTATAGGGTATACCTATATATAATATACACAGGTATACACATTATGAGTGTAGAAAAAGTGATTTATATTTTATTTATTTTCTTCTTTTTTTTTTCGTAATTTTATTTTAGATTATTAAAGCTGATTTGTGAAGACGAGGACTTGCATTATACATATAAAAGGACTTATATTGTTTATTATAATATATTAACCCGACTTATATGTACAGTTTGTCATGGTTAAATGTGATAATGACCAAGAGTCAATATTAATCAATCTACTACCTACCGTCCAATATATAAAGGTACAGCAGTAGTAGCTTTTTACATTCACGATCTTTGTTCCGCACTAACTTAATATAATGAAACGTAATTGTAAAAAAAAAAAAGTTCGAAAAAAAAATTATATTATCATCGTGTCATAACTTTTATGAACTTTATAATGTGAATATCAAGATTTACGTGAGAGAAAGAGAGGAAAAAAGTGAATTAATTAATGCAAGTTTTTGCAAGGTGTTGGTTTCTAATTAAGTTTAATATTTTATCTTCAATAACTTACGTTCAATGGTAATACAATTAGACCAAAAATTTGTACACAATTCGTCTAGCCAAACTTTCATGGTGGTACTATGTCCTCTGCGAAAATCTAACAGTGTCAATAGTATACAAGTATGAATATAAGCACCAGAAAAATTTTCATATAATTCACAAAATGTTTCCTAAACATTAGGGTGATTTTGTTTTTTGGTCCCATCGTGGAATTTTGTTGGAAATACCAAAAAAAAAAAAATCTCTGAAAGTTTGAGCCCTTAATATTAATTTTAAGTCCTTGACCAAGACGTGTAAAGATTTCCCATTGAAAATACACGGAAACTCTGATTTTTTATTTTTAAATTTCTATATCTCAGCGGCATTTCATGGGATCGCTTTTACCGAAGATGTTTTTTTTTTTCAGAATTAAACGCTCTACAAAAGTGCCCATTGCGACAAAGTCGTAACTCACACCGGTGAGGTAGTACGGGCCACTGAACTTGATTTTTCCATAAAATTAGCGTTTTTTTTTGCATTTATCTCGTAAATAACAAGAGCTACGGAAAAATTATAAATGAAAAACATGTAGAGAATTTGATTTCCTAAAAAAAGTTCCTGTAGACAAAATCGCGAAGATCAATATTAAACGAGATATTAAGCCTTGAATTTTATAGAAAAATCAGGTTCAGTGGCCCGTACTACCTCACCGGTGTGAGTTACGACTTTGTCGCAATGGGCACTTTTGTAGAGCGTTTAATTCTGAGAAAAAACCATCTTCGGTAAAAACGATCCCATGAAATGCCGCTGAGATATAGAAATTTAAAAATGAAAAATCAGACTTTCCGTGTATTTTCAATGGGAAATCTTTACACGTCTTGGTCGAGGACTTAAAATTAATATTAAGGGCTCAAACTTTCAGAGATTTTTTTTTTTTTTTTGGTATTTCCAACAAAATTTCACGATGGGACCAAAAAAAAAAAAGTCAAAAAAAAAATCACCCTAGCATATACACATTAGATTACTTATACAAAATGTATATTACATATTATATAAATTAATCAGGTATCTATACAGCATGGGTCACATGATCAAAAACTACTTATGGAAAATATTTACCATATAGATACCAATGATAATATATTCCTAACCAATTGAGGTAATAGTTGTTCCAGTAGAAATAGAATCCTAAACGAATGGAAACAAAAGCTAAGCAGTTACAGAAGGGATGCAAAATACTAACTACCATCAAAACAAATGAATTTGAAAGGCTCAACCAATGTCCTAACGCAATACCAAAACACTTAGGACATTGGTTGAGCTTTTCAAATTCATTTGTTTTGATGGTAGTTAGTATTTTGCATCCCTTCTGTAACTGCTTAGCTTTTGTTTCCATTCGTTTAGGATTCTATTTCTACTGGAACAACTATTACCTCAATTGGTTAGGAATATATTATCATTGGTATCTATATGGTAAATAATTTATAAGTAATCTAATGTGTATATGCTAGGGTGATTTTTTTTTTTGACTTTTTTTTTTTTGGTCCCATCGTGAAATTTTGTTGGAAATACCAAAAAAGAAAAATTCTCTGAAAGTTTGAGCCCTTAATATTAGTATATCATTAATATATCATTGGTATTACCAAGCTTTATTGACTTTTGAATGAGAATTCAACGTTTATGAATAGATATAACTTGGTTAGCCCGGTTTTTAAGTTCAGTGTAGACTAATATATACATAAACATTCCAAGATATTCCCCTACTTACAATTTAAAATGCTATAGTAACATCGTTTATCCTTCTCTAATTCTTAAGAAGTTATCCAGCGCCCAAGAATTGCTATCTTTTTTTTCAGCTATACAAAGAGTAGACCAGCGGTTCCTAACCTTTTTCAGCCGCGGACCCCCAAGAATATCAAGCATAATGCCCCTGAGTGAAAAAAGGTGCAATTTTCGGACAATATTATATTTTAGTATTCCTTCATTAAATTAAAAAAAAAAAAAAAAAAAAACTTTTTCAAATGGGTCCGCGGACCACAGGTTAGGAAACAATGGATTAGACAATTTCGTGAACACTATTTCTAGTTTCGATAATATTTATATTTGGCAAAATTGGCAAATTAGTGCCTTGGTTAATAATACTCAATAGGATATTGGGATATACCGGAAACATCTAAATAGAAGAATAGATAGAAAGGATAATCTATTGGAAGAAGTCACGAAAATACACCAAATGTCGAACAGGTGACAAAAAATCAGTTGAAAAATATTTTCCAATTATATTTGACTATGATTTTATGATCAAATAACTTTAAAAAAAATTGAGATGAACTACTAAGGCAGTTACCCCACCTATCTAATCTGAAAAGTATTATTTTTTTTTCTGAAATAATTGAAATTTCACGGCTGTTCAAAACGAGACGTATGGTCAAAGCCCTACCAAAAAAAAAAAAAAAAAAATAATCACAATGCGATGATAAAACCGTAATATTTATGTCTTTTAAGGCGACAAAGATAAAAAATTTTTTGGCTGCTATTATCTAAAAGAAATATATATCAACCATTATTAGGATACGGTCGATATAATAAATATTCTTAAACACACAACTAAAGTCATAATCGAAATGAATTGGATATCGTGTGAGCGTAGCAAATGTTAAATTACAGCCACAAACTTTTGTCTACTGTCCACTATTACTAACATAATATATTTATTTTTTTTTCTTATTTTTTAAGATAATGATAGAAATTTATAAAGTGTTTACTTTGAAAATTGTCCGTGAAAAATCGCCTTTACCAAACCACGTATTTGTCATGTTTCCCTAAAAATCTACACGATTTTTATTTTGAAAGAAGAATACAAAAGCTCAAATTGAATTAATAAATAAACAAGCTGATCAAAATTTAATTTTATTTGCTCTCAAATACGAGAAGAATCAAATGACGCGCGCTCTTGGCAAATATACTTATCCGTAATTTGTCAAATTAATTCAATAAGTCTCGAAAGTTTTTAACTCCTCCGAAAACAACTTATTTTCAACTAATCTTATTCTATTTTATCTATACTAATATATAAAATTCTTACGTCTGTCTGTACATTTCGATTTTGAACCCAATTTTAGGGTAAATATTTGTTTCAAGAGGCCCAAATTCCAAATTTAAAATTTTTAAAATTTTTGTCTGTCTGTCCGTCTGTGTGTCTCGATTTAACTAAAGAACGGAACAACCGAATTAAATGAAATTTGGTATTAAGATACAACACAATTTCCCACAGACTATAGGCTACTTATCATTCCAAAAAAAAAAATAATAAGGGAAGGTATTCCCTAGGGATGAAAAAAAAATTTTTTACTTTAGATAGGTGAGTTACATATCATTGGAAAGGTAATTAAAAATTAGAAAATAATCTGTTAAAATATTTTTAGAAAATCTAGACCCTTAACTTCTGTTATTTAAAACGCGAGTATTTTGATAAGTTTCGACTTTTTTTAGTCCTAATTAAGACCGACTTTATTTATGTATAGATGCTGATTGATTTACGGATTATTTGGTCCACGGTAGGTAAACCTCTCGTAGCTATACGCAATAGACATACTCTTTTTAGATATTTATAAATATTTTTTTAAAATTAATAAATTAAATTCGTTTTTCGTAAAAGAAATACGAAAAATTAAAATTTCCATATATACTACCACTAAAAGGAGCAAACCGAAAAAGAAAACAATCAACACCAACGTTACGCAGACGAAGTCGCGGGGATCAGCTAGTTTTGTATAAAGTTTCAAAAAAAAATGACGTGGACAATAATTAAAATTATTCAATTTTGAATTTGGCGCGGTTGTTTTTTGTTAACCGTAATCGTAGCTCACTTCCATTTGAATAATTTTCACCGATTGGGAAGGGAAATGTGGCGCCTCCCGGTGACAAAATATTTAGTACCTTAAACGATTGTACTGTATAAATGTATTTGTCTTTTTTTATCATTATTAACTAAACGTGTTTTATCTCTTAGTAGGAAAAAATCACTAAATTTTCGACGGTGAATATAACTCTGGTCTATTTTTCCAAATAGCCTATGTATTCGTGTATAAGATGAAACTATATCACTTCATGTGTTTAAAACAAAGATGACAAATTCTTAACAATAACTAGATGTTAAAAATGGTTGTTTAAGAAAAAAAAGTTACTAAACATAGACTCGAGTTATTTTGCAATCGCAGCTCACTTTCATACGATGATAATCATTAAGTGCTTCATCCTTTTCTATTATTACTATTTGAAAATATTTTATCTTCTTTGATTATTTTGAAATTTTTCAATCTATCATTCAATAATTTCCTCTTAACTTTCAGAAGAATTCCTTCAAAAAACTGTTCTATAAAATTTTCCCATAAAATTGATGATTGCGTCAAAAAATTGAAAAAATATTAACATTTCTCTTTAGTTCAACTTTGACCTCGAATCACTTTTAAAGGAATAAATATATCAAAAACTTGTTCGAGACCTTTTTTGTAGATCGTTCAATGTTCTACAAGAATATACCTTGGTCATTCGGAAATATTGTCACCAACGAGAGCTATAAAATTCCAAAGTGCAAGAGAATATTGTTCCCATGTTATTTAAATAGAAAATCGAAATTTGCGATGCGGCACCTCCTAATGTTAATATTAAAAGCTTAAACTTTCACAGAATATTTTTTTCGTCATTCCCAACAATATTTTCGATATAATTAAGAAAAAAAAAATCATCATTTTATTTGAATCAGTCTAATATTGAGTTTCAATTTCATGAAGATATCGTCAATAGGTACAATATTCTCTTGCACTTTGGAATTTTATAGCTCACGTCAAAGACAATATTTCGGAAAGACCAAAGTATAATCATGTAGAAAATTGAACGATCTACAAAAAAGGTCTGTTACAAGTTCTTGTTATATTTATTCCTTCAAAAGTTATTCGAGGTCAAAGTTGAACTTAAGAGAAATTTTAATATTTTTTCAATTTTTTGACTGACGCAACCATCAATTTTATGAGAAAATTTTATAGGACATTTTTTGTAGAGCACTTTTTTTCCTACAACTTTTATACGATGATAATCATTAAGTGCTTCATCCTTTTCTATTATTATTATTTGAAAATATTTTATCTTCTTTGATAATTTCTTTGATTATTTTGAAATTTTCAATCTATCATTCAATAATTTCCTCTTAACTTTCAGAAGAATTCCTTAAAAAAACTGACCTTTTTGAATTTCCACCTTTATCGCCATGGTACTTCGGCTTGAAATTATCCACCCGCGTACCACCGATGGCCGATGGTGGATCTCGTAGTCCAAAACTTTTGGCGTAGTGTCCCAAATGAAGATCCTTTATGTTGAAACACGTGCGCATTTCACGCGGATAACACGCGTAAAATCGAACCCACGACGTATATGCTGTAACAAAATTTACAAATGTATGTTCCGGATTGAAAAGTTTTGCTCAAATTGCATGGGAAAATGAATTGAACGCTTAATTTTCATCGATCATTTTATTTGTACGAAGTGGTTAATCGTTGTGGCCAACGATCCGTGGCTGACGTGTGCTGACGTGTCCAGAGAGGTCTTAGCACAACTACCACCCTCCCGAAAAACGACAACGCCACTGAAGTGGTTTTCTATGTTACTAAACCACCATCATCTATGTCCACACGATATATTATTAATAACTCCACACACGCGGCTGCTGTGCATTAAATAATGGAAAAGTGTGAACGACTGAAATGATTTAAGGGTTGAAATGTGTCCATCAACGTTTTCCCAATAATTTATTGGCGACTTAATAACGTGTTACACTAATCGTTAGGGTGTATGGTTTGACACGGAAAACTAATGCAATTCGATTGCTTACTAATGAGTCATGAACTTTTCAAACCAAATAAACCAATTTAAACCAATTTAAACCAATTCAAAATCACTAATAATCGCAAAAATTAAACTGACGATAAACAAAACTCTACTGAGGCTCTACAAAAATTTCAAAATTTTCAAAGTTCTCCGTCATATAATTAATGTTCTTTATTCAACAACCGTACCATCCATAAAAATCGTATTTTTCCCTTCGTTGCTACCCTAAATCAAGAACGATGCCGAAAATTTCACTTTATTTAATCCAAAAGACGTTGCCCTCGCGACCTCCTATAACAAATTCTTAGAGAGTCCCAACATTGGTTGGGCCCTCTCAACATGTTTCGAAAATACCACACCAGGGTCGAACTACGGTTTTTACCTCAAGTGTGGTATATAAGCAACCAAAATTTGTTAGCACATTGCATAGTATATAAATTGTAAATATATAGAAGGCAATATAGGATTTAAAAAAAAAAAATCTAATCCAAACGACCTAATTATAGGGAGCCAGGAAAGATCTAGCTTCTTAGAGGAAAACTTTAGTACTGTAAAAGTATTGAACTACAATAGGTGAAATAGGAACCCAGGGAACACAATAAGTCTAAGACCGCAATTTAGGCAATATTTAGGCACTCCAAACATCATTCTGGTGAACTGTATATGAAAAAAAAAAAAAAACGTCCAAATTCCCTTCTCCAAGAAATCCATTCCATCCAGAAATCCGTTGGTGACAATATTTCGGAATGACCAAAGTCTATTCTTGTAGAAAATTAAACGATCTACAAAAAACGTCTGTTACAAGTTTTTGATATATTTATTCCTTCAAAAGTTATTCGAGGTCAAAGTTGAACTAAAGAGAAACTTTAATATTTTTTCAATTTTTTGACGCAACCAGCAACTTTATGAGAAAATTTTATAGGACATTTTTTGTAGAGCACTTGTTTTCCTATAACTTATTTCCATAAAAATTTTTGATATTTGTCACAGGTCCTAAATTATTTAATTAAAATAAAATAAAAAATAATGGTAAAAATATAAAAATTCAGGGAATTTTCAGTTTAATACAAATAACGTAGGACCTGTGAAAAATATCAAAAACTTTTATAGAGATAAGTTATAAGAAAACAAGTGCTCTGCAAAAAATGTCCTATAAAATTTTCTCATAAAATTGATGGTTGCGTCAAAAAATTGAAAACATATTAAAATTTCTCTTTAGTTCAACTTTGACCTCGAATAACTTTTGAAGGAATAAAAATATCAAAAACTTGTTCGAGACCTTTTTTGTAGATCGTTCAATTTTTTACATGAATATACCTTGGTCATTCCGAAATATTGTCACCAACGTCAGCTATAAAATTCCAAAGTGCAAGAGAATATTGTTCCCATGTTATTTAAATGGAAAATCGAAATTTGCGATGCAGCACCTCTTAATACTTAATATTAAGAGCTTAAACTTTCACAGGATATTTTTTTGTCATTCCCCACAATATTTTCGATATAATTAAGAAAAAAAAATTCACCACTTTTTTTGAATCAGTCTACTATACATGACCATGGGAGTCAAGCTCTTATGGCAGACTTGGTTCCCAAAAATTAATAGTTGGGGCATCAAATTCAGTTACGGAGTGATTCAAACTATTTGATGACCACTGCGGAAGATTGCTTGGCAATCGAAATACGTATCTGGGCTATACGTCACAAATATATTTTTGTTTAAACTTCTGTTCAAATTTATGTTTATGGTATGATTTCTATATATTATTATATCAGATTATACTACATAAATTGGACCGCAATATATTCTATATATTGTATACACAGTATTGTGTCCATTTTACCTAAAAAGATCAACATAAAATAAATTTTTCTACTGCCCAAATTCATTACGAAGGTCTGTACTTATTTACTAGTTAATACCCACTTTTTTTTGGGGCAAAAATATGATTTAAATTCAAACTTTGAGTCAATTTTTTTAAGTAAAATAAATTCGTTTCAGCAAGGATTCGACGATTTTTCTAGACAATCACAATTCATAGCGATAGAAAAGGACAATTTCCAGGATTCAAATGGCATCTCTAAACTAATGCCATTAAGTAAATATACTTTAGCATGTCTGTAATTAATTTTAAATAAAATTTAATTTTCAATCAAATTTTCGTTCGTATATTTTAAATATTTCAGGAATAATTTAAATTTGAATTTGGCGCATAAAATTTTAAATTTTTTTTAAAGTAGTTATCGTTATTATCGGTAATGCTACACTAGCGCCCTCAGTAAATGACACCCGGAAGATAGCCATTTGGAGGAGCACAAAATTAACATTGAGCTAGCCTCCCCTGTAAACTAATTTTAATATAATTTTTTGAGAATTTTTGCAATATAAGAGACTGTTAAAAAATGAGAAGTATATTTTTTGGGGGAGGTTTTTTTATACGAATCCCTAAAATGAGACCTTGAAAAAAAATATATCTTATACGTTAATTCGTGACCTAAAACAATTTACCTTTTTGAGCCAAATTTTTCAACCGCTTATCGTCCAACACGGCCGTTTCATAACGTTGTTGCAGTTGACTAGCCGCAATTTCCGCATTGTTGGCGCCCTCCAAAACAGTTTCGATAGGACCCAAATCCATTTTTTCTTGTTTAATCCTTGAAAAAACCAAAAAAAAAAACATTAAAACATGTTTCGGTGATAAAGAAGAAAAAAACCTTACCGAATTCGTCGATTTTCCAGTTCTCGAACGAATTGCACCTCGGATGGAGTCAAGAAAAGAATGGCCTCCCCCTTGGACCCCGCGCGCGCCGTTCTGCCCACCCGATGCACATAATCGGCACCCGAAATTGGACCCGTATACTGTGCTATACAATCCACACGTGGCAAATCGAGTCCCCGGGCCGCCACATCCTAATAATTAACATTATTCAAATTAGCACTCCGCCAACAAAGAATCCCACTTCGTCTTCTGGCCTCA
The DNA here is from genome assembly GCA_958496175.1 of Sisyra terminalis. NCBI lineage: Eukaryota > Metazoa > Arthropoda > Insecta > Neuroptera > Sisyridae > Sisyra > Sisyra terminalis. The sequence goes on along the minus strand of OY292274.1, from coordinate 68,500,245 downwards.
TCATTACACACCGGCTACCTTTTAACTTTTACCATTGCTACCAACCTATTCAAATTAATACCAGTCTGCCCCATTGTTACCATTCTTATTACAAAAAAAAAAAAAAAAAAAAAAATCATTCGACTATTAAAAGCAATTTAAACTAAAACATGTATCATTTCATAGATTTGTTATTTTGTATTATTTTTATTAATATCGAATGAGAGTAGAAATGTGTTCTTTTTCATGTTTGGAAATAAATAGCGTTTTATATATTCTTCAGCACAAATGATTGTTGCATTCTTGACGCACCGGGGTGCCACCATCCAAACTATCCAAATAAACAAAGCCCAGTGCACGTGAAAACGTAAAAATCATCACAATAATACCCTGATACAATTTTCTCTACCCGAAAACCATTCTAATTTTGATTGGACAGAAAAAAAAATATTTATATATATGCATCGGATACATCTACTGTGCACTATTATTGTTCAACAGTGATAATTTGAACCCAATTTTAAATTAATATAAATTTGTTCCCGACATTTTTTTTCGGTCTTCTTCTAGATCATTATATCAGAAAAACTATATCATTTCATGATGCCGACTTTTGTTCTCTGTGAAGATTTAATCTAACCAGAAGCTTTTAATCTTCTCCATTTCAATTATGTTTAAACTTGATTAACCGCATGGGAAATATATCATTGATATCTCATTATTTTTAATTTAGTACAGATATACCTGGAGCACATACACATGGAATACAGAAGGCAGGCGAGATAATTGTAACAAATCAGAAGCAATTTAATCAGTTATGAAATAATAATGGTACAATTCGAATGATAATAATATTTAGCCTATTTTAGATTGAAAATACTTTCTATTGTTTGTTAAAGTATCAAATATAATTCCGAGAACATAAAAGTATCAAACGTATATTCTCCACATAATTAAAATAAAACATTCGAAAGAACAAATTATAAAATAAATTAAGTCGGTAGTTATGTTGTCGAGTACATTTTATATCAAATCAAAGAAAAGATTTTTTTTTTACTCTCTTATATATTCAACTCGTAATAATATCTGTGTACAAGAAAAGAAATTCTTAAATCTTTTTAATCAGCCGAAAATTTCTTTCATTTACTCGATAAAGATAAATAAAATTATTAGAAATTTTAAAGTTTTGTAAGGCAATTGGTTTGATTTTGGAACAGTTCAAAGTTCATTCTGGTTATATTTACACTGATTGAACATGCGCACAAAATCGGGATAATCCCATCGAATTCTAAAAACCCAATTTTACTAGCTAGGAACATAAAAAACCAATTTTAAAAATTTTAAAGTTTTGTAAGGCAATTGGTTTGATTTTGGAACAGTTCAAAGTTGATTCCGGTTGAATTTGAACAGATTGATCATGCGCACTAAATCGGGATAGTCCCATTGAATTCTACGACCCAATTTTACTAGCTAGGAACATAGAGAAACCAATTAAAATGCTAGTATAAAAGGTTTGGAGATATGATAAATGACAATTGGAAAAATACATTGTGGTTATCCGGGAGTAGAAAAAAAAGGAATTTGAACTGATATTTCATCACATTTATCCACAGACTCAATATTAAATTAAATACTCCATCATCTTTAAATTAAATATTTGAAAATATACGTCCAATAGCCAATCGAAAAGGAAAAGTAATTTGAACAAAATTTACAGATAAGTCCTAGAGCTGATGACGAATTTTGGCCAGGTAATTTAGCCATGCTGGTAACTAATCAATTAAACACCAAAATCTCTGATCAAAAATTAAAATTTTATAGAAAAAGTCCTAAAATTCTTTCCGGTTCCCCCTACCATTCCAATTAAGCAACTCCATTGCAGAGGAAAAAAAATCAGTTCATCACAGTGGTTTGAGTATAATACAAAAGCATGCTGCTATAAAAAATAAAAATCAGCCGAAAATTTCTTTCATTTATTATATAAAGATAAAAGAAAATTGTTAAAAAATTTTAAAGTTTTGTAAGGCAATAGGTTTGATTTTGGAACAGTTCAAAGTTGATTCCGGTTGAATTTGAACAGATTGATCATGCACACTAAATCGGGATAGTCCCATCGAGTTCTAAGACCCAATTTTACTAGCTAGGAACATAGAAAAACCAATTAAAATGCTAGTATAAAAGGTTTGGAGATATGATAAATGTCAGTTGGAAAAATACATTGTTTATACATTTAAAAATACATTAAAAAAAAATATAATTTTTGTTCTTAATTATATCGAAAATATTGTTGGGAATGACAAAAAAAAATCCTGTGAAAGTTTAAGCTCTTAATATTAAGTATTAAGAGGTGCCGCATCGCAAATTTCGATTTTCCATTTAACATGGGAACAATATTCTCTTGCACTTTGGAATTTTATAGCTCACGTTGGTGACAATATTTCGGAATGACCAAGGTATATTCTTGTAGAAAACTGAACGATCTACAAAAAAGTTCTCTTACAAGTTTTTGATATATATTTATTCCTTCAAAAATTATTCGAGGTCAAAGTTGAACTAAAGAGAAATTTTAATATTTTTTCAATTTTTTGACGCAACCATCAATTTTATGAGAAAATTTTATACGACATTTTTTTTGAGCACTTTTCTTCCTATAACTTTTCATTAAAAGTTTTTGATATTTTTCACAAGTCCTAGGTTGTTTGCATTAAACTGAAAATTTCTTGAATTATTATATTTTTAACATAATTTTTTTTTTTTTAATTAAATAACTTAGGACTTGTGAAAAACATCAAAAACTTTTATAGAGATAAGTTGTAGGAAAAAAAGTGCTCTACAAAAAATGTCCTATAAAATTTTCTCATAAAATTGATGGTTGCGTCGAAAAATTGAAAAAATATTAAAATTTCTCTTTAGTTCAACTTTGACCTCGAAAAACTTTTGAAGGAATAATTATATCAAAAACTTGTAGGAGACCTTTTTTGTAGATCGTTCAATTTTTTACAATAATATATCTTGGGCATTCCGAAATACTGTCACCAACGTGAGCTATAAAATTCCAAAGTGCAAGAGAATATTGTTCCCATGTTATTTAAATGGAAAATCGAAATTGGCGATGCGGCACCTCTTAATATTAAGATCTTAAACTTTCACAGGATTTTTTTTTAGTCATTCCCAACAATATTTTCGATATAATTAATTTAAAAAAAATCATCATATTTTTCTTTGAATCATTCTAGTCTATATACTTTCACCAGATTAACTAAACATTGTGTAAAACAAACCATTTTCCAACTTAGAAGTTCATACTACCGAAAATAATTAACTAATTATTAATCTATGGAAAAGAACCAACTAAATATATAGATAAATACTAAATCAGGTAAAAAATACATACATAACTATATAGATTAAACCCAAATTAAATAGCTGATCATTTTGTCGATTTCTTAGCAACATTGGCACTAAAATGAGCAACAAAAATGCCCACTACTGTAGGTGAAGTTGATGAGAGTATCAACCAAATTCCAAGATCTATTCTTCAGAAGAGTAGTGCCTACTGTGAAACAGAAGCAATAGTAAAAAAACCAAAATAATAAAACGGATATAGTCGATGGTATAAGTACCAAAGTTTTTAAAACCATAATCCTATATATAAGTGATACATTGATGCATAATTCAATAGGCCAATAACGAATGTTAAGTGACCAGAAGAGCTTAAATCTGCGAAAATTATTCCCATAAAGCAGGGAATAAACATCAACGAATTACCGACTTATTTCGTTCATATCAAATCTTAGTCTATATACTTTCGTTATGTACTGCACAAGCATTAGTAGAGACCAATATGGTTTTATGAAGAATAAAAGAACTATGAATACTTTGGCTTCGATTAAGGTTTATAAAATACACAGGTGGCCTCATGATGGCTACGTGATGGATTCGTGACGTATCCAGAAGAAATTCGTACATATCTTCAGACTGATTCAATTTCAAAATTCATCGTATGACGTCATATTTTTTTTTTCTAATGGGGCAACCTGTTTAATTTATAAACCTTGGATCAAAGTCAAGGTATCCAGAAGAAATTCGTACATATCTTCAGACTGATCAATTTCAAAATTCTTCGTATGACGTCATTTTTTTTTCTAATCTAATGGAGCAACCTGTGTAATTTACAAACCTTGGGCTTCGATAACTGATTTTATCTACTCAAAAATTGGCACTAATACTCCAACAATCTTTTTTGGATCTTACCAAACCCTTTGATACAATGGACCAATGGACCATAATACCAAATTTTTCGCTTCTTGACTTAAAAACTCTTAAAAAAATCACTAATTGAAATATTTCTCAACATTTTTGTAAACCATACAAGAAAAAAATAAAATTTCACGATTGATCAAACCATGATCAACGACAATTAAATTTACCAAGAAAAACGACCACATATCAACGAAAATCCCATAATTGTTTAGATCCTCTTGATAATTTCTTCACCAATTGGTTAGTACGAATTACGAAAATGTGCTACTACTATAAAACAATTTCAATTACACCATTTGAAATAAAAGTATTTACTAAATCAAACCATGCAAAAAAGCATTACCCAAATTTAATATCTTACCGTGCAAATAAGTACTCCCGTTTTGGCCGCCCGAAATATCTTAAATACTTCAGTCCGTTCTTTTTGTGTCATCGAACCGTGCAACTTAAAAAATTCAACATGGACCAACGGATTTCCATCGTCTTCATCACTGTTTTCCTCCTCGTCATCTTCACTTTCTTCGGATGTTTTCTTTCGCTTGTTTTTCGGAAAATCTTCGATTTCCTCATCGTCATCGTCGGCTGGAATTACTTTATCGTTATCACCTCGAATCAATACAGCACTAAATAATTCAATGTGATAATCGACCATGTCTTGAGTGGCCATAAAAATTAGCATTTTACAATTGTTTTCAGAATTGGCCTTTGCAATAATGTAGCTAGAAAGGGCGGCCAAACGTAATTTCGGCGGGGTGACCATATATTTTTGGGCCACACTTTCAGGAATCACCAATTGTTCGACGTCATTGTTCGGCATGTCGCCAGCATTGATTGGAATTTGGTTGGTTTTCGATGGTGCACTGGTGGTCAAATTACTGACATCGATTTGTTGTGGTTGTTTTAATGTTAAACCAGCTAATTTTTGAACACCGGATGTCAATGTCGCTGATAGTAGAACGGTTTGTAGTTGTCTTTTATCAAATTGTTCCAGACTCATCACTTTTTCTTTAGAACTTGATATGTCTTCCGTGTCATCATGTCCAGCGCTGGTCGCATCAGGTTCCTCATGGTCTTGGTCCTCTTCACCTCTCGCGGGAAATTTTTTGATTGAATTTTTCAGCAATGCTATCGGATCGTAGCCCGACGAGTTTTGTTGCAACTGGAGAGCCTCTATCAAACTAAAAATTAAAATTTTTCTCAATATTTTCACAAAAATTGAACCCCTCCAAATATAATGTTATTTTTTTTATAATTCGAATACTAGAACAACTGTAATGTACAAATATGTACAATAAAGTTAAGCTATGAGTAAAAAAAAAAAATTGAACCCAATGAAATTGATATTTGAATTCCTTGCCCACATTTTTTTATATTCAATTCTCCAAACATGCGTTTTACTTGTTAAAATTTTAACACTTTTCCAAACAATAAACTGCTGTGCCAATTAAAAAAAAATCTTTTACTAAATAAATTTGAATACTTTTTTACACCTTAACTATTCATTTCCTTCCTATTATTTGCAATAATAAGCTTACAAATTTTATTCTGGTGAAATTTTTTGGTTCGATTTTCGTTGTAATTGTTTCATCATTTCGTCACTCGACGGGGGTTTTTCAAAATCAGCGTGGAAAACGTATGTTTAATAAGTGATTTTAAGCAGAAAATACAATTGAAATATTTGAATTAGTAACGTTTAGTTTGGATGAAAAGATTTTAAGTTTTCCACCGTTTTAATGTGTAAGTATTTGGTTTTTTTTTTTTTTTTTTGGCCAATAAATTAATATTCTTGTTATGGATTCTATAGCGAAAAAGGAAGGAAAGGGAGAGAGGTGTCCAACATGATTTTTTGGAGGGCCGGATTTAAGATTTTTATTTCCGCGACGGGTCAAAGGAAATGTCCAATTTTCTTTCAAAAATTTGCGATTTTCTCTTAAAGTATATTCATACGACGTAATTATTCACGAATTTTTATGTATTTTTGTCATTGACAAAAAAATAGATTTCATATTTGAAATAAGCGCAAAAAAATACATTGAAATAACCTATTACAGTGGAACAATTTTTAAAAAGTATTTTTTGCAGGCCTGTGAAATTGATAAAAATGATCCAGCACTGTACGAAACTGAATGGAACAGTTCCAGGGTAGTAGTAATGGTCGGCATCAGGGGGCAGCAATAGGCAGATGCACATGCATGATCAATTGGCGTAGACAGAGATGGAATCTTCGAATTTTGATACGTGAATTATTGGGTTATGGTTATATACAACAAGAGCACTTTATACTGCATTTCTGTCATATATACTTCATGCACTTGCACATAGTGATGACATTCATTTCGATCGAGTTCGATGAAGTAAAACTACCGCAAAAGATAGGATTTTCGAATTAATTTCGAGGTTAAAAAGAGTTTAACGATACATTGATATTTATCGAGGAATAACACCGAACGACACCAGATAGAAATAAACAACATTGTCGCATAGGACTAAGGATGAGAATGGCTGTTTCGAGCAATTTCTAGTAGAGATTGTTCCATGATCGGTGCAAATCATTTCAAAATCCAAAACTGATGTAATTCCCCTGCTTTCCGCAGGACAATATTTAATTTGATTTCAACATTCGGTAAATTCTTCACCATCTACCAAATTATTATATCTAACTTCTTCTAATGAGTTGCTTTCTTAGGAAATGGTACAATTTAATTTTATAGAGATATTGAAGGCTTGTATATAACTTATACTGGCAAATTTTAAGTTAGTTTAATGAAAGTAATTATATATTGGTTTAAAATACACTTTCTGATATGTGAGCAATTTACTAGGCAGGGAAATCTACAACAGAATTCATATTTCAACGTAAAATATTGGGTACATAGTATAGTATGCCACGTAAACGAAGTTCTGGGCAATGATAATTTATATAGTGCCTTGTTTCCTAAAACAAATTGTGGTCCGCGGACCCCTGGGGGTCCGCGGTTTCATTCGAAAGAGTTTGTTTTTTATTTAATGAAGAAATATTAAAATATAATATTGTCCGAAAATTGCAACTTTTTTTCACTCAGAGTTCCTTACCATTATGCTTGATTTCCTTGGGGATCTGCGGCTGAAAAAGGTTAGGAACCGCTGATATAGTGGATACATTAACGTCTATAGGTTATTTTAAAGGCATACGATTGAATTGAGTACGCAAATACTCGGTTAGGAACCACTGTAAAAAATTGGGCATTTATTATGAAAAAATCAGATCTTGTATTTATATAATATGGGAAATACTAATTCAGGTGAAAAGACCAACGATAGTATGTTATAACTATTTATTCATATATACGACGTTTTGTCGGCCTTATTCCGACATCATCAGGTATCTTGAATTATCTGTTGCAACATTGTCAAATACGCTGTTTTTTTTTTTGGCAATGTTGTAACAGATAATTCAAGATACCTGATGATGTCGGAATAAGGCCGACAAAACGTCGTATATATGAATAAATAGTTATAACATACTATCGTTGGTCTTTTCACCTGAATTAGTATTTCCCATATTATATTGGGCATTTAGTAAAAAAAAAAAAATCCTGTAAAAACGGAGTTCTGGGCATTGATAATTTATATAGTGCCTTGTTTCCTAAAACCAATAGTGGCCCGCGGATCCCTGGGGGTCCGCGGTCCCATTTGAAAAAGTTTTTTTTTTTAATTTAATGAAGGAATACTAAAATATAATGTCCGAAAAGTTGCACCTTTTTTCACTCAGAGGTCCTTGGCATTATGCTTGATTTCCTTGGGTGTCCACGGCTGAAAAAGGTTAGGAGCCGCTGATATAGTGGATACATTAACGTCTTTATGTACTTTAAAGTATATGATTAAATTGAGTACCCAAATACTCGGTTAGGAACCACTGTAAAAAATTGGGCATTTAATACGATAAAAAAAATCCAGTAAAATTTAGAAAAATACGACAACTATAAACTTTCTTTCCAGGCTAATAGTTTAGAAAAGATTTTCTTCGATTTTTCATCATATAAAAGCTTAAACTTTTCATACAAGTAAAGTTTTGTAAAGAATCTTTTGTAATCAGGTGAAGAATTTTCGTTAACGAAAAAAAAAATAGGTTTCAACGAATATCAAATATCAATTCCACACGGGGGGGCAGGGCAGGGCATGAATCATTTCGATCGTCGATAAAATACTAAACCTTTTAACATCACGTTCATATCCCATATCGAGCATTCTGTCGGCTTCATCCAGTATGAGGAATTTAACTTTGTCCAATTTCAGGGAGTTGGTGTGCTGGATGTGATCTAACAGCCGACCAGGGGTTCCCACCAATATCGTAATACCGCGACGTAGCCGCGCTTTTTCGGCCTTGCGTTTCTCACCCCCGCACAAATAGCCGGGCACAAGCCACGTGAACGGCTAAAAACAAATTCGTCTCTATATATAATTATGCCAAATGCAAGTAAAACTTGCCATTTTAAATAATCACCAATTTGGTGCAATAAAAACCACTTACTTTGACCAATTTAACGAGCAACTCGTAGGTTTGTAAGGCCAACTCGTGTGTTGGCACAATAATTAACGCCCGCAAACCATTCGTACGATTTAATTTTGGCCGAATCGATTGTAAAGATTCAATAATTGGTAATGCATATGCTAATGTTTTGCCTGAACCGGTTTGCGATCGAATCTACCAAAGACAATAATAAAATATTGCATTAATTTCAGCCCAAAATATACAACGCAAAATGATTCCAAATTCAGCCCACGTAGGTATATTTCACCCATGCAAAGTTGGCACCCTATCCAAGGATTTGCGAACTGGAAATGATCTTAATCGTTAGGTCCCTTAAGGTCCGATATTCTTTTCGTTAGGTCTCCTACAGTTTTTTTTATAAATAATTGTTGAAATTTTGCATAAAAACATTTGCAGTTTAGCACCTCATTTAAAAGGAAAACTAATTTATTTTGATGTTTTTGCATTCCTTATCGTTAGGTCCGTATTGGTCCATCAAATTTATTATCCTATTATTTGTTTTACTTATTTTATTAGTAATTATAAATTAATTAAAATTAGCGCATGCGCATATTGTATTTGTTTCCAACATGGGTCATGTGCGAGAAGCACGCACCAATTTTCCCATACGACACTATTCCAACTTTCGGAACTATTCCGCAATGACGACCAAGTGTTGTTAACTCGATTGCAAAATTGCGTTGACTGCGTAAATGACGGAAATATTTGAAACGTCCAAGTAACATTACAAAAACCGTATAAATTTAAAATAAAAGAGGTTAAGTTAAATTAATTAAATAGTTTTCTATCTATTATTATAAAGAGGAAAGATTTGATTGTTTGTTTGCTTTGAATAGTCTCCGAAATTACTTGACCGATTTGAAAACTTCTTTCACTGTTGGGAAGCTACATTATTTCCGGTGAACATGGGCTATATTAAATTTTCAAAAAAGTTAAGGATCCATACTAAAACTCCAATAATGTAACCCAAGGTCTGAAAAAAATTACCAAAAAACATTGTTTTATCGCGTGCGCTGCGAAAACTATTGATTATAGACAAAATAATGTACTACGATTTTGTAGAACATATCATTATCTACAAAAAATAGAGCAACAGCATATGTCCAACTATTATAGTTATGTCACAATAAGTGTTTTTCATTTTAAAAAATGTATATAAATGCCACCGCTATAAAAGCTCTTTTATTTATACTTTGGGATTAATCCTTATCCAAAATAAATGATTTCATATTTAAGTTTGCTTCAATACCATTATATAACTTTTTGAGTTATTCAATTTGACCATTCCATTCGAAAGATATCACAAGTTTTAAAATGTAAGTTATTTGAAAAATGTCGCATGGTCACCGCATTTTACTTATAATTAAGACCAACTTTATTGAACTTGGCGATATTTTTTATTTATGTAGAGATGCTGATTGATTTACAGATTATTTGGTCTACGGTAGGTATACCTACCGTAGCTATACACAATAGACATACTCTTTTTAGATATTTTAAATATTTTTTGAAAATTAATTGATAATTACATAGAACAATTTTATATTTTGCAACAGTTTATTAAATGTGTTGTTTTAAAGTTGACGAAATAGTGTTTTCAGGTATGATTATGTTTTTCGTAAACGAAATAAGAAAAATAAAAATGTTCATATACCACAACAAATAGCAAAGCTAAAAAGAAAATATAATCTATACCTACGTTACGCAGACGAAGTTGCGGGGATCAGCTACTCATTTATAATGGGAAAAAAGTGCAAGGAAATTCAGTGTTTCATTATTATTTGATAAAATGAGACGCAGAACAAATCATTACGATTTGGATTCTTGTGAAACAGGGTAATATTTATTGTAAAATTCTATAAAAATGTCCAATGTTTACATTATAAAATTTGTTTTCTGTCGAAATTTTTAGACGTTTTCTACCATTCTACGAATTAATATTCGTTAAAATTTGTATTCACGCGAAAAAAGAATTTGGTACAAAGCCAATTGTCATGGTTCAACATGTTTTTGTAAGTTCAACTAATGTTTTATCCGTTTTATCTAATACACTTAATAATCATCATATTTTTCAGATAAATAGAAAATCATATTGTACAAATTGATGAAAATACCGAACTCTGAAGGAATTTTGAAACTCTTTAGCCAATGACTCTATTCAATTAAATTTGAAAAATAGATGTTTTGTAAATTTTTATTGCGAATTCGCTACTTTTTTATTTATTTACTCTAAAAAACATTTGCTTTTTATTCATTGAAAATACAATCATCAATTGATTTTATATATATATGTAATTCAAAATTTTCTGTAATATTCATCTTAGGTCATCATTGCGGAATAGTTCCGAAAAGTGGAATAATATCGTATGGGATAATTGGTGCGCGTGCTTCTCGCATATGACCCATGTTGGAAACAAATACAATATGCGCATGCGCTTATTTTAATTAATTTATAATTACTAATAAAATAAGTAAAACAAATAATAGGATAATAAATTTGATGGACCAATACGGACCTAACGATAAGGAATGCAAAAACATCAAAATAAATTAGTTTCCCATTTAAATGAGGTGCCAACCTGCAAATTTTTTTATGCAAAATTTCAACAATTATTTATAAAAAAAACTATAGGAGACCTAACGAAAAAAATATCGGACCTTAAGGGACCTAACGATTAAGATCATTTCCAGTTCACAAAGCCTTGGATGGGGTGCTAACTTTGCATTGGTGTATATTTCAAGAGTGGAAATTATTTTATTTTTCCCGCAACAATCCTCAAATTGGTGCACTGAATTTAAGGAATCATTCGGCATGCATTTCCATATATATATATATATACCAATGCATCTTGTCCGTTTAATAAAACCGGTATTGCCCGTTTCTGTACCGTGGTCAATTCAACAATTTTAAGATTATCCAACAAATTTTTCACGGCATATGGATGTACATCCAAATCGGAAAATTTACTCCCCGAAAACACCTCCTCCGTAATGGGCCGCACCAGCCGTTGTCCCACTGTGGGCACAGTAGGATTGCTACCAAATAACGAGGCCACTTTTTCGGAAGTTTTGCCAAATTTTTTACCCTCCTTAACATTTTCATTGTCACCCTTAAATTTTTTATGTTTAACAAATGCATCTTTTTCGCCAATCGAAGAACTCGGCCGTTTCACACCCTTTTCGGGGACTTCGTCAGTTTGGCCCGTTTTCCCGGCCCCTTTGGTTTGGAAAATTTTTGTTGACTTCACACCAGCGGCCGCTTGGTGCATATAGCGGCGCAAATCTTTCAAGGTGGGTGCAGCAAATTCATCGTTTTCCTCTGAATTTGATTTTTTATTCAGAATTGGATCACTTTTTTGTTGCCAAGTAAAATTAAAATCTTCCTCTTCCGTACTGATTTTGGCTGCTTTCGATTTCCTGATTTGTATCCTTTTTCGGGGTTTCTGTTTCTATAAGAAATGAAAAAAAAAACAATGTACCTATTGTCAGTCATTAAAAGCAGAAAAAAAATCGATTATATCGATTATATATATCGAAAAATCGATTATATCGATGAGATTTACATCTAATTCAACATGTTTTATTGTAACTGAAAATTTAGAGGAAATTGATATTTCCAGTGTACAATTTTTGGACTAAATAAGTTGCTCCATGTACCTGAACCTCCAGGGAATTCATACCTAGGAGATTATTGAGAATTTTCTTTAAAATAGGTAAAAAAACAATGTACCTATTATCAATCATTAAAACCTGAAGAAAAACCTATAAAAATCGATTATATCGACGAGATTTACATCTAATTCAACAGGTTTTATTGTAACTGAAAATTTAGAGGAAATTGATATTTTCAGTGCACAATTTTTGGGGCCAATTAAGTTCCTCCATGCACCTGGAACTCCAGGGAGTTCATACCTTGGAGATTATTGAAAATTTTCTTTAAAACTAGTTATAATCACTTATATAGTGATTTGTAGGGTATCAGGTTACAAATATAAAGTTAATAAAGTTACCTGATGTACCTGGAGTTGGACGTGGACACCATTTTCTAGAGTTTTAATCAAACTTTTTGTATAAAGAGTAAGAAAAACACCCGGAAATTTCGACCAAAATAAGTTCGTTAAGTAATAAATTTTTAATAAAATTTCCTATACATTGTACGGAAATTGTTTGAAAAAAAAAATTTTGATATAAGTTTTGATTATTTTGAGTACAATAAAACTTACGATAAGTCTAAATTTAAAATAATTTTTCTATAATACCCAGAAAAAATCGGTTAAATGTTAGATGTAATCGACTAAAAGTTCTGCTAACTATTTTAAATTAGTCTAACTTACTAAAAAAAAAAAAAAACTCCAGAAGATGATGTCCACGTCTACCTCCAGGTACGTCGTGGAACCATATGAATCTTATATTTCCAATCAATGACTCGAAAAACCCTAATCTATATGTTTTTCACACCAATTTTATTTAAAATCTATAGAAAACTCCAGAAGATGACGTCCACGTCTACCCCATGATACGTCCAAAAACTTTACGGATCTAATATTTATAATCAGCGACCTCAAAAACCCTTAAATAAATAATCCTAATTGATCTCAAAAAAAAAATTTATTAACTCCAGAAGATGACATTTCTGGACCTTCAATACGTCGCGGAGCCTTATAAATCCTACATTTTTAATCAATGAGTCGAAAAACCCTCATCTATATGTTTTTTACACTAATTTTATTCAAAATCTAAAAAAAACTCCAGAAGATGACGTCCATGTCTACCCCTTGGTACGTCCAAAAACTTTACGGATCTAATATTTATAATCAGCGACCTTAAAAACCCTTGAATAAATAATTCTAACCGATCTCAAAAAAAAAAATTATTAACTCCAGAAGATGACATTTCTGGACCTCCAGTACGTCGCGGAATCTCATGAATCCTACATTTCTAATCAATGACTCAAAAAACCCTCATCTGTGTATTTTTCACACCAATTTTATTTAAAATCTAAAGAAAACTCCAGAAGATGACGTCCACGTCTACCCCTTGGTAGGTCCTAAAACTTCACGGATCTAATATTTATAATCAGCGACCTCAAAAACCCTTGAATAAATAATCCTAACTGATCTCAAAAAAAAATTTAATTGACTCCAGAAGATGACATTTCTGGACCTCCAGGTGCATGACGGATCTTAATGAACCCAAAATTTGTGACCAGCAACTTCCAAAACTATCGAGTAGTAAAGTTTGGCTCATTTTATCCATTTTTAGCGGAAAATGAAAATTTTATTTATCACCCCAAAATATGCATTTTTTGGCTGCACAAATGCATAAAAAGTGATAACATATTTTTAAAACCCAAATGTTAAAATTTCGAAAAGACAACAATATAAAATCGACGTTAAAGAAATTAAAATTTTTAAATTGAAAGATAATCTGCAACAATTATCAACACTTGCTTATAATTCAAAGTCCCAAATCCTATATCACCTTTAAAACTCTTATTTACAAACATATAAGTGCAAGTGAGAGACTACTACACAAATTCCAACACATCAAATACGTATTCGAGTGCAGACAATAAAAAGAGATATCCTATAGTAAAAACGTATTGAGCAAAGCGAGACAAGTACAGCTGATTCGATGTAGCGTAGTGTTATCGTACCCAAATAGATTCAATGAATCAGTATCTCTTGTTTACATATTGTACTACACATACATTCCACTCTCTCTTTCTCACGGCCCACATTCCACAACCACGTTTCCGCGAGCCAAAACATAACCTCTGCATTTGTAAATACAAACAACCCCAAAAATATTCAATTGATTTACCTGTCTTTTGATTTTGGGCGACGGTCCCGGCGTAGTTGAAATGTTTAAAGAGATATCCACATTTTCTGGTGTCATTTTCGTGTAAACTACTTTTTTTCATACAACACTAAACACATGAGATTATGATGCACTAAGTTTGCTTCACGGAAATTAACGATTTTTTTTTATTATTACCACAATTTCAACAATCAAATTAATTAATTAACTTTCACTAATAATAGAGGTTTTATAATTATTTTATTATTTGACACTTAAGCACATGTTAAACACACTAAACAGTTTCCCACTATATGAATTGCATGACTCACGCAAGAGCCATCTATTGACGAAAAAAGTAAATACTTCGCAAATACTGCCCATATGAATGCCCCCCATATGAATACATGCAACTTCGTCCACTGGTCGCATTTAATATTAAAACCTGGACAAAAAATAATTAATTGCCCGTTAAATATTTTATTTTTCCAACACTGGAGTAACGTCTTAATTTAAATTATTAGATTATTTCAACTTGCAATTGGGTAAAATGCAGATCATCGAAAATGCATTTTCTTGGTACTTTGTAAGTAAAAAACTGATTTTTATGAAACGTATTTTCACAATTGCATACAATTGTAAATAAAAGATAATTTACGTAGTTAAATTTTAGGTAAACCGTATTTCCTTCCGTAACAAAGTGCAGTTTTCCCACGGACTCAAGAAAGATATAATTTTCCCATAAAAGACTTTATCGCTTTTTCGTAAAAGTCTAAATCATAGAACAACTAAAATAAAAACAAAATGGAATAATTGTCGAAAAAGAGCCAGTTTTAGCCAGAATAAGCACCAGGTTGTAATTCCCCTGTGCAAATTGTTCCAAAAAAAAAATCGATTTCTTTTACTGAAATTTATTAAACCATAAGATTTGTTATTAATTTTCAATAAAAACCTCTGTACTTATTTATCGGATTACGGATTATCCACCGCGGATAATTTTCCGGACCTTACGGTCCTTGAATATTTTAATGGGGATACCTAAAGAGAAAATTTTTCGCAAATATACCTCGGACCATTCCTCAAGGAAAATATTTATGCGAAAATTAGGCCAAAGGCCTTAGGGGGTCGTTCATAAAATACGTCACGCTAAAATAAACTTTTTCTGACCCTCTCCACCACATTGTCATGCTGTGTCACACTGTGACCCCCCAAGAAATATTTCGTCACAAAACTAAGACCCCCCCACTGAATATGACAAATTTCAATTAAAAGTGCACAAATTTCTAGATATTTAAAAACTCTATATATTTAATATTTACTAAATATGAAATAAATGACTTTTTATCGTGATAAAAATTGAAAAAAATAAATAGCCGAAAGAAATATTAATTTAAATTTTTTTGACAAACGGCGAACGTCAAGTTACTGAAGAGCCCCCCCCCCCCCTGTCGCATCTTGTCACACGCAGTAAGACCCCTCCACCCCCCTTGTATGCGAACGTATTTTATGAACGGTCCCTATCTAAGCAATTTAATTTGAGATTTTTTTGATAAATATTCCCAAGGATCTAAATGAAGAGAACAAAATCATTGTCTCAATTCCCGTTCTTTCCCTACCCTGATTGAATTATTCTTGCCAGACATAATAATGCAGATTTCAGAAAGTTAGCCATTACTTTATAATACGGAAGCCAAATTTGATGTAAAATTTGGCGAAAATAATAAAAACAATGGGGGGGTTTCTTTGTAATTTCTGAAGGCCTTTTTCTCCAGAGTTATACTCTGAGTTCCAAATGATCAACTAAATTTCCGTTTTTTTTTTTTTTTTTTTTTTAATTTTTATATTGGTTCTTCACATTTAGATCTCATTTAATATCCAATTGGGAAACGTGAAAATAATTTTTCATTTCCATCTGGAGATTTTCCGTTTAGATCAATATACGCTGGCAAACATTTGGATTTTCCTTCTGAAGTTTCCCACCAAACTAAGAAGGATTTCATCTTTGGGTATTTGGATATTCTCTGGACCCTAATTGGAGTTTCTAGTTGAAACCCAATGAGGCCTATTTGACCCTCCGATATGTTGACCAGAATGCAGAGCTCTGCCTTTGGTAACTAAAAGAAATTGGTTCAACTTCTTGGCTTACAATAGGTAAATTAGGGACCCAGAAAACAGCCTACGGCTGCAGTGTTGGGTTTCCTCAAGGGTCATCCTAAAAGAGAAATTTTAATATTATTTTTTTCCATTTTTTGACGCAACCATCAATTTTATGAGAAAATTTTATAGGACATTTTTTGTAGAGCAACTTTTTTCGGTAACATATCTCTATAAAATATTTCGTCACAAAACTAAGACCCCCGCCACTGAATATGATAAATTTCAATTAAAAGTGCAAAAATTTCTATACATTTAAAAACTTTATATATTTAATATTTACTAAATACAAAATGAATGACTTTTTATCATGGTAAAAATTGAAAAAGAAAAAATGGTCGAAAGAAATATGAATTTAAAGTTTTTTGACGAACGGTGAACGTCACGTTACCGAAGACCCGCCGCCCCCCCTGACACATCCTGTCACACTCAGCAAGACCCCCCTCCCCCCTTGTATGCGAACGTATTTTATGAACGGCCCCTAGGAACTGTAATGAACCATGTCATCAAAAGTGCTTATTTCCACGAAGTAAAAAATGGAAGACTCAAAACATGTTAATAATTCGTACTCCTAGATCTATTCTTTCTTTTATGTTTTAAATTAATAAAAAAATAAATAAATACCAAACTTTTGACTAAATAAAGCTCCTTCGCGACTTTTAGCCCATTTTATGATTCACAAAGCAGGTGAATCATCACAAAGCAGTTACGGAGTGATCCAAACTACTTGATGACCACTGATGAAGATTGCTTGGCAATCGAAATACGTATCTGGGCAATACGTCACGAATATTTTTGTTTGAACTTCTGTTCAAGTTTATGTTAATAAATTGGACTGTAATATATTTTATATATTGTATACACTCGAAGTAGGGTTGAAATTTCAACCCCCATTCGTACAAGGTGCCAATATTCAGACAACTTTTAAACAAAATAATATGCTTTTTCAAAACAAACATTTACTATTAATATTAAAAGTATGCAAGTTTAATGCCTCATAACGGCCTAATACTCAACAAACGCGACTGTTAATGCATTAAGCCGATAAAATATCTGGAATTGTGTGTAGGAAATCCCACAAAACTCCATTAACGCACCGAAAAACACTTAACTTTGTTCGAAATTAGTCACGCCGGCTACAATATGCATCCCTGCGTTCACTTCCTTTGCACACCCACCACCCAAAATCATCCCCGACTGATCCCACCACCCCTTTATATTCCAAACCATTATCAATCAATTCTCAAATTTACAGTTGATTTAAAATCAAGCATATTAGTTTTAAATGTGAAAATCATCAGAAATTCCCAAAAAATATTAACAAATCCTCGCCAATAATTCGTTTAGTAAATAATTCTTTTGTCGATTTGGTCGAATAGAAATGCATTTGATTCAATTAGCTGTAATAAATTTGTCACAAATCACAACCCCATGGCTTGCCATTAATGGGGACGACTTGCATTCGAGGGTTCTTCCCAACCACCGCACTAATACGTGAATTACGTTAAATAGTTGGCTTCCAATATTCCATTATTTTTATTCGACAAATTTCGAGTCTATTTACAATTACATGCAATCGCCATAAAATAAAAGTATAAAATTCGAGTTTGTATCATCAAATACGTCACATTTTTATTAGATTTTAATAAAATCCACCCTCTGATGCATTCGATGTAACGCTATAATAGGTAATAATGGCAAATGATCGGCGAGGGTAACTTCTGGCATTATTAAGTATTGATATGAAGTTCCACTCTATTAGACATCGACAAAAAGTTCAACCCTGATTATGCGGATTTAACATAAAAATAATGTTACTGGCTCTTGCAAGAACAAGATCTGCCGGGATTTTCTATATTTATGTGAATTCTATTTGTCAGACCATTTACTCATACAAAAATACAATATTCAGTGCTTGTTTTAGTCGTTGAAATATCAAATTCAATGGCAGGATTTCAGTGTCTCGAATCGGCAGTTGCTGTTAAATATGTCGGCGTTTATGGATTGGTATGAGGTGTGCGATATTTTTTGAAATTGCTACAATAATTTGATGTTATTCTTCAGATTATTTCGGCTGTTATGATTAATTTGTTGGCTCAAGATCTATTAAGACAAGGAAATTCAACCACAGTCATTGAAGTCATTCTGGGTTTACAATGGCGTGATTTTGTACCGTTTGAAGATCGAAATCAACCTCAAGGTGAATATTTTCTTTAATAAAAATACATCCTTAGTAATAAAGATCTGATTTTTTTTCAGGACAACTCTTGCCGATTATTTTATTTGTGTACTCGATCGTTTATATGATAACCTGTCTACTTTTAATTGTTTCTTCATTATTTGTAAGTAATCCATATTCTTCATCATATTCCATGTGTTCTACCCTGAAAATTAGATTTGGTTAAAATATTTGTAATTTTGTCGTTAAAACTAATGGGGTAATTTTGTCATATCGCGGCTTTTCTCAAAAAAAATCGTAGGCACATAAAATTAGTCTTAAAATGTTCAGAACACTTAAAAATGCAATATTCCGGTGGCGGAACTCTAATTTTCTTGACAATTATTACAAAAAAGTCTAAAAAAGAATGTCATTATAGTAGACTTTAATAGACGTCAAAGTAACAGCTAAACGCGTTTGCTTACAAGTACGCATGTGCAATAAAAACAAAGAGATGCAAAAATGACAAAGAGAACAAATATGAATTTAATTTGACAAAGGGCCCGGGAAAGTAAAAGTTCACCAAATTACAGTAAAATATCTGATACGAAGTAATGACCAACAGGTTACATAATTTTATGGTACAAATATATTTTATTAATGTTACTGTATGGTGTTTTAAATCAATTCGCGAATTTATTCGATATTTGGTTTGTTAATTCACCTGGAACATCTTCTAATTTCTCCTCTGGTGCTAAATTTTATGAGGGTCAATTTATTCGCGAATTGAATTAAAACCGGAATAGAAAATGGGACGTTGTCATATAATTATTTTTATATAAATTACTAATAAAAATTTAATAGTTGAAAAAAATTCTATTTAGTATCTGAAATTAGTCCATGTTTATTTTGTTCCTTTTATCTTTTTATTGTTAAATCTTAGGTAATTTAAGGTAGACCAATAATATTACGTTGCGAGACTAAACACGAGTTTTGTTTTACGCCAGATTTAATTTTTAATTCGTTAAAAGTTCCATTATAGCAATCCTTTGTAATGAAAAATATAACGATTTTCGGGTATTGTCCTGGATCAACCAAGACAACGTGGATCATAACCATTATGGCGCAATTTATTTGCGAAAATCGAATCAAAATCAAACCAACAAGAATCAAAAACAACGAAATTTTCAATATTTCTCAATTAACAGTTTCATATAAATATTGCCGGGCTTTTTCAAATTTGCTTCAAACAGATATCTGCTCTATCTGCTTGTTCTAATGGCACATGCGTACTTGAAAGTAAATGAATTTAATAATTACTTTGACGGCTATTAAAGTCTATTATAATGCATTTTTTTTTTGGCATTATTTTGGAGAAACTGTAATAGAAGTTACATTTCCGCCACCGGAAAATTGCATTTTTAAGTGTTCTGAACATTTTAAGACTAATTTTATGTGTCTACGATTTTTTTTGAGAAAAGCCGCGATATGACAAAATTACCACTAATGGTGAACTTATTTGTTGAATCTCAAAAACTTTTGTGAATCAAAGATTCACTTCATCATTTTTCATATATGTCAAGCTTTGAGATAATTTCAGTTCTCCACCACTGACTTAATTACAGAGATGGGGAGGGGAGAATTTCAACTGATAAACTCACCACCAATAAATTAAATTTTCTGCAAATATTTGGCTAAATCAGATTCCCATTTGTGAAACACTTGGCAACCAATGCAAAGTTAGCACCCCATCCAAGGATTTGCGAACTGGTAATGATCTTAATCGTTAGGTCCCTAAAGCTCCGATATTTTTTTCGTTAGGTCTCCTACAGTTTTTTTTATAAATAATTGTTTAAATTTTGCATAAAAACATTTGCAGGTTAGCACCTCATTTAAAAAGAAACTAATTTCTTTTGATGTTTTTGCATTCCTTATCGTTAGGTCCGTATTGGTCCATCAAATTTATTATCCTATTATTTGTTTTACTTATTTTATTAGTGATTATAAATTAAGTAAAATTAGCGCATGCGCATATTGTATTTGTTTCCAACATGGGTCATATGCGAGAAGCACGCACCAATTATCCCATACGATATTATTCCAATTTTCGAAACTATTCCGCAATGACGACCTAAGATGAATATTATAGAAAATTTTGAATTACATATATATATAAAATCAATTGATGATTGTATTTTCAATGAATAAAAAGCAAATGTTTATTAGAGTAAATAAATAAAAAAGTAGCGAATTCGCAATCAAAATTTACAAAACATCTATTTTTCAAA
Source organism: Sisyra terminalis (assembly GCA_958496175.1). Lineage (NCBI taxonomy): Eukaryota > Metazoa > Arthropoda > Insecta > Neuroptera > Sisyridae > Sisyra > Sisyra terminalis. The sequence goes on along the minus strand of OY292274.1, from coordinate 68,479,073 downwards.
TTTAATTGAATAGAGTCATTGGCTAAAGGGTTTAAAAATTCCTTCAGAGTTCGGTATTTTCATCAATTTGTACAATATGATATTCTATTTATCTGAAAAATATGATGATTATTAAGTGTATTAGATAAAACGGATAAAACACTTTTTTAACTTACAAAAACACGTTGAACCATGACGATTGGCTGTGTACCAAATTATTTTTTCGCGTGAATACAAATTTTAACGAATATTAATTCGTAGAATGGTAGAAAACGTCTAAAAATTTCGACAGAAAACAAATTTTATAATGTAAACATTGGACATTTTTATAGAATTTTACAATAAATATTACCTGTTTCACAGGAATCCAAATCGTAATGATTTGTTCTGCTCCTCATTTTATCAAATAATAATGAAACACTGAATTTCCTTGCACTTTTTTCCCATTATAAATGAAAACTATTTAATTAATTTAACTTAACCTCTTTTATTTTAAATTGATACGGTTTTTGTAACGATACTTTGACGTTTCAAATATTTCCGCCATTTACGCAGTTAACCAAATTTTGCAATCGAGTTAACAACACTTGGTCGTTATTGCGGAATAGTTTCGAAAATTGGAATAATATCGTATGTGATAATTGGTGCCCGTGCTTCTCGCATATGACCCATGTTGGAAACAAATACAATATGCGCATGCGCTAATTTTAATTAATTTATAACTACTAATAAAACAAGTAAAACAAATAATAGGATAATAAATTTGATGGACCAATACGGACCTAACGATAAGGAATGCAAAAACATCAAAATAAATTAGTTTCCTTTTAAATGAGGTGCTAACCTGCAAATTTTTTTATGCAAAATTTCAACAATTATTTATAAAAAAAACTATAGGATACCTAACGAAAAAAATTACGGACCTTAAAGGACCTAAGGAAGACCTAACGATTAAGATCATTTCCAGTTCGCAAAGCCTTGGATGGGGTGCTAACTTGGCATTGGTCACTTGGTAACTTGATGGACATGGTTTGACTATTCTGGAGTGTGACATGGATACAACAAATTTTTGAATATTGAGGGTCTAACCTGCCAAATTTTTAAGCCCCCCCCCACACGAAAATTTTGATGCAGTTTATTTCCAGAAATTTCAGGACTAAGGGATGATTTTGGTATAATTTTTCAACAAAAACTTGATTTATACAAAAGTATAAGTCTCCAAGAGTATTCTACAACCAAATTTAATTACAGATGACCTGTCTACTTTTAATTGTTTCTTCATTATTTGTAAGTAGCCAAACCATCCATATACTTCATCATATTCCATGTGTTCTACCCTGAAAATTTGTTTTGGTTAAAATATTTGTAATTTTGTCGTTTAAAACTAATGGTGAACTTATTTACTGAATCTCAATGAAAGACGAAAAAAAATAGTTCCATCAAGAAATCAAAAAACTTTTGTGAATCAAAGATTCACTTCATCATTTTTCATGTGTCAAGTTTTGAGATACTTTCAGTTCTCCGCCACTGACTTAATAACAGAGATCGGGGGGATATTTTCTGCAAATATTTGGCTAAATTAAATTCCCATTTGTGAAACACTTGGAAACTTTATGGACATGGTTTGACTATTCTGGAGTGTCTTCGACATGGATACAACAAATTTTTGAATTTTGTGGGTCAAACCTGCCAAATTTTTAAGCCCCCCCCCACGAAAACTTTGAAGCAGTTTATTTCTTTCATTTTTCATTGATCTTAAGAAGAAAATAAGGTTTTGTTTAAAAATTTGGACTACTTGTTCGATACCATTTGCAGAGATTTCTGGACTAAGGGATGATTTTGGTATAATTTTTCAACAAAAACTTGATTTATACAAAAGTATAAGTCTTCAAGAGTAATCTACAACAATATTCAATTAGATATGATTATTTTGGATAGATATTATTAAAAATACCTTCTTTATTTTTTGCAGTACAGTAGTTATTTGACATTGCCGTGGTTCATATGCGAAACATTAAGTTTATCAAGCCAAATATGTGCTTTGGTTATCCACATATTCCACGAAGACAATATCTATAAAGCGTATTTAATCATCAGCGCATCATTTTACATAGGTAATTGGGAATTTGAAAAAAAAAAATTATTTATTTTTTTCATGTATTTTCAAACTTTATTATTAATAATATTGATATTTAATGCAAAAAACTTAAAAAAAAATTTTTTTTAAATTAATTATAAACGATTAAAAATTGATAAAATTTAAAAAAAAAATCACGTGACTATAAACGCGCCATGAGTAGTCACCATAGTTGTGACGTCATAATGTTATAGCTATTTAATAACAGTACAGCGTTTACAGCTAATACACGCGACTAGACAATAATATTGAAAATTTATTGCTAAAAAACGAGTCGTTAGTTATTTCTTTATAAATATTATAAATTTATTTCGACGTTTGCTATCTTGGGGAACATTTAAAAACATTTTGTTAGGAGTTGTTTTTGTAGTATTCGTACATAATGGTACAAAACAAGAACGATAACTTTTAAGGTTCGACATTTTCAATATAAATTTCAATATTTAACTATCACAACAGAATTAAATCAATCAAAACAGTGTACTTATTATTTCTGTATCAACTGCAGTGAGTGACAACTAACATTATGACGTCACACGCGCTCGGGTTTGTTCGGGAGCTGTCGGCGTGTCTTCGGTACTAGATTCAAAAATTAATTTTTATTTTGAAATAACTTTTAAATTATTGCGAAAAAAAAAAACAAAAAATAGTTTTGCTATAAAACTTATATATGATCTTTCCATTTATCACAAAAAAAAAAAAATCACAAACCCAATTATGACTAATGCATCAATTACGTTAACCACATAGGACACAGATGCATAAACTTTACCTTGAAATATCATAAAATCAATTAAAATAAAATTAACACTAAAATTAATTTTAGTGATTTCAATTTGTTGCTGGACCATCGTATTTCTTGGACAACGCAATTGGGGTCAATCAGCGGATGTGCCACTGCAATTAAATGATACAAAAATCAATAATTGTGAAATGGATGTCTTCAATGGCATATCCCCATTAAAATAAATTGTAAAGATTAAAACTTTTTTTTATAAATAAAATATTAAATTTGTGTCTTTTTTGCTTTATGTAAATTTATAAATGGAAAAACTCTGTTAGAAAATCATTTGTCAAGAAAATTGAAGAAAAATTGGATTTATTCCAAATGGAAAATATGAAATTTCAACATCGACTAAATTTAAATCCCATTTTCTACGACAATGTCGGAGCTTTATAAATCGCACTGTATATATTTACATTTTATATTCAGACTAGCTGATCCCCGCGACTTCGTCTGCGTAACGTAAATAGATATGTTGGAAATAGATAGAAAGCGTGGAAGGAAATTCAAATATTTTATTTATTTTCAATAACAATAATTGATTTTCAAATTTTTCTAAATACCGAAGAAAAGTTGGTTTGGAAGATTTTATTTTTTGATTGATAATAATGAAATATATGACAAAGAATTGCTTCCTTAATGTTAAATAATTGGTCAATCATTGGTTCATAAAAATTAGATTTTAAAAATTTTGATTGTTGAAAAACAAACAAAAATTAAAAACTGCCTCTTTGGTATTTGGTATAAGTTCCTACTTCCTAAACTTTCATACTAATTAAGTGAAATGGCGTTATTTAAAATGTTTTTATTAAAATGATATAACAAAAACAGACACTTATTATTAATTTATTATTTATTTGTTTTTAACACTTATTGTATTCAAAATTTCGATTGTTGATTAACTCTACATTTTCTCATACAAACTTAGTGACCTCTTTTACTCTTTTAGGGTAGAAATTTTCAAAAAAAAAACCATTACGCTATTAGCATCAATTATGTGTTTTGTATATATAAAGGTTTATGTTTCAAAGAGACAATTTTTTTAAATTTACTGTGCTCTTTATCAGTTCTACTAAAAATATTTTTACAGATTATTTTCTAACTTTTAATTACCTTTCCAATGATATATAACTCACCTGTCTAGTGTAAAAATTTCTGTTTTCATCCCTAAGGAATACCTTCCCTTATTATTTTTTTGGAATAATAAGTAGCCTATAGTCTGTGGGAAATTGTGTTGTATCTTAATACCAAATTTCATTAAATTTGGTTGTTCCGTTCTTTAGTTAAATCGGGACACACAGACAGACAGACAGACAGAAAAATTTTTTAAAAATGTTACATTTTCTCATACAAACTTAGCGACCTCTTTTACTCTTTTAGGGTAGAAATTTTCAAAAAAAAAAGCCATTACGCTATTAGCATCAATTATGTGTTTTGTATATATAAAGGTTTATGTTTCAAAGAGACATTTTTTTTAAATTTACTGTGCTCTTTATCAGTTCTACTAAAAATATTTTTACAGATTATTTTCTAACTTTTAATTACCTTTCCAATGATATATAACTCGCCTGTCTAGTGTAAAAATTTCTGTTTTCATCCCTAAGGAATACCTTCCCTTATTTTTTTTTTTGGAATAATAAGTAGCCTATAGTCTGTGGGAAATTGTGTTGTATCTTAATACCAAATTTCATTAAATTTGGTCGTTCCGTTCTTTAGTTAAATCGGGACACACAGAAAGACAGAAAAAATTTTTAAAAATGTTAAATTTGGAGTAAGAGCCTCCTGAAACAAATATTTACCCTAAAATTGGGTTCAAAATCGAAATGTACAGACAGACGTAAGAATTTTATATATTAGTACAGATGAAATTGAGATTGTTTTGAAATAAATTTTGCAACACTTAGCGTTTAATTTCCGCGAATAAATCTGTGCAACTTAAAAAGAATAAAAAACCGAATATATCTCTCTTGGCTAATTTTTTTTTCTGTCAGGCAAATAAATTTGCCTATCAAACATGTAAACACAAATTTCCTCTACAAACCGAAATGGTAGAAAAGAGGGTGACCATCATTTCCATACATAAAAACATTTTCAACCAAATTCATTTCACATCCCTCTTCCGTCCCACCACCCCTCCCGTCTCCTAGACAAACAACGAAATCGTATACATAAGTATGATAAATATTAAAAGCCCAACTTGAAAAGTTAAACTTATTGAAAAATAAAATGTTTGAAATGAGGGTAAAAAGGTCTCAATAAAGTTTCACAATAATAAAAAGAACGTTGTTCCATTTGTTACAATCAGAACGATCATCGTCGAACATCCAAAGGGATGGGGGTTGAAATTTCGTCGAGGGTTTTTTTTTTTTTTTTTGTTTCGCTGGGGAGATTTTTGTGGCGCCATCCAATCGGTACAACCTACAATCACATTTCCAAAATAATTAATACTTTTTTTTTTGAGCAATTTTCCTAAACCTAATTTATAGATTTACCCAATTGAATCATCCCCATTCCATATCCACGAAAATGAAAAATACATCGCATAGGAATCCGAGTTAAAATTTAAGGGTTGGGACTTGTTGTTGTTATGACAACCACCAATAAAAGATGATTTATCAAATGGTTTGGCGTGGATCTTTTGACTTTTAAAAAAGTTTTGCATGTGCTTTTCTCAATACATTACATATGTATACAATAATATATTTTATTAATACAACTTTGAAAATCATTTGGAAAATTTATAAGCCTTTTACAGGCAATCACATGCGAATAAATATATTATATCATTTCAGCCGTCGCTTTAAGTGGTTTTTCAATGCTTGGCATACATTTTTATTTTTTTCGTGAAATTTACCAATCACCCCCCCCCCCTCCCCACGTATGAAATAAACGATTTTTATGTAGGAGTTTGATTTGTAATATTGTTTTTGTTGTGCTTAATTGTTAAAAACAACACTTTAGTCCCCCCCCCCCCGTTTTAAAGTAGCTCAAGCGTGGAATTTTCTTTGTAGAAAATGATTAATTATGCTTGGCCGTATTCAATGGTGGAAGCCAATGTTTGTAGGTACGTTTTGATAAAACTATTATAAAAGGGTTAATGGATTTGAGAGAATATTTTTATGCAATGCAATTCATATGAATCATTATGAATAGTCATTCTTCGTTGCTCGAAAAATTAATTCAAGCGTTTAGTTGATTTTCAATTCAAAATTAACGCATATAGATTGTGAATGTATGATTTTTTGCTTGACTATAGGATTAGTTTATTGTATGGTCCATCTTCTAGAGAAACTTCTTCAAAAATAGTTCATTTTTTTTTTAATAATTCTTGGATCTTTCCAATATTATTCGATTAATTTAGCAGGGATATTTTTCAACGTCTACCTAAAAAAAAAAATAGGTAATTTTGTCATATCGCGGCTGTTCTCAAAAAAAATCGTAGACACATAAAATTTGTCTTAAAATGTTCAGAACACTTAAACATGCAATATTCCGGTGGCAGAAATGTAACTTCTATTACAGTTTTTCCAAAATAAAGCCAAAAAAAAAAGCATTATAATAGACTTTAATAGACGTCAAAGTAATTATTAAACTCATTTACTTTCAAGTACGCATGTGCCAATTAGAACAAGCAGATAGAGCAGATATCTATTTGAAGCAAATTTGAAAAAGCCCGGCAATATTTCTATATGAAACTGTTAATTGAGAAATATTGAAAATTTCGTTGTTTTTGATTCTTGTTAGTTTGATTTTGATTTGATTTTCGCAAATAAATTGCGCCATAATGGTTATGATCCACGTTGTCTTGGTTGATCCAGGAGAATACCCGAAAATCGTTATATTTTTCATTACAAAGGATTGCTATAATGGAACTTTTAACGAATTAAAAATTAAATCTGGCGTAATACAAAACTCGTGTTTAGTCTCGCAACGTAATATTATTGGTCTACTTTAAATTACCAAAGATTTAACAATAAAATGATAAAAGGAACAAAATAAACACTGACTAATTTTAATTACTAAATAGAATTTTTTTCAACTATTAAATTTTTATTAGTAATTTAGGTAATTTTGTCATATCGCGGCTTTTCTCAAAAAAAATCGTAGGCACATAAAATTAGTTTTAAAATGTTCAAAACACTTAAAAATGCAATATTCCGGTGGCGGAACTCTAATTTTCTTGACAATTATTACAAAAAAGTCTAAAAAAGAATGTCATTATAGTAGACTTTAATAGACGTCAAAGTAACAGCTAAACGCATTTGCTTACAAGTACTCATGTGCAATAAAAACAAAGAGATGCAAAAATGACAAAGAGAACAAATATGAATTTAATTTGACAAAGCGCCCGGGAAAAAGTAAAAGTTAACCAAATTACAGTAAAATATCTGATACGAAGTAATGACCAACAGGTTACATAATTTTATGGTACAAATATCTTTTATTAATGTTACTGTATGGTGTTTTAAATCAATTCGCGAATTTATTCGATATTTGGTTTGTTAATTCACCTCGAACATCTTCTAATTTCTCCTTTAGTGCTAAATTTTATGAGGGCCAATTTATTTCGCGAATTGAATAAAACCGGAATAGAAAATGGGACGTTGTCATATAATTATTTGTATATAAATTACTAATAAAAATTTAATAGTTGAAAATAAATCTATTTAGTATCTGAAATTAGTCCATGCTTATTTTTTTCCTTTTATCATTTTATTGTTAAATCTTAGGTAATTTAAGGTAGACCAATAATATTACGTTGCGAGACTAAACACGAGTTTTGTTTTACGCCAGATTTAATTTTTAATTCGTTTAAAGTTCCATTATAGCGATCGTTTATAATGAAAAATATAACGATTTTCGGGTATTGTCCTGGATCAACCAAGACAACGTGGATCATAACCATTATGGCGCAATTTATTTGCGAAAATCGAATCAAAATCAAACCAACAAGAATCAAAAACAACGAAATTTTCAATATTTCTCAATTAACAGTTTCATATAGATATTGCCGGGCTTTTTCAAATTTGCTTCAAATAGATATCTGCTCTATCGGCTTGTTCTAATTGGCACATGCGTACTTGAAAGTAAATGAGTTTAATAATTACTTTGACGTCTATTAAAGTCTATTATAATGCATTTTTTTTGGCTTTATTTTGGAAAAACTGTAATAGAAGTTACATTTCCGCCATCGGAAAATTGCATTTTTAAGTGTTCTGAACATTTTAACACTAATTTTATGTGTCTACGATTTTTTTTTGAGAAAAGCCGCGATATGACAAAATTACCAAAAAATTATATATAAAATGATTCATATTCAAACGAAATTTTCAAGTTTTTAAAAGCAAATAAAAAAACAGTGAAAGGTCCATATTTAGTGCATACAATACATCCACCGTTAGTAACGTTACGATACTCTTAATATGAATTTATAATAACTACCGAACAGAAGAAACGAAAAAAAAAAAAACGTAAAACTTTTTGCAAAGTCATCAAAGTCAATGAGTCCCGACAATACAGTGAGTTCATATTATAAAAAAAAAAAATAATAATAATGTTCACAAGTAACTATATGAAATGAATATTATGTGACCCGCTATTTAAAAAAAAATCAACCCCCAACCAAACTCGTATCGTTAACAATTAATCAAAATGTAGAAAAATTGTACAGCAAAACAGGATACAATATAAAATATACTGTAGACACAATGTTACCCTGCTGCTGCTACCCTCCCCCCTCCCCTTATCCCCCAATCCCTCACTCATCTTTACGACAAATATTAATATATCATATTTCCCGTTTACAATGTAAATATGAATTTTAATGACTGGCCCATTGAAAAGCCCATTTTCCAAATTATTTATCAACAATACAAAACATTTAACATTGTTGTTAGCATCCCCATTGTGCCCCTGTGCCATCCCTATCAAAACGTTTGGCTATTGTTTGAGCGAAAATGAACGTTATCGTCTCGTGTGTTATTTCAAGTATGAAGTGAGTTTAAATTACGATATGTTCCATTCAAATACATTTTCGAAGATTTCTCTCTACTACCATAATGACAATGCGTTTTTTTTTTTTTTTTTTTGTTCAAAATTTCTTAAATAAAGAAACATTTCACACCAGTAACCTTATGCTCGATAATAAAGATGTTCGAGAACGTTATATATATAATTTATCGTTTTCATTGGCTTTTAAAAATTGAATTTCGAACGGAAATAATGGAAAGAAAAATTATATGATTCGTTTATTTTGAAAGTGGTATAAGTTCATGGTGATTCTTCTTCTTGTAACTAGAACAAAGTATGTTAATTATTTAACTGCTAAGTTTTCACAAATTACTGATTTCATTTTAGTTGTTAACAAAAATGCCAATTATTCCCTCCTCCTTAGTATCTTCCATAGTTCCTATGGTTAAGAATGATAACACTATAGGGATTGTTCTTAAAACAGATTGGACTTAACTCACTTTCAAAATAAACGGTTCATCACTGATTCAAGAAAAAAAAAAAATTTTTCTCTTAATTGTATCGAAAATATTGTTGGGAATGACAACAAAAAAATCCTGTGAAAGTTTAAGCTCTTAATATTAATATTAAGAAGTGCCTCATCGCAAATTTCGATTTTCCATTTAAATAACATGGGAACAATATTCTCTTGTACTTTGGAATTTTATAGCTCACGTTGGTGACAATATTTCGGAATAACCAAGGTATATTCTTGTAGAAAATTGAACGATCTACAAAAAAGGTCTTGTACAAGTTTTTGATATATTTATTCCTTCAAAAATTATTCGAGGTCAAAGTTGAACCAAAGAGAAATTTGAATATTTTTTCAACTTTTTGGCGCAACCATCAATTTTATGAGAAAATTTTATAGGACATTTTTAGAAGATCACTTTTTTTCTATAACTTTTCTCTATAAAAGTTTTTGGTATTTTTCACAGGTCCTAAGTTATTTATTTAAATTAAAAAAAAAAAATATGTTAAAAATATAATAATTCAGGGAATTTTCAGTTTAATGCAAATCACTTATCAAATATCAAAAACTTTTATAAAGATAAGTTATAGAAAAAAAAGTTCTCTACAAAAAATGTCCTATTAAATTTTCTCATAAAATTGATGGTTGCGACAAAAAATTGAAAAAATATCAAAATTTCTCTTTAGTTCAACTTTGACCTCAAATAACTTTTGAAAGAATAAATATATCAAAAACTTGTACGATACCTTTTTTGTAGATCGTTCAATTTTCTACAAGAATATACCTTGATCATTCCGAAATATTGTCACCAACGTGAGCTATAAAATTCCAAAGTGCAAGATAATATTGTTCCCATGTTATTTCAATGGAAAATCGATCGAGAAAATTTGATCTTTATGCAGAATGGAGCTCCTTGCAAAGCCCAAAAAGTTATGAATTTCCTCAAAAAATCTAACATTAATGTGCCTTCTTGGCCAGCAAATAGCCCTGATGCTAATCCCAAAGAAAATTTTTGGGCAATTGTGAAGAAAAAACTAAAAAAATAAACTATTACAACACGGGTGGATCTCATTACCGAACTCATTAAGATTTAGCATCATAATAAAATATAAATGAAAAAAATAGTATAGAGCAGCGGTTCCTAACGTTTTTCAGCCGCGGACCCCCCAGGAAACCAAGTATAATGACAAGAACCCCTGAGTGAAAAAAAGATGCAATTTTCGGACAATATTATATTTTAATATTCCTTCATTAAATTAAAAAACAAACTTTTTCAAATGGAACCGCGGACTCCTGGGGGTCCGCGGACCACAGGTTAGGAAACAATGGTATAGAGCATGCCAGGTGAGAAAAATAAATTATTAACAATAAAGGGGTACCACACAAAATATTAGATGAGTAGAATTATTGTAATTTTTAAATTTGTGATACTAAAAAAAACAAAAATGTGTTTTTTTTTCCCTTGAGTTGTCTGGAGTCTAATAATTTTCACACCTCTGTATATAGGTAACTATAAGGGCAAAAAATAAATGAAGATTATAAAATAACTTCCGAAAGAGCTGATTTGGTTGATTATAAGTTTTAAGAGTTTGATGTATTTGATTAATTAAACTTTTCTATTACAATAAGTAATAAATTTTGTGAGTATTAAGATTTGTTCTTTGCGTTTTAATCCGAAATTTATTTTCTGGAGAATTAAACTACTGTTGACACAATAGTTCAAGTCTCAGGTATCAGTTTTTCAAAATGAAATAATTAAATTGAAACATCATTTTATTAAAAACTTTCCATCGTTCATTCTAGTCACCAAACTATCAAATTCTCACTAGAAAATTTTCCGCAACTATAGAACCAAGTTGCAATTGAAAACGTAATGAAACTTTTCCAATGCACTTTTGCAACAACGAAAAAAAAGGGAACAATGACGAACAAATTGAACAAGAGACAATGGAGCAAACAAAAATAAAGTTTGTTTGAGTGTAAAGTGAGACGAGTTTGCCGTTGGTGTTACCTACCCAGCTATAGCAAGATATAGCACTGCACAATGATGCTGATGATTATATTGAAAAGTTGGTGTAGTAGTTTAATTGGCAGATACCTATAGATATTTCCAACTGGAAATGGATATATCTATCTGTTGGAGAGACACTAACTGTTTGCTGAGTTTGTTGAGTCTAATTTGATACGGAATGAGGATTGCCAGAGTAAAGTGTAATTAAATTAGCGTCACCATAGCGCCATCGTTGGCTAATTAGCACATAAAAGGAGGGATTCAAACGTACACATCATTCATATCGGATAGAACTATAAACCATTCATTCAGGCTAAGGGATTGCTTAATTAAATAGAGAATCTCTTCGAACTTTCATAGTTTCACAATTAGATAATCACGCACCTGCCAATTATTTTCCATAAGTATATATAAAAAAACTTTCGGTAATTTTGTCATATCGCGGCTTTTCTCAAAAAAAAATCGTAGGCACATAAAATTAGTCTTAAAATGTTCAGAACACTTACAAATGCAATATTCCGGTGGCGGAACTCTAATTTTCTTGACAATTATTACAAAAAAGCCTAAAAAAGAATGTCATTATAGTAGACTTTAATAGACGTCAAAGTAACAGCTAAACGCGTTTGCTTACAAGTACGCATGTGCAATAAAAACAAAGAGATGCAAAAATAACAAAGAGAACAAATATGAATTTAATTTGACAAAGCGCCCGGGAAAGTAAAACTTAACCAAATTACAGTAAAATATCTGATACGAAGTAATGACCAACAGGTTACATAATTTTATGTTAGAAATAGCTTTTATTAACGTTACTGTATGGTGTTTTAAATCAATTCGCGAATTTATTCGATATTTGGTTTGTTAATTCACCTCGAACATCTTCTAATTTCTCCTCTGGTGCTAAATTTTATGAGGGCCAATTTATTCGCGAATTGAATTAAAACCGGAATAGAAAATGGGACGTTGTCATATAATTATTTGTATATAAATTACTAATAAAAATTTAATAGTTGAAAAAAATTCTATTTAGTATCTGAAATTAGTCCATTTTTATTTTTTTCCTTTTATCATTTTATTGTTAAATCTTAGGTAACTTAAGGTAGACCAATAATATAACGTTGCGAGACTAAACACGAGTTTTGTTTTACGCCAGATTTAATTTTTAATTCGTTAAAAGTTCCATTATAGCAATCCTTTGTAATGAAAAATATAACGATTTTCGGATATTCTCCTGGATCAACCAAGACAACGTGGATCATAACCATTATGGCGCAATTTATTTGCGAAAATCGAATCAAAATCAAACCAACAAGAATCAAAAACAACCAAATTTTCAATATTTCTCAATTAACAGTTTCATATAGATATTGCCGGGCTTTTTCAAATTTGCTTCAAACAGATATCTGCTCTATCTGCTTGTTCTAATGCACATGCGTACTTGAAAGTAAATGAGTTTAATAATTACTTTGACGTCTAGTAAAGTCTATTATAATGCATTTTTTTTTGGCTTTATTTTGGAGAAACTGTAATAGAAGTTACATTTCCGCCACCGGAATATTGCATGTATATGTGTTCTGAACATTTTAAGACTAATTTTATGTGTCTACGATTTTTTTTGAGAAAAGCCGCGATAAGACAAAATTACCAATTAATCTATTACCGATTCAACGTACCAACGGCATTATTCAGTTGGAAGTCATAATTGGAAAGTAGTTGGTTCTTGGTTGCCAACTAAACTCATTTTATTGAAATTTAGTGTAAAAATTTCTTAAACTTCGACCAAAGAAGAAGGCTATTTAAATTTCATCCTGCTAGAGAAATTCATAAGAAATTTTGTTTCCAACTATAAAACAGTTAATGAAAGATTGTACCTAAGCATCCAATATGTTAACAATTTTCCAAGTTAAATAATCCCATTACGAATTTAAACCTATACTGATAAAAATATGACAGTGGTTCCCAACCCTATATTCACCATACGGGCACCAGGACTCTCAAAAAGATGTGCCCATCACTGGCGGGCAAGCCCAGACTTCATATAACTTTGATGACCTGGTAAAAACTCCAGGAGTTTAGTTGAGAAGGTATAATCCATCCAACTTATAATTTTGACTTGGTATCAATAATCGCTATCATTTTGCCCATGGCATACCCTTTTGCACGTCAAAATCTATTGTTAAGAGCAGTGGCGTACCTAGGAAACCAAGGTCCCTGGAACAAATTAAAAAATGGGGCCCCACTGCTATATTTTTGTCATTCCCACCAATATTTTCGATATAATTAAGAAAAAAAAATCAACATTTTTTTTGAATCAGTCTACTGTATATACAATATATAGAATATATTGCGATCCAATTTATGTAGTATAATTTAACAAAAATCATACCATAAACATAAATTTGAACAGAAGTTCAGACAAAAATATACGTATTTCGATTGCCAAGAAATCTTCCTCAGTGGTCACCAAGTAGTTTGGATCACTACTTTGTGATGATTCAATAATGAATCATCAGTTACGGAATGATTTAAACTACTTGATGACCACTGAGGAAGATTGTTTGGCAATCGAAATACGGATCTGGGCAATACGGCACGACTATTTTTGTTTGAACTTCTGTTCAAATTTATGTTAATGGTATGATTTTTATATATTATTATATTAAATTATACTACATAAATTTGACCGCAATATATTCTATATATTGTATACACAGACGGATTATTATTTTCATTAAAGCAAGTAGTTTCAGGCAGTGGCGTAGCGAGGTAACCAAGGGCCCAGGGGGCAAATTAAAAAAGGAGGTTACGCTGCTATGTAAACTGATTAGGTTTTATCAAATAAAAATATGAAATATTCAAACACTTTAAAAATGCTAAGCTACTTAAGCTCTTTTTTGTGCACTGCAGGGCATGTAATAAAAATATTAAACAGTACCAACATAAATTACAATTAATTCTTGGTGTAGGTTTGGCTAATGAAACGAAATAGAGAAGATTCAAGGATTTATTATATAAAGGTCGGGCCTACCAACTGACTTAATAACAATTATATTTACATTTTTTCCTAGCTTTAAATTTCGCAAAAGTATCAATGACTAGGTTTAAATCCAGGCTTGATGCAATTTTGTTTTCAATTGCTATTAGCGATAAATATCAAAGTCGAGTTTGGCCCATATTATTTCTTAAATCATTTTTTATTATTTTCAAATTGCTAAATGACCTTTGAGCTGCTACAGAAGTGACAGGAATTGTAAAGAATAATAATATTGCTGTAAATACTTCCGTTAGATCGTATTCTAGCACTCCATATTTGCTCATTATTTCCCTACATAATTGGTGAACTTCCAACTGAATTTCCAAAAGTTCAGTTCGATCGAGATTTCTGGTAAGGATTCGAGGGCCCCCTGAGCTTGAGAGCCCCGGGGCACGGCCCCGCCTAGTCCCTAGGTAGCTACGCCACTGAAAAGAGGGAGGCTATTTAAATTTCATCCTGCAAGAAAAATTCATAAGAAATTTTGTTTCCAACTATAAAACAGTTAATGGAAGATTGTACCTAAGCATTTTCGAAATTAAATGTATCCCATTACGAATTTAATCCTATACTGATAAAAATATGGCAGTGGTCCCCAATCCTATGCTCCCCATGCGGGCACCAGGACTCCCAAAGACATGTGCCCACCACTGGGTCACTACAAATGAAAATATTAACGTTTTTATATTTGGGAATATCCTCATGCACCATTGAAAATTTGTATTAATGAAATTTCGAAAAACAAATATTGGCCACAAATCGACTAACATCTTGAAATATGCTTCTAGCCTCCAAAAATTTGAACAACTCTAAAATAGGGAATAAAATTTAGCGTTTTTCATCAAAAATATTTTCAATCTCACCTTATTTAATGAATCAAAAGCCTATAAAATATATAATTGAAAATTGGAATGGTTCCATGATGCCGTGGCATAACGTGGCAAAACAGAACAATGGCGAAACAGGAAAATAGTCAAAATAGAACCATGCAATTTTAAATCATATCATTTATATCATATATTTTTCGTTTAATTAGTCATAAAATATGGTAAATATATTTTTTTTAATCTATTAAATAGAACAATAAGAGAATTGTTACAATTTATTCAAAAAAGAAGACTTAAGAAATTTGTTATTTTAATAGACTTTGATTTGACAACAAAGTAATCGTAGGTTACTGATATAACCGGCGTGGTTTAACGTTAATTAAATTTGAAAAATTGTGGGAATATACTAATTGTTTCAAATTTCATTATTGGCATGGTCATATCGTACAATAAATACATTGAGGACGTTTTAAACCCCACAAATAATTAATTATGGTAAGTTGTAGTGAAACACTATTATAATTGCTTTATTATGTCACTAATATTTTTTAAAAGATTCAATTTATATTTTCAAAGTGGATAACGGTTTTTCATTGTAGAACAATTTGAAGTTCAAATATGTTTGGGATATCAAGGTAAACGAGATTATTGTTTTTAAAGTTGAGCAATAAATTTATTTTTTTCTTTCAAATCGGGAATAACCATTGGATTTTCTTCAATGAGAATAATATTGCACCAGGTAGGTGAAGTTGCGATTATTAGCCAATAATGGATATTTAATTTCAAAGAATCAATAATTGTATGTTATTTCTTTTAGATTCCATGAAATGAATAAATTGCATTGAAATAAGATAACCGAATGTATGTGGAAGAGTGGAGGGATTCAGGGGATTTTTGTTCGGTTGGTTAAAGACGGGTTAGGGCTGCCGTCGGTTTATTGTGCCATGAGGGATGCCGAGCGTCGTTGGTGATAGACTTGAGGGAATTTGCTCTATGTATGAAATCTCTTCTATAAGTTCCAGTCCGGTCGATGGAGGATAATGTAAAGCTTTATATCAACCTAAAGGAAGTATCAGGGAATAGATAATGTTATTATATGGCATGAATTTGATTTTATGGGGCGTGGATAAAAGTTTCCGGCAACCGACCGCCTGTTCGACCGTGGGGTGGTATTGTATAGTACTACATATATATAGTACAACTGTTAAGGGTGGAATTCGCGTTAATGTACTAACCAAACTGTAGCATTTTCCCAACTACTTTTTCATAAATTATCGAGACACTCAATTCAAATTTAGTGTTTTCATCAGAAACTTCCTCAATCACAATACATATTACTTAATAATTATCTGAGAAATTCAACAGGAAAATGAAAATTTGTTTTCCACATCGGAAACTTGACGAATACGTGATTTATTTTCATTAATTTCATGAACGATTTCACGAATCGAACCAATATAAAAGGAAAAACTTAAATAGAATTTAAATTGCTTTAATAAAAAATGCTTAAAATTGTTTTTTTTTCTTTTCTAAACAAAAATCGTACGAAATTTACTAGCTTTTATCTCGTAAAAGAAAGTTCAATTAGATTATAGAAATTGCGTGGACTTTTGTAAGTGGTTTTGCAAACCGTCCATTGGGAACATCCAACATCTTTCATCTATATCAACCAGGGCGGGAATGGTGCTGGGAAAATTTATTCTTCCAGTGATGCTCAAACGAAATATTAAAAAAAATCGTACAAAAAAAGCAGGCGAAATGGTACGAAAAAGTTTGAACTTTTCTGATTTTGTACGAATGAGCAAACGAATATAAACAGAAGCAAACAAAAAAAAAAAAAAAAACAGCCGTGGGGGAGGAATAAAGTGAATTGAACGATAAGAAAATCTTGTTTGACAAATTTAAAAAAGCTTCCTAACTAGTGTTTTAAAAAGTTTAAAAGAGCAAACTTGCGAAGGACGTGGGAGGCAACGAGGGTGGGTGGGCGGTACGGGCGGTGGATGGGTGATTGTTGTTCGGTCCATAAAAAGGGATGTTGATCGTTGGGGGGATGGGGTGCAGTGCTTTGGTCTTGAGTGAAGTTGAGTGACGTTTTAACAAATTACACTTTCGTTTCTTTTCATTTCTTTTTAAAAGGCCACTCAACGAACACAACATACTACAAGATGTTGGGGGGTGGGGGCGGAGTGGGGGCGATGGGGTACTAAGTTGTTTGTGAAATAATGACTTTTTTCAACTTTTCAAGTAGAAAGCCTAATTTAAATTATATACAGCAAATCTCGCCCATTTTATATACCTACCACCACCTAATGCTTATTGAGAATGAAAATTACAAAAAAAAAAAAAAATATTTTAAATGGAATGTTAATCAGGGACTCAATGAAATGCCTCTTAAAATCTTTGCTTTGTAAATATACATTTTATATTCTCCATATACAAAAGATTAAATATACCTTAATTAATGTTATATGTTTCCTTAAACTTAGGACAAATTGTTTAAATAAGAGAAATTCAGGTTGTTTAAGATCTTTAATTTTTTAATATTTTATTATTTCAAAAAAGCAACGTTTCGTTACGTAATCGTAACTTCCTCAGGCTTCTTGATTTACAAAATATAATATTTGATAATTTAATTCAATTGAATTAAAAATATTATATTTTGTAAATCAAGAAGCCTAAGGAAGTTACGATTACGTAACGAAACGTTGCTTTTTTGAGATAATAATATATTAAAAAATTAAAGATCTTAAACAACCTGAATTTCTCTTATTTAAACAATTTTAAAGCTGAGATCTGATTTTTATCATCTACTTAGGACAAATTGCAAATATTTTATTTATTTTTTACATAATTTATGTTCTATAATATCACTGAATTTCCAGATACGATTGAAGAATGATTTCAACCATTAATATCGGATTATCAAATACTGGCATTCATTCAAAACTAAAATTCTTATAGTCTTCAAAAGTATATGAAAACCCTTAATTTTTGGTAAATATCAACAAAACTCGTCTTAAAATTGTCATTAAAACTTTATTTTTTTCAGATTTGTGGAATTAAGATTCAACTATGGAAGTTTGTCTATATTTAAGTCAAAAGTTTTAGAATAATTTTCAATCAAGTTCCATAAAAATTCATTAATAATTAAAGCTGTAATTCTGCATCGCAATTCGCATATTTTAATCATAAAAATAGTTGACCTATATGCTGTAAAAGATCTTTACCTATTGCTCAACTTATAATGTAAATCTATATCAATTAATTTTAATAAACTTTTAAAGTTTATATTGAGAATGAAAATTAAAAAAAAATTAAATGGATTGCTAATCAGAAACTCAATGAAATACGTCTCAAAATCTTTGCTTTGTAAATATACATTTTATATTCTCCATATACAAAAAATTAAATATACCTTAATTAATAATTTATGTTTCCTTAAACTTAGAACAAATTGTAAATATTTTATTTATTTTTTACATAATTTATGTTCTATAATATCACTGAATTTCCAGATATGATTGAAGAATGATTTCAACCATTAAAATCGGATTATCAAATACTGGAGTCTTCAAAAGTATATGAAACCCATTGATTTTTGGTAAATATCAACAAAACTGGCCTTAAAATTGCCATTAATACTTTATTTTTTTCAGATTTGTGGAAATAAGATTCAACTACAGAAGTTTGTCTGTATTTAATTCAAAAGTTTAAGGATCTTTTTCAATCAAGTTCCATAAAAATTCATTAAAAATTGATGCTGTAATTCTGCATGGCACTTCGTATATTTTAATCATAAAAATAGTAAAATTTCATAAAATTTAAATGGTTTGCTAATCAGGGACTCAATGAAATGCCTCTAAAATTCTTTAACTTTACTTTGTAAATGTATATTTTATATTCTCATGAGTCAGTCCAAATAAAGTGGTCCAAAAATAAATGAAATGGTTGCTCGACCAATTTAAAAAAAATTTTTTTTTGTGTGCTATCACTCCAACATGTCGGTAGTTCAAATTCATCATTATTTTAATTTTATTGTTTTTAGTTTTCCAATGGTGGCCATATTAGTTTTACTAGGCGCAGACATTTTCGCACTTTTCAAGGGTTTCCGGAAACTTGATTATCTCAGGCCCTATTTGTCCTATCAAAACGAAACTAAAAGCAGTGGGTTCATGAAAATATAAACTATAAGGTTGTAATAAAGTGTTTTCACCTAAATGTAATTCCAAGGGGTGAAATTTCAGCCTAAATTCTTAGCTCTCATTTGTAAAAACCTCCAAATTTCACGGAAAGATTGTGAAGGAAGGGAAAGAGTCTACACGTTAAAACTTTTTTTACAAACAATTAGGTACTAGTTGTATTCAAAAACAAAATTTTAAGTCTGAGACTTTAAACCTTTTTAAAATAAAAAATAACAAAATTTGGAAATTTTCAAAATTTGCAATTTTCGAAGCCAATATCTCTGGTGGAATACTGAAATTGATTCAAACGTAAAATACCTGAAGAAAATTCCAATATGATAAATAGTCTTCAAAAGTATATGAAACCCCTTGATTTTTGGTAAATATCAACAAATCTGATCTTAAAATTGTTGTTATAACTTTATTTTTTTCAGATTTGTGGAAATAAGATTCAACTACGGAAGTTTGTCTATATTTAAGTCAAAAGTTTAAGGATCATTTTTCCACAAAAGCTCATTAATAATTGAAGCTGTAATTCTGCATAGCAATTCGCATATTTTAATCATAAAAATTAAAAAAAAAAACTTTACATATTGCTCAACTTATACTGTAAACCAATATCAAATTAATTTTAATGAACTTTTAAAGTTTAAAACTTAGTAAAAATGTACATAAATTTTCCCAAGGCTTGTATCACCCACTTGAATATTTATAATTGTAATTGATTTTTCCTTGTTTCGATTGACCGATTCCACGAATTTTCTCCAACAAAACTTATAATTAGTTGAAAGTTTACCCTTACAACATAATTATATTAATGGGAGAGTGAGAAAAATGCAGCATAAATGCAGGCATCAATTAGTTGCTTCGTTAAAGGCGACAGTCGGCCTGTTCTGGATTTTCTAATGTTGGAAATTATACCCTTTGGATTATGGGCAACAATGAAGTGCGATTGAGATTTTAATCTCACAAAAGCAAAGAAAAAAAACATATTTAACGAGATGGAAAAGCCTTTTCAGTATTATTATTTAGCTGAAAAGTGCACCGTTTAAGATTGATCACTTATAAAAGCTCTTTTGATCAAATGTGCAGTTAAGCATTCAATTTAATGCACCTAGCTCTACTATTATAAGAGCGTTGTATATTCCCACGCAATATATATTTGAAAATAATTGGTTTTTACGGACATTGAAAGAAAAAATCTTGGTCATAGTCAATATGTCATAATAATATGACAATAACAAATTCATATTTAAGTGTTCCCCCCGTTTTTTTTTTTAAATTTATTAAATTACACTGCAAGTTCTTGTTGCGGGAATTGCATGGGCCCCGAACGATAATAATAGGAGATAAACATTTCCGCTACACTTTTCTGTTAAACAACGTTTATACTTTTATGAAATATATTTTTTTTTAATTTTATTTTAGAATAATAACAACAATAACGCATATTTGTGGTTGATGTGTGCAAGTCAGAATTATATATTTATGGCCTGCATGAGAGCCAAAGTGGTCACTATAGGCACCGTTTCCCATTTCTGTTTTGTCCGTTTAAAATAAAAATTATATCTGCGTTTCCGGTCATTAGTGGTAATGTTTTTTCTATAACTTTAACGGATATTTAATATACATATAATAAAAATACATTGATTTTTTTCGTTGCATTGTACGAGGGGTAGGTAAGTGTGGTGCAAATAAGGGAAATTTGGTTGGCAGGTGATGACATGACCAATTGAATTATAAAAAAAAATAATAACTCAACAGTTTTTACAGATTAAATCAATCACGTTAACCGAAATTGTCCGAAAATTAGTTCTGAATTGATTTTAATCACTTAAGAAATTTCAGTGGGTCAGCGGAAAAGTTAGGGAGTTTAAATAGTATTTGGATTACCAAAGTTAAAGACATCAATTAGTTTGTACGTTGGAGAAGAACTTCAACAGAATTTTAAAGAAAAATCACAAAATTAATGATAGTTGCAAGACCGAAAAGTTTTTTTTTATAAATAAGACCAGGAAAAAAGCCTAATTTTGAACCCACTAGTACAGTGACTCCCAAAGTGGTCTATATCGACCCCTAGGGGTCTACATCAGCGAAAAAAGATTTGGGGGTCCATGAAATGAAAATGGGGGTCCACGATAGTGGATCTCAACACATACACTGATAGTACGTATTTACTTACATCATACTATCTTATAATATCAAGACATTGATTTTGAAAATTTTATTTTGAGTAGTTTTAATTTAAATTCAATTAATAAATGTATAAATTAACATGTGTTATTACTTTAAGTTTTTAACACTGAACTTCACTACAGTAAGATATTTACAGGAAATCAATATCAGGTAAGTAGGGGGTCTATCCAACACGGAAAAACATGGCAAGGGGTCTACGACACAAAGAAGTTTGGGGAACTCTGCACTAGTATATACAGTATACACCAAAGCAAATTATTCTGTATACTGATAGATAAGGTCCCAACCAAGGGCGGATTTAGGATTTTTTTCTGAGGAGGGGCACAACACCATCTGTCATTTGCAAGTGAAAGGAATCACGAAAAAAATTCGCAATTCCAGCCAGAAATAGACCAGAGTTTCACTAATGTTCCTTCTGTTATTTTATTCATATATTTTCACAACTTTAATAATGGGGGGCCAGTGCCCCCCCCCCCTAAATCCGCCCTTGATCCCAATTGGTTTCAACCAAAAAATCACACTTTTCGTCCCAAATGATTACCCAATAGAAATCTACGAAAAATTCCGACAAAAAAGGTTTTTTAAGTGATTCCTGCATATGCTGCATATACTTAATGGGAAAATTACGACTGAAAACTTGTGAAAATTTACATTTTCAAAATTTAAGTTACATAATTATTGATATCTTCAAAAATTATTGATAAATTAGGAAAATTAGCTACCAAATGATTTTAATATTTGTAAACTTTGTCAAATACTTAGTATCAAAAAGTAATTACAAGATGAAATATAGCTTTAGACATTGCATCTATAATCATAAAACATTTTGAGATTTAATAGATATCTAGTAATTTATAATTTGGGCAATAAAATTTGAAATTTCGCGGTAAAAGATCATCAATATTTTCTATACCTACATGTCAATAAATTGTCAGAAAATAGAAGTCTATGATGTCCGAAAATTTGTTCTGAATTGATTTTAATCGGTGAGAGATTTGATCTTTTAAGAAATTTTATTAGGTCAGCGGAAAATTTGGGGAAGTTAAATAGTATTTGGATTACAAAAGTTAAAGACATCAATTAACTTGTACGTTGAAAAATAAGTTCAATAGAATCTTTAAGAAAAGTCACAAAATTAATGAAAGTTGAAAACCAAAAAAAATTTTTATAAATAAGATCATAAAAAAACACCAATTATGAATCCATTATTATGTAGCCCAAAGCAAATTATTCTGAATATTGATAGATAAGGTCCCAACCATGGTTTCCACCAAATGTGATTTTTTAAATACCTTTCCAATGATATATAACTCGCCTATCTAAAGTAATTTTTTTTTTCATCCCTCAGTTTTTACGTAGGGGGTACATTCCCTTATTATTTTTAAGGAATGATAAATAGCCTAACGTGTGTGGGTAATTGTGTTCTATCTTAGTATAAAGTTTCATTAAATTCGGTTGTTCCGTTCTTTAGTTAAATCACCAGCGCACGCGATGTAAGAAAGTTTTTTGGTAATTTTTTTCAGACATTATTGGAGTTTTAGTATGGATCCCTAATTTTTTTTGAAAATTTAACATAGCCTATGTTCACCGGAAATAGTGTAGCTTCCCAACAGTGAAAAAAATTTTCAAATCGGTCAAGTAGTTTCGGAGCCTATTCAAACCAAACAAACAATCAAATCTTTCCTCTTTATAATAATAGATAGATAATACTTTAGTTTAAAAATCGTGGTCAACGAATCTAAATTTCACCATAAATAAACCTCAAAAAAAAAAAACTTTTATTAAGAATGCCATTCGTTTTGATCAGATAAACCATACTCTTTTATATAATGAATTTTTATACGTAATTCATTTTCAATTTACCACCGCAGTCGCATTGAGAGCTAAAGCCTGCACCAGGCTAATTAACACTAAATTACTTTGAAATTAGCACCATGCATTTGAAACGAGTAACATTTTGACTTTAAATATGATTACCTCACATTAATTTACGTCAAATGCAAACCATTTAAAACAAAAATACTTAGAAATTATTTTTTATTTGGGTAACAATAAGATAATGATATGTGTCACATGTAATTTATTTATACTCTTTTTAGTTAATGTATGTTATGTTCACTGAATGAGAATATAATCTTTTGTCGAAAAGTTCATTTCCCTTCGAAAATTTGTATATTTATTTCAAAGCTAATGGTATAATTATTTTAATCTTCAGTCATAATTTTCTTGTAACTTCAATTTAAAATTAATTTGACAGTGTAATTAATATATGGTTTACTCGGAATCTATTGTAAACATTAAATTAGAGAAGAAATAATGCATTATTTCACCGAAAAATTTTTCAACTCCTATTCCTAATTTTAAAGATTTTTTAACTGATTGATTGATATTTTCGATCGAATTGGAGGAAGGAGGAACAATTGATCAGATTTAGGATGACCAAAAAACTGCGACTGAAACTATTAGGGGTGAGTATGATTTCAATATTGTAATAGTAAATTTTAAATTTCAACTATTCTTTTTCGATAATTTCAGGTGTCAATAGACGAATTTTGCGACGCAACAAATGCAGTCCGAAGGACTGAAAATTGACCATAAAACAATTTTAAATCATTTACATAAGGCTGACTTCAAGAAAATGGTTGATATTTGAGAGTTATAAGCACTAACGCATAAACTAGTAAGTCTATATTTCCATCTGCATTTTTTTAATGAAAAATTAACAAAATTGAATTTTTCCCAGGAAAAATCGTGGCTGGTTATGACAAATGGATCCCATGCAAAAATATTAATGGATGAGGGTTGATAAAGTGGTCCAAATGATGACCAAATAAGAATACATAGTCTGGAAGATTTCACCATACGTTTGATATAACTAAAAGGAAGTTTTTTTACCATAAATTGATATCCCATAGTTAAAAACATTTGAACCGAAATTGATCTAATTCTATATAGTCAAAGGCGGATTTGAGGGGAAGGGGGTACGGGGGCACGTGTCCCCAGGGTATTTTTGTCTACTGTGAAGATTCCATAACAGTACATTAGACTGATTCAATGAAAGAAAAATATTTTTTCTTAATTATATAGAAAATATTGTTGGGAATGACAAAAAACAAATCCTGTGAAAATTTAAGATCTTAATATTAATATTAAGAGGTGCAGCATCGAAAATTTCCATTTTCCATTTTAATAATATGGAAACAATATTCTCTTGCACTTTGGAATTTTATAGCTCACGTTGGTGACACTATTACGGAATGACCAAGGTATATTCTTGTAGAAAATTGAACGATCTACAAAAAAGGCCTCTTAAAAGTTTTTGATATGTTTATTCCTTCAAAAGTTATTCGAGGTCAAAGTTGAACGAATGAGAAATTTTAATATATTTTCAATTTTTTGACGCAACCATCAATTTTATGAGAAAATTTTATAGGACATTTTTTGTAGAGCACTTTTTTTCTATAACTTATCTCTATAAAAGTTTTTGATATTTTTCATAGGTCCACAGGGTATTTTTTTATTTATTTTAATTAAATAACTTAGGACCTGCGAAAAATATCAAAAACCTTTATAGAGATAAGTTATAGGTAAAAAAGTGCTCTACAAAAAATATCCCATAAGATTTTCTCATAAAATTGATGGTTGCGTCAAAAAATTAAAAAAATATTAAAATTTCTGTTTAGTTCAACTTTGACCTCGAATAACTCTTGAAGGAATAAATATTTCAAAAACTTGTACGAAACCTTTTTTGTAGATCGTTCAATTTTCTACAAGAATATACCTCGGTCATTCCAAAATATTGTCACCAACGTGAGCTATAAAATTCCAAAGAGCAAGAGAATATTGTTTCCATGTTATGTAAATGGAAAATCGAAATTTGCGATGCGGCACCTCTTAATATTAAGAACTTAAACTTTCACAGGCTTTTTTTTTGGCATTCCCAACAATATTTTCGATATAATTAAGAAAAAAAAATCATTTTATTTGAAGATGTCTACAGTACATACTTAAAAGCAAGTCAAATTATTAAAGTTGTTAAAATATATGAATAAAGTAATAGAAAGAACATTAGTGGAACCCTGGTCTATTTCTGGCTAGAATTACGAATTTTTTTTCGTGATCCCTTTCACGCACTTGCATGAAAGATTATATTGTGCCCCCCCCAGAAAAAAATCCTGAATCCGCCCTTGTGTATAATAATTGACCATGTAGATGCCAGAATGAACCAATATAAGTTGAATATTTCAGAGTTGTAAGTTTATACTTTTATCTGAATTTTTTAACGAAAAACTAATAAAATTATACTTTTTCTAGGCAAAATGGTAACTAGCTATATCAAATGGATCCCATACAAAAATTTTTATGAATAGTGACTTACATGATGATCAAACAAGAATAAAAGATTTAAAAGATTTCATCATGCGTATGACAGAAAGAAAATAATGTCCAATAGTCCGTTTGAACCAAAATTGGCCTAGTTGTAAATAGTAATTGATCATAAAGATGCCAAAATAGAGCAGTAAAAGATGGTTTTGCCCTACCAGGACAGCTCTAGACTTCAAATGACTTGAATGTTCCAGGAATTTAATTGAGAAGTTTTAATCCATCCAACTTATAATTTGAACTTGGCACCAAATGATTGCCATCATTTTGCCCGTTTTGAAAACTGATTTTAAGAGACTCTAGTAAAAATTGGATATCTTAGTTGTTGCTAATATTCGAATTCAAAAAAATACACATTACCATGTTAAATAATCTCATAATTCCTCCAGCTTGATATCTTAAGACAAACGTTTAAAAAATCGTTTTTTTGCATTAATTTGACGAAGATAGATCGCCTGAAAACGAAATTAAATTGTAAATTGTTGGCCACTGGTCACAATGTTAATGTGGGCATCGATTGTGATAAACCTGTATAATTACTGTTACGTTTTATCAAAACATGGTTTTATTGTAACGAAAAGCAGATGACTGTCCCATAATATTTGAGTATTTGTACGTGACACGCCATAATAACTGACCACAACCATACGATACAATAGCACCCAATGTCCCATTCAATAAAACAGGTGCAAACTATTTTCATAATGGAAATAAATTCGTGGAAACGAACAGATGGTAAAAACAACACTTTTAATTGTTTTCGTGATAATTTCTTCCTGAAACGTTATTGAAAATTAAATGAGAGATCGTGATTCTTCGTCGCTGGATAAATAAAGACATTAATATCATATACTTTCGTGGATACCGTTGGATAAACAACAAAGTTTTGTCGCAAACTTTTGTGAGAATGACTCGACATTTTCCTTGGTAATTAAACGGATATAAAAGAAAAGTTTGCGTAAATGTGTAACAAATTGGTAAGCACATTTAACGAATAAATAAACGACAATTATATGAAGTTAAAGAAAACATTCTTTGGTCAAAGTATAAAAACGACAAGTACTAGAAATAGGTTGGTAGGAATGCATGGGAGAAATTTTCTTCCAGTTGGTATTTTCATCACGTGTTGACATCTACCGCCATATTGTAAATATTCAGAAATAAACTTACAACGTGGAAATAAAAATTAACTGGAAATATTAAAAAGAATGGATATAATTCATGATTTTGTACCCAAAAATAAAAATATAAGGCCAAAGTAAAGTAATAAGCAATACAGGTATACTGAAATTGATACAATTACTACATATTTTTTTATTTTTGCGAATAATCTCAAAATTTTTGCAGACATTTCTATAGAAGTTCTCGTCTGATAATTTTTTTTTCTTATTATTGCTGAGTTTTTATGGCGAAGCCAAATCGACCAGTGAAAAATTGTCAAGCCATTTAAGTAATGCTAGCAATTGGAGATAATTTTAATGAAACTTTTTTTTATTTTTAGATTTCATAGTTTTTTTAATTTTAAATACATGCTTATCAATATTTTAAGTTATAGTTGTTGTACTAAGTAATATAATTCGATAAATCTTAGTACAATTATTCAAATGGTTGCTCCCAAACTTTCGAGGGTAAAACAAAGTATATAAGTACTTTTTTAAACAAAAATTAACCAAAATAAATTAAACTTAATGTATTAATTAATTGATTATTGATCATATATCCAAAGTCTAAACATGTAAAGTAGACTGGTTCAAAAAAAAATATGATTTTTTTTTTCGTAATTATATCGAAAATATTATTGGGAATAACAAAAAAAGATCCTGTGAAAGTTTAAGCTCGTAATATTAATATTAAGAGGTGCCGCATCGCAAATTTTGATTTTCCATTTAAGTAACATAGGAACAATATTCTCTTGCACTTTGGAATTTCATAGCTCACGTTGATGGCAATATTTCGGAATGACCAAGGTATATTCTTGTAGAAAATTGAACGATCTACAAAAAAGGTATCGTACAAGTTTATGATATATTTATTCCTTCAAAAGTTATTCGAGGTCAAAGTTGAACTAAAAACAAATTTTAATATTTTTTCAATTTTTTGACGCAACCATCAATTTTATGAGAAAATTTGATAGGACATTTTTGTAGAGCACTTTTTTTTCTATAACTTATCTCTGTAAAAGTTTTTGATATTTGTCACAGCTTCTATGTTATTTGCATTAAACTGAAAATTCCCTGAATTATTATATTTTTAACATAAAAATTATTTTTTTTATTCTAATTAAATAACTTGGGACCTGTGAAAAATATCAAAAACTTTTATAGAGATAAGTTATAGGAAATAAAGTGCTCTACAAAAAATGTCCTATAAAATTTTCTCATAAAATTGATGGATGCGTCAAAAATAAGATTTTTTAAAATTTCTCTGTAGTTCAACTTTGACCTCGAATAACTTTTGAAGGAATAAATATATCAAAAATGTGTACGAGATCTTTCTTGTAGATCGTTCAATTTTCTACAAGAATATACTTTGGTCATTCCGAAATATTGTCACCAACGTGAGCTATAAAATTCCAAAGTGCAAGAGAATATTATTTCAAAAATAACGTTCAAAAAAATTCATCATTTTTTTTGAATCAGTCTAGTGTTTATAAATATTTTAAGTTATAATTGATGTACTAAATCATATAACTTGATAAATCTTAGTTCAATTATTCAAATGGTTGCTCCCAAACTTTTGAGGGTAAAACAAAGTATACCAGTACTTTTTCTTAAACAAAAATTAATCAAATAAGATTAAAATTAACGTAATAATAAATTGAATATTTACCATATGTACATAGTCTAAATATGTAAAGCATAATTGGGAAGAAAAACGACAATCTTTTATAAAAGCATGGGTACAAGTAGCTTTCGTTCATACCACTAACTCAACTTCTAATTTTCTATTTGATTATTAATTCAATTCGCGAATAAATCAGCCGTGATTAATAGATAGCAACAAAAGATCAATTATTAACCAAAACTGAATTATTAACAAATTCGCGAATGGAAAAAATTTCGCGAATTTTTGAAAAAAACCAAGTAGAGAGTGAGATGTTACCAGATAGTGCCTTGTAGAACAAGTACTTGTACCAAATCATGAATATTTTTCTTAAACAAAAATTATATATTTATAATATATGATCTAAAACACAAAAATTATTTACTATATAACGTATTTAACTAAAACCATCTTCTTCATTTCTTATTATATATGTGATTTTAAATTCACTGGCCTCCACCTCTACTACCACATCTTTGGGACAATTCTTCATTTGAATATATGTACTTGAATAAATTCAAGGCTTAATATCTCGTTTCATATTGATCTTCGCGATTTGGTCTACAAGAACTTTTTTGTAGGAAATCAAATTCTCTACAAGTTTTTTATTTATAATTTTTCCGTAGCTCTTGTTATTTACGAGATAAATGCAAAAAAAAAACGCGAATTTTATGGAAAAATCAGGTTCAGTGACCCGATACTACCTCACCGGTGTGAGTTACGACTTTGTCGCAATGGGCAGTTTTGTAGAGCGTTTAATTCAGAGAAAAAACCATCGTCGGTAAAAGCGATCCCATATGAAATGCCGCTGAGATATAGGAAATTTAAAAATAAAAAATCAGAGTTTCCGTGTATTTTCAATGGGAAATCTTTACACATCGTGGTCGAGGACTTAATATTAATATTAAGGGCTCAAACTTTCAGGGAATTTTTTTTTTGGCATTCAAAATTTCAAGATGGGACCAAAAAAAAAAAAAAAGTTAAGAAAAAAAAATCACCCTAATAGACACGCCACTGATTTCGATTAATTATGACATAGATTAGAGACAATATTATTTAATTTATCATACATTTTTCAATAAATTTCCAACCGTGAAATGTTGATAATTTTTAATCGTCAATTCTCTGTATTTCCAGTGGTGAATCAAAAATAAAACAAAAGTGGCTGGATATACTCTCATCGAAGAACAATTTCTTGAAATTATATGTTTTAATGATGATTATAATAATTACACAAATCATAAAACGAATCGTTTTATTTCGGTTCAACTAGTGGGTACCTCTACGTAAATATATATAAAACATTCGAGTCATACACGCACGCAAAGAAATTCATTCAAAAAAATTTTCCAACGAGAATTAAACTATAACTATATCCATATGAGGGAATGGTTCGTTGAATAGACCCATTACTAACTGACAAATTAAACAATAAAACTCTTCATAATCATATATTTGGAAATAATGACTATTGTAAAGGATGTAAGCATATAGACATTAGAATTACGATGCTTAACATTTTTGTTCAAATGACATTTTTCAAATAATTTAAATAGTTAAATGTCATAAAATATTTTACAAATAAAAGAGATTCTACAAAAAAAATGAATTAGAGTAACTAATTACCTTTATTTGTCCTACATAATTGCGTGGATTTCATTGAATGGACAAGAATTTTAATTTGATTTTATTCAAAATATTATTTAGAAATTTTAAATTGATGTCATTTTAACGATGTGTATCACTGAAATTTCTCTATTTGATGCATCACTTTTTTGTGGTGCAGGTTTTCCAGCTATCAAATCCGGAAATGCAAGGGGGCTTGACCAAAAAATTTGTGGAAAATTAACGTTAATATTTAAAATGCATTTGACATGGATATCGTCAATAAATATATTATGTAAACATATATTAGTAGTTTGAATTAACCAAAATATGATAATGGTAATACAATAGGCAAATGTATGTATAGTAGGGTGTCCGTTATTTCCCAAATTGATTTTTTTACGGAGATCGCCCCCTGAATTTTTAGTTTAAGATATAAAAAAACATTATCCAATACAATAAACTCTTTAATTTCTTGATTAAACCGTACCGGAATCATTTTACTTTTACCATTTAAATAAAATGGGATTATTAGACTTTTTATCATTTAATTTTTTTCTCAGAAACAAATGAATAAAAAGATTTAACATCAAATTATTCTGACGTAAAATTTAACGCTCTACAAAAAAGGTCTCTTAAGAATTTTCGATTAAATCCCTCCATTAAAAGTTATTCAACATTTAACTTGTGCCTAATATTTTCAACTTTTTGCTCATTTTTCACTATTTTTAACTATAAAATCATTGGAAGAGAAGATAAAAATTATTATCATTAGAGCGCAAGTGATTATTTTTATGAATTTTATGGCTTGAACTGAAAATTAAACAAAAAAAAACATTTTTTGACAATTAAAACCGGTGACATAAGATCCGAATTCGCTATAATCATGAAATTCAATTTATTCCGGATAAATTTGCGTACTTTAATCAATATTTTGTACCTACAAAGTGAATTTCATAGTAATTAATGAGACTATCGACAAAAGTTCAATTAAAATTCGAATTTTTACCAATTCACCTGACGCCATCTATGAGAATTTTTTTAAAACTTGTAGTCAACAAATTAAATGTTGAATAAATTACAAAATACAAATTAATGTTGAATAACTTTTATTGGAGTGATTTAATCGAAAATTCATAAGAGACCTTTTTTGTAGAGCATTAAATTCCTTTCAAGAATCTATATTGTTCATTTCTATATATTTATTAGTTCGTTAGTTACAAAATTCCAAAATAAAGAAGATAAATCTAAAAATTATATCAATGTCTGAAGCTTGATTATTCAGAAACGGCGTACCTGGCAAAAATTTTCAAACAGACATTTTTTGTAGGGAATTTAATTTTCTATAAATATAAGTGCAAATGAATTAATTTACCTTGATAGTTTGACAGCATTGACGCAAAACTGAAAGCACAAATAAAAAATCGAAATTAAAGATGATAGACTTCTTAATATTAATAGTAAGGGTTCAAACTTTCGCGATATTTTTTTTTTCTATAATCAAACTTTAAACATTGATATAATTTTTAGATTTATCTTCTTTTATTTTGGAATTTTGTAACTAACGAACTAATAAATATATAGAAATGAACAATATAAATTCTTAAAGAGAATTTAATGCTCTACAAAAAAGGTTTCTTAACGTTTTTACATAAAATCACTTTTTCAAAAGTTATCCACAATTAAAGTTGAAAGAAAAATTAAATTATTGCTTTTTTCGTTGTTCAACCAATTTTGAAAGAGTGATTTTGTGTAAAAACGTAAAGAGACCTTTTTTGTAGAGCATTTAATTCCTTTCAAGAATCTATATTGTTCGTTTCCATAAATTTATTTGGTCGTTATTTACAAAATTCCAAAATAAAGAAGAAAAATCTAAAAATTATATCAATGTCTGAAGCTTGATTATTCGGAATGTGGCGTGTCTGGCAAAAATTTTCAAAGAGACCTTTTTTGTAGAGAATTTAATTTTCTATAAATATATGTGCTGATGAATTTTTTTACCTTAATAGTTTGGCAGCGTTGACGCAAAAATGAAAGCACAAATAAAAAATTGAAATTAAAGATGATAGACCTCTTAATGTGTGTTGGACTTCCCAAGTGCATTGCAGGGGCGTTAATGATTCAAAAATAACTAAATTTTAATTATTTTATTTAATTAGTAAATTTTTAATTATAACTCATGTCGACTTATATTTTGGAATTAATTTTTTTTGAGATGAGTTAAAACTAGTTAAGAACATATTTTACTAAGTTCCAACTCCAAAAACTATTGCGGGGGCGTTAATATTTAATATTATTACCATTCCCAAAAGAACTTAATGAAATTACTTACTAAACTTAATGATGGTTTTTTTCTAAATACATTAAAAATATTATTAAATTGTATACATATACGAAAAATTCAAGCATATGCTCAACTGTTGATATGAAATAACATAGTACAAGCTTGAAGGCCAAAATGAGAGAATGGCAGATGTAAATAAGTCGTTCTGGAATTTGGAACCAGTTTCAGGTATTTATTATTTGTTGTCAATTATAAATACATTAACACCTGATTCCGAATTCATTAGTGACACCTTTAATTCTACCTTTTTCACACATTTTGGCCTTCTATTATGTTATCTCATACCACCCGTTGAGATCAGGCAAAATTCCTTTCAATTTCACACCAGCTTGGAATTCAAGCCGGTTTTGGTGACAATATTGAACATTCTGGTCTAAAGGTTGATAAAATGAACGTAAATTTTTGTCTACCTGCATTCTTTCGTATGATTCAATAACAGGTTTATTGATTTTGATAATATTTTGTTTTCAGGTACATTTTAGCCGT
Source organism: Sisyra terminalis (assembly GCA_958496175.1). Classification (NCBI taxonomy): domain Eukaryota; kingdom Metazoa; phylum Arthropoda; class Insecta; order Neuroptera; family Sisyridae; genus Sisyra; species Sisyra terminalis. The sequence continues at coordinate 68,445,805 of OY292274.1, read as the reverse complement.
GTTTCGTCAAAAATGAGAATACAGAAGGTCACAAACAAGTCTAATTTAAATAGTTGTACCAATATTTTGTTCTGGTTTTACTTTTGGTTCCAATTTAAAGACAGTTTTATTGATTTGATAGAAACTTTGTAATCAAGTTCAAATAATTTTTCTTCACAAGAAAAGGTTGCCTATTTACGTTTAAGTATTAATAATAAAAGTACCATTCAGAAGAAGCTCGATTAAAATAATTAAATGGACATCCAATTGGATATAAATTGGACTCTGTTTAAATATCTATGTTCTTTTTTAAGATACCAAAAAATCAGCATACTTTAAACCAGAGGTGGCCAACCCAAATTATACTGCGGGTCACTTTGGAAATGCATCAGAACTTCGAGGACCACTTTTGAAGTTATATCTCAAATTCTCCATACTAAATTTAGATACACTGTAAATATTTTTATTAAATTGGTTCTCTCCACTTTGGTCATTATAAAATGTTTACATTTTACAAAAGTCGAATGCATTTCGCGGGTCGAAAAAAATTGTCAAAATGTGCCTTTTATCTACATATACAAAATTCGTATAGGTATTAATTTATGTAGATTTCAAAAACTCAAAAAGTTCTGCACCGATTTTGCTGAAATTTTGCCACGATATACAATCCGCTTTAAGGATTTAAATATTTTTTTACAATACAATAGCCCCTAAATGTCAATACTTCATAGTGTAGTGATTTTTAGAGGTACCTAGACCTAATTTTCTCGAAACGTAATTGATAAATGTATATCTATTTAATTGGTACAGCGAGGGATTCTGCGGGTTGATAAAGGAGATGATTCTAATAATTCACAGCTTTTTTTTCCTAAATTCAATTTATTTATTTACAAACATTCCAACCATAAGGGACCGTTCATAAAATACGTCACGCTAAAATAAGCTTTTTCTGACCCTCTCTCCCCCATTGTCATGGCTGTATCACACTTTCTGTGACCCCTCTAGAAATATTTCGGCACAAAAGTAAGACCCCCCCCCCTGAATATGATAAATTTCAATTAAAAGTGCACAAAATTCTATATATTCAAATATTCTATATATTTAATATTTATTAAATACGAAATGAATGACTTTTTATCATGATAAAAATTGAAAAAGAAAAATAGTCGAAAGAAATATTAATTTAAAATTTTTTGACGAACGGCGAACGTCACGTTACCGAAGACCCCCCCTGCCCCCTGTCACATTTTGTCACACTCAGCAAGACCCCTCCCCCCTTGTATGCTAACGTATTATATGTACGGCCCCTAAGCTGACAGAACAACGTCTGTCGGGTTCAACTAGTACTATATACAATTGTAGTCTGGTCAATTTAGACAATTAAAATAGTAAAAATTCCCACAAAGCTGAATTTTCGTAGAGACCTTCAGTTTACCATTACAAACGAAGTGCCAAAAATCCCCATCGATAACATGAGTGCTAAAAAATTTATTCGGGGTCAAAGGTCAAAATTTTCGGTTTTTTGGATTTTTCTCAAAAACGGTCAGTTTTATCGAAAAATTACTTCAGATCAAAGTTGTAGATCTTAAAATTCTCTATAAAAATGGTCTTCATGATTTTTTCTCTAAGACCAACCATTTTCCAAATATTACGCTTGTAAGAATCACGTTCTACATAATATGTACACATTTCCACACCACGTGTGAGGTAGTGTATTGAATAAATAGTCAATTGTACCTTAACATGTGCCAATAACGCCGGAGTAAAAATTAAGTTAATACAATAATAATTGTTTAATTTTATTACTAATTAATTTAAATTTATTTTTAAATGTCAGTAATTTGAGTTTCATTTTAAAATTGACGCGCTTTTTTCACGACACACTTACATGAAATTATTGGCGAACGAAATTTGGTGTCCTTTTCCATCGTTATTATTTGATATTTGATTATCTTTGTTGCATACGAAACAACTTCAAACCAGTTCACCAAACTCCAATTATGGATTACGGTTTAAAAAAAAATTTTTTTACTAGTAATTTATATTTAAATAACTATATGACAACGTCCATTTTCTATTTTATTTTTAATATAATTCGCGAATAAATTGGGCCTCATAAAATTTAGCACTAGAGGAAAAATTGGAAGATTTTCGAAGTGAATTTTTAACCAAATATCGAATAAATTCGCGAATTGATTTAAAACTCCATACAGTAACATTAATAAAATATATTTGTACCATAAAATTGTGTAAACTGTAGGTCATTACTTCGTATCAGATATTTTACTGTAATTTGGTTAACTTTTACTTTTTCCCGGGGGCTTTGTCAAAATTAAATTCATATTTGTTCTCTTTGTCATTTTTGCATCTCTTTGTTTTAATTGCACATGCGTACTTGTACGCAAAAGCCTTAAACAGTTACTTTGACGTCTATTTAGGTATTCTTTTTTAGGCTTTTTTGTAATAATTGTGAAGAAAATTAGAGTTCCGCGCCGGAATATTGCGTTTTTAAGTGTTCTGAACATTTAAACACTAATTTTATGTCATATGATAAAATTACCAAAATATTTTTGTGCCATCTTTTGGCCACAAACCCACAAACTTTGTTCCCTTTTGACAGATGTCAATCTGACTTTTAACAAGGTAAAAATTAATAAAAATCTTTACTTACAAAAAAAAAAATTAAGTACCTATAGAATAGAATAGTAAAAGACTAGGAAATTTCACTTCAGAGATTTTTTTTTCCCAATAATTTTCCCTCTGGCAAATAATTAGATTATACAAACAAAATTAGAAAATATCCAAAGGATATCCCTGTATCTGGAAATTATAAAGATAAACAAATTAAATAATTAGGAAATTTCTATACAAAGCGTTTCGGTTTCTATTATATCCCCATATGGGACTAATAATGAAATAATATACTCTCTAATAATAATAATACTTAATTCATAAAGCAAACCAATGTGAAACTTTACTCGTTTGTAATTACTTAACAAGCATAGTATATAGACATCCGTTCTCCAAATTAAAGCTCTATAAGTTTACCCTCATCCCCCATGTTGGCAAAATGTTCGTCTCGCAACTCTTATCTACATATTAACAACAATAAACCCCTGAACTATATTGTCCTTACCATACACCACACGTTCTGCTACGTTAACAAATCTCGCCCACCCCATTCTCAGCCTTTCAAACAACCCCTAATATATTCTATTAACAATGAATTTTCCATCTCCAATTGCTTTATCTATTGTCTTTGTAAAATATCAGTTTAAATTTACATTATGTTTGTGTGGGTATCACCAATTTTGAACTAGAGAACCGGGAAAATTCAATCAGTACCTACAATGAATTGATTGAATATAATTTATGTTGAGTATCGACTCAAATATACCTAATATTAAATCCTAATTATTTTAATATTTTAGAATTAACGCTGAAGAATTCCAGTTTTAACGATTCCAAGGGACACGAAAAAATTCTCATTGGAAAAATTGGTGGATCAACGAAGAATTGAAACCCTTAACTAGACAAGCAGGCCTTAAAGAAAGAGTACAACTACTTAGAAAACTTAAGCAATCATAAGAATGTATAATAGACTGATTCAAAAAAAATGATTAATTTTTTTTTCTTAATCATATTGAAAATATTGTTGGGAATGACAAAAAAAAATCCTGTGAAAGTTTAGGCTCTTAATATTGATATTAAGAGGTGCCGCATCGCAAATTTCGATTTTCCATTTAAATAACATGGAAACAATATTCTCTTGCACTTTGGAATTTTATAGCACACGTTGGTGACAATATATCGGAATGACTAAGGTATATTCTTGTAGAAAACTGAACGATCTACAAAAAAGGTTTCTTACGAGTTTTTGATATATTTATTCCTTCAAAAATTATTCGAGGTCAACGTTGAACTAAAGCGAAATTTTAATATTTTTTCAATTTTTTGACGCAACCATCAATTTTATGAGAAAATTTTATAGGACATTTTTTGTAGAGCACTTTGTTTTTTATAACTTATCTCTGTAAAAGTTTATGATAATTTTCACAGGTCTTTCGTTATTTGCATTAAACTGAAAATTCCCTGAATTATTAAACTTTAACCTTTTTTTTTATTTTAATTAAAGAACTTAGAACCTGTGAAAAATATCAAAAACTTTTATAGAAATAAATTATTAGTTGAACTTGATTACAAAGTTTCTATCCAATCAGTAAAGCTGTCTTCAGATTGGAACCATAAGTAAAAATATTTAGATTAGACTTATAGCTCACGTTGGTGACAATATTTCGGAATAACCAAAGTTTATTCTTGTAGAAAATTGAACGATCTACAAAAAAGGCCTCTTACAAGTTTTTGATATATTTATTCCTTCAAAAGTTATTCGAGGTCAAAGTTGAACGAAAGAGAAATTTTAATCTTTTTTCAATTTTTTGACGCAACCATCAATTTTGTGAGAAAATTTTATAGGACATTTTTGGTGGAGCAATTTTTTTTCTATAACTTATCTCTAAAAAAGTTTTTGAAAGTTTTCACAGGTCCTAAGTTATTTGCATTAAACTGAAAATTCGCTGGATTGTTATATTTTTAAAAATAAAAATTATTTGTTTTATTTTAATTAAATAATATGGAACCGGTGAAATAATATCAAAAACTTGTATAGAGATAAGTTATAGAAAAAAAGTGCTCTACAAAAAATGTCGAAAAAAATTTTCTTATAAAATTGATGATTGCGTCAAAAAATTAAAAAAATATTAAAATTTCTCTTTTGTTCATCTTTAACCTCGAATAACTTTTGAAGGAATAAATATATCAAAATCTCGTACGAGACCTTTTTTGTAGATCGTTAAATTTTCTACAAGAATATACCCTGGTCATTCCGAAATATTGTCTCCAGCGTGAGCTATAAAATTCCAAAGTGCAAGAGAATATTGGTTCCATGTCATTTAAATGGAAAATCGAAATTTGCGATGCGGCACCTCTTAATATTAATATTAAGAGTCTAAACTTTCACATGATTTTTATTTTGTCATTCCCAACAATATTTTCAATATAATTAAGAAAAAAAAAACATCATTATTATTGAATCACTCTAATATATAAATTATCTATTTTGTAGAAGACTTCAACAAAAAGGAAAATATGGTAAATGGCAAATCTAAATGAAAAAAAATAGTTTTTAAAAAAAGGTTTATAAAATACACAGGTGTCCTCGTGCACCGCGTGACGTATCCAGAAGAAATTCATACATATCTTCAGACTGATTCAAATTTCAAAATTCTTCGTATGACGTCAATTTTTTTTTTCTAATGGGGCAACCTGTGTAATTTATAAACCTTGGGGTACCCGCGTGTTTCAAGAGTAACTTCTATACAAAAATTGGGTGGTAACATAAATAATTGTCCAAGTATATTTAATTTAAATTGCCAATTTGTAAAGATATATTTGTACAATGCACTAATTGGAAAGGATTAAAATATCCAGCTGTGATATTAAGGGTATTGATTCCAGTTGTTATAACAATGACAATAATATAGGTATCTAGCATTTGTGATTAGATTAAGTTAGATTGTTCATTTATTTTATTGGGAAGAGTGGTAATAGTGAACACTTCTACTCCATATTTGTACGGTGGTAAATATTTGCCTCTCTATCGATGGCTGTGATAAACATCTTCATGAATACAAAATGTAATATGATTATTCAACTAACGATAAAAGCACCCCCCGTACCCCTCATATCCCCCTATCCTATCCCCATACCCAACAATATTCTCAGGTCTCTGTAGTGAAGATGCTTACAACTGATTAGTGCAACTAGGGCTTGCGGTGGTTAATTAACCGCAACATCACATCAAAGTGGCAATGGCTCACATATGTGGCTACAAAGTCCTTAGATCACATCCGAAAACTTTCTTTATTTCATTAGGTAAATCCACAAAAATTTTCTGCAAAAAAAAAAAAAAAAAAAAACAAATTTTCATATCAATAAAACATAATCGAACCGAAAAAGCGTCGTCTACTCTAATGAAACAAAGAAGCGAGCATGAAAACGAGACGATTCACAGAAGAAAACATCAATAATTCGTGTTATTAAAACGAGAAAACAAATAATAAAATCACACGAATCGCTATTTGCCATCACGTTCTATCAACAACAAAAAAATTGTACAAATAAATCAAATAAAACACTTTTCAGTAAACAAAAAAAAAGAGCGACAAACAAAGATATTATGTACGATGTGTGTGCGTTAAAACGAGACGACGCTATGCCAATATCCATAGCCATAGCCATCCGATATATATCTATATATAATGAAAGCGGGTGTAAAATAGTTTGACGTGATCAAAACGACGCGATGCACGCGGGGGAGAGAAAGAAAATAACATTGATTGGAGAAGATGCCCCTCCTTCATGTGCCGTGATTGGTGGCCGCGGCTCCATACAGCCTCCAAAACGGCGAGATGTGAAGATGACGTAAATACATCTTCTTATAAAATATTATGTGCTGAAGACGACGCCCGAACTCTTTTATGTACGTACTATACCTAATATAAAACCGAGGATGAATATATATATCGCTTCTGTCCCCCCCCTGCTCCTCTCGTTACACCATCCGGTCGTCTGTATCAATGCTTACGTTTGTAATGGCAATTTATGGAGATATTTTCCACATTACTTTCATCACTTTATGATGATAATGATGATGATGATGGTAATGTGACTTTTAAAATCCTCGATAGCTACCCAATTTTCTATATTTATCGTTATCCTTTGAAGTTAAAGGACCATTTGTCCAAGGTCAATCTTCTATTATATAAAAATTAGTACCTGTCAAATAGGCCTAATCATTTTGTGACTTCGAAAGTATTGCCATTTACTGAATATTTATTGTAATCTGGAACAATCGGGGAAATGACAATTATTTGTCAATATTGTAAGGCGTTAAAATACAGCAGTTATGCAACTGGATTATATTGTACAGGTGGAAAAGAAGGTAATTTTGTCATATCGCGGCTTTTCTCAAAAAAAATCGTAGGCACATAAAATTAGTCTTAAAATGTTCAGAACACTTAAAAATGCAATATTCCGGTGGCGGAAATGTAACTTCTATTACAGTTTCTCCAAAATAAAGCCAAAAAAAATGCATTATAATAGACTTTAATAGACGTCAAAGTAATTATTAAACTCATTTACTTTCAAGTACGCATGTGCCAATTAGAACAAGCAGATAGAGCAGATATCTATTTGAAGCAAATTTGAAAAAGCCCGGCAATATCTATATGAAACTGTTAATTGAGAAATATGGAAAATTTGGTTGTTTTTGATTCTTGTTGGTTTGATTTTGATTCGATTTTCGCAAATAAATTGCGCCATAATGGTTATGATCCACGTTGTCTTGGTTGATCCAGGAGAATACCCGAAAATCGTTATATTTTTCATTACAAAGGATTGCTATAATGGAACTTTTAACGAATTAAAAATTAAATCTGGCGTAAAACAAAACTCGTGTTTAGTCTCGCAACGTAATATTATTGGTCTACCTTAAATTACCAAAGATTTAACAATAAAATGATAAAAGGAACAAAATAAACATGGACTAATTTCAGATACTAAATAGAATTTTTTTCAACTATTAAATTTTTATTAGTAATTTATATACAAATAATTATATGACAACGTCCCATTTTCTATTCCAGTTTTAATTCAATTCGCGAATAAATTGACCCTCATAAAATTTAGCACTAAAGGAGAAATTAGAAGATGTTCGAGGTGAATTAACAAACCAAATATCGAATAAATTCGCGAATTGATTTAAAACACCATACAGTAACATTAATAAAATATATTTGTACCATAAAATTATGTAACTTGTTGGTCATTACTTCGTATCAGATATTTTACTGTAATTTGGTTAAGTTTTACTTTCCCGGGCGCTTTGTCAAATTAAATTCATATTTGTTCTCTTTGTCATTTTTGCATCTCTTTGTTTTTATTGCACATGCGTACTTGTAAGCAAACGCGTTTAGCAGTTACTTTGACGTCTACTAAAGTCTACTATAATGACATTCTTTTTTAGGCTTTTTTGTAATAATTGTCAAGAAAATTAGAGTTCCGCCATCGGAATATTGCATTTTTAAGTGTTCTGAACATTTTAAAACTAATTTTATGTGCCTACGATTTTTTTTTTTGAGAAAAGCCGCGATATGACAAAATTACCCTTTTGAAGTTAAGGGACCATTTGTCCAAGGTCAATCTTCTATTATATAAAAATGAGTGCCTGTCAAACAGGCCTAATCATTTTGTGACTTTGCGAAAGTACTGTCATTTACTTAATATTTATTGTAGTCTGGGACAATTGGGGAAATGACAATTATTTGTCAATATAGTAAGGCGTTAAAATACAGCAGTTATGCTACTGGGCTATATTGTACAGGTGGAAAAGAAAATTGCCCCAATTGGTCCCACCACCAGATCCATTACACTAATTAGTTTATGGGATAGGAAAGTACTCTTCAAAAATCCTTGGCCAATATTCAAAATTGTAACAATTGTTTTCAAATGACGTCGTTTGGCCGAGAAAACAAATATTATGTTTGAGGAAATACTGAAGAAAACCGGAACATTCCCATTAAGTTTCCAGTTCCGGACTAATAGCGGCCTTAGGGGTGAATTGGCCAACAGAATAATACAAGTTCGAGGGACACAAAAGTCAAAAATAAAAATGTGTTTTAAAATATTTATGTATGTCTTTAAACTCATAAATAGGTGCGAATTTAAGGGTTTTTTCTATGCATTTTATTATCATATGCTTTTTCTTGCATTAGTAATCTACGACCAAGGTTTATAAATTACACAGGTTGTCTCATTAAAGAAAAATGACGTCATACGAAGAATTTTGAAATTTGAATCTGTCTGAAGATAAGATACGAATTTTTTCTGAATGCATCACGTAGCGCATGAGGCCACCTGTGTGTATTTTATAAACCTTGACCTACGACCGCAAAAAAAGGCTTTTTCAACGGCTAATACAATAGCCACTAACCGTCAATACTTCATTGTTATGATGATTATGATCATGTAGTGATGTAGAGCAAATTTTCTCAAAACATAATTGACAGTATATCTTGAAGGTAATAATATAATTGGTACAGCAGGGATGCTGCGGGTTACTAAGGGGGATGTTTCTAATAATTTACATCTTTTATTTACATCCATAGGTTGGCAGGACAACGTCTGCCAAGTTCAGCTAATAGTATTACAGTTCCCACCGTTCAATAAAAAATTGGTCTAATTAGTTACATTAAAACACATCTACCACCTATTCTCAGTAGCCAACCAATGACATTTCTATGAATAATTTCTGGTTAATATTCAGGTGACTTCAGAAAATTAATTCGATTCTCCAACAGGATATATAATATGAATGTTCACCCATTTGGGAACTTTTGAGTTTGAACCAGATTGGCAACATTAGGTTGGCAGCATTTAAGTAGGCTTTGAATTTAAATATTTCATTGTTACAGACATTTTTTGTTATTTTCTGGAAAACGAAAAACGTGGAGTTTATGTAATAAACGACTCAAAAGGTGAATAGTTGCGTATTATTACTAAAATTAATTCTTACAAACACTATAGAATATTTTCTTTTTAAATTTGCCAGTATTTCCTCAATTGTTTCCAGGATATCACCACATGGAATGAAATCAATAAAATTCTAACCAAGACCTCATCCATGGAACACCATCATCAGTATTTCATTATCATCGCCTCTAATCCGGCCAGTTGGTTAATCCTTAGGAAATTCTTATACTTGACATGGGATTTCGCCTTAAATATCATCTTTTCCAACGCATATTTCTGATACCATTCACTTATTGACTAACCACTTGGAACAAGTATGCACTAAATTCTTCCCATTCTCAATAATTTCTACATTTCTTTTGGTCAGTAATATGTAAATGTTTCTGCAGAAAATAATATCTATCTTTAAGCATAGCTACAATAATTCTAATTTCCTTATTTTTTAGATTAAGAAGTTTATTAATTTTGAAGGATTCCCACAGTAGTTGGTTAATCAAAACCAATTGAAAATACGTTGCAAAAGTTTCAAACGCAAAATCTTCAAGATATAACTATCAAATCCAGATTCCCAAAAAGCAGTGCACTTGGATAGCTATTCCTTATGGCCTTATCACTTTTTAATTTACACAAACGGATTATTATATTTATATGGCGAAATAATGCATTTATTGAATGCATGATGCTGAGATGGTAAATTATATATGAAATACTTTATTGGTCCATTAACAGAACAATTTATTTTACACAAATTAAAAGCTGGACTGCCAGAGCAATTGCTCTTTCCCTCCTACAAAATAAAATTATAAGTGAAAACTAAAAATAATGTTGGGAAAAAGGACCTAAAATATCCAAGAAGGTTTAGATGGTAAATGAAATCTTAATTTTCCCCTGAGAAATGCACAAAATCACCTAAACCAAGAATCTAAGGTTTTTTAGGTTCCTCGATGTATCTGGAAGCTCAGAAAGCTCATACTGAGGATTTTTTTATCAAATTTCGGTCAAATGAATTCAAAACACATACGGCAATAAATTAATGAATAATTATGCATGTCCTGTGAGTCAATTTCTTTATTGAATAGGTACTACGTGTTTCAACAGCCTTTGGCTGTTATAATATAATAATAATTATAGGTAACAATAATCATTACCTGATGACAGCCAAAGACTGTTGAAACATGTAGGTACTGTTCAATAAAGAAATTGAAGCATAAGATCTACATAATTATTCAATAATTTATTAATTGTGATTCGGAAATAATAAATAAACTATTTTATTTTTCATTTAACTATTATTCTAGTATAATACCATGGTGATTAAATCTTTTATGTCTACTATAATACATTGTATATATTAGCGGCCGTTATAATTCATATTTCCCGAGGTTAAGGGCAACCTATTAGAAATGCATTGGAAATTTGAGGGCATTTTTTGTAATGCCCTCAAATTTATATTTCACTAAAAAGGCTTGATTCCAATATGAATTCAATTTAATATTTTCCACAGAAACTTGAACTTCATATTACAGATTTGAATACGTTTTGCGAATTTAGAGTTAAGATAAAAGTTATTTTTTCTTACGAATTAAATGAAAAATAAAAGTTTATATGCACCTCAGACATTATTAGGTGATAATGCCCTTGGTACATAAATAACTATATCAATAATAAAACGGTGGTACACTAATAAGCCGCTATTAAGCTGATATACTGGGAGTGAAATTGTCCAGTTTGGATTTTAAACAGACAAAAATCTTTCAAACTAAGATGAAATAGAAAATGCAATTGCTTAACTGTAAAGTTTATGAAAACTAATTGGTTTTTCGTAGCCATGAACCCTTAATAATAAAAATATTTTTATTTAAAATTTTTATAAAAATGGCAGTCATTCCTACTGTAATTTGCACTAAAAAAATTAAGAAGTTAAACTATTTAAAACTTAAAAAAAATGTCAGATACGCAGACAAAAATAGAAAGTAACGATTTCGTATAAAATTTTTAAAAATGGGATTTTTGTTGATATAAACTCTAATTGCAAATAAGTTGTGTGCATTTTTATCCTGGCGTGGATATTACAGCAAACGAACGTTATATATTTTAGTATCTATGACACATAATATTTGCATTATAAAGAGACCTCTAGTGGAGCGCTTTTAGCACTAAATAAATATGCTAAATATTCATAAATACACTTGAAGTCAACACTTTACCATCATCAGCTAGCGACTACCAAGTGCCCACCCTGTACCACCACCACCACCCCATACTACCATCCCATACCCCTTTTACTATTCTGTGTCGCTTCGTTTTATACATATATATATATATATATATATTTTATATTATCACCCTTTATGAGAGACTAAAATATTTTACAGACTCACGAGATTTTATACGACAGAATTTTATGAAATATATAGCTTTTATTCATTATGTAGGTAAAAAGAAAAATTACAATTTAATAACATTCTCGACAGCTTTATTGGGTTAAACGAAGAATATGTATTGCTGTATCCGTTTGAAATTTTAAACTCAATTCCTGGAAATTCCATTGCTTTATGTTAAATTAAAAAAAAAAGGGTACAAAATATTTTTTAAAACTTGAGACTTATAACCATAGACCAGGGTCGATAATTTTAAAAATGGTGAAAAGTGAAAAAAAATTATAGTAGAATGAAACCCATTGGAAAAGGTAGAGAATATAACAAAAATGAAAGGAAAAATAAATTACGGGTGATCTGAGGTCCGGAAGGGGGAGGGGGTGAGTTTTTAAGGGTAAAAAACGGTTAATCTCGATTTCCGGTAAAACTGCAAGTCCTATGAAAAAAAGTTAAATGGCAAAGTTGTAGGTAATTAAAAGATCTACAACTTTTGTACCGACACTTTTTTCACATAACCTCAAAATTTATGTGAAAAATTCGAATAACCGAGTTTTTGGTTTTTTATTTTTATTTTTTGCAAAAAAAATTATTTTTTCACGAAATTTGGTGAAAACTTACCTTTGTATGTCCCAAACATACAGTAATTTTTTTGATTTAAAATATTAATTTTTTCTCCTTATTTTGACTTAATATCCCCAAAAAGCACCCTAATTTTCAATCGAAAATTCTCACGTCAAAATATCTGCTTTTTTAAAAAAGTTGGTGTGTTTTTTGTTTGTTGAAATCTCTACTTTCTGATGGTATAAAAAAAAAATATACACTACTATGGTAAATGTTCTCAGAAAATGCAAATAATGATAGGTTTTTTCTTCCTCATTGGAGCATGTTTCAGAACCATGACAATTTGAGCATAAATTTGTGCAATCATTATTTGCATTTTCTGAGAACATTTACTATAGTAGTGCATATTTTTTTATACCATCAGAAAGTAGAGATTTCAACAAACAAAAAACACACCAACTTTTTTAAAAAAGCATATATTTTGACGTGAGAATTTTCGATTGAAAATTAAGGTGCTTTTTGGATATTAAGTCAAAATAAGGTGAAAAAATTAATATTTTAAATCAAAAAAAATACTGTATGTTTGGGACATACAAAGGTAAGTTTTCACCAAATTTCGTGAAAAAAATTTTTTTTTTGCAAAAAATAAAAATAAAAAACCAAAAACTCGGTTATTCGAATTTTTCACATAAATTTTGAGGTTATGTGAAAAAAGTGTCGGTACAAAAGTTGTAGATCTTTTAATTACCTACAACTTTGCCATTTAACTTTTTTTCATAGAACTTGCAGTTTTACCGGAAATCGAGATTAACCGTTTTTTACCCTTAAAAACTCACCCCTCCCCCTTGCCGACCTCAGATCGCCCGTAATTTATTTTTCCTTTCATTTTTGTTATATTCTCTACCTTTTCCAATGGGTTTCATCCTACTATAATTTTTTTGGTCTCAAAAATTATCGACCCTGGTCTAATCAGGTCCCCCTTTATCCAAGCCTAGAGCACTATGTATGGGGCATATTTTTCAATTAAATTGCTGACTTGAAATATCTTTTTGCCAAAAGTGAAAACAGCCGAAATGTACAAGTAAATCTAATAACGCCTATTGAAATTATAAATATTAATGCCAATTTTCATAATTTAAAAGACAGAAAGTCACCCACCACATAAGTAATACACTTGCAGTAATAATACACAGATATGATGTATATATGTGTACCTGTGGAATTTTGAAAGGATGATAAAATTGAACCCATACTTGATAACTGTTGGGAAGATACGATAGATAGATGTGCTTTTATACGAACGTAGGCAATATTTTATATTATGTAAAGTGACACATTCACATCTTAGTCGACACCCATTTATATTTATATCTCGGCGGAGCTTTGAGAGCTTTTAGCTCTCCAGCTTTCGTTTGTGTTTTAAGTAATATATATAAAAGCTCTCAATTTGTGAGCTTCAAATATCTCTACACACATATTACATGCAGATACATATAAATAACCCACCCAGCTTCCCTCTACTAAATGTTTATATATATCCACCGTATACCGTCTACCTTGATACCTCCTCTATAACGAATGTTTTCTATCAAAAGCTCGCGTTTCATCTCAAATTCACTCGTACATTTGGTGATAAATTCTCCATATTTTATAGCGACATTCATACTAAATATGTCCTTTAATCCCTCAATATTTAATTGGCTTAAAAATTTTGATAAAAACTACTAAATGATGATTTTTTTTTTCTTAAGTATATCGAAGATATCGTTAGGAATGACAAAAAAAAAATCCTGTGAAAGTTTAAGCTCTTAATATTAGTATTAAGAGGTGCCGCATCGCAAATTTCGATTTTCCATTTAAATAACATGGAAACAATTTTCTCTTGCACTTTGGAATTTTATAGCTCACGTTGGTGACAATATTTCCGAATGACCAAGGTATAATCCTGTAGAAAATTGAACGATCTACAAAAAAGGTCCCTAACAAGTTTTTGATATATTTATTCCTTCAAAAGTTATTCGAGGTCAACGTTGAACTAAAGAGAAATTTTAATATTTTTTCAATTTTTTGACCCAAGCATCAATGTTATGAGAAAATTTTATAGAACATTTTTTGTAGAGCACTTTTGTAGAATATTGAACGATCTACAAAAAAGGTTGTTTAAATTTGTTTAAATTAACTAATTTCGTTTACTTAAATCAACTCTTCTAATTTATCCAAAGTTTAGGAATTAGTTCAAATTAGTACGTTAAGATTTGTTTAAGAAAATTTTTATATGCTGGAGGAAAATTTACGTAGACTTTAGTGTTAAGTGAGATAAAAAACGAGATAATCTCCAATGATTTTTTAAAAAAGTGGTTTCCAACCAAGGGTGGATTGGGGGGGGGGTTGCACGGAGGCACGTGCCCCCCCTAGAGTATTTTTGTGTACTATGAAGATTCCATATCAGTACATACTTAGAAGCAAATCAAATTATTAAAGTTGTGAGTAGGGGTGTGCGAATATTTGAATTATTTGATTCGAATTTCGAATCGTATATTCGAATAGGATTATTTTTTTTCTTCTTAATTTCGATTTCTTTATAAACAATCAACTGTTGGTTTTTTCCCGAAAATTCGGAAAAAAAATTCCTGAGGCCGCCATTTTGTTATTTTTTTTAACAAAGAAAAGCTTAGATCAGGCACTAGATTATATATTAATAAAACTAATTTTTACTGTCCGATTGATTTTTGATGAATCTCCAAGGATTTGTGATGATCACCACAAGGGACTTCTGAAGAAACTGGGTCCACACAAACAGCTATAACTTTTAAAATTATTGATTTTTTTTTTGAAATTCGGGTGGTCAAGTCGAAACAACGTATTAATGCTATATTCTCACTTTTGTAAGTAATTCCATTTAAATGACATGGGAACAATATTCTCTTGCACTTTGGAATTTTATAGCTCACGTTGGTGACAATATTTCGGAATGACCCAGGTATATTCTTGTAGAAAATTGAACGATCTACAATAAAGGTCTCGAACAAGTTTTTGATATATTTATTCGTTCAAAAGTTATTCGAGGTCAAAGTAGAAATAAAGAGAAATTTTAATATTTTTTCAATTTTTTGACGCAACCATCAATTTCATGAGAAAATTTTATAGGACATTTTTTGTAGAGCACTTTTTTTTCTGTAACTTATTTCTATGAAAGTTTTTGATATTTTTCACAGGTCCTAAGTTATTTGCACTAAACTGAAAATTCCCTGAGTTATTATATTTTTAACATTATTTTTATTTTAATTAAATAATTTAGGAACTGTGGAAAATATCAAAAACTTTTATAAAAATAAGTTATAGAAAAAAAAGTGCTCTACAAAAAATATCCTATGAAATTTTCTCATAAAATTGATGGTTGCGTTAAAAAATTGAAAAAATATTAAAATTTCTCTTTAGTTCAACTTTGACCTCGAATAACTTTTGAAATAAATATATCAAAAATTGTACAAGACCATTTTTGTAGATCGTTCAATTTTCTACAAGAATATATCTTGGTCATTCCGAAATATTGTCGTCACCAACGTGAGCTATAAAATTCCAAAGTGTGAGAGAATATTGTTCCCATGATATTTAAATGGACAATCGAAATTTGCGATGCGGAACCTCTTAATATTAAGAGCTTAAACTTTCACAGGATTTTGTTTGTCATTCCCAACAATATTTTTGATATAATTAGAAAAAAAAATCCATCATTTTTTTTGAATCAGTCTATCTACACTAATATACAAAATTCTTACGTCTGTCTGTACATTTCGATTTTGAACCCAATTTTAAGGTACATATTTGTTTCAAGAAGCCCTTATCCCAAATTTAACATTTTTAAAATTTTTATCTGTCTGTCTGTCTGGCTGTGTGTCCCGATTTAACTAAAGAACGGAACAACCGAATTTGATGAAATTTGGTATTATGTTACAACAGAATTTCCCACAGACTATAGGCTACTTATCATTCCAAAAAAATAATAAGGGAAGGTATTCCCTAGGGATGAAAACAGAAATTTTTACTCTAGACAGGTGAGTTATATATCATTGGAAAGGTAATTTAAAGTTAGAATATAATCTGTAAAAATATTTTTAGTTGAACTAATAAAAAGCACAGTAAATTCAATTTAAAGTTCAAAAAATTGCCTCTTTGAAATATAAACCTTTATATATATAATACACATAGTTGATATTAATAGCGTAATGGCTTACGTATCTAACAGAAATAAAAAGAATAAGAATAAGAAAAATAATAATTTTCATATACCACTACAAATAGCAAATCTGCAAAGAAAATATAATCTACACCTACGTTACGCAGACCAAGTCGCGGGGATCAGCTAGTATCTTATATTTCTGTTAATTTATAGATCCTGAGAATATCTGAGAAAATTGGGATCTTTTTTAAGTTCTATATTTGAATTCCAATCAAGTAAATCTAACCAGCAATACAAAGGTTTATATGAAAGGCATCTTGCTCCTTAATATAAAAGCATTAAAATTTTTCTTTTTTTGCAGGTAAACTGTGAAATTAAAAAAAAGTTGACAACCACCATTACAAGTATTGAAGTATCTAAAAATTCTCAAGAAAAAAACAGGACTAATTTTATTCGTTGATTAATGAGCAAATTCTTATACCAAATCTCTGTGAACTATGCAAATTTTTTGCCTATATACAATTAGCCAAAGTAGTTGGCAATGTATGTACGTAGAATGTATACGTTTGAATATTAGTGCAAAGTTGGAAAAAGCAAAAGCAATGTGATTATGGCAATTGGTATCACTATCAGTGCCGCTATATATGACTGCCAATGATGATGACGATGATGGCAACAGTGGATAAAATAAAGAGGGACATTTATATTTGCGCGACAGACCAAAACTAATTTTAACACCCCTTGTCGTTATGGTTTAACTCTCAACTACGTGTTTTATACATTTATGTAAAACCACTTGAAATCGTCCCTTCTTCATCATGCACGTGTGAAATTTGATTCGCATCTCTTTTCTATTTACTCATAAATACATATACTACATACGTCAACCACACCTACTACCTACGTATACTACGTGTACAAGTACAAACTCTCCAAATCTACTGGGTCTACGGGGGCGGGCGTACGCCGGGGGGGTGAGTGCTAGGTAGATTTAATTTTTTTTTGAATGAGCTTTGAAGCTTTTAGGGTTGATGTGGATGGAAAACTGGCAATAGGGGTGGCATATGAACATGAGCTTTTCACCGTTCTATATGTAGTTATGTAATTATCACTCTAATTTACATAAGCTCCATATTATATACAATATTTATGTAAATTGTCTTTCATTGCTTTTTATCTTTTATATTCTATATATATATAATACAAATACGAATAAAACACATGTACGAATTCATCAATGTGTAGGAGGGGTGTTTTTTTCCTCCCTTTTCATCAAATTCAATTAATGAACAACAAACTATTCCCTAAACTCCTACATTGATTTATTATCAAATATCTATCCATAAAAAAATCTTTTTAAAAAAGTTCAAAATTCAAATTGCAGCACTTCATATTTAATTCAATTACTAGATTGAGGTCAATTACTGAAACGATAAAATCTATAAAAACTATTGCCAGAAGAAATTGCATCGAAAATAGGTCAATTATTCGAAAATATATTTGTTTAATCAAAATAAGCATTTTTCGCTGACTTTGAACAGTTATACTAGTCCAATTTATTAACATAAATTTGAACAGAAGTTCAAACAAAAAATATTCGTGACGTATTGCCCAGATACGTACTTCGATTGCCAAGCAATCCTCATCAGTGGTCATCAAGAGTGGAAAAATCATGTGTGGCAGCACATGCACTGGAAACAGGGCATACATTTGCAGAATTTAGACTTCTAAAAAATTGAAAAATTTTCTAAAAAACCGATTGGATGGACTCGAAAGCATAGAAATTGTTAAGAGAAAGAGAAAGGTACTAAATTGGGAAAATGGTCCAATTCAAAATTCGGCACTTTTCGGGTTGCGTACGAAGGATTCGGTGAAAGTAAAGAAATTTGGAAACACCCACCCACCCCCTCCATAACCACATCGCAAAAAAAGAAAGGCACGACTTATAATTTGAGGTCAATCCGTGATTATTTTGTGAATCCAACGGAGTGATCCAAACTACTTGATGACCACTGATGAAGATTGCTTGGCAATCGAAATACGTATCTGGGCAATACGTCGTCACGAATATTTTTGTTTGAACTTCTGTTCAAATTTATGTTTATGGTATGATTTTTATATATTATTATATTAAATTAAACTACACAAACTGGACCGCAATATATCCTTTATATTGTATACACAATATGAATATATATTTCTGGCTGGGATAGCGAATTTTTTTGTGACCCCTTTCACACACTTGCAAATGAAAGACGATATTGTGCCCCCTCCCCCCAGAAAAAAATCCTGAATTCGCCCCTGTTTCCAACTCTATGCCCGCAGGCACCGGAGGTATTATTTGTGCCCTTATTAGCTGCGATAAAAATATTTCATTTTAAGTAAATCTTAGTGTTGAAATCATAGAATGTGCTTTTATCCTCAAAAATGACTGGAACCACTATGTTAACATATTGCCATAGAGTACCTATTATAAAAAGGTCCCCAACATTGAATCCATTTTTTTAAATAAGAAGACAATTCAAGTTATTTAAGATTTTTTTTTTAATATTGTTACTATTCAGATAGCTACGTTTCGTTACGTATCGTAACTTCATCAGGCTTCTTGACTCACAAAAAATATAAAATTTTCATTTTAAATTCAATAAATAAATAATTTAAATTGAAAATATTATTTTTGTGAATCAAGAAGCCTGATGAAGTTACGATACGTAACGAAACGTAGCTAATTGAATAGTAAAGATATTAAATAAAAAAAAACGATCTTAAAAAAAAGCTGAGATCTGAATTTTATCATCTATTATTGAATCCATTCACAATTT
Source organism: Sisyra terminalis (assembly GCA_958496175.1). Taxonomy (NCBI): domain Eukaryota; kingdom Metazoa; phylum Arthropoda; class Insecta; order Neuroptera; family Sisyridae; genus Sisyra; species Sisyra terminalis. The sequence goes on along the minus strand of OY292274.1, from coordinate 68,426,294 downwards.
TATGGGCATTGCCATATCTAATATAACCTAAAATTGGTAAAATTTATTACCAGTAAATCATTTACTGATACTCATTATCCAATTGTTGAAAACAAACATTTTTAACAAAGTTTTTTATAAAATTGTTGCTTTGAATGATTATAATTGTCAATTTTAAATTATTAATTATTTCAATTGTCACTCAAAAAATATCTCTTTTAGTTTCAGCAAACAAGTTTGCCAACCTTACTCTCCTGAGAACCTAAATCCACCATACAAATGAAAGCACATGGAGTGCAAAATTACACGTGCCGATCGCCATCCAGGATTCCAGGTTTATTTTTGAGTAAGTTTAAATGAAACTTATATCAAAATGGTTTTAAAAATCTTAAACTTCAATGGAATTACGATTTTTCTCCAAAATTCTCTTCTTTTTTTTAGTGTAATTTAACCATTTCATCTCGAAACAATGATAATAAAAAACTTTTTGGAGGTTATTTTTTGGAAGTCTGAATCATTTTGATTTAAAGCAGACTATCCACGCTCCGACTTGCAGTCCAACTAGTGGTCCGACTTTCAAAGTTGGATCTAAAGTCTAGTCGGACTGGTCGAATCATTTAGAGCAGCGGTCGGGGAACCAGAGTAAATTACCCCAAATGGGGAAAAATGATTTTTTTTTTGAGTAATAGGGATTTCAATAATTAATGTTAACTTAAAATTTTCATTTGTTATTTTCTTTTCGGGGTAATATTGACTTACGCAAAAATACTTTGGGGTAATGGTTAAAAAAAGTTCCCCTATCGCTGATTTAGAGGGACAACTAGTAGTCCGACTATTTCCGAAATTTTTTAATTGTAGATGACATCCTCATCCTTTGACGAAGATACTAAATACTTTGAAGATTGGAAAAGAAAATTCATTGATATGGTGCTAAAGAAAGAAGTCAATTTGATAATATTTCGGAAGGAAATAGTATCCAGGATAATAGAAAGAATTGGTAATTTAACCATTTCATCTCCAAACAATGGTATTGAAAAACTTTTTGGAGTTTATTTCTGAATCATTTTGATATAAAGCAGGCTTTCCACGCTCCGACTTGCAGTCCGACTTTCGAAGTTGGATCGTGAATGGTGTTGTTGGAAGTTGGATATCTAGTCGGACTGGTCGGATCATTTAGAGCAGCGGTCGGGGAACTGGAATAAATAACCCCAAATGGGGTAAAAATGTTTTTTTTTAGGGTAATAGGGATTTCAATAAAGTTAACTTAAAATTTACATTGGTTGTTTTCTTTTCAGAATGGGAGCGGGGGTAATATTGACTTACGCAAAAATACTTTGGGGTAATGATTAAAAAAGTTCCCCGATCGCTAATTTAGAGGGACAACTAGTAGTCCGACTAGTTGGACTTCAAGTCGGACCGTCAATGGCTTGCTTAAGTTTCAATAATTAAGTTCAATTTATTAGCATAGAATTTTTATTCCTTATTTTTTTATTATAGATGACATCCTTATGCTTTGACAAAGATACCAAATACTGTGAAGATTGAAAAAGAAAATTCATTGATATGGTGATAAAGAAAGAAGTCAACTTGATAATATTCCGGAAGGAAATAGTATCCAGGATAATAAAAATAATTGAAACTTAAGATCTACTAAAAAAGGAAATTTCTTCAACATTTGCGGGTAATATCCGATGGAACAAACTTAATCTGCCGTAAGGCAGAAAAAAGCAAAACTTACTAAACTTGCTAAACTTCTAGGTACATTAAGAATCGCAGAAATATTCATTCTGTATACAAAATTAGCTTTTAAAGAATGTCGCTCAACCGTAATAGAACGAGAATAGAAGAATAAGAGGGGTAAAATATAGCACCTAATTTGCAGAATTCAATGTCGTGAGATAAATAGTATGGAAGAGAGAGAGACAGAGAAGTGCTAAATAGGCGAATGGAGCCAAATTCTGAACAGAGAAAGAAAATTCGTTGGAGATAGGGCGAAAAACCAGGACAAGAAGAATGGCAATAGATGGGTGAGCCTGTGAGTCTCTTAATTTATTATTTAGACTCCAAAGTGTGTTTATTTAAATTTTAAATTGTTTTAATAAGCTCAGAGTAATAAAAATGTTATATGGGGGGAATGACAACACATTTATATAGTCTGCACTGTATATGTATATGTACAAGTGGCCCAATGGGACAATCTAAATGGCGTTATAATTATTGCCATTATTACAAAATATTCTGTTTGTTATTATTCTGTTTCATCTCCTCATTCATTCACTTATTTTTCAACCCTCCAACTAATTTAAGCCCTTTATATATATATATTATCACACTTCTCTAACGTATTTTGATGGGATATTATTTACCACCATCACTTCCCACTTGGGGCTCATAAAGAATTCATTTTACACGTAAATAAGTGTATACGTTATGCGTAGTTTATGTCTATAACTAAAGTTATTGTCCATTATTTGGTTTTATTATGAAAATTCATAGATATAGTAATTAGTATAAGCAGCCCCCGCTTTAGGGGCGAATTTCAGGGGCGGCATTTTGTCATATTTGATATCTATCTATTATTATAAAGAGGAAAGATTTGATTGTTTGTTTGCTTTGAATAGGCTCCGAAACTACTTGACCGATTTGAAAAATGCTTTCACTGTTGGGAAGCTACACTATTTCCGGTGAACATAGGCTATATTAAATTTTCAAAAAAATTAGGGATCCATACTAAAACTCCAATAATGTAACCCAAGGTCTGAAAAAATTACCAAAAAACATTCTTTTATCGCGTGCTCTGCGAAAACTATTGGTTATAGAACAAAATAATGTAGTACAATTTTGTAGAACATATTATTATCTACAAAAAATAGAGCGACAGCATATGTCTAACTATTATAGTTATGTCACAATAAGTGTTTTTCATTTTAAAAATGTATATAAATGCCACCGTTATAAAAGCTCTTTTATTTATACTTTGGGATTAATCCTTATCAAAATAAATGACGTCATATTTAAGTTTGCTTTAATACCATTATATAACTTTTTGAGTTATTCAATTTGAACATTCCATTCGAAAGATATCGCAAGCTTAAAAATGTAAGTTATTTGAAAAATGTCGCATGGTCACAAGATTTTACTTATAATTAAGACCAACTTTATTGAACTTGGCGATATTTTTTATTTATGTATAAATGCTGATTGATTTACAGATTATTTGGTTCACGGTAGGTATACCTACCGTAGCTATACGCAATAGACAAACTCTTTTTAGATATTGATAAATATTTTTTGAAAATTAATTGATTACATAGAAAAATTTTATTCTTTGCAACAGTTTATTAAATGTGTCTTTTTAAAGACAAAATAATGTTTATAAGTATGATTATGTTTTTCGTAAAAGAAATAAAAAAAATACAATTTTTCGTATACCACTACAAATGGCAAATTTGAAAAGAAAACATAATGTACACCTACGTTACGCAGACGAAGTTGCGGAGATCAGCTAGTACAATATAAACAAAAATGTGAAAAAATAGTTTTTAGTTAAAAAAATATTTTTCCAAAAAATTAAAAATTTTGTGATATTAAAACTCTGTGTTTTTGCAACCCTGAAGGGGCCGGCATTTTTTCATCTTGCCCAGGGCGGCAAATTTGCTAGAGCAAGGCCTGGTATAAGTTCAGTACATCTGTATTACGTATTTAATTTAAATTTTTCATAATGCTATTGAATTATTTTTATACATATAACCTAATGAATTATTTTTTTGTAGGTCTCATAACCAAGCATATCCTTAAAGTAAAGGACTTAAATTCAAACAATTTGGACAAATACCTTTCGAGAGATAAAATTTTCGGTGGAAAAATGTTTTTCAAAATTGTCATCACTCCATATTGGACAGATGATGAATTCATACAAGGTTTATAAATTACACAGGTTGCCCCATTAGAAAAAAATAATGACGTCATACGAAGAATTTTGAAATTTTAGTCTGAAAATATATACGAATTTCTTCTGGATACGTCACGTAGAGCATGAGGCCACCTGTGTATTTTATAAACCTCAGGAATTCATATTGAAGATTGAAAATCACTTACGATTAAAATCACCTGTGGCGCTGCAATCGTCAATTCCGCAAATTTCCATCTGATTCCAGCAACCACGTAAAATATTCACTCCACAAATTAATTGCGACCAAATGTTTTTTGAATTTCTAGGAAAACAATGACAATTAATTAAATCCCTTTAAAATTATTACAAAATATGCAATGGGGTACATACCGTTTGGCCATTGTATGCAACTCTTGACAACTGCAACATTGTAGATCGATTTTTCTGATATAAACACTTAAAGGGTCAACACAAAAAGTACACCAAAAGTAACTTAATAGGTTCAATAAAGTTTTCCATCAAAAAAATATTCACAATTCAATAATTTTTTGGAAAATTTTCCAAATTTCATACGCACAAATTACGACGTCATATCACAAATGCATCGGCACGCGTCACTGGCCTTCAATTGTTTTTTCGGAACGATCTATTGGTAACGTAATGGGGGAAAAAAAAGTTACTAAAAATGCATAGAGACTATATTGATATAAGTATTTCAATTAATGCATTTTATTTTATTTTTTTTGGAAAAACTTCTTGAACATATAAGACCAATTTCTACAGATTATAATATCTCTTCTATCTTTCAATCGATATTAATTATTCATGTTTACAGCCAAAATATTCGATTAACAAGTTCAAAATTTTGAGGTTGCAGAATCAATTGAATTTTTAATTTTTTGGCTCCCTTATTTGTTGGGGTCACTCGAAGGTGATTACGTAATATAATAAGAGAGGGAATTATGGATTTTTAATTTTAAAGCAGTGGTCCCCAACCGATTTTTGGACAAGTCCGACCCAGGCATTTCTAATATCCTGATGCCCAAGGTTTATAAAATACACAGGTGGCCTCATAGTGGCTACGTGACGTTTCCAGAAGAAATCTGTACATATCTTCAGACTGATTCAAATTTCAAAATTCTTCGCATGACGTCATTTTTTGTTTTCTAATGGGACAACCTGTGTAATTTATAAATCTTCCCTGATGCCCCCCTCGTGATATTTAAACGATAACGATCCGCCGGAAAGTCTAAAAAGCATAAATGGTTTTCGTCGAAAATCCAAGAAATTATTTAACTTTATTCACTTTTATCGACAATTTCTCGTAAAGAATCAGTTGATTGATGATATTAATATCATTCGATAGATCCATCGAAAAATTTACCGATTGATACAGCTTCTCGACCATACATCCCGAAAATTTTTGAAAAATTTAGAAACTTTTTCATGCTCTTAATTGTTTATTATTTTTCGGTCGAAGAGTGGTACAATATTATTAATTCATTACTGATATTCAAGGGTGGATTCAGGATTTTTTTCTGGGGGGGGGAAGGGCACAATATCATCTTTCATTTGCAAATGCGTGAAAGGGATCATGAAAAAAATTCGCAATTCCAGCCAGAAATAGACTCGAGATTCACTAAGGAACCGTTCATAAAATACGTTCGCATACAAGGGAGGAGGGGTCTTGCTGAGTTTGACAAGATGTGTCAAGGGGACGGGGGGTCAAAGAAAGATCAGATCAAGGAATACGAATTATAACATCTTTTAAGTCTTCCATTTTTTTACTTTGTAGAAATAAGCACTTTCGACGACATGGTTCATTACTGCTCCTAGGGACCGTTCATAAAATACGTTCACATATAACGGGGGAGGGGTCTTGCTGAGTGGCACAAAATGTGATGGTGGGGGGTCTTCGGTAACGTGACATTCGACGTTCGTCAAAAAATTTTAAATTAATATTTCTTTCTACTATTTATCTTTTTCAATTTTTATCATGATAAAAAGTCATTCATTTCGTATTTAGTAAATATTAAATTCATAGAGTTTTTAAATATATAGAAATTTATGCACTTTTAATTGAAATTTATCATATTCAGGGGGGGTGTCTTAGTTTTGGGACGAAATATTTCTAGGGGGGTCACAGAAAGTGTGACACAGCGTGACAATGGGGGGAGGGGGTCAGGAAAAACTTGTGTACTGTGAGGTTCCATAACAATACATACTTAGAAGCAAATCAAATTATTAAAGTTGCGAAAATATATGAATAAAATAACAGAAAGAACTTTAGGGGCCGTTCATAAAAAAAAAAAACACTACTATGGTAAATGTTCTCAGAAAATGCAAATAATGATAGGTTTTTTTCTTCCACATTGGAGCATGTTTCACAACCATGACAATTTGAGCCTAAATTTTTGCATTTGTGCAATCATTATTTGTATTTTCTGAGAACATTTACCATAGTAGTGTACATTTTTTTATACCATCAGAAAGTAGAGATTTCAACAAACAAAAAACACACCAACTTTTTTAAAAAAGCACATATTTTGACGTGAGAATTTTCGATTGAAAATTAGGGTGCTTTTTGGATATTAAGTCAAAATAAGGTGAAAAAATGAATATTTTAAATCAAAAAAATTACTGTATGTTTGGGACATACAAAGGTAAGTTTTCACCAAATTTCGTGAAAAAATAAATTTTTTTGCAAAAAATAAAAATAAAAAACCAAAAACTCGGTTATTCGAATTTTTTACATAAATTTTGAGCTTATGTGAAAAAAGTGTCGATACAAAAGTTGTAGATCTTTTAATTACCTACAACTTTGCCATTGAACTTTTTTTCATAGGACTTGCAGTTTTACCGGAAATCGAGATTAACCGTTTTTTACCCTTAAAAACTCACCCCGTCCCCCTTCCCGACCACAGATCGCCCGTAATTTATTTTTCCTTTCATTTTTGTTATATTCTCTACCTTTTCCAATGGGTTTCATCCTACTATAATTTTTTTTCACTTTTCACCATTTTTAAAATTATCGACCCTGGTCTACTAAGCCACTCTAATACTAAAAGATTACATGACTACAAATCAATATATACCAAATTATTGCAACCATTTAATGCCATTTCAAAGAAAAAATCTCAATATTGAAATTCTTTCCATGAAAAGTTTGTAATTCAATCCATTTAAAAAAAAAATAACAACAGTTGTTGAACTGATTCAATTACTCAATGTTAAAAGAAGATTTTAATAATTTATTCAAATGGCATTTTAAAAATGTCTCTTATTATAATTCCCAACATCCAATACCCCGATTTGATTGAAGATTAGCCGCTAATATGCTGATTCTTATCAAACTGCTTTACGTCGAGGGTTACAAACAACAAAAAAGGGCTACAAAATGTGTATGAGGATAAAATTTTACGTTAATCGCTAGGGAAACATACAACACAATGGTACTTCACACTTGAATGGCATATACTTGATCTACCTGCCTAGTTTATTTTGGCTAAATTATAATATTTAAAATTGTTTTTTTTTTTTAATTTTAGATCCAACTTTGATTCGAGTATCCAGCAAAAAAATTGCACTTTTGAAAGAAATGGGCTGCTGTTCAAGAAAAAAAAATTTGGTAACTTTATTTCCTTGGATTACAAATGATGGAAAACCTAAATTATATTTGAAAATTTGGAAGAATTATGGTAAATTATTTGAATTAAATCCACTGCGTATTTATCCATAAGTAGATGGAAGTATTTAAAAAACCATTCAACCTACATTCATTCATAATCTAGCCGGAATAAAGAGGAAAAAATAAGTGCTGCAGATAATATTCAATCAAAATCTGATTTCGATTCTCTTTTATTCTCGATTAGAATGAAAACATCAAGTAAAAAATATGGTTTAGGTCCATAATCTTTATATCACTAACATGAAATCTCTTCATTGTGAACGTGTCAAAAGGGCACTTAGTGGATGTTGTTGGTGCCCTCTTTATTTAACGGGAGATGAACAGATTTTTAACTTATATATATATATATATATTATATATGTATATCTAATATTGTCGCCGTTGATTTGCCAGACTTGTATGGTTTTACGGTTCAGATTTATCCCTACATAAAACGTCCACCCATCTTGTTTGCCGTCAGCACACATTTATATTTTGTTGGTGAGATAAGCTGCTTAACGTCCTGTTAAGTGCTCATTCCCTAAGGATATCACATAGAAATGGGATCACGGCGCAAAATATTACGAGCGATCGTTTCATTTTATATAATATACTTGCTCTATAAATGAATGGATATTGGTAAGACGCTTAATTTTAGCTTTTTTCGTTTTTTTTTTTTGGTGCCCACGTTTTATTCAATAATTTACGTGATACCAGCAACTTCGTCTACGTGACTCACTAACGATATTAAAATTTGATTTCAAAATGTAAATTAACACAAAATCTTCAAATTGTTCAAGTTTTGTATGGAGATGAAACTACTTACAATTGTAGAACCGATGGCGCCATCTATCACCATTTGGTCAAACTCAGACATAGAGTGTACAGAAATGAACCGGAAAAGGATCTTGTAACAATAGGATGATTTATTTTCATATTCAACAATGAAATATTGTTCAATAAGAGATGTTTTGATGTGATATTGATATTTGATTTAATACGCAGGTTAATAACATAAAAAGGGATGAACTAATAATACCAGCAACTTCATGTACTTGACTCACTAAAGATGTTAAAATTTGATTTCACAATATAAATTAATACAAAATCTTCAAATTATTAAAGTTTTGTATGGAGATTAAACTACTTACAATTGTGGAACTGGTGGCGCCATCCATCACCACTTGGTCAAACTCAGACATAGGTTTTACAGAAATGAACCGGAAAAGAATATCGTAACAATAGAGATAATTTACTTTCATATTCAACAATGAAATGTTGTTCAATAAGAGATGTTTTGATGTGATATTGATATTTGATTTAATACGCAGGTAAATAGCATAAAAAGGGATGAACTAATAATCAGTGATGTATTAGCAAAGGATCTAGCAAGATCCACATGACGAATTGGCCCCCAAATAGGAACCTATGTCGAAACTTATGTTAAAATATCGGCTTGATATACAAACACATTTTATATACTTTTCGCGACCAAATTCCTCTTTGACCTGGAGATATGTGCAAAAATGTCCCCCCGCAAGGCCTCTTTTTCAAAGTTATATATCTCAAAAACTAATTAAGCTAGAGAAGTGAAACCAACGCTAGGTTTTACATTATTTTACAGAGTATATCGAAAATTTTTTTGAAATTTTTAGAAAAAAAATTATTTCATTTGTTTTTTGGATTTTTTTGTATATTTTATTTTCTAAAAATTTCAAAAAAATATATGGTATACTCTGTAAAATAATCTAACGCCTCCCGTTGGTTTCACTTCTCTAGCTTAATTAGTTTTTGAGATATATAACTTTGAAAAAGAGGCCTTGCGGGGGGACATTTTTGCACATATCTCCAGGTCAAAGAGGAATTTGGTCGCGAAAAGTATATAAAATGTGTTTGTATATCAAGCCGATATTTTGACATAAATTTCGATATAGGTTCCTATTTGGGGGCCAACCGGCCATGTGGATCCTGCTAGACCCATTGTCAAAACCAAATAGTTGTTTTTTTCCTTATAATGAACGAATAAATTCCAAAATAATCTGAAAACGCCATAAGGCAGCAATCATTTGGCAATGTATTTTTTTTTTCTTAAATATATCGAAAATATTGTTAGGAATGACAAAAAAAAAAATCTGTGAAAGTTTAAGCTCTTGATATTAATATTAAGAGGTGCCGCATCGCAAATTTCGATTTTCAATTTAAATAACATGGAAACAATATTCTCTTGCATTTTGGAATTTTATAGCTCACGTTGGTGACAATATTTCGGAATGACCAAGGTATTTTCTTGTAGAAAACTGAACGATCTACAAAAAAGGTCTTTGACAAGTTTTTGATATATTTATTCCTTCAAAAGTTATTCGAGGTCAAAGTTGAACTAAAGAGAAACTTTAATATTTTTTCAATTTTTTGACGGAATCATCAATTTTATGAGAAAATTTTATAGGACATTTTTTATAGAGCACTTTTTTTTCTATAACTTATTTCTATAAAAGTTTTTGATATTTTTCCCAGGTCCTAAGTTATTTGCATTAAACTGAAAATTCCCTGAATTATTATATTTTTAACATAAAAATATTTTTTTTATTTTAATTAAATAACTTAGGACCTGTAAAAAATATCAAAAACTTTTGATAAAGAACAGTCATAGAAACAAAAGTGCTCTACAAAAAATCACTTATAAAAGTTTCTCATAAAATTGATTGTTGCGTCAAAAACTTGAAAAAAATATTAAAATTTCTCTTTAGTTCAATTTGACCTCGAATAACTTTTAAAGGAATAAATATATCAAAAACTTGTACAAGACCTTTTTTGTATATCGTTCAATTTTCTACAAGAATATACCTTGGTCATTCCGAAATATTGTCACCAACGTGAGCTATAAGTCTAATCTAAATAGTTTTACTTATGGTTCCAATCTGAAGACAGCTTTACTGATTTGATAGGAACTTTGTAATCAAGTTCAACTAAAAATTTATTTCTACAAAAGTTTTTGAAATTTTTCCTATAAGGAATGAGGTATTTCCCTATGATCACTTGATCACTAGGCACTTTTCGTCGATGTAATTTAAAAGGATAAGTTTTGAAAAATTACAATGGATTGATGTCAAGAATAATGCTCCACAAGTAAATATCACAAAAAACATCAATTTTGGAAAAAAAAAATACTTAAAAAAAAAGAGGGAACATATTCCGGGAACCAAAGAGAGAACCATATTCTGAAAACTCGTAAAAACCAAAGGGTTGTTTAATTTAAGCGTTTTTCGTTTTTTTTTCTAGGTGCCCACGTTTAATTCAATAAATTAAACAATCTTGATACTTGATACCGGCAACTTCGTCCACCTGTCTCACTGACGATGTTAAAATTTGATTTCAAAATATAAATTAATACAATATCATCAAATTATTCAAGTTTTGTATGGAGATGAAATTACTTAAAATTGTAGCACTGGTGGCGCCATCCATCACCACTTTGTCAAACTCATACATAAAGTGTACAGAAATGAACCGAAAAAGAATATTGTAACAATAGATGATATACTTTCATATTCAACAATGAAATGTTGTTCAATAAGGGATGTTATGATGTGATAATTCCTCATAAACATAATAAAAAAGAGTTTGAATCGATTAAATCCTAAAAAAGAACAACGCAAGAATGACTTTTTAGAAAATTCATAACAATCGAAGTTATTTTTGATGATGCCAAGCAGAAGAGATTATTTTTAATATATTCTGCAAATAATTTTCGAAACAAACGAAAGAAAATTAACTTTAAACATGAAGTAACCATCCCGAAATTTTAATTCTCTGCATGCTATTTAATAAGGGATGATTTAAAAATTTCCAACTGATTTGTCAAGGGTAATATGCAGGCCAATAGCACAAAAAGGGATGAACTAATCATCAGTGATATTTTAGGAATTTTTTCAAAACCAAAGGCCTGTTTTTTTATATGATGACCATCGAATATACTCTACGAATAAGTTCCAAAATAAACTAAAGACACCAAAGACATTATAAGACATTATAAGACCACAGTCATTTAGCAATGAAATTTAAAAGGGGAAGTTTTGAAAAATTTCAATGGATTGATGTCAAAAGTAATGCTCAATAAGTAAATATCACAAAAACCATCGATTTAAAAAAAAAGAGGGGACCATATTTTGAAAATTCGTAAAAACCAAATAGTATTTTTCTTAAATAGAAATCAAAAAAATAAGTTTACTATGAAGATAGCCTACACCTTATACTAATCGATTATCTTCAAAAGCCAACGGCAATAATGTTGACAAACTTATTAATCACCTGTACAACATATAGGTTTTCCATTAAATTTTGGCACAGAAATAGTTTAGTGGCTATTTAACAGTTATTGTTAACGTGTTTATTACACTTTGGCAAGCGTGAACTTATCGATTATACAAATGTTGTTAAGGGTAATCCATCGATGTCAATAGTAACGCATCGGAAACATATTGGTAGTCCTTTCGACAAATAATATCATAATATAATAATCATGGAAGATCCCAATGAAAATTTGCCGAAGAATTCTCGGGAAAACTCAGTGGCATCCACGACAGCGCCGACAGAACGAAGAACCGAATTTATATTTAACTATATCATGAAGTCTATGCGTCTAAAGCCGGACAAATGGTTCAAGATGATGGCCACGGAAGATTATAAGGTGATACCAATTTTATTTATTACAATTTTTATTACAATTTTTTTTTCTTTTAGAACACAATATTTAACTTCTTCTCCGATCCGGAAATCAAAACTCTAGTTTTGCGATTATCTCCGTCCGGATTGTTGATTCCACAATATAATTTTCCCGGTAACAATCGCTTTAAGTGCTGTTACTTTTCCAGAATTCAAAAGAAACCGCTGACCAATTTGAATATAAATGAAGTTCTGATTTGGGGTGAATTGTCACCAACACCTGTTGATGAATTGGCGGTTTTAGTTGATGAGGTAAAACATAATCAATATGTATCTGTTTATTATCTTAAATTTGTTCTGGCATGTAATTTTACTTTACAATTTGTTATACATGTAAAACTAGTTTTCGAAATTTGCTATTCTTGGAAGTTGAGGGTAATTTAATTTTTTCAATTCTTAATAGAAAACATTGGGAAATTAAGGAATTTCTATTGAAAACGTTCAACAAATGATTCAATATTACCAAAAGTTCATTTCAAGTTTAATACTTGTTTCACAGAAAATAATCTTTAAATTTTTATATTTAATATGGTACTTTTCGTTAATTGTAGTTTTAAAGTACTTAAAGGATAAAGGAATTTTTTAAATTCCCAACTTCAAATTGTAACTAAGAATAATTAGAACCTAGCGCCATCTCTACAAAAATCAATGAACTGTTAGCAAATATTTTTACCCAACTAATTCGGAGTAAAGAACGGTTTGTGACTATAGAAAAACACATATTATTGCCGGAAAAGATATTTTCTAATTGTTGCATTGAAAGTTGAAGCCATAATTAAAAAAGGAAAACTAGAGGCATTAATTTAATTATTCAATGCTCTACAATTATCATGTACCTTAGACTGATTCAAAAAAATTATTAATTTTTTTTTCTTAATTATATCGCAAATATTGTAGGGAATGAAAAAAAAATCTTCTGAAAGTTTAAGCTCTTAATATTAATATTAAGAGGTGCCGCATCGCAAATTTCGATGTTCCATTTAAATAACATGGGAACAATATTCTCTTGCATTTTGGAATTTTATAGCTCACGTTGGTGACAATATTTCGGAATGACCAAGGTATATTCTTGTAGAAAATTGAACGATCTACAAAAAAAGTCGCGCACAAGTTTTTGATATATTTATTCCTTCAAAAGTTATTCGAGGTCAAAGTAGAATTAAAGAGAAATTTTAATATTTTTTCAATTTTTTGACGCAACCATCAATTTTATGGGACACTTTTGTAGAGCACTTTTTTTTCTATAACTTATTTCTATAAAAGTTTATGATATTTTTCACATGTCCTAAGTTATTTAGCAAAAAAAAAAATTATGTTAAAAACATAATAATTCAAGGAATGTTCAGTTTAATGCAAATAACTTTGGACCTGTGAAAAATATCAAAAACTTTTATAGAGATAAGTTATAGAAAAAAAATGCTCTAGAAAAAATGTCCTATAATTTCGATTTTCCATTTAAGTAACATGGAAACAATATTCTCTTGCACTTTGGAATTTTATAGCTCACGTTGGTGACAATATTTCGGAATGACCAACGTATATTCTTGTAGAAAATTAAACAATCTACAAAAAAGGTCTCTGACAAAATTTAGATATATTTATTCCTTCAAAAGTTATTCGAGGTCAAAGTTGAACTAAAGAGAAGTTTTTTTTCAATTTTTTGACGCAACCATCAATTCTATGAGAAAATTCTATAGGACATTTTTTGTAGAGCACTTTTTTCTATAACTTATCTCTATAGAAGTTTTTCATATTTTTCACAGGTTCTAAGTTATTTACATTAAACTATTAATTCACTGAATTATTATATTTTTAACATAAAAATTATTTATTTTACTTTAATTAAATAACTTAGGACCTGTGAAAAACATCAAAAACTTTTATAGAGATAAGTTACTGAAAAAAAAGTGCTCTACAAAAAATGTCCTATAAAATTTTCTTATAAAATTGATGGTTGCGTCAAAAATTGAAAAAATATGAAAATTTCTCTTTAGTTCAACTTTGACCTCGAATAACTTTTGAAGGAATAAATATATCAAAAATTTGTCCGTGACCTTTTTTGTAGATCGTTCAATTTTCTACAAGAATATACCTTAGTCATTTCGAAATATTGTCACCAACGTGAGCTATAAAATTCCAAATTGCAAGATTATATTGTTCCCATATTATTTAAATAGAAAATCGAAATTTGCGATGCGGCACCTCTAAATATTAAGAGCTTAAACTTTCGCAGGATTTTTTTTTTGTCATTTCCAAGAATAGTTTCGATATAATTAAGGAAAAAAAATCGTAATTTTTTTTGAATCAGTCAAATGTACATCCTAAAAATCCTAGTAAAACCACCTAGAACGTTAATCCAAATATTCAGTAATAAAGATATAGTATTCTCAACAATGGAAAATTTCATTTAAATTTCAAACTAACAATTATAATTTTAATTGTTACTAGTAGAATGTTCCCAAAACGAGTTTATAGAATGAAATATGTAAAAAAAATTTAAGACCCCGAAGATTATTTCACATAAGAAATTTGAGATTTCATTAATTCAGCCCTGTAAATAATGGTGAAATATTTGTATGTATTCTGAGGGTAAAAAATTTAATTGATTTTTTGGCAGAACTTCCATTTTAATTGATTGAAACCACCAAAAAAAAATTTCTTTTAATATATTTCAGATTTATTTTCCACTGATTTCAAATCCAGACAATACCAAAAATTGGCCTGGGGTCGTCGTAAACGATGTACAAAGAAATTTAAACAACTTCAGCAATGTTTTAAATCAAATTCGAAGTGCCATGAAAAATGAAATGGTCCTAACAATGCCTCAAGGCTCCGAAAACGTACAAGAAATCGAACGACAACTGCGAGAAACGTAAAACTTTCCCATTTTTTTTTAAAAATAAAACGTAAAATTAATGAAACAATTTTTTTAGAAACGATAAATTTGTTGACATAAACCTGAAAACTACCATCGAAAGCTCTGTAATTCAATGGGCCAATATCGTAAATGTGCTACTTAAAGAACAAACTTCAAATGTTTTCTTGGACGGCAGTCATCCGACACCAATGAGGGAAATTGAATTCTGGCATTCCCGACTACAAAACCTGGAATCACTGTTGGAACAATTGAAAAATGATCGAGTGAAATCAATGGCGACAATTTTAGAACTAACCGGAAGCGCATATTTATGTTATTTTAAAGAAATGTTCCGAAACGTTGTTGCAGGTTTTTCTAGCAATTTTTTTTTGAGTAAATCAAATTTTAATGTTGGATTTTTAGGTTTTACTGAAGCCAGAGATATCTACATTTATTTAAGACCCCTGGCAAAACATTTTAGAGCCATAGAAGACACCGAATTCGCAGAAATCACTCCGTTATTGAGTCCAATGATGCACTGTATTTGTTTGCTGTGGGCCAATTCTAGTTACTATTGCACAGATTCAAAGATTACGATTCTATTTCAAGAAATTGCAAATTTATTGATTGAACAATGTTGCAAATTTTTGAATCCCAATACTATTTTTCGTGTGGAAATCGAAGATATCCACAAACTTTTTAAAGAATCTTTAACGATTTTTAAATATTTCTTGTAAGATACTTTTAAGATTTCTATGAAACCAATTAGTCTAGAATCCCACCGCAGAAAAGTGTAGTGATCGAGTATATGTTAAAACCCTAATTTTTACGCATATTTATCATCAGGAGAATAAATATCGACTAGGTTGCCTATCAAAATGTGGCCGCTAGTATTTTTAATTAAATTATTTTTAATTGATTTTTCGCAAAAATTTAATTGATTTGTTTTTAAAATAAAATATCGTCCACTTCACGGCAATATATGTAAAGACTTTGAAAAGTCAGGGTTGCCGTTGCGCACTTGACCGCACTTCTTCGCAGCTAGGCGTAAACAGGTATGATTTTGGACCCTTTTTACGTTCATAACGTACATTTATGATTTATATATCAAATTAAAGCTCATATTTTTCTCATTATTATGATATACGGTTACCTAATTAAATCTGTCCGCAAAAAAGGGTTGCTGGCTACTAAAGATGGTAAATATTAAAAAAACAGTGAAAGAGAGCTAGCCAAATTTAACCAGTCAGACGAAGACAGCGGTTGGCAGCTGTACGACGTTTTAAAGCCATTGCGCATGCGTTGGGACATCAACAAGGCATCACCAGCATCGGCATTTATCCTCTGCTCCAGCTAATCCCGGAAAAGTCGACATAGAAATCATTGATTGTTTCTGTAATTTATATCAAATTGGGTCTACTTTGCCACAAACATTTGGAAAAGTAGCAGAATCGATATTGATAAAACTTTGTTTAAAAAATACTCCGGAAGTACTTGAGTAATTGAAAACACTAGCATACGACGCATGCGCAATAGCTTTAAAACGTCGTACAGCTGCCAACCGCTGTCCTCGTCTGACTGGTTAAATCTGGCTAGCTCTCTTTCACTCTATTTTTTTAATATTTACCATCTTTAGCAGCCAGCAACCCTTATTTGCGGCCAGAATTAACAAGGCAACCGTATATCATAATAATGAGAAAAAAATTAGCTTTAATTTGATATATAAATCATAAACGCACGTTATGAACGTAAAAAGAGCCCAAAATCATACCTGTTTACACCTGGCTGCGCAGAGGTGCGGTCAAGTGCGCAACGGCAACCCTGACTTTTCAAAGTCTTTATACATATTGCCGTGAAGTGGACGATATTTTATTTTAAAAACAAATCAATTAAATTTTTGCGAAAAATCAATTAAAAATACTAGCGGCCATATTTTGATAGACAACCTAATAGATATTTATTCTCCTGATGATAAATATGCGTAAAAATTAGGTTTTTAACATATACTCGATCACTACACTTTTCTGCAGTGGGATCCTAGACTAAATCATTTTTATATATTTTTTCAGGAAAATTTTTAATCAAGCTCGAAATAGATTGAAAGTTTTTTTCAAAAACCACCAAAAACCAACGTTATGGACATTCCAAACCCAAAATGTATTCAAACGATTGTTTATTTTCATAAAACGTCTCGAAACAATTACTACGTTTTTTGAAATAATAATGGAATTTAATCGTTTGGAAAAAATCGAAATTGGTGGCATAAATGGTCGAAGACTTAGCCGTAATATTGTCCTGGTATTTGAAGAATTCACAAAACTTAAAAGTTACTTTTCTGACACAACATACAACGCCTTGATTCCCGAGGATAAGGGATTTGTGAAGGACTATAAAATGTTTTGCGAAAAAATCAAAGATTTTGATAGAAAATTAGCTGCACTATTTTCCCAAGCCTATGACAATTGTTCAAATTTCGATAATATTTTCAAGGTATTAATCTTTGTGAGTCATTGACGACTAAAATTAATAAAAATTTATGGTTTTAGCTTCTCATTGTCATAGGATGTTTGATGGAAAGACCAATAATTCGAGAGGAAGTTTGTGAAAAATTTCACAATATATTCCAACTGTTGGAGATTGAATTAGAAACAGTAACAGATATGCTGGACCAGGGATTAAATGCATCTTGTACTCCAAAAGATGAATATTTTCCACCGGTGGCAGGATCTTTATTTTGGCTATTTAAACTCCAAAAACGACTTGAACATCCCATTGGCTACTTCAAATCATTTGAATATGAGTATACCACTCTTTTATACTTTTATATTGCAAATATTTACATTTATTAATATTTTAGAATTGCTAAATCGGTGGAAGCCAAAAAAATTATAAATAAATTTGATGCTACTGTAACATTTATATTAGAAAAAAGTGATTCAATTTTTAACGATTGGGCTAATCAATCCCCCAAAGTAATTGAACAGTGTATGGTTCAACCAATTTTAATTCGAAATGAGGATTTAACTATTGCACTTAATTTTCAGGGAAAAGTAAGTAATTTAATAAATTGATTTATCAATTTTGATTAAAAAAATTATTATTTTTGTAGCTGGAAGAACTTTTGCGTGAAATTTACTTTCTAAAACTGCTACAGAAGAATATATCACAGGAAATTCTTACCTTTTATCATCAAAAGGACAATTTTTATCGGTACAAGTTGAGTTTACAATCAACAGTGGAGTGGTACAATTTAATTCGAACCAAAGTAATCCCCGTGGAAATGGAAATGATTCAAACAAATCTCTCACAAATCGATTGTATGATCGACAATATAATTGCCACCCTTGACTGGAATTCCAACTCTGAAATAAGTAAACATTTAATTAGTTTCATTAACTTATTTATGATTTTTTTTTTCATAGTTATATCGAAAATATTGTTGAGAGGACAAAAAAAAATCTTGTGAAAGTTTAAGCTCTTAATATGAATATTAAGAGATGCCGCATCGCAAATTTCGATTTTCCATTTAAATAACATGGGAACAATATTCTCTGGCACTTTGGAATTTTATAGCGCACGTTGGTGACAATATTTCGGAATGACCAAGATATATTCTTGTAGAAAATTGAACGATCTACAAAAAAGGTCTCGAACAAGATTTTGATATATTTATTCCTTCAAAAGTTATTCGAAGTCAAAGTTGAACTAAAGAGAAATTTTAATATTTTTTCAATTTTTTGACGCAACCATCAATTTTATGAGAAAATTTAATAGGATATTTTTTGTAGAGCACTTTTTTTCCTATATCTTATCTCTATAAAGGTTTTCGATATTTTTCACAGGTCCTAAGCTATTTGCATTAAACTGAAAATTCCCTGAATTATTATATTTTTTACATAAAAACTATTATTTTTATTTTATTTAAATAACTTAGGACCTGTGAAAAATGTCAAAAACTTTTATAAAGACAAGTCATAGAAAAAGAGAGCTCTACAAGAAAGGTCCTTTAATTTTGATTTTCCATTGAAATAACATGGGAACAATATTTTCTTGCACTTTAGAATTTTATAGCTCACGTTGCTGACGACAATATTTCGGAATGACCAAAGTATATTCTTGTAGAAAATTGAACGATCTACAAAAAAGGTGCCGCACAAGTTTTTGATATATTTATTCTTTCCAAAGTTATTCGAGGTCAAAGTTGAACTAAAGAAAAATTTTAATATTTTTTCAGTTTTTGACGCAACCATCAATTTTATGAGAAAATTTTATAGGACATTTTTTGTAGAGCACTTTTTTTCCTATAACTTATCTCTATAAAATTTATTGGTAATTTTAACAAGTCCTAAGTTATTTAATTAAATTAAAAAAAAATATGTTAAAAATATAATAATTCAAGGAATGTTCAGTTTAATGCAAATAACTTAAGACCTATGAAAAATATCAAAAACTTTTATAGAGATAAGTCACAGAAAAAAAAGTGCTCTACAAAAAATGTCTCATAAAATTTTCTAATAAAATTGACGGTTGCGTCCAAAAATTGAAAAAATATAAAAATTTCTCTTTAGTTCAACTTTGACCTTGAATTACTTTTGAAGGAATAAATATATTAAAAACTTGTCCGAGACCTTTTTTGTAGATCGTTCAATTTTCTACAATAATATACCTTGGTCATTCCGAAATATGGTCACCAACGTGAGCTATAAAATTCCAAAGTGCAAGGGAATATTTTTCCCATGTTATTTAAATGAAAAACCGAAATTAGCGATGCGCCACCTCTCAATATTAATATTAAAAGCTTAAACTTTCACAGGATTTTTTTTTGTCATTCCCATCAATATTTTCGATATAATTAAGAAAAAAAAATCATCATTTTTTTTGAATCAGTCTAAGCTCTATGTTTAATTTTTTTTTGGTTTTAGTTTGGAAGAAAATTACCGAATTAAATCAATCGGTCTACAAATTAAACGAACGTGTATCCAAAGCCCAAAAGAATCTCGAATCTGTTTTGCAAAGCTTCAACGATTGGGGTACCCAACCTCTATTCAATAGGCAAAAAGATGGAGGATTCCTCAATATTAAAGATCGAGAAACTTTAACCAGTGTTCGCTATAAACAAGTACAAAAATCTGTAACCGAATTGCTGGCAACAATGAATGATAACTATTTGCTTTACTATAACATTGAGAGTGAAATAAATCCAATCAAAGAACCCGTAAGAAAGTAAAGTACCTTATAAAGTTTAAAAGATATTAATTTTGATAATTTTAGGTATTAGTTAAAGCTGCTAGTTTTATCGATCAAAACGGGTTTGATAGAATTAAAATTGAAAAGAGTAAGTCGGTGGAAATCAATGTTTTGACCCCAAAAACCGTAAATTGTACGAATAATGAAGAAAAAACCGAAATGGTTTGGTTGGACTATCAAAATTATGTGGATGATGTTATTAAGAAAAATATTTTAAACGCCTGTTTAACCAGGTAAATTAAATTAAACGGTCGAGAAAAATTAAAATTTGTCCTATTTAAAGCCTAAGCAAAGAATTATTGCATAACGAGCGAAGTATTAATCAAAATAAGATTTTTTCCCAGACTTTGAACAGTTATACTGTGTATACAATATATAGAATATATTGCGGCCCAATTTATGTAGTATAATTTAATATAATAATATATTAAAATCATACCACCAACATAAATTTGAACAGAAGTTCAAACAAAAATATTCGTGACGTATTGCCCAGATACATATTTCGATTGCCAAGCAATCTTCATCAGTGATCATCAAGTAGTTTGGAAATAGTAGTGATGGAGAATTGTGCTGAAGAAGATTGCTTAGCAATCGAAATACGTATCTGGGCAATACATCACGAATATTTTTGTTTGAATTTCTGTTCAAATTTATGTTTATGGTATGATTTTTATATATTATTATAATAAATTATACTACATAATTTGGACCGCAATATATCCTATATATTTTATACACAAAATCTATTAGTTTTGGAACTTAGACAACTCTGCCATCCGAAGGCTTTTTATTATTAGGATACCATATAGAATCATCAAAGAAAAATCTGTTACTGATAGGGGATGATCATTTAATTTTTTTTTTCTTAAATTATTTCCCAAATTTCATTCAAAATTAATTGATTAAACTACGGTCCTCTAATATATAATTAATTAATTTTTATTATAAACATATTCGTGACGTATTGGTCAGATACGTACTTAGATTGTCAATCAATCTTCCTGTAAATCATCACAAAGCAGTTACAGAGTGATCCAAACTACTTGATGACCACTGAAGAAGATTGCTTGGCAATCGAAATACGTATCTGGGCAATACGTCACAAATATTTTTGTTTGAACTTCTGTTTAAATTTATGTTTATGGTATGATTTTTATATATTATTATATATAAAATTATACTACATAAATTGGACCGCAATATATCCTATATATTGTATACACAAGACAATTCAGGTTGTCCAAGATCGGTTTTTTTTCTATTTAATATTTTTCTATTCAATTAGCTACGTTTCGTTACGTATCGTAACTTCATCAGGCTTCTTGATTCACAAAAAATATAATATTTTCAATTTAAATTCAATAAATATTTTTTTTTTATTGAATTTAAATTGAAAATATATTATTTGTGAATCAAGAAGCTTGATGAAGTTGCGATACGTAACGAAACGTAGCTAATTGAATAGTAAAAAAAAATATTAAAAAAAACGATCGTAAACAACCTGAATTGTCTTTTAATTTAAAAAAATAAAAGCTGAGACCTGAATGTTATCATCTATTCTTTCCAAAAATGTTATTTTTTCCAAAAATGTGATAATTTCATTATACTTTTGGTTTCATATTTTTCTTGTCCTAATGTTGTTCTAATAGTCTCATTAGCTTTATGACTCGTTAAAGCTTCCTTATTGCTCATATAATCGTAGGGACAAATTAGATTTCGAGCTTTTACTAAATAAAACTTTCGGGTTGGAATTTTTGTCCACAAGAATTTCAAATCCCTACAAGTTTACTATAAATTGTCACTCAACTAATAGGAAAATTACAAATTTTTCAGCATAAAAATTTTATCCTCCGAAATGGACCAATATTCTCTGCACAAACCACTCTTTGAAATGGTTGCAACTTTAAACGACTCCATTATAACATGTGATCCAAATATTGATCTTTCTGCAGAAAATAACATCATGTCTGTGACTAACCACATAATTAACGATATAATTCATATGGCAGAGCTTATACCATGCGTAATTTCCGATACTTCAGATCAAAACTACAAAAGTAAGAAAAACCCAAGGTTTATAAAATACACAGGTGGCCTCATGCGCCACCTGACGTATTCAGAAGAAATTTTTGGTATGACGTCATTTTTTTCTAATGGGGCAACCTGTGTAATTTATAAACCTTGAGAAAAACCAACATTTTTATCACTAATTATTAACCATACTTTTGTTCTAGATTATGTGGCAACCAACGAAACTTTTGTCAACCTAACAAAAATAATAAAAAGCGCCATCTCTAATGTCATATCAAAAATCGATAAATTTCTCCACCGTTTTGATGTATACTTTCATCTATGGACCAATGATAAAGGGGAATGTCTCAATCAATTCCTGAACTACAGTCGGTTTTTAAGTCCGGATGAAATTGTACATATGCATGTGGATCCAACTTTTGTAATTCCACCAGAAATTCCAACGAATGATTCGTTTCGGGAACAAATCAACACTTATGAGGAACTATATGTGGAAATTAAGCAATTACCGCCGACTGAAATCTTTGATTCTTGGCTGCAATTAAATCTCGAACCTTTAAATCAATCAATTCTGCAACATGCTGAAGATTGGGGCAATATGTTTAAGAACTATTTGGTGCAACACGTTGAAGGTGGTCTACAAGAATTGGATAGTTTTACCAATGCAGCATTACAAAAAATTAATAAACCAGTCCATGAAAATGACTATGAAACATTAATAAACGTAATGGGCTTCTTGAATAAAGTTAAGGAAAGAACTGCAACCACTGACAAAATGTTTGAGCCATTAAGAGAAATAATTGATCTTTTGAAATGCTATCAAGTTGAGTTTGAAGAAGACATATACATCCAGGTATACTAAAATTTTGTTCCAATATTTGAGACATTTTAACATAGTTGAATATTTCAGTTGCAAGAACTTCCAGAACGGTGGAATTCCGTAAAAAGTATGGCAATTGTTGCGAAACAAACGGTGGCTCCGTTACAACAATCACGAGTGGCCTTAATCAAAAAGGACATCACATTGTTCGAATTGCGCCAATCGGTGTTTCGAGAAAATTTCAAGGAGCTGGAAGTATTTAACTATGATTGTAAAAATCCTTATTGTGTATTGGATGAGGCCAATCGTAAGTTATTGGAAATTGAGGTAGCCAAGGAAAAGCTTTGTAAAACTTGCCAATTGTTTGAAATCGCTAGTCCGGATTTCAAACAAATTCAACAATGCCGTCGAGATGTTCGATTGTTAAAGGTAGATTTTTTTTTTGAACAAAAGTTGTACTAAAAACGTGTATGCAAGGAGTAGAGAGTAATCAGTCAAAGTATAAAATAGACAAGTACAAGAAATGGGTTGGTAGGAATGCATGGGAGAAATTTTTTTCAAGTTGGTACTTTCATCACGTGTTGACATCTACCGCCATATTTGAAATATTCGGAAATAAACTTTCAACGTGGAAATAAAAATTAAGTGGACATATTACATTTGGACATATATATTTTTGCGTCTTATTTACAAGGTTTATAAAATATACAGGTGGCCTCATGGTGGTTACGTGGTGGATACGTGACGTATACAGAAGAAATTCGTACATATCTTCAGACTGATTCAATTTCAAAATTCTTCGTATGACGTCATTTTTTTTCTCTAATGGAGCAACCTGTGTAATTTACAAACCTTGGCTTACTTACTCATTTACAACGTTATTTTCACCACGTTTTGACATCAATCAAATTTGAAATTGAAAGAAATAAACATTTACTGGCAAATATTAAAAGGAATGGATATAATTCATGATTTTATGCCTATAAATAAAATTAAAAGCAAAAATAAACTTTTAAACAATACTGGTATACGGAATACTGAAATAAATACTTCGTGTTTTTCTTATTATTGCTAATAATTTTAACATCTTTGCAGAAATTTCCAAAGCAATTCTCTTACATTAGACTAATTCAAAAAAAAAAAAATGGTGAATTTTTTTTTCTTAATTATATCGAAAATATTGTTGGGAATGACAAAAAAAAAATCCTGTGAAAGTTTAAGCTCATAATATTAAGAGGTGCCGCATCGCAAATTTCGATTTTCCATTTAAATAACATGGGAACAATATTCTCTTGCACTTTGGAATTTTATCGTTCACGTTGGTGACAATATTTCGGAATGACCAAGGTATATTCTTGTAGAAAATTGAACGATCTACAAAAAAGGTCTCGTACAAGTTTTTGATATATTTATTCCTTCAAAAGTTATTCGAGGTCAAAGTTGAACTAAAGATAAATTTTAATATTTTTTCAATTTTTTGACGCAACCATCAATTTTATGAGAAAATTTTATAGAACATTTTTTGTAGAGCACTTTTTTTTTCTATGATTTATCTCAATAAAAGTTCCCTGAATTATTATATTTTTAACATAAAAATTATTTTTTTATTTTAATTAAATAACATAGAACCTGTGAAAAATATATAAAACTTTTATAAAGATAAGTTATAGAAAAAAAGTGCTCTACAAAAAATGTCCAAAATGTAAAATTGATAGTTGCGTAAAAAAATTGAAAGAATCTTAAAATTTCTCTTTAGTTCAACTTTGACCTCGAATAACTTTTGAAGGAATAAATATATCAAAAACTTGTCCGAGACCTTTTTTGTAGATCGGTCTATTTTCTACAAGAATATACATTGGTCATTCCGAAATATTGTAACCAATTTTTTGTCATTTCCAACAATATTTTCGATATAATTAAAAAAAAATCATCATTTTTTTTTTAGATCAGTCTAATGTACATATTCATTATATTCATCTGAAGAATTGTTCCAAAGATGTGGTAGTAGAGATGGAGGCCAGTGAATTTAAAAACATATATAATAAGAAATGAAGAATATGGTCTTAGTTTAAATACATATTTAGTAAATAATATTTGTGTTTTAGAATATTTATTATAAATATATAATTTTTTTTAATAAATTATATTGCGACAAAGTCGTAACTCACACCGGTGAGGTAGTACGGGCCACTGAACCTGATTTCTCCATAAAATTCGCGTTTTTTTGGCATTTATCTCGTAAATAACAAGAGCTGCGGAAAAAATATAAATGAAAAATTTGTAGAGAATTTGATTTCCTACAAAAAAGTTCTGTAGACCAAATTGCGAAGATCAATATTAAACGAGATATTAAGCCTTGAATTTTATGGAAAAATCAGGTTCAGTGGCCCGTACTACCTCACCGGTGTGAGTTACGACTTTGTCGTAATGGGCACTTTTGTAGAGCGTTTAATTCTGAGCAAAAACCCATCTTCGGTAAAAGCGATCCCATGAAATGCCGCTGAGATATAGAAATATAAAAATAAAAAATCAGAGTTTCCGTGTATTTTCAATGGGAAATCTGTACACGTCTTGGTCGAGGACTTAAAATTAATATTAAGGGCTCAAACTTTCAGAGATTTTTTTTTTTTGGTATTTCCAACAAAATTTCACGATGGAACCAAAAAAAGTCAAAAAAAAATCAGCCTAATCCACTATAGATCATAAAGGATACACGTTAATTACACTATTTCCTAATATTTTTTTATGAAATTTTCCTCGAAACATTTTCTTCATACATTCTTGATAAGATTTTAATTTTTTAATGTACAAGTTAATGATAACAATGTTTTCTTTGATAGCAACTTTGGGATTACATTCTATCGATTCAATCTTGTGTCAACGAATGGAAGAAAACCCTATGGCAAAAAATCGATGTTGAACTGATGGAAATAGAATGCAAAAAGTTTAGCAAAGAAATTCGGTTGTTGGACAAAGAAATGCGATCTTGGAGACCCTATATACAATTGGAGGCTGCCGTAAAGAATATGTTAACATCCCTAAGAGCCGTTACGGAACTACAAAATCCTTCAATCCGAGATCGACATTGGGCCGAACTAATGACGGCGACAAAGGTGTGCAAATCACCCACCACAATTTCCATTTCGACGAACACATCACCCACACATCATAAAACTAACTAACATATATAATTTTTTTTTTAAAAAAAAATATTCACAAATAAATCACATCAACAAAAACACAAAATTTTTCATTTTACCATTGACACATTACCATTCGTTTTAAACCCAAAATTGAATAATTTTTCAAAGGTGAAATTTGTAATGAATGATTCAACCACGCTGGCCGATTTGCTTGATTTAAATTTACATAAATTCGAGGATGAGGTAAAACATATCGTGGACAAATCGATCAAAGAAATGGGCATGGAAAAAGGTTTGAACGAAATGAACTCCACGTGGAGTACTATGGAATTGGAGTATGAAATGCATAGACAAACGGGGGCAAAAATTTTAAAAGTTACAGAAGATTTGGTCGAAATTCTTGAGGATAATCAGGTGAGATATTAAAAAACTTTTTGGATGGATTTAAAAAAACATATGTTTTCAGGTGCAACTACAAAACATGATGAGTTCCAAGTTTATTGATTTCTTTTATTCGGAAGTTTCCGAGTGGCAAAAGAAGTTGTCGAACACTGATCAAGTGATTGGATTGTGGATAGAAGTGCAAAGAAAATGGATGTACTTGGAATCGATTTTTATTGGTTCGGAAGATATCCGCAATCAATTGCCAAAAGAATCGCAACTTTTTGACGAGGCTGATCGTATTTTTCGTTTTGATCTTCTGGAAAGTTTACAAAGAATTCCCAACGTAGTCGTGGCGACCAACGTTCCAGGATTATACGAAAAACTAGAGCTTCTCCTAAAATATCTGGTGATTTGTGAAAAAGCTCTCAACGATTATCTCGAAACAAAACGCCTGATCTATCCAAGATTTTACTTCGTTTCTTCTTCAGATCTTCTCGACATATTATCGAACGGAAACAATCCCGAACTTGTCGCAAAACACTTAACAAAACTTTACGATTCCCTGGCGAAGCTTCGCTTCGCAGAAAACAGTTCCGGAACCACGAAAACTGCGATCGGAATGTACTCGAAAGACGATGAATTCGTTAAATTTGTGGTTCAATGCGACTGTGCAGGAAAAGTAGAAATTTGGTTAAATCGTTTAACCGATACGATGCGACAAACATTGCATGCCTCTTTTAAAGAATGCTTTTCAGCTTATATCGAAAAAGCTCGCGAAATTTGGGTCTTTGATTGGCCGTCCCAAGCTGCGCTTTGTTGCACTCAAATATGGTGGAACATTGAAGTAAATGCAGCCTTTAGTAAACTAGAAGAAGGTGATACAAATTTCAACTTAAGGGTGGATCACCGTCAGAACGTAAAAAAAATGGCTGCCATTTTATTTTTTTAAGAGATATTAAAAAACGGTCTTCGGCATGTAAAAGTTGAAGTTTTGAACCAATTTTTTTTATATTTACCCTGATATGCCTCCCCCTCCTCCTTTTACACCGCTTTGAAAAAGGGTCCTCAAAAATGAGGAGGCAAACAAGGGGAGACAAGTTTTCTCGGAAACTGGAAGTCAGATCATGATTTTCCAAAGACTGTATGTTTTGGTAATGCGTCTTCTTGATACTGAACCTCGAAAATCCGAAAAAAGTTGAAAATTCACAAAATGGCGCGACTTTGAAAAGTTAAAAAAAACGACCTTTTTTTGGACCATCCCCCCTCTTCCACTTCGAGGGGGGGACATTTTGGCCAATTTCAGAGGTTCAGTACCAAGAAGACGTGTTGAACTATAACACTCTCTAGTTTCAAGTCAATCCGTCGGATAGTTTCTGAGAAATCTTGTATCCCAGTTTTAAAAAGTTGATTTCGATAAAAACGCATTTAAAGTTTTTTTAAGATATTTTTTTTTTTTGTTATTATTAATTTATTCAATTTTTATCAGTCGAAATACATTAGTCAGCTATTCCAATCCTTTTAACACGTTATTCTTGAATGTTATAAGAAGATATTTATGGAAAAAAAAAAAACGAAAATTTTTTTTTCTGACGGTGATCCACCCTTAAAGGGTCTAACAGGATCCACATGACAAGTTGGCCCCCAAATTGGAACCTATATCGAAACTTATGTCAAAATCGGCTTGATATACCATCACATTTTATATACTTTTCACGACCAAATTCCTCTTTGACCTGGAGATATGGGCAAAAATGTCCCCCCGCATGGCTATTTTTCAAAGTTATATATCTCAAAAACTAATTAAGCTAGAGAAGTAAAACCAATGCGAGGCTGTAGATTATTTTACAGAGTATATCATATATTTTTTTGGAATTTTTTGAAAAAAAAAAATTATACAAACAAATTCAAAAAACAAATGAAATATTTTTTATATGTGTTCTCTGAAAATGACAATCACGAAAAAAATATATTTTATGCTTTTACATGAGCACTATAACTATTAGACGTAAATCACATTTCATTTTTTTTCAAGATGTTGCACCAACTATTTTTTCACGCAACTTTTATTAGTTATAGTGCTCATGTAGAAGTATAAAATATATTTTTTTCGTGATTGTCATTTTCCGAGAACACATAAAAAAAATTATTTCATTTGTTTTTTAGATTTTTTTTTGTTTAATTTTGAATATTGACCATATGTTCAAAATCTAAATATGTAAAGCATAATTGGGAAGAAAAGAAGACATTATTTAAAAAAGCATGGGTACAAGTAGTTTTTGTACATACCACTAACTCAACTTATCATTTTCTATTCTATTTTTAATTCAATTCGCGAATAAATCAGCCGTGATTAATAGGTAGCAACAAAGATCAACTATTAACCAAGACTGAATTATTAACACATTTGCGAATGGAAAAAGTTCGCGAATTTTTGAAAAAAACGAAGTAGAGAGTGAAATGTTACCAGAGAGTCATTTGTAGATCAAGTACTTGTACCAAATCATAAATATTTTACTTAAAGAAAAATTATGTATTTATAATATATATTAAAAAATATATATTAATAAAACACAAATATTATTTACTTTATACCGTATTTAACGAAAACCATCTTCTTCGTTTCTTATTATATATGTGATTTTAAATTCACTGGCCTCCACCTCTACTACCACATCTTTGAAATAATTCTTCAGTTGAATATAAGTACTATGTACATTAGACTGATACAAAAAAATGATAAAGTTTTTTTTCTTATTTATATCGAAAATATTGTTGGGAATGACCAAAAAAAAAAATCCTGTAAAAGTGTAAGCTCTTAATATTAATATTAAGAGGTGCCGCATTGCAAATTTTATAATAATTTTTTTTATGTTTCCTTAGACTTACAATTATAAAAATAATATATGTTTTGCTCCTATATGTGGCCCTATTTTTTATTGAAGTTTTGTGGAAAAAAAAGTTGGTGCAACACTTCGAAAAAAAATAAAATCGAAATATACTATTAGACATAAATCACATTTCATTTTTTTTCAAAGTGTTGCACCAACTATTTTTTCACGCAATTTTTATCAGTTATAGTGCTCATGTAGGAGCATAAAATATATTTTTTTCGTGATTGTCATTTTCAGAGAACACATAAAAAATTAGGTATTTCATTTGTTTTTTGGATTTTTTTTGTACAATTTTTTTTTCTAAAAATTTCAAAAAAATATATGATATACCCTGTAAAATAATCTAAAGCCTCGCGTTGATTTCACTTTTCTAGCTCAATTAGTTTTTGAGATATATAACTTTGAAAAATAGCCATGCGGGGGGAAATTTTGGCCCATATATCAAGGTCAATTATGAAAATAATATATGGTTTGCCCCTATATGTGGCCTATTTATTATTGAAGTTTTGTGAAAGAAAAAGTTGGTACAACACTTCGAAAAAAAATAAAACCGAAGTATACTATTAGACATAAATAAAATTTTATTTTTTTTCAAGGTGTTACACCACCTATTTTTTCACGCAATTTTTATTAGTCATAGTGCTCATGTAGACGCATAAAATATATTTTTTTCGTGATTGTCATTTTCAGAGAACACATAAAAAAAAATTATTTCATTTGTTTTTTGGATTTTTTTTCTGTAATTTTTTTATTTAAATTTCAAAAAAATATACGTTATACTCTGTAAAATAACCTAAATCCTCACGTTGGTTTCACTTCTCTAGCTTAATTAGTATTTGAGATATATAATTTTGAAAAATAGTCATTCGGGGAAGACATTTTTGCTCATATCTCCAGGTCAAAGAGGAATTTGGTCGCGAAAATTATATAAAATGTGTTTGTATATCAAGCCGATTTTGACATAAGTTTCGACATAGGTTCCTATTTGGGGGCCAACTCGCCATGTGGATCCTGCTAGACACTTTCAACTTAAATTTTCTTGATAATCAATGATTTTTTGTTGTAGGTTTCGAATATGCTCTTAAAGATTATTTACGAAAACAAATAAACCAGCTGAACAACTTAATAAATCTACTACTAAGTGATTTATCTGTTGGGGATCGTCAAAAAATAATGACCATTTGCACAATTGATGTCCATTCCAGGGATGTGGTCAATAAATTAATAGTCGAAAAGATTGATAGTTCATTTTCGTTTCAATGGCAAAGCCAATTACGGCATCGTTGGGACGAAAAAGAAGATGATTGTTTTGCAAATATTTGCGATGCACAATTTCGATATGACTACGAATATTTGGGCAATACACCTCGCCTAGTTATTACCCCGTTAACCGATCGTTGCTATATTACTTTAACGCAATCGTTACACCTGGTGATGGGGGGAGCACCAGCTGGTCCTGCCGGAACTGGAAAAACGGAAACAACCAAAGATCTGGGCAAAGCCCTCGGGGTTATGGTCTACGTTTTCAACTGTTCCGAACAAATGGACTATCGGTCCTGTGGAAATATTTACAAAGGTCTCGCCCAAACGGGAGCGTGGGGATGTTTCGACGAATTTAACCGAATTTCCGTGGAAGTTCTATCAGTCGTGGCTGTACAAGTAAAAACCGTGTTGGATGCCATCAAATTTAAAAAGAAACGTTTTAATTTTATGGGGGAAGAAATTGTTTTGATGCCAAAAGTCGGGATGTTTATAACAATGAATCCTGGATATGCAGGACGGGCAGAACTTCCGGAAAACTTAAAAGCACTATTTCGGTATAAATCTAATTTATTATTTTTTTAAAAACTATTAGTAATATTCATCTTTTAGACCATGTGCCATGGTGGTTCCGGATTTTGCGTTGATATGTGAAATAATGCTGGTGGCCGAAGGGTTTCAAGATGCTCGAATTTTAGCCCGAAAATTCATCACTTTGTATACGTTATGCAGGGAATTGCTTTCGAAACAAGATCATTATGATTGGGGATTACGAGCCATCAAGTCAGTCTTGGTGGTAGCAGGAGCTTTGAAGGTATCAAAATTAGGGTGATTTTTTTTTTGACTTTTTTTTTTAAATAAATAATAAAATAAATAATCATATCATCATAATGATAAAAGAAATTTAAAATCCTCTTCCAGAGCAAAAGGCATACGCCAAATCGTGTATGGTGAACTCTGGACTATCCAATATGGTTTAATTATATAGTTGAAATTCAGATATTTCAATAATAAGTTTAAAGATACATAATGGTTATACATGATTAGGGAAAAACTGGGTTTCGTGCAATTGAACAAATTTCAATTTCGCGGTTGTGTTGTACAGTGTAATAGTTTTGGGAAAAAAGTTCATTCGGGAATCGAAAAAGGGAGATGGGGTTTTTTTTGACGCGAGTATTTTGATAACTTTCGAATTTTTTTAGTCATAATTAAGACCGAATTTATTGAACGTGGCGATATTTTTTATTTATATATAGATTAGGGTGATTTTTTTTTTTTACTTTTTTTGGTCCCATCGTGAAATTTCGTTGGAAATACCAAAAAAAAACATTCCCTGAAAGTTTGAGTCCTTAATATTAATTTTAAGTCCTCGACCAAGACATGTAAAGATTTCCCATTGAAAATACACGGAAACTCTGATTTTTTTTTAAAATTTCTATATCTCAGCGGCATTTCATGGGATCGCTTTTACCGATGATGGTTTTTGCTCAGAATTAAACGCTCTACAAAAGTGCCCATTGCGACAAAGTCGTAACTCACACCGGTGAGGTAGTACGGGCCACTGAACCTGATTTTTCCATAAAATTCGCGTTTTTTTTGCATTTATCTCGTAAATAACAAGAGCTACGGAAAAATTATAAATGAAAAACTTGTAGAGAATTTGATTTCCTACAAAAAAGTTCCTGTAGACCAAATCGCGAAGATCAATACTAAACGAGATATTAAGCCTTGAATTTTATGGAAAAATCAGGTTCAGTGGCCCGTACTACCTGACCGGTGTGAGTTACGACTTTGTCGCAATGGGCACTTTTGTGGAGCGTTTAATTCTGAGAAAAAACTATCTTCGGTAAAAGAGATCCCATGAAATGCCGCTGAGATATAGAAATTTAAAAATAAAAAATCAGTTTCCGTGTATTTTCCAATGGGAAATCTTTACACGTCTTGGTCAAGGACTTAAAATTGATATTAAGGGCTCAAACTTTCAGAGATTTTTTTTTTTTGGTATTTCCAACAAAATTTCACGATGGAACCAAAATAAAAGTCAAAAAAAAAATCACCCTATTATTCACAAATAAATACATTAGTGAGTGGGTACCCCTATCCAAGGTTTATAAAATACACAGGTGGCCTCATGCGCCACGTGACGTATCCAGAAGAAATTCGTACATATATTCAGACTAATTCAAATTTCAAAATTTTTCGTATGACGTCATTTTTTTTTTCTAATGGGGCAACCTGTGTAATTTATAAACCTTGATCCCTACCAGCGTTTTGAATGCGTAAGTGGGGATAACAGCGCATGCGCATAGCCCATTCTGCAAGATAGCTAATTTATATATAAGATTAATTTATTTTTTTCAAACCTTTAACTTTTAGCGAGGCGATCGATTAAGACCGGAAGACCAAGTCCTTATGAGAGCTCTTCGCGATTTTAATATCCCAAAAATCATAACCGACGACATAACAGTCTTCATGGGACTAATCGGAGATCTATTCCCAGCTGTAGATGTCCCACGAAAACGGGACGTTGAATTCGAGCAGGAATGTCGTACGGCCGCTATTGATCTACGATTACAACCAGAAGAAGCTTTTATTTTAAAAGTAATTGATTTATAATTTTTAAATCATAATTTGCTAATTTTTTTCGGTTTTAGATTGTTCAATTACAAGAACTTTTTGATGTGCGCCACTCCGTTTTTATAGTGGGATACACGGGGACGGGAAAGAGTGAAGTTTGGCGAACTCTGTACAAGTGTTATCATAATTTAAGGCGGAAGCCTTTTTTCAATGATTTAAATCCAAAAGCGGTTACTAATGATGAGCTTTTCGGTTTTGTTAATCCGGCGACTAGGGAATGGCGGGACGGATTGATTTCCGTCTTGATGCGGGAGCAGGCGCAAATGGGAGGCATAGGACCCAAGTGGTTGGTTTTAGATGGAGATATTGATCCAACTTGGATTGAATCACTGAATACAGTTATGGATGACAACAAGGTAAAGTATCTCATAAAAATTTGGAATATTTTACCAAAGGACATGATTCCCTGATCCTGATCGATTAATTCAGAAGTACTCGGTATTTTCATTCGGCAATTTAAAAATTTGAACTTGCAATGGGTAATTACCAAACAAAAATATAGACATTTTAGATTTCAAGCATCTACGGTCGATCTTAATCAAAATACAACTCTTTGGAGAAAATGTTACGGCTTTTGGATCCACAGCCGTGTGATTTTCTGGATTATAGCGCCAAAGTTTCGCAACCTCACCGGATCGCATCTTCAGGGTGTAATTACTTCAAAACAGTTTCGGCCCTGAAGATGCAACCCGAAGGGTTGCAAAACATTGGCAACGTTGTTGTTAAATAGTTGACAATAAATAGTTTAATAACGCCAATAGTTAACGGACTATATAAGGGGTCAGTTAATTCAAAAGTGAGTTAAAAACCAAACGTCGCAGCGTCATCTATTAGTTCAATCTTTATATATATAAAAGAAAGTCGTGTTAGTTACACTATTTATAACTCAAGAACGGCTGGACCAATTTTCATGAAATTTTCTATGTATATTCGGTAGGCATGGGAATCGGATATAAAGTATATTTTATACCTCTAGAAGATTAAGATGTCCCTCGACATCTTCTGCAAATTTTTACGCTTACATGCGTATATACTATTTGTAATCATTGATGCCTGTGATTTATTTTGACAAAACGCTTAGCTACGTTTGAATTTGGCATTTTTATTTATTTAATTTATGTGTTATTTACATATTTTACTTAATATTTATTGTAATATGGAACAATTGGGGAAATGACAATCATTTGCCAATATCGCAGGGCGTTAAAATACAGCGGTGAATCTACTGGGTTATGTTGTGCTGGTGGAAAAGTAAAATTGCCCCAATTGGTCCCATCACTTGATCCATAAGCTCATTAGTTTATGGGATAGGAAATAATTGTAAAAACTCCTTGGCCAATATTCAAAAACTAAATAGTAGTTTACAAATGATATCGTTTCGCCCATAAAACAAATATGTTTAAGGAAGTACTAAAGAAAACAGGAATATTTCCAGTAAGCGTCCAGTCCCTGATTAATAGTGATCTTTGGATCGAATTGGCCAAAGAAATAATTTAATTTTGAAGGACACAAATAGATAAATACAAAAATATGTTAAGAAATATCTATGCATGTCTTTAAACTCAGATATAAGTGAGAATTTAAGGATTTTTCGTATGCATAAGAGGTCAAAATGAGAGAATGGCAGCTTTAAATATATCGTTTAAGGAATTTGGAACCAGTTTGAGGTATTTATTATTTGTTGTCAATTATAATTCATTATCATCTGTTACTAAGTCCATTAGTAACACCTTTGAGTTTACCTGTTTCACACATTTCGGCCTTCAAACTTTTACTATGCTATTTTATACCACCCGCTGAGTCCAGGTAGAGAATCTTTTGCAATTTCATATCAGCTTGGAATTAAGCTGGTTTCGGTCACAATAATAATAATTATGGATTAAAGGTCGATAATTCGAACGTAAATTTCTGCCTACCTGCATTCTTACGTATGATTCAATAACAGGTTTATTGATTTTGTTAATTTTTTTTTCAGGTACGTCTTAGGCGTGTTTCGCCAAAAATAAGTATAAAGGTCACAAAGAAGTCTAATCTAAATAGATGTACCAATATTTTATTTTGGTTTTACTTTCGGTTCCAATTTAAAGACAGCTTTACTGTTTTGATAGAAATTTTGTTATTAAGTTCAAATAATTTTTCTTCGGAAGAAAATATTCCCTATTTACGTATGATTATCAATAATAAAAGTTACATTTAGAAGAAGCCCGATTAAAATTATTAAATGGACATCCATTAATTGGATATAAATTAGACTCTTTAAT
Source organism: Sisyra terminalis (assembly GCA_958496175.1). Taxonomy (NCBI): domain Eukaryota; kingdom Metazoa; phylum Arthropoda; class Insecta; order Neuroptera; family Sisyridae; genus Sisyra; species Sisyra terminalis. The sequence goes on along the minus strand of OY292274.1, from coordinate 68,390,500 downwards.
TAAAAATCTATGTTTCTTTGAGATATGAAACAAGCATTTTTAAATCAGAAGTGACCCCAACCCAAATTGTATTGCGGGTCACTTCGGAAATGAATGATAACTCCGCGGGTCACCATTAAAGTTGTATCTCAAATTCTCCATAATAAATTTGGATACACTGAACATTTATAATATATAGATTTTCACCACTATGCTCATTATAAAATGTATACATTTTATAAAAGTCTGATACATCTCGCGGGTTGGCTACCACTGACAATCTGTGATTTAAATAAACAATGAATAATCTATGTTTTATCTACTTATATAGAACTGTATGATGGTTTGTGTAGATTTCAAAAACTCAAAAAGTTTTGAATCCAATTAGCTGAAATTTTGTCACGATATACAATCCGCTTCAAAGATTGTTTTTACCTTTTTCTTGCGTCAGTAACATACCTTCGATCACAAAAAAACGGCTTTTTCAATGGTCAGTACAATAATCGTTAACTGTTAATACTTTATTGTTATGATCGTATAGTGATTTTTAGAAGTAGAGCAAATTTTCTCAAAACGTAATTTATTAATGTATATATTGAAGGTGAGTTATATTTGGTACAACGAGGGATTCTGCGGGTTGATAAGGGAGGTGATTCAAATAATTCTCAAGCATTTTTTTCCTAAATTCAATTTATCTATTTACAACCATTGGCTGGCAGGACAATGTCTGCCGGGTTTAGCTAGTAACTGAATAAATAATCTATACATATAAATAAAATTGGAGTATCTGTTTGCAATATTGAAATAACCGCTTTTTACTATATGCATATGCATATATGAGTATATACGGTACATTAGACTGATTCAAAAAAAATGATGATTTTTTTTTCTTAATTATATCGAAAATATTGTTGGGAACGACAAAAAAACAGTCCTGTGAAAGTTTAAATTCTTAATATCAATATTAAGAGGTGCCGCATCGCAAATTTCAAATTTCGATTTAAATAATATGGGAACAATATTCTCTTGCACTTTGGAATTTTATAGCTCACGTTGGTGACAATATTTCGGAATGTCTAAGATATATTCTTGTAGAAAATTGAACGATCTACAAAAAAGGTCTCCAACAAGTTTTTGATATATTTACTCCTACAAAAGTTATTCGAGGTCAAAGTTGAACTAAAGAAAAATTTTAATATTTTTTCAATTTTTTGACGCAACCATCAATTTTATGAGAAAATTTTATAGCACAATTTTTGTAGAAAAATTTTTGTAATTCGAAATTATTCGAATATCTCATCAAAAACTTTAAAAACCCGTACACATGAAAGTTTGATGATGAATATCTTTTGAAGGGTTAATTTAATCGCCAAAACATAAGAAACCATTTTTATAGAGCAGTTAATTTCCAACAAAAATTTGTATTGCGCATTGTATGCGAGTCATTTATTGTCGAGTTATAAAATTCATAAACAAAAATGAAATTTGTCTAAAAAATAATCAAAATTAAAACCTTAATATCTTTCAAATGGTGAGGCTTACGAAAAAAATATAAGATACCTTTTTTGTAGAGCATTAAATTTCCTAAAAAATTCTTTCAGAACATTTTTCTGTGCAATCGATAAATGATGACGTATGATTTTTTTTCTATTGGACTGAGAAAAAAATACAAAACTGCGATGCGGATGATCTTCCTATTAAAATTAACAGCTCATACTTGGTGAGAATTTTTTTCAGGTGTCTAGCAACCCATTTTTCCGCGTCACTTGTAAAAAAAATAACCGATTTTTTTGAGTTACACTAATATTTATAGAAAATTAAATTCTCTACAAAAAAGGTCTCTTTGAAAATTTTTGCCAGACACGCCACATTCCGAATAATCAAGCTTCAGACATTGATATAATTTTTAGATTTATCTTGTTTATTTTGGAATTTTATAACTAACGAACTAATAAATATATAGAAATGAAAAATATAGATTCTTGAAGGGAATTTAATGCTCTACAAAAAAGGTCTCGAAACGTTTTTACATAAAATCACTGTTTCAAAATTGGTTCAACAACGAAAAAAACAATAATTTAATTTTTCTATGAACTTTAATTGTGAATAACTTTTGAAAAAGTGATTTTATGTAAAAAAAAATAATGGATTTTTTTGACCTACCCTAATAGACATACTTAAATATTTTGTTAATATAAGACAGAACTTTTTTAAAATCGTTAATACTTTTAGGTGCTAACTTTAGCCAGCAATGAAAGAATTGCACTGACCCCCCAGATGCGTTTACTCTTCGAAATATGTTCCCTAAAATCGGCAACACCTGCCACAGTTTCAAGAGCCGGAATTTTATATATAAACCCTCAAGATTTGGGCTGGAAACCGTAAAAGTTTCAATTATCATTTCTTTGACTTATACTAATTAATGATTTTTTTTTTAGATATGCAACTAGTTGGATTGAAAATAGAAACATCCAAGCCGAAAAATCTTCATTGAATATTTTATTTGATAAATATGTAAATGCTTGTTTAGACGTGGCAAAGACAAGATTCAAGAAAATCACACCAATTGCTGATATCACTCATACTGAAATGCTTTGTCATTTGCTGGACTGTCTTTTGACTCCAGTAAATACACCGATGGATTGTCCCAAAGAATGGTAAATTTATTTAAATACACTAATCCCTCGATTTACGCGGTAGATACGTTCCCAGGATAATCGCGTAAATCGAAACCGCGTAAATCGAGACTTCGATTTATTTATGACATAAAAAAGATAAAAATCGTAGTAAATTTATTGAATAGTTTTCAAATGTACACACTTTTTATTATTTCTTTAAATTACATTATAAACAAGCAAAATCTTGAGCGAAACACCTGCACCGCACAATAACACTTGACGTAATGCGCAATACGCAATGGAGGGGGTTACAGACATCCGGTCCAAGAAGTGGGAGTAATCTTTTGCGCCGATGCATTTGTGGCACGTGCCACAAAATACATATGATTTTTTGTAAAAAAAAATTTTAACCGCGTAAAAGTGAAACCGCGTAAAGTGAAACCGCGTAAAAGTGAAACCGCGTAAAACGGATACCGCGTAAATCGAGGGATAAGTGTATTTTATTAAAGAAAATGGATTATCATAGTCATTTTAGGTATGAAATATATTTTGTCTTTGCGTGTATTTGGGCTTTTGGATCGGTTATGTTTCAAGACCAAATTATCGATTGGCGAAGCGAATTTAGTAAATGGTGGATAGCAGAATTTAAAACCATACAATTTCCGAGTAATGATATTTTCAATTACTTTATTGATACCAAAACGAAAAAGTTTTTGAGTTGGAATGAAAAAATTCGTGAATTTGAATTGGATATGGATATTCCTCTATCGGCAACTTTAGTGGACACCTCAGAAACGGCCCGCTACCGGTATTTTATGGATCTACTAATGCCGAAGAGGGTTCCATTGATGCTTGTTGGCAATTCGGGAAGTGGTAAAAGTGTTATAGTGAATTCCACACTGGAAAGCCTCTCCGACCAATATATGATCACAAATGTTCCATTTAATTTCTATACGACATCGGAAATGTTACAACGAATTTTGGAAAAGCCGTTGGAGAAAAAGGCCGGCAGAAATTATGGACCACCAGGAAATAAGCAATTGATTTACTTTATTGACGATATGAATATGCCAGAGGTTGATAACTATGGAACGGTGCAGCCTCATACTTTAATTCGGCAACATATGGACTACGGGCATTGGTATGACAGAGTGAAAATTTCCTTGAAAGATATCCACAATGTTCAGTATATTTCCTGTATGAATCCCACGGTTGGTTCTTTTACAATCGATCCTCGACTACAACGACATTTTTCTGTTTTTGCAGTCAGGTAAGTGTTAAAAAATAAACTTACAAATCTATACTAATATATAAAATTCTTACGTCTGTCTGTACATTTCGATTTTGAACCCAATTTTACGGGTAAATATTTGTTTCAAGAGGCCCAAATTCCAAATTTAACATTTTTAAAATGTTTGTCTATCTGTCTGTCTGTGTGTCCCGATTTAACTAAAGAACGGAACAACCGAATTTAATGAAATTTGGTATTAAGATACAACACAATTTCCCACAGACTATAGGCTACTTATCGTTCCTTAAAAATATTAAGGGAAGGTATTCCCTGGGGATGAAAACAGAAATTTTTACCTTACACGGGCGAGTTATATATCATTGGAAAGGTAATTTAAAGTTAGAAAATCATCTGTAAAAATATTTTTAGTTGAACTGACAGAAAGCACAGTAAATTCAATTTAAAGTTTAAAAAATTGCCTATTTGAAATATAAACCTTTATATATTTATTAGGATGATTTTTTTTTTGACTTTTTTTTTTTTTTTGATCCCATCGTGGAAATTTGTTGGAAATACCAAAAAAAAAATCTCTGTAAGTTTGAGCCTTTAATATTAATTTTAAGTCCTTCACCAAGACGTGTAAAGATTTCGCATTGAAAATACACGGAAACTCTGATTTTTTATTTTTAAATTTCTATATCTCAGCGGCATTTCATGGAATCGCTTTTACCGAAGATGGTTTTTTCTCAGAATTAAACGCTCTCTACAAAAGTGCCCATTGCGACAAAGTCGTAACTCACACCGGTGAGGTCGTACGGGCCACTGAACCTGATTTTTCCATAAAATTCGCGTTTTTTTTTGCATTTATCTCGTAAATAACAAGAGCTACGGAAAAATTATAAATAAAAAACTTGTATAGAATTTGATTTTCTACAAAAAAGGTCCTGTAGACCAAATCGCTAAGATCAATAGTAAACGAAATATTAAGCCGAGATTAACGAGATATTGATTTAAACTTTAAATCAATGATCGGCAAAAATTTCACAGAAAAATCAAGTCAAGGCTTAATATCTCGTTTAATATTGTTTAGCGATTTGGTTTACTGGACCTTTTTTGTAGGAAATCAAATTCTCTACAAGTTTTTCATTTATAATTTTTCCGTAGCTCTTGTTATTTACGAGATAAATGCAAAAAAAACGCGAGTTTTATGGAAAAATCAGGTTCAGTGGCCCGTACTACCTCACCGGTGTGAGTTACGACTTTGTCGCAATGGGCACTTTTGTAGAGCGTTTAATTCTGAGGAAAAAACATCTTCGGTAAAAACGATCCCATGAAATGCCGCTGAGATATAGAAATTTAAAAATAAAAAATCAGAGTTTCCGTGTACTTTCAATGGGAAATCTTTACACGTCTTGGTCGAGGACTTAAAATTAATATTAAGGGCTCAAACTTTCAGAGAATTTTTTTTTTGGTATTTCCAACAAAATTTCACGATGGGACCAAAAAAAGTAAAAAAAAAAATCACCCCAATATATATAACAAATAGTTGATGTTATTAGCGTAATGGCTTATGTATCTAACATTCTGATACTCCTAATTATAAAAACGTTCGAATCCTACAGTAAACTTTTTTTTTATTTTTTTTTTTACAAAATTGTTGCAAATAAACCCATAGAGTTGCTCAATAAGGAAATATTAACGAAAAAAAGTATTAGCAGTAGTAGTAATAATAGTAATAAAACTTAAAGTAAATGCGTTTTTAAAATCGTGCATACATAAAATCCTATATTTATATATCCCCTCTGACTGATGACTGATGAAATTTTGATATTTGACGTATTTCTTTGAAGAAGTAGATATCTCTAAAAAAAAAAAAGTGTTTTCAGGTATGATTATGTTTTTCGTAAAAGAAATAAGAAAAATAATAATTTTCATATGCCACGACAAATAGCAAATCTAAAAAGAAAATATAATCTACACCTACGTTATGCAGGCGAAGTCGCTGGGATCAGCTAGTTAATATAGAAAATCTGTTTTAGTTTTCCAGCGATCGAATCTTTACATCGAATTTACCAAACTATCATATCACAACATTTGAGCAATCCTTTGATGAAATTCCCACCATTGATAGTGAACACTATTGATACTTTAATAAATGTTGCACTTCTACTGCACTCAAAAATGGCTCAATGTTTTTTGCCGACAGCTGCGAAATTTCATTATTTGTTTAACTTGAGAGATTTATCGAATATTTTTCAGGTATGAATAAAATTAATATTGGTCTTAGCATTGTTTTAAAAAAAATTTCTTGTAGGGCATGCTTTTTACTACGGGCGAATATATGAAGTGCCCTACCGATTTATATCGGCTTTATTTACATGAAATACGACGAGTCTATGGCGACAAGTTGGTGACAACCGACGATGAAAAACTTTTTGAAAAATTAATAATAGAATGTTTCCGGAAAGGAATCGAAGAATTTGATGAAGTCGGAGTATTTCAATCGCCTCTGATATTCGCCCATTTTGCCGAGGGAATCGGCGATTCCAAGTACATGCCAATAGCCAGTTGGGAACAATTAAGCAAATTACTGGAAACGGCATTGCTCACCTACAATGATTTGATTGGAACCATGAATTTGGTTTTATTCGAGGATGCAATGCTCCACGTGTGCCGAATTAATAGAATTTTAGAATCGCCACGTGGCAATGCCTTGTTGGTGGGCGTTGGTGGTTCGGGAAAACAATCCTTAGCCCGTTTGGCTGCTAGTATTGCATCCCTGGATGTTTTTCAAGTACAACTACGAAAAGGATATTCAATCACAGATTTGAAATTTGATTTCACGTCTTTATATACAAAAGCTGGGCTTAAATCGGCAGGTAAGTCAAAAGCTCGGGAAAGGGTAGCAATAATTTGAAAAGGCGCTAGCGCCATCTGTCAAAAAACGGGTGAACTCGTAGCAAGTATTTTTACCTATTTCCACCTTCAATATCGGCTATTGTACTTGGAATAGATCAAATCAAAAATTTAAATTTTATAATGTATTTCAAAACTTATAAGTACCAAAGAGAAATTTCAAAAATAAGCAAATATGTCGCCAACGTTTCGCAACCTCTTCGGATCGCATCTTCAGGGCGTAATTGCTACAAAACTAATTTCAAGATGCTCTTCAAGCCGTCTTATTTACTATTTCATGGTGGTCAGAATAATAAATATGTTAACGTCGAACAGCAGGTCAATTAAAGCATTGTTTCCTAACCTGTGGTCCAAGGTCCCACTTGAAAAAGTTTTTTAATTTCATGAAGGAATACTAAACTATAATATTGTCCGAAAAGTCCTCCTTTTTTTCACTCAGGGATCCTTGGCATTATGCTTGATTTCCTTGGGGGTCCGCGGCTGAAAAATGTTAGGAACCGCTGAATTAAAGAATGGGATAATCCTTCTCTTTTAAATTGAAAAGCTATTCAACTAAAAAATCGGGAGAATCGCTTTCCAGGTCGGATGAAATCCGAGACCACGATCCCTGTTGATGTTATTGGGATTCTTCTGGATCTCCATTCTTTCTGGTACTTTCTCTAGAAAAAGGCCACGAGAAGAAGAATGTCCAGTGGTCAAACAATCCTCAGCCATAGATTTGACCAAACTTTACATTCCTCCAATGTTCTTTGAGTCGTGTACTCACGAATTTCCCGATTTTACCAACATATATCTTTCCACATAAATAAGAGATTTAATATACTCCAGGTTTATCCAAAACTGGGACCTTGTCCTTTGAGGAAGGAAGAATACAGGATATTTTCGTAGGAGGCTTGAACACCACCCCAAAATTATAGTTTCTCAACAATAGACTGATTCAAAAAAAATGATGAATTTTTTTTTCTTAATTATATCGAAAATATTGTTGGGAACGACAAAAAAAAATCCTGTGAAAGTGTAAGTTCTTAATATTAATATTAAGAGGTGCCGCATCGCAAACTTCGATTTTCCATTTAAATAACGTAGGAACAAAATTCTCTTGCACTTTGGAATTTTATAGCTCACGTTGGTGATTATATTTCGAAATGACCAAGGTATATTCTTGTAGAAAATTGAACAATCTACAAAAAAGGTTTTGTACAAGTTTTTGATATATTTATTCCTTCAAAAGTTATTCGAGGTCAAAGTTAAACTAAAGAGAAATTTTAATATTTTTTCAATTTTTTGACGCAACCATCAATTTTATGAGAAAATTTTATAGGAAATTTTTTGTAGAGCACTTTTTTTCCTATAGCTTATCTCCATAAAAGTTTTTGATATTTTTCACAGGTCCTAAATTATTTGCATTAAATTGAAAATTCCCTGAACTATTATATGTATTTTTAACATAAAAATATTTTTTTTAATTTTAATTAAATAACTTAGCACCTGTGAAAAATATCAAAAACTTTTAAAGGGATAAGTTATAGAAAAAAGTGCTCTACAAAAAATGTCCCATAAAATTTTCTCCTAAAATTGATGGTTGCGTCAAAAAATTGAAAAAATATTAAAATTTCTCTTTAGTTCAACTTTGACCTCGAATAACTTTTGACGGAATAAATATATCAAAAACTTGTAACAGACTTTTTTTGTAGATCGTTTAATTTTCTACAAGAATACCTTAGTCATTCCGAAATATTGTCGTCACCAACGTGAGCTATAAAATTCCAAAGTGCCAGAGAATATTGTTGCCATGTTATTTAAATGGAAAATCGAAATTTGCGATACGGGACCTCTTAATAATAAGAGCTTAAACTTAGAAAAAAAAAATCATCAATTTTTTTTTTTAATCAGTCTACTCAACACCTTTTCCTCTCTAAAGAGTTGCATTTTGATTAAGACCGACCATGAAAACCTTAAATCTAATGTTATTTTTCTTTGTACTAAAGCCAAACAAAGGCCGAAAAAAACGTTAGAAACTTTGTTTCTATAATCCAAGGTTTATAAAATAGACAGGTGGCCTCATGGTGGCTACGTGATGGATACGTGACGTATCCAGAAGAAATTCGTACATATCTTAAGACTAATTCAATTTCAAAATTCTTCGTATGACATAATTTTTTTTTCTAATGGAGCAACCTGATTAATTTACAAACCTTGTCTATAATCTACAAACACTGTATGCATTTAAACTTTGAATATTATGGGTAACACTTGGATTAACAATATGTTTAGAGAGGCGCTAGCGCCATCTGTCAAAGAACCAGTGAACTCATAGCAAGAATTTTTACCTATTTCCAATTTCAATATTTGCTATTGTACTTTAATAGAAAGATCATATCGATCATATAGATATATTAATTAGCAATTACATCTTGAAAATGCAACCCGAGAGGTTACAAAATCTTGGCTAAATAATCCAGCAAATCACACAACTTTGGATCCGAAGTTGTATTTTGATTAAGACCTATTTTCTTTGGCTGAATAGTGAAAAACTTTTTCTATATTCAACAAACACTATGTACATTTATATTCAAAGTCTAACGTTAATGCCTTGAGAAAATTCACAATATTTTCATGATAAAATTATTTTTTAAGGAACCGTTTTTCTTATGTCGGATGCACAAGTAGCTGAAGAACAATTCCTAGTTGTAATCAACGATATTTTGGCTTCTGGAGAAATACCGGAACTATTCACCGATGATGAAATCGATACAATTATAAATTCTCTCCGAAATGAGGTACCTAAACTTTCACAACCCTATACCGATTAGCCAAGAAAATTTTAAAGTTTTAATTTCTTTCACAACCTCGACGAATTTCCCATCTGACAATGGAAAATTTAAACTTTAAAATTATATTGGCTAATCTAAATTACATCAACATCGTATTGTAGGTGAAAGGATCTGGCGTCGCCGATTCAAAGGAAAACTGTTGGAAATTTTTCATAGAACGAGTGCGAAGATTACTCAAAATCATTTTATGCTTTTCACCCGTTGGCTCCACTTTACGAATCCGGGCGAGAAAATTTCCTGCCGTTGTCAATTGTACATCAATTAATTGGTTTCACGAATGGCCCAAAACAGCCCTCGAGTCCGTATCCCAACGATTTTTATCGGAACTTGCAGTTCTACCAACGGAACTTGTTCCGCCAGTTTCCCTATACATGTCCTATGTGCATATGGTGGTAAATGAAATGTCCGAAACCTATCTACTTAACGAAAAACGCTACAACTATACAACCCCGAAATCATTTCTGGAACAAATTGAATTATATTCGAAACTTTTAACGGAACACGTGGGAAGTGTTAAAGCTCGCATTAAACGCTTAAGTAGTGGCCTGAAAAAGCTCACAACCACTGCCAGTGAAGTTGAGCGCTTAAAAAAGACCTTGGCCTCCCAACAAATCGAATTGGAACAAAAAAATCGGGCTGCCGAACAATTAATCAAAGCTGTCAGTGCGGAAAATGAAAAAGTTACCAAAGAAAAAGATATTGGTAAGTTATTCTAAATATCCAAATTTTTAAAGATTTTAAATATTTTTTTTTTCTTGAAGCTGCCGCCGAAGAGGCTAAAGTTCGTCTGATCGAAGAAGATGTGACCAAAAAAGCTGAAATATGTGCAGAAGATTTACAAAAAGCCGAACCCGCATTGATTGCAGCACAAGAAGCATTAAATACTCTAAACAAGAACAATTTAACTGAACTTAAATCATTTGGGGCTCCGCCCCAAGCAGTCGTCAATGTTTGTTCTGCAGTTCTTGTACTCATGTCACCCAATGGAAAGATTCCAAAAGATCGAAGCTGGAAAATTTCCAAAGTATTTCTTTTAATTACTAATAGTCCAAAAGCTAACACAAGTTTCATGAAGTGTTTGATGCACCTTGCGATTTTGTAAGACTAATACCTATGGGATGAAAAGTAGGAATACCTCAAGGTTTATAAAATACACAGGTGGCCTCATGCGCTACGTGACGTATTCAGAAGAAATTCGTACATATCTTCAGACTGATTCAAATTTCAAAATTCTTCGTATGACGTCATTTTTTTTTCTAAGGAGGTAACCTGTGTAATTTATAAACCTTGGGAATACCTATGTTTGCCTAACCCAACCCGGGACACCAGATACTGCGCATGGGTGAACGGTGTAATAAGATATAAGCCAAAAAAAGTGTTTGAATCACAGGCCAACACCTCAAGGTTTGTAAATTACACAGGTTACTCCATTAGAAAAAAAAAATGACGTCATATATTGGATCTAAATCGATAAAAGTTTGATTTGAAAGCTTTATAATTAATATTTGATAAGAATTTCCCAACTTTAATGAGCCTGATATCAATTTATTGTAAGTTTCCAAGAGCCGGGTTTTATCGTATGGCCGAAAAAAAAGTGCAATTTTTAATCGAAGAATATGCAAATTTTTCACTTACTTGAATCGCCAAAATGCTTTCCACGGGTAATTGGACACTTATACAACATGTTTCGATAGTTATTTAAAAAAAAAATCAAAGTTTTTCCACTAAAAACTAGCACAATAAGCACCGAAAAAAACACGCCAAATAAATAATTAATTTGACAAGCCACTATGACCGAAACTTTGCGCAGATGACCCAAAAATGCCACCACGAAAAGCAGCCTACTTTGACCAATTTTGAATTTGTGGTCTTTGATCTAGGGAAATTTATAATTTCCCCATACTTTTTTTTTCGCCAACAAACGAAATAAAGTAAATCGTTAAATTCATCGATGGTTTCCCTATTTATAAAAGTAAATAACTTCTCCCTTTGGATCTAAATCGATAAAAGTTTGATTTGAAAGCTTTGTAATTAATATTTGATAAGAATTTTCCAACTTTAATGGGCCAGATATCAATTTATTGTAAGTTTCCAAGAGCCGGGTTTTATCGTATGCAAGAACATGGCCGAAAAAAAAGTGAAATTTTTAATCGAAGAATATGCAATTTTTTCACTTACTTGCACCGCCAAAATGCTTTCCACGGCTAATTGGACACTTATAAAACATGTTTCGATAGTTATTTAAAAAAAAAATCAAATTTTTTCCACTAAAAATTAGCACAATCAGCACCGAAAAAAACACAACAAATAAATATTTAATTTGACAAGCCACTATGACCGAAACTTTGCGCAGATGACCCAAAAATGCCACCACGAAAAGCAGCCTACTTCGACCAATTTTGAATTTGTAGTCTTTGATCTAGGGAAATTTATAATTTCCCCATATTTTTTTTCGCCAACAAACGAAATAAAGTAAATCGTTAAATTTATCGATGGTTTCCCTATTTATTAAAGTAAATAACCTCTTCCTTTGGATCTAAATCGATAAAAGTTTGATTTGAAAGCTTTATAATTAATATTTGATAAGAATTTTCCATCTTTAATGGGCCTGATATCAATTTATTGTAAGTTTCCAAGAACCGGGTTTTATCGTATGGCCGGAAAAAAAGTGAAATTTTTAATCGAAGAATATGCAATTTTTTCACTTACTTGAACCGCCAAAATGCTTCCCACGGGTAATTGGACACTTATAAAACATGTTTCGATAGTTATTTTAAAAAAAATCAAAGTTTTTCCACTAAAAATTAGCACAATAAGCTCCGGAAAAAACACACCAAAAAAATAATTAATTTGACAAGCCACTATGACCGAAACTTTGCGCAGATGACCCAAAAGTGCCACCACGAAAAGCAGCCTACTTCGATCAATTTTGAATTTGTAGTCTTTGATCTAGGGAAATTTATAATTTCCCCATACTTTTTTTCGCCAACAAACGAAATAAAGTAAATCGTTAAATTTATCGATGGTTTCCCTATTTATAAGAGTAAATAACCTCTTCCTTTGGATCTAAATCGATAAAAGTTTGATTTGAAAGCTTCATAATTAATATTTGATAAGAATTTTCCAACTTTAATGAGCCAGATATCAATTTATTGTAAGTTTCCAAGAGCCGGGTTAAATCGTATGCAAAAACATGGCCGAAAAAAAGTGAAATTTTTAATCGAAGAATATGCAAATTTTTCACTTACTTGAACCGCCAAAATGCTTTCCACGGGTAATTGGACACTTATAAAACATGTTTCGATAGTTATTTAAAAAAAAATCAAAGTTTTTCCACTAAAAATTAGCACAATCAGCACTGAAAAAAACACAACAAATAAATAATTAATTTGACAAGCCACTATGACCGAAACTTTGCGCAGATGACCCAAAAATGCCACCACGAAAAGCAGCCTACTTCGATCAATTTTGAATTTGTAGTCTTTGATCTAGGGAAATTTATAATTTCCCCATACTTTTTTTCCCCAACAAACGAAATACTTTATTTACTCAGAATTAAACGCTCTACAAAAGTGCCCATTGCGACAAAGTCGTCACTCACACCGGTGAGGTAGTACGGGCCACTGATCCTGATTTTTCCATAAAATTCAAGGCTTATTATCTCGTTTAATATTGATCTACGCGATTTGGTCTACAGGACCTTTTTTGTAGGAAATCAAATTCTCTACAAGTTTTTTATTTATAATTTTTCCGTAGCTCTTGTTATTTACGAGATAAATGCAAAAAAAACGCGAATTTTATGGAAAAATCAGGTTCAGTGACTCGTACGACCTCACCGGTGTGAGTTACGACTTTGTCGCAATGGGCACTTTTGTAGAGCGTTTAATTCTGAGAAAAAACCATCTTCGGTAAAAGCGATCCCATGAAATACCGCTGAGATATAGAAATTAAAAAAAGAAAAATCAGAGTTTCCGTGTATTTTCAATGGGAAATCTTTACACGTCTTGGTCGAGGACTTAAAATTAATATTAAGGGCTCAAACTTTCAGAGAATTTTTTTTTTGGTATTTCCAACAAAATTTCACGATGGGACCAAAAAAAGTAAAAAAAAAAATCACTCTAATATGCACGGTTATAAAAACGTATTTACTTTAAGCTTTATTTCTATTATTATTATTACTATTACATTTTTTTTTCGTTAATATTTCCTTACTGAGCAACCCTAAGGATCTATTTACAACAATTTAGTAAAAAAAAAAGTTTACTGTCAGATTATTATCTATAAAAACATTTATATTTCAAAAAGGCAATTTTTTGTACTTTAAATTAAATTACTGTACTTTTTATAAGTTCAACTAAAAATATTAATACAGATCATTTTTTAACTTTTAAATACCTTTCCAATGACCTATAACTCGCCTATCTAAAGTGAAATTTATTTTTCATCCCTCAGTTTTTACGTAGGTGGTACATTCCCTTACTTTTTTTTAAGGAATGATAAGTAGCCTAACGTGTATGAGTAATTGTGTTGTATCTTAATACAAAGTTTCATAAAATTCGGTTGTTCCGTTAGTTAGTTAAATCACCAGCGCACGCGATGGAAGAAAGTTTTTTAAGTAATTTTTTCACCCATTATTGGAGTTTTAGTATGGATCCCTAACTTTTTTGAAAATTTAATATAGCCTATGTTCACCGGAAATAGTGTAGCTTCCCAACAGTGAAAGAATTTTTCAAATCGGTCAAGTAATTTCGGAGCCTATTTAAAGCAAACAAACAATCAAATCTTTCCTCTTTATAATAATAGATAGAAGATAGATTACACCTTTCACCCATGCACAGTATTTGGTGTCCCGGGTTGAGTTGGGCAAACATAGGTATTTCCAAAGTTTATAAAATACACAGGTGGCCTCATGGTGGCTACATGATGGATACTTAACGTATCCAGAAGAAATTCGTACATATCTTCAGACTGATTTTTTTTTCTAATGGAGCAACCTGTGTAATTTACAAACCTTGAGGTCTTCCTATTTTTCATCCCATAGGTATTAGCCTTACAAAATCGCAAGGTGCATCAAACACTTCATGAAACTTGTGTTACATATTGTATTCTCATGTGATTTTTCAGGGATTAATGGTAAAAGTGGATCAATTTCTCAATGATTTAGTTAATTACGACAAAGAAAACATTCATCCGGATGTTGTTAAAGCCATACAACCGTACATAACAGACAAAGAATTTGATCCGGACTTTATTATGGCCAAATCAAGTGCAGCTGCAGGTCTTTGTGCATGGGTTATCAATATAATGAAATTTTACGATGTTTATGTGGTAGTCGAACCGAAACGAAAAGCCCTCAACACAGCCAATGAAGAACTCAACGACGCCCGTAGCAAATTAGAAGAATTAAACAATCAATTGCGACAATTGGAACAACAATTGGCCAAACTAAAATCCGAGTTTGAGGCCGCGGTCGATGCCAAAATGAAGTGTCAACATGAAGCCGATACAACGGCCACTACTATTAGTTTGGCAAATCGATTGGTAAATGGTTTGGCTTCGGAGAATATTCGCTGGAAAAAAGCTGTAGTTGAGTTGGAACATGCGGTTCATACTTTACCGGGAGACATTTTAAAAGTTTCCGCGTTTATTTCTTATGCAGGGTGTTTTACGCGGCCATATCGTTTGGATTTGGTCAACAATTATTGGGAACCATATTTGGATAACTTATCACCGGCTGTACCTAAGACTAAAGGATTGGATCCATTAAATCTTCTGACGGATGATGCCCAGATTGCCATATGGAACAATGAAGGATTGCCTAACGATCGTATGTCCACCGAAAATGCCACAATTTTAACGAATTCCAAACGATGGCCTTTGATAATTGATCCTCAATTACAAGGTCTTCGATGGATCAAAACTAAATACGGAAATGCACTAACAATTCTTCGATTATCTGCAAAACATTATCTGGACTCCCTAGAAAAAGCTTTGAGTGATGGTTCCACGGTTTTAATTGAAAATATTGGCGAAACAATCGATGCAGTTTTAGACCCATTACTGGGTCGGATTTTAATCAAAAAAGGACAAGTGATAAAAATTGGAGACAAAGAAATAGACTACAATAGTAACTTCCGCTTGATTTTACACACAAAATTGGCCAATCCACATTACAAACCAGAAATGCAGGCTCAATGCACTTTAATCAATTTTACAGTGACCCGAGATGGGTAATTTTCTTTGATAAAATTTCCAATAATACTTTCTTTCCAAACTTTTACTTTTTGTAGACTTGAAGACCAATTATTGGCGGAAGTGGTTAAAGCGGAACGTCCGGATTTGGAAGCCCAAAAAGCTGCGCTTACAACCCAACAAAACTATTTTAAAATCACACTGAAAACTTGCGAAGATAGTTTGCTAACAAAACTATCGTCGGCCACTGGAAATATTTTGGGCGATGTTGAATTGATTGAAAATTTAGAAACGACGAAAAAAACTGCGGCTGGTGTTAGTATTAAAGTTGCAGAGTCGAAAATTACATCGATTAAAATTGATGAGGCTCGAGAACAATATCGGTAATTGTAGTTATTAAAGGATAAAAAATAGAAGGTCCTAATATTTTTTTTTTTTGTAATTTTAGACCAGCAGCTGCTAGAGCATCGTTGCTATATTTTATTTTAAATGATTTATACAAAATAAATCCGATCTACCAGTTTTCGTTGAAGGCATTCAGTACTGTTTTTAATCATGCAATTTTAACGTCCAAGCCTGCCACGGCAGTTCGGAACCGTGTTTCGAATTTAATTGATAATATAACGTTTTCAATTTTTATGTATACAAATCGAGGATTATTTGAAAAAGATAAATTGATATTTATGGCCCAAATGGCTTTACAAGTAAGAACTCTAATCTAAGAACTTTAGTTCAAAATCTTAAAGCTTAGTTATATAAAATAGTATATAATAGACTGATTCAAAAAAAAATGATGATTTTTTTTTAATTATATCGAAAATATTGTTGGGAATGACAAAAAAAATCCTGTGATAGTTTAAGCTCCTGATATTAATATTAAGGGGTGCCGCATTGCAAATTTCGATTTTCCATTTAAATAACATGGCAACAATATTCTCTTGCACTTTGGAATTTTATAGCTCACGTTGGTGACAATATTTCGGAATGACCAAGGTATATTCTTGTAGAAAATTGAACGATCTACAAAAAAGGTGTCGGACAAGTTTTTGATATATTTATTCCTTCAAAAGTTTTTCGAGGTCAAAGTTGAACTACAGAGAAATTTTAATATTTTTTAAATTTTTTGACGCAATCATCAATTTTATGAGACAAATTTATAGGACATTTTTTGTTGAACACTTTTTTTCCTATAACTTATCTCTATAAAAGTTTTTGATATTTTTCACAGGTCTTAAGTTACTTAATTAAAATAAAAATAAAAGTTTATGTTAAAAATATAATAATTTAGGGAAAAGATTTAGAGGACTTAGGGAAGAAAGATTTAGGAGATAAGTTATAAGAAAAACAGTGCTCTACAAAAAATGTACTAAAAAAATTTTCTCACATAATTGATAGTTGCGTCAAAAAAATTGAAAAAATATTAAAATTTCTCTCTAGTTCAACTTTGACCTCGAATAACTTTTGAAGGAATAAATATATCAAAAACTTGTACGAGACCTTTTTTGTAGATCGTTCAATTTTCTACAAGAATATACTTTAGTCATTCCGAAATATTGTCGTCACCAACGTGAGCTATAAAATTCCAAAGTGCAAGAGAATATTGTTCCCATGCTATTGAAATGGAAAATCGAAATTTGCGATGCGGCACCTTTTAATATTAATATTAGGAGCTTTCCCAAGATTTTTTTTGTCCTTCCCAACAATATTTGCAATGTAATTAAGAAAAAAAAATCATCATTTTTTTTTTTGAATCAGGCTAGTATATAGTAGATACGTTGCATTTCTGGTGGAATAACATTATATTTCAGGAGAATTAACACCCCTTATATATTCATTGCTATTTTACAAAATTTTACTTAAATTGCAAATTATATAGTAGAGTTATAAAGTGCTATAAAGCCTAAAGTGTTGCACTAGATTAGTGCAAAACTCCGGAATGATTTTTTATAAACTAAAGTCCCAAATCTAGCTCCGGTCTAAATTGTTTTAATTTATGATTTTTTGATTATGATCCTAAGCCCCTGCATTGGAATTTGGCTAAATATTTGAAGTTCCAAAAAAGTATTGTTTTTAAGTATTCATTGTATTGTATTTAGCATAAGATTATCAGAAGCTGGAACAAATAATTATATAGAAATGAACAATATAAATTCTTGAAGGGAATTTAATGTTCTACAAAAAAGGTCTCTTCACGTTTTTACACAAAATCACTTTTTCAAAAGTTATGCACAATTAAAGTTGAAGAAAAAATTAAACTATTGTTTTTTTCGTTATTGAAACAATTTTGAAAGAGCGATTTTATGTAAAAATGTTAAAAGACCTTTTTTGTAGAGCATTAAATTCCCTTCAAGAATCTATATTGTTTATTTCTAAATAATTATTTGTTCGTTAGTTACAAAATTCCAAAATAAAGAAGACAAATCTAAAAATTATATCAATGTCTGAAGCTTGATTATTCGGAATGTGGCGTGTCTGGCAAATATTTTCAAAGAGACCTTTTTTGTAGGGAATTTAATTTTCTATAAATATATGTGCAAATAATTTTTTTTATCTTGATAGTTTGACAGCATTGACGCAAAAATTAAAGCACAAATAAAAAATCGAAATTAAAGATGATAGACCTCTTAATTTTGATATTAAGGGCTCAAACTTTCCCGATAATTTTTTTTTTGTCACCTAGAGTAATATTTTCGATATACTCTTCAACAAAAAGAAATAGTCGATTTTTTTGGTCCAGTCTACTATGCATCCCTTTAACAATTTAGTTATCACATCAAGTTGTCAGCATTTTTCGTAAATATTTTATCACTGATAAAATTATTGGAAAAGTTCATCAATATATTAAACTAATAGGAGAATTCATAAACATTTTTTTACAAACAATATTTTTCTATTAATTTTCTAAAATCCAAAATTTTATATTTTAGATCCTATCAAGTCAAGACCAACTTCCAATACTTGAATTAGATTTCCTCCTACGCTATCCCATTCAACCGATACCGAAATCATCGATCGATTTTCTCACGACCACCTGCTGGGCCGGAATCAAAACATTGGCCTCGTACGATGAATTTCTCAATCTAGATCGCGACATAGAAAGTTCGCCGAAGCGATGGAAGAAATTTGTGGAATCCGAATGTCCGGAAAAAGAAAAATTTCCACAAGATTGGAAAAATAAAACCAGTCTTCAACGTTTATGCATCATGCGAGCTTTACGCCCGGATCGAATGTCCTACGCCGTCAAGTAAATCTCTACCCTTATTTTAGTAAAAAAAAAAAAAATAATAATCCCCAATTTTAGAGGATTCATCGAAGAAAAATTGGGGAAACGATATGTGGAAGCAAATCGCATTGAATTCAAAAAATCTTTTGAAGAAGCCAGTTCAACCACTCCTATCTTTTTCATCCTATCACCAGGAGTTGATCCAACAAAAGTATCAGAAAAAAAATTAACTATTACCTTACAAAATTTAAAAAAATTCTTTTAGGATGTCGAAGACCTAGGCCGATCTCTCGGTTATTCAATGGACAAAAATAACTTGCACAACATTTCTTTGGGTCAAGGACAAGAAGAAATCGCCGAAAATGCAATGGAGGTAGCCTCGAAATCCGGACATTGGGTCATACTCCAAAACGTGCATTTGGTAGCCAGCTGGCTTTTGACTCTCGACAAAAAAATGGAACAATGCCAAGAAAGTGCTCATTCCAATTACCGGCTATTCATCAGTGCCGAACCGGCACCAAGTCCCGAATATCATATTCTACCCCAAGGAATTTTAGAGTCGTCCATTAAAATCACCAACGAACCACCTACGGGAATGCGAGCTAATTTACATAAAGCTTTGGATAATTTCAACCAAGACACTTTGGAAATGTCCACCAAGGAATACGAATTCAAAAGTATACTGTTTTCACTGTGTTATTTTCACGCGGTGGTGGCGGAACGCAGAAAATTTGGTCCACAAGGATGGAATCGATCATATCCGTTTAATACGGGCGATTTAACTATCAGTGTTTATGTGCTTTATAATTATTTAGAAAATAATAATAAGATACCATGGGAAGACTTACGATATTTGTTTGGAGAAATCATGTACGGAGGACACATCACTGATGATTGGGATCGCCGATTGTGTAGTACTTATCTGCAAGAATATATGCAACCAGATTTAGTAAGATCAAATTTAATTTCTAAATTTTTATGATATAAATTATATTTTTTAGATTGACGGAGATTTAGAATTTGCACCAAATTTTCCTGCACCTCCAAACATTGACTATTCAGCATATCACAAATATATTGATAATTATTTACCAGCAGAAAGTCCACACTTGTATGGCTTGCACCCAAACGCAGAAATTGGATTTTTAACCACTTTATCGGATACACTTTTCAAAACAATCTTAGAACTACAACCACGAGATGCTGGAGCATCTATGCTACAATCAATTTCCCGAGAAGAAAAGGTAAAAAAAATATTTTCCTACTGTGTATACTAAACTGATTCAAAAAAATGATGATTTTTTTTTCTTAATTATATCGAAAATATTGTTAGGAATGACCAAAAAAAAATCCTGTGAAAGTTTAAGCTCTTAATATTAATATTAAGAGGTGCAGCATTGCAAATTTTGATTTTCCATTTAAATAACATGGGAACAATATTCTCTTGCACTTTGGAATTTTATAGCTCACGTTGGTGACAATATTTCGGAATGACCGAGGTATATTCTTGTAGAAAATTAAACGATCTACAAAAAAGGTCTCGAACAAGTTTTTGAAATGTTTATTCCTTCAAAAGTTATTCGAGGTCAAAGTTGAACTAAAGAGAAATTTTAATATTTATTCAATTTTTTGACGCAACCATCAATTTTATGAGAAAATGTTATAGCACATTTTTTGTAGAGCCCTTTTTTTCCTATAACTTATCTCTGTAAAAGTTTTTGATATTTTTGACAGGTCCTAAGTTATTTGCATTAAACTGAAAATTCCTTGAATTATTATATTTTTCACATAAAAATTACTATTTTTATTTTAACTAAATAGCTTAGGACCTGTGAAAAATATCAAAAACTTTTATAGAGATAAGTTATAGGAAAAAAAGTGCTCTACAAAAAATGTCCTATAAAATTTTCTCATAAAATTGATGGTTGCATCAAAAAATTGAAAAAATATTAAAATTTCTCTTTAGTTCAACTTTGACCTCGAATAACTTTTGAAGGAATAAATATATCAAAAACTCGTACAAGACCTTTTTTGTAGATCGTTCAATTTTCTACAAGAATATACCTCGGTCATTCCGAAATATAGTCACCAACGTGAGCTATAAAATTCCAAAGTGCAAGAGAATATTCTTCCCATGTTATAATTATTATATTTTTAACATAAATATTTTTTGTTTTTATTTTAATTAAATAAATTTGGACCTGTGAAAAATATCAAAAACTTTTATAGAGATAAGTTATAGAAAAAAAAGTGCTCTACAAAAAAAGTCCTATAAAATTTTCTCATAAAATTGATGGTTGCGTCAAAAAATTGACAAAATATTAAAATTTCTCTTCAGTTCAACTTTGACCTCGAAGAACTTTTGAACGAATAAATATATCAAAAATTTGTACAAAACCTTTTTTGTAGATCGTTCAATTTTCTACAAGAATATACCTTGGTCATTCCCAAATATTGTCACCAACGTTAGCTATAAAATTCCAAAGTGCAAGAGAATATTATTCCCATGTTATTTAAATGGAAAATCGTAATTTGCGATGCGGCACCTCTTAATATTAATATTAAGAGCTTAAACTTTCACAGGATTTTTTTTTGTCATTCCCAACAATATTTTCGAAATAATTAAGAAAAAAAAAATGTCATTTTTTTTGAATCAGTCTAGTTTATACAATATATACAATATATTGCGGTTCAATTTATGTAGTATAATTTAAAATAATAATATATAAAAATCATACCACAAACATAAATTTGAACAGAAGTTCAAACAAAAATATTCGTGACGTATTGCCCAGATACGTATTTCGATTGCCAAGAAATCTTCCTCAGTGGTCATCAAGTAGTTTGGATGACTCCGTAACTGCTTTGTGATGAATACTGACTGAACTAATGAATTTATGGTTTAAATTTAAAATTTTGCCTATTGTAAATTATTTTTGTAGTCAATTTAAAGGTAATTATGATGGCAATTTTTCAATTTTCTCCAGGTGCATTTGCACGTAGTGCACTTCATTTTTCATTTCAATCATCACAAAGCATTTACGGAGTGATCCAAACTACCTGATGACCACTGAGGAAGATTGCTTGGCAATCGAAATACGTATCTGGGCAATACGTTACGAATATTTTTGTTTGAACTTCTGTTTCTGGTATGATTTTTACATATTATATTAAATTTTACTACAGAAATTGGACCGCAATATATTCTTTATATTGTACACACAGTATAACTGTTCAAAGTCAGCGAAAAAATCTTATTTTAATTTTTCTACTGATTGTTTTTTTCAGGTGAAAGCCACATTGGAAGACATCTACGATAAACTACCGGAATTGCACAATTTACAAGAACTTACCGGTAAAGTGGAAGAATTGACGCCGTATTTAATAGTGGCGTTACAGGAATGCGAGCGCATGAATATTTTGGTGAAAGAAATGAAAGATTCGCTGAAGGAATTGGAACAGGGGTTGAAAGGTGTGTTGACCATTACGAAATCGATGGAAGAATTGGAGGAGTGCTTGTTTTTGGATATTGTTCCGGCAAATTGGACCGTCAGGGCCTATCCGAGTTTGTTGTCTTTGGGCAGCTGGTTTGCGGATTTGATTCTACGAATTCGCGAGCTGGAGGCCTGGGCTAGTGATTTTGTGGTAAGGATATGCAATGACACGTTGGAGGATCTACGAAGAAAAAAGTAACTTCAGTGGTTAAGTGATAAGTTGAAATATTGTGAATTGATTTGGAATAAAAGTTTTTGAATTATTTTTGAAACCAA
The DNA here is from genome assembly GCA_958496175.1 of Sisyra terminalis. Lineage (NCBI taxonomy): Eukaryota > Metazoa > Arthropoda > Insecta > Neuroptera > Sisyridae > Sisyra > Sisyra terminalis. Next base: position 68,367,737 of record OY292274.1, on the reverse strand, counting down.
AAAAAAATGGGTCCTTTGAGTAAGGGGTGTCATACTAAGCTTGATTCTAGTTAAATAAGGGTATGATGAGAGAAAAATCTTATACAAAAAAAAAAAAAAATTTAAGTCCATTTTTTGGATCTCAACGCTTTAAAGCCCAACTATTAATTTCTAACATATATTAGTGGGTAATAATTTACTAAAGCAAAAATTATCTCAAGCTCTTATGGTAAAGGCCATAAATTCACTTAAGATGTATATACTAAAAATAATTAATTTGGACTTGTGATTCTGTGATTCTCAGCTATAACTATAAATTTGTAAGAAAGATAAGAGATACAAATAAGAAAAAATCAATTAGGTTTGATAGACACTTTAAAGAATAAAATTTTTCTAAATTATAGAATTGCATATCTTAAATAGCAAATCTGCATGGCATTTTTATTCCAAATCAATCCTTAATGTGTACTCTGTTCCACACCACCCTTGAGGTCGAGTACTAGGCGCGTTTTTTTTTACGTGGTGTCCCCTCGGTAGGCCTATTCCACAATTTAAAAAAAAAACCCTTTACAAAGATTTAAAATATAAAAAATTAACAAAAAAAAAGGAATACTAAAATAAATTATGGTTCTTTTGGCTATAGTTTGGAAACTTGTATTAAATACAAGCTTTACAAACTTAGCACATTGGTATCTCATGAGTAAATCTTAGTAATATTAATTTAAAAAATTTATCCAAACTCCAAATCATTGGATATCATTAATATGAAAAAATGAGATTTTTATAAAAAACAAGGCCTTTATTATGGGGGATTTCTAAATTTATGGGGAGACTCTAGGCAAAGGACTATTTACCAAGAGCCGAATATAGACTAAAGAAGTTATGTGGGTATAGTAAATAAAAATTCAGCCAAATTTTCAACTCTAAATCTTAAGTAGTTTTCAAATCCTTCGAAAAAAACAACTTGGTTTTTAATTTTAACGATAGAAAACATGAAAATGAATAAGTGCCTATTTTTCCCCAATACTTATGATCCGACTTTAACAGACTAAAATTTTAAGGACTATTTTTAGGATGACTTGTTTGTACTTGATTGTACCGAAAAATTACCGTTTGTACCTCAACCGAAAAAAAGTTATTAAATTTTTTATATTCGTTAACCACCATTATACAAATTTTAAAGAAAATTAATCGTTTAAAACGGACATAAGACCTAGAAAATTGTACCGAAAAAATTTCATTCTAACTTTAACCGAATAAAGTTATAAGGGTTTTTATAAACTTACTTCATTGTTGAATTTTATAATGCCTGTATGTATTTTTCCATTGAAGTCCAAAGAAATTTGTTACGGTACAATAAGGGTGGTGGTATATAGAATAATGTATCAAAAAAAAATCCTTCGAATTCAATCCGAAGAATAGTTATGACGCTTTTTGTAAGTGTAATTACATTCTAATTACACCACTGGATGCTGGCTTCCAGATGATTATACCAATTGAATTTTCGCTGAATTCTGTACCTCAACCGAAAAGAAAATGGAGTTTTCCATGAGTAATGTTCCAAAACCACCACCGAATAAAAGTTATGCAGGTTTTTGTAGCTAGACTTATTTCATTGTTGAATTTTATATTACTGTATGAATTTTTTCAACTGAAGTTCAAACTAAATTTGTTGCACAACAATAAGGGTGGTGGTTTATTAGAGAATTGTACTGAAAAAAAATTCCTTCAACTCAATCCGAAGGATAGTTATGACCCTTTTTGTAAGTGTAATTACATTCGAACTACACCATTGTTGAAATGGTGTTTCAATTTTTTTCAATTTTTCAATTTTTACACCAAGTTGTAAAAATGGCCAGAGCTTTTGTTGCATTGTACAAACGATTTTTTGCCGATTCTTTCGGATGGTGGTCAATTGAATTTTCGCTGAATTTTGTACATTTTCCGAAAAAAAAATGTAGTTTTCCAATAATTACAAGTTTTCCTTAAGTAATATTTCCAAACCACAACCGAATAAAAGTTATGGGGGTTTTGGTAAATAGACTTACTTCATTGTTGAATTGTACAATGCCTCTATGCATTTTTTCAACTGAATTTCAAACGAAATTTGTTGCACTACAGTAAAGGTGGTGGTCTATAGAGCATTATCCGAACTCAATCCGAAGGATAGTTATAACGCTTTTTCTAAGTGTAATTACACTCTAATTAAACCATTGTTGAAATTGTAAAAATGGCCATAGCTTTTGTTGCATTGTACAAACGATTTTTTGCGGATTTCTTTCTTCAAACGATTTCTTTCGGATGCTGGTCTCTAGATGATTGTACCAAATGAATTTTCGCTGAATTTTGTACATATATCGAAAAGAAAATGGAGTTTTCCAGTAATTACAAGTTTCCCATGAGTAATGTTCCAAAACCAGCACTGAATAAAAGTTATCGGAGTTTTTGTAAATAGACTTACTTCATTGTTGAATTTTATAATGCTTGTATGTCTTTTTTCAACTGCAGTCAAAAGAAATTTGTTGCACTACAGTAAGGGTGGTGGTCTATATAGTACTATCCGAAATCAATCCGAAGTTATCACGCATTTTGTAAGAGTAATTACACTCTAACTACACCATTGTTGAAATTTTAAAAACGGTCATAACTATTGTTGCATTGTACAAACTTTTTTTGTGGATTCTTCCGGATATTAGCCTCTAGATGATTGTACTAATTGAAATTTCGCTGAATTTTCTATCTCAACCGAAAAAAAAATTTAGAGTTTTCCAATAATTACAAGTTTTCCTTGAGTGATATTCCAAAATCAACACAAGTACAACGTAGTCCTATCTTATAGAGGTTTGTACCGAAAAAAAATTCTTTCAAACTTAAACCAAACGCTAGATATAACGATTTTTGTTAGTGTAATTAGACTCTAATTACTTCTTTCTTAAAAATGTAAAAATGGCCATTCCATATAAAATCTAAAAAAAAATACAATTTCAACAATGAAATAATTAAAGTGTAATTATACCTACAAAAAGGGTTACAACTATCTTTCGTATTGAGTTCCAAAAAAATTTTTTCGGCACAATACTCTATGGATCAACATCCTTATTATACTGCAACAAATTTCATTAGGACTTCAATTGAAAAAAACATACAAGCCTTATAAAATTCAACAATGGAGTCTATTTACAAAAGTTTCTCTTATTGGCTAAAGTTAGAACGAATTTTTTTCGACATAATCTTCTAAGTCTTAACGCCCATCTTTAGCCGTTTATTTTTCTTATATAATCTAACAATGGAATACTTTTTTTTCGGTACAATCAAAAGCCAACCAAAAAATATATTTAAAATTTGTTCAATTTGGCTACTAACTTTTAACAGAGGGTTAATACTTGCGAATAAAATGAATTAAATACGTTATTGAATCCCAGATTTACAGCCGATTATAAAGAAAATGAATGCAATTATTAACTTACGGTTGAGAACAATAAGATTGATTTTTTAAAGAGCTGTAAACTTAGCTTTCCCATAAATATCCGGTAAAATCCTGTAAGATATCTGAGGATCGCTATTTTCACATCTAGAGTGATCTAAAGTGACGTTTATCTTCCTGGTTAAATTTTATCGGGAGGATAGAGAACACATACGTATTTTCACCTAAAAATAATCGATAGATTAAAGTGCTAACCAGCTAAATCGATTTTAACTGTTTTCACAGGGGAAGGACAAAATGTAAGCTACATAAATTAGAACAGATATCAGATTATCGTCACATGATATATTTTAAAATTTTTATAATTAAAGTGATTTATTAGTTTGTTACTCGATGGAATTTTGTATTTCCTTCCTAATGGAACCAAAAATAACAGGCTAACACTTTAAGCCGACCTAATGATATGCAGGATTTATCTAAGTATCTATGTAGATTTCCTCAGTGGAAATACCAACCCTTAGAGAGATATTTAATTCCTTTGTTTTCAGAAAAAATATATTTCAGATTTTTCCGATGAAAAAATCGATTTTTAAGAATTTAATATAAGTTTTTAAAACCCATCAAGAAACGATTATGAAAATTCGACTCCTGAATAACAATCAATACTCGTTTCTGTAGGGTACGTACTTAAACGAGGCAATTTGAGCATACATTTATGAAGGTCATATTTTATTTTGGTTGTTAATATTCGAAAACCGGTAACAATGGCATAAAGCATGAGAAAGCTATTACTACAAGAATGTTACAATTTTTTTTCCTTTCACTTTATTATTGTTATGATGTCTAGAACCAGTTTTAAGAATTTACATCGGTGCTTATAAACAATCATCGCTGTGACCTTATCTGCTAATGATTATAGTAATAATATAATACTTTGCACTCGTCTGATTTCCACAAAACCAGACACCGGCTAGACCTGGTTTAAAATAAATCAATTCTTGATAGACTTTGGAGTTTTAAACTCGATTGTTGACAAATGGAAATCAATTATCTCGTAAAACTGCAACTCCTCTATATTTGATCTGCTATTTTTCCCCAATTTAGTAAATCTACTCAATTAAATTATAAAATTTTGCAAGTTTAGTACACCGCATGAACCGAGTGAATTCTTTCCTCCTTCTTCTCAACAAAATCAAGAGAGAATCCTTTTTCTTTCTTCGTCAATTCTTCTCAATAATTCATTTAATTGTTTTTCTTCTCAATCCCCACATTTCAAAGCTCTTCAAATACTTAATTTCCTGTATATTTTCAAAGGTCCAGGTTTCCGTTCCACATAACTCTACACAAAACCCAGTTTAATTAATATACTGAGGAATTAATTAAAATTATATACAATTTAAGGTATACCTAAAGAAACGCGTTTAAATTCCAGTTACCGGCTACTGTTTGGTTGGGTGGATTTTTCAATCCACAATCCTTTCTGACAGCCATCATGCAACAAACGGCTCGAAAAAATGAATGGCCCCTGGATAAAATGTGTCTTCATTGTGACGTAACAACCCATCGGCGCCAAGAAATCAAGTATTGTATATTTTAATAATTAATCCAAACTCTTCTCAATCTCTATTTTTTTCTTTAGTCTTCCCCCAGTGGAAGGTGCATACATCAGTGGACTATTTATGGAGGGCGCCCGCTGGGATATTCGAGCCGGCAGCATTGTGGATGCACAAATGAAAGAATTGTTTCCCACAATGCCTGTCATTTATATTAGAGCAATCACCCAAGACAAACAAGATTTGAAGAATATTTATGAATGTCCCGTGTACAAAACGAGACAAAGAGGTCCCACCTACGTTTGGACATTCAATTTGAAAACTAAGGAAATATCTGCAAAATGGATTCTGGGCGGAGTAGCTATTATTTTACAGATTTAACAAGTTTTGCTTTGGGTTTAGACCCCCAAGTACTTACTAGGGTGGGTCAAAAAAATCGATTTTTTTTCTCACCAAGTATGAGCTCTTAATTTTAATAGGAAGATCCTCCGCATCGCAGTTTTGTATTTTTTTCTCAGTCCAATAGAAAAAAATTCATACCTCATCATTTATCGATTGTACAGAAAAATGTTCTGGAAGATTTTTTTAGGAAATTAAATGCTCTACAAAAAAGGTATTCTATATTTTTTCCGTAGGCCTCACCATTTGAAAGATATTAAGGATTTAATTTTGATTATTTTACGACAAATTTCATTTTTGTTTATGAATTTTATAACTCGACAATAAATGACTCTTATACAATGCGCAATACAAATTTTTGTTGGAAATTAACTGTTCAAAAAACTTTTAAAACCCGTACACATGAAAGTTTGATGATGAATATCTTTTGAACGGTTAATTTAATCGCCAAAACATAAGAAACCATTTTTATAGAACAATTAATTTCCAACAAAAATTTGTATTGCGCATTGTATAACAGTCATTTATTCTCGAGTTATAAAATTTATAAACAAAAATGAAATTTGTCTTAAAATAATCAAAATTAAATCCTTAATATCTTTCAAATGGTGAGGCTTACGGAAAAAATATAGAATACCTTTTTTGTAGAGCATTAAATTTCCTAAAAAATTCTTTCAGAACATTTTTCTGTACAATCGATAAATGATGAGGTATGAATTTTTTTCTATTGGACTGAGAAAAAAATACAAAACTGTGATGCGGAGGATCTTCCTATTAAAATTAAGAGCTCATACTTGGTGAGAATTTTTTTCAGGTGTCTAGCAACCCATTTTTTTGCGTCACTTGTAGAAAAAAAAATAATCGATTTTTTTGCTCCCATGCCGAAATTTTGTTGGAAATACTTCAAAAAAAATTCCCTGAAAGTTTGAGCTCTTAATATTAAGTACCTAAACTTTGATTTTTTTTTTAAATTTTTATAGTTCAACGGCATTTTATGGTATCGCCTCGCTCAAAGTCGCGATTTTTTTACAATTGTATACTCTACAAAAGTGCCTATTTTTAATAAGGAATAAAAAATCAATATTTTCTTAAATTTTACTCAATAATCCGTAAAAATTTTATAGTAAGAGAAATTCAAGGCTCTATCTCGAGAAATATCGATCTTAGCAATTTGGTTTTCTGGAACTTTTTTGTAGGAAATTAAATTTCCTATAAATTTACCATTTACATTTTTTCTGTAGGTCTTGTAATTCATGAGTTACTGAGAAAACGAGAAATCTATTAAAAATCTAGGTTTAGTGACCCGTACTACCTCGCCCGTGTAAATTACGATTTTGCCGCAATTGGCACTTTTGCAGAGCATACAATTGTAAAAAAATCGCGACTTTGAGCGAGGCGATACCATAAAATGCCGCTGAACTATAAAAATTTAAAAAAAAATCAAAGTTTACGTGTGTATTTTAAATGGAAAATATTCACACGCTGTGAACGAGTACTTAATATTAAGAGCTCAAACTTTCAGGGAATTTTTTTTGAAGTATTTCCAACAAAATTTCGGCATGGGAGCCAAAAAAAAAATAGTTCAAAAAAAAACTAATTTGTAAATCCTAAATTATTTACCCCAATGAAATTCCCTGGCTTTCCCATATTTCCTTGGTCACTGTACATTCTGTTACTTGTTAGTCTAAATAAAAATGTTAATTAACGTTTCTTTGCATTATTTGCTAATAAAAGAAGATATATTAAAAGAATTCAGAAAAAAATCCATGGTGGGATTTAGGATTCGTATATGGAACGTTGGACGAAGTCCAACCAATCGAGAAAATAGGATAGTTTGTCAGGACAATTAAGCTAAATACGTAATTTGTAATATCAAAATGCATCAATTTACTTGAATATAATAAAGAGCATTTAAATGTACATTTTGAAATGTTTATCAACGTATCAATTTTTAAATCATAACTTACAATTCGTTTTAAAAAATTAAAATAAAAAAAAGAAATATCCTTAATCAAACCTAAAATAAAATCAAAAACGTCATTCAATCACCAATCAACGGTTTCCCCGATTGGGGCAATACAAGGCTTTCAGATGGCTTAGAACAAAATCAAAATTTACTGGGTGGCCTTATTCGTTTTTTTTGTTTTCTTCAATTTCTTAAGACCATCTATGTTTCCTTTCAGTAAATTACTATAGGCTAATTGAAATCTATTGACATCTTTTTGATGGACTACAGTGGAAATTTTGCTAGTTCGACACGACGCCCGCACTAAGCACATGTACTCGTGGGGTTCAGGCAACGGGGGTCGTCCTTCTCGGGGCTTCGGTTTTGTCCTTCCATCATCTACAAACAAATAATGCTTTAGTTTTTATCAACGCCAACATTTTACTATTGGAAATACTTACATCTTTTTAATGTCAACAAAACTGATCCAGATGTTTTAGACTTTTGGAAAAATTTCGTTAGTTCCGTTAGAAACTGGAATAAATTAAAATTTATAATTCAAATAGCCAGTTTTTTGAAAAATTTTCTTACGGCTTCATTTTCTAGTAAAACCATATTAACAAGGCTCTGTTTTATACTATCACAATACTATTTATTTATTTTTAAAGTAAGAAATTGTGTTATTTTCCCCGTTAGAAATTCACTTAACCAAAAAACAAAATTTGCAATCTGTCAACATCACAAATCACACATGCCACGCGGTTAACAGATTCCTACTTTATCGTCATGGGAAAGTATGGAATGTCGGTAATACAGAGGATTTGATCGGTATTTAAATTCAAATATCTTGTGTCAATATTCTCAATAAGTTGATTTTTACTTTATAAAAATAAAATTTTCATATTTTCCACCGTGTAAACATAACAAACAATACATGTATATAAAATATTTCTATCTAAATCATTTAAAGCGTATTATTTCCGTCTAAAACTCGCAAAAATGCCCCAACTAAATGCAACGAACCGGTTACAAGAACTCGATATGGTTTATTCGTTTTCGATAAATGCTCGTAAATACTATAGGCACATGGAAAAACGTTGACATCAAAATTTTGATTATTATTTTGATGACCGCCCACCAATGACTCACTCTCTGTTAATTGCATCCATATGTTTTTGTGCTCATAACAACGCTTAATTTGCTGATTATCTGTAACTCCCATATTTTTCTGATCTACACAATTCAAAAAAAAAAAAAAATTATGTACTCAATCCAAATACAAATCCTCAAACCTGATGTCCTCTCATTGGTTTTATAGGCCAAATTTGGGGTGAAATAGACGTGATTGAATTGGCATGTTGAGAGAATTTTTAAGAAATGAGAAGATTCCCGATTGGCAGTGGTGTTGAATATTAAGACTTTATCATCCGAAGGATGACAACTAGAATTGATAAAAATTTCAGATCAGATTAATATAGAATATACTTTATAGATTGTACCTTTTTGAAAACCAATTCCGGCAATATAAGATACTTTCTTCGGTGTGGGCTCCATCTAGAAAAAATCTAGAAAAATTAACAGTTAAAAATAATTCTTTTAATTTAATACAGAATGTCCCCGAAAAAAAATTACGGCTCATGTGTACTTTAGCACACCCACACTCTGACAACGTTGCATTTTCGACTTTGTTTTTAATTTAATTCGCGATTTTTTTGATGATTTAATTCTAATGTGGTATAATTCTCTCTTTTGTGGCTAAAATTTTCATTATGGACCGATTTAATCGCGAATTAAATTAAAAACAAAGTCGAAAATGCAACATTGCCAGATTGTGGGTGTGCTAAAATACACATGAGTCCAAAATTACATTGAAAAATCATTAAAACCGCTACCTCGGGAAATTGGGGGATGCTTATTCTATAAAGTACATTGAAACCAAGGTTTGTAAATTACACAGGTTGCTCCATTAGAAAAAAAAAAATGACGTCATACGAAGAATTTTGAAATTGAATCAGTCTGAAGATATGTACGAATTTCTTCTGGATACGTCACGTAGCCACCATGAGGCCACCTGTGTATTTTATAAACCTTGCATTGAAACCACTTTGATCTAAGGATTTAATGAAATAGGAAACAGGTTTGACCAATTGGAACTAGGAATAGTACTGAGACGCTTGTCTTTCTAGGACACAACTCAGCGGAAAAGGGATGAACGGGGTTGGTGGGTGAAAATTACAAATTGCGTAATTGTTTTGTTATTAGAATGTAAATCCTGGTCTGCATACCAAATTTTAACTTTCTAAATCCGAATGATAAATATCGGAAAATATTCGAGTTTGAGATACACACCTCAGCCCCCGCTTTAGGGGTGGGCAACCCGGGCGGTCGCCCGGGGCGGAAATTTTCAGGGGCGGCATCTTGTCATATTTGATCTACAATATGAACAACAATGTGAAAAAATAAGTTTTTAGTTAAAAAAATATTTTTCCAAAAAATTAAGTTTTGTGATATTAAAACTCTGTGTTTTTTCAACCCTGAAGGGGCGGCATTTTTTCATCTTGCCCAGGGCGGCAAATTTGCTAGAGCAGGGCCTGCATACCTGCACCCCTTTATGTAAAGGGTTGAAAAATTCAAGTTCTATCTATTTGGGGGGGATATACTCAAAATTTCATCATTTTAAAGCTTTGGAAAAGGACCTAAGATTCATACACACCCCTGGATTTACGGCCATGAGGCATTGGCGGCATAACAAAAGTTATATTTTTATTTTTTATGTTAAAATCTTAGTTTGTCCAAATTTCAAAATTTTAAGATTTCGGAATGACTAAAGAGGGTAAAAGACTCCAGAAGCGCCATGTTGGGGGCACCTTCGATGACCACTCTCAGGAGCACGAACGGTTGCATATATTTAAAAAATGGGTACAAGAATATGTACAAAGTGTCTTAATTTGCACCCCATTTTTGGGGGGTGAAAGGGTAAAAGTTTGTTCAAATTTAGCGTTTAGAGTAAAAGTTGTAGATTTCTTCATTTCTTGAGTCCAAATTCTAGCTTATCACCCAAATCTAAGCACTTTAAGACTTCCGAAAATTCCTCAATTTGATGTACAGAGCTGCCCCCCTTTTTATAAAAGTTAGACAAAGAAAACTATTTTTTTTCTTTTTAAGGGTAAACATTTGTATCAAATTTAGCTTTTAGAGTAAAATTTTTAAATTTCTTAATTACTTGTGTCCCAATTCTAGCTTATCCCCCAAATCTAAGCACTTTAAGACTTCGGAAAATACCCCAATTTGATGTACAGAGCTGCCCCCCTTTTTATAAGAGTTAAGACCAAGAAAACTAAACTTCTTCTTTTTTTTTTTGGGAACTTGGTTACAAATTTAAATATTCTAGAACATCGAAAAATACTCTAATTTGATAAAGACTTGCATCCCCCTCTCATGCGGGAAGAAAAGTTCAAGTTATAGATATCTCTGTTTTGATGTTTGCCTATACTATAGCTATTACCCCAAATTTAAGCGATGGAAAACCAAGGTTTATAAATTACACACGTTGTCTCATTAGAAAAAAAAATGACGTCATACGAAGAATTTTGAAATTTGAATCAGTCTGAAGATATATTACGAATTTCTTCTGGATACGTCACGTAGCGCATGAGACCACCTGTGTATTTTATAAACCTTGATGGAAAACATTGAAAAATATCCGTGATTTAATATATAAACCTAAATCCAACTTTATGGGGGTTGAAGCATGAAAATTGTGCATGTTCCTACGGATAAAAATGCGGGAAGAAAAGTTAATTATCTTAATTATAGATATCTGTTTTGCTTTTTGCCTATACTATTAGCTATTACCCCAAATTTAAGCGATGGAAAACCAAGGTTCATAAATTACACACGTTGTCTCATTAGAAAAAAAAATGACGTCATACGAAGAATTTTGAAATTTGAATCAGTCTGAAGATATATTACGAATTTCTTCTGGATACGTCACGTAGCGCATGAGACCACCTGTGTATTTTATAAACCTTGATGGAAAACATTGAAAAATATCCGTGATTTAATATATAAACCTAAATCCAACTTTATGGGGGTTGAAGCATGAAAATTGTGCATGTTCCTACGGATAAAAATGCGGGAAGAAAAGTTAATTATCTTAATTATAGATATCTGTTTTGCTTTTTGCCTATACTATTAGCTAGTACACCAAATTTAAGCAATGGAAAACATTGAAAAATATCCGAGATTTAATACATAAACCTAAATCCACCTTTATGGGGGTTGAAGCATGAAAATTGTGCATGTTCCTACGGATAAAAATGCGGGAAGAAAAGTTAATTATCTTAATTATAGATATCTGTTTTGCTTTTTGCCTATACTATTAGCTAGTACACCAAATTTAAGCAATGGAAAACATTGAAAAATATTCGAGATTTAATACATAAACCTAAATCCACCTTTATGGGGGTTGAAGCATGAAAATTGCAGATGTTTCTACGGATATAAATTCTAGCCTGCATACCAAATTGCAGACTTTCAGGACTTCAAAAATTGCCCTACTTTGTTGCACAAGCTTGTGCACTCCCTTTTCTAGGAAACGGAGGGTAGTTTATTGAAAAATATCTTTTTAATTGGGCATCCCTAAAATTGAAAAAAATTAAATTTTGGAGGTTGAGAACTCAGGATTGGGAAATCAATGATTTTCAGAATACAAAAGGCTAGTTTTATGGAAAACATTGAAAAATATCCGTGATTTGATACATAAATCTGCATCCACCTTTATGGGGGTTGAAGCGTGAAAATTTTGCATGTTCCTACGGATATAAATTCTAGTCTGCATATCAAATTTCAGCCTTCCAAGATTTCAAAAATTGCCCTACTTTGTTGCACAAACTTGCACTCCCTTTTCTAGGAAACGGAGGGTAGTTTTTTGAAAAAGATCTTTTTAATTGTACATCGCTAAAATTGGCAAAAATTACATTTTTGAAGGTTGAGAACTCAGGATTGGGAAATCAATGATTTTAAAAGTACAAGAGACTAATTTTTCATGCAGTGATCCTTTTACAAATATTAAGAATTGTTAAGATGATCGTTATAAAATTGAAAGGATTACATTAAAGAGATAAAAACAATATTAAAAATTTCACCCCAAATTAAATATTTTTCATAGTACTACAGTAAAACCTGTTTCATTGAACCCCTAAAAAAAATTGACCTTCCCTTCAAAAGACTACATATAAAAACTTGTATACAACTTATTACCATAACACCTGCTTTAAGGGTGGATCACCGTCAGAAAAAAAAAAAATCGATTTTTTTTTTGCCATAAATGTCTTCTTATAACATTCAAGAACAACGTGTTAAAAGGATTGGAATAACTGACTAATGTATTTTGTGATAAAAATTGAAAATAATATAAAAAAACTTTAAATGCGTTTTTCTCAAAATCAACTTTTTAAAACTGGGAGGCAAGATTTCTCAGAAACTATCCGACGGATTGACTTGAAACTGGAGAGTGTTATAGTTCAACACGTCTTCTTGGTACTGAACCTCCGAAATTGGCCAAACCTCCCCGCCCCCCTCAAGGTGGGCGAGGGGGAAAGGTCCCAAAAAAAGGTCGTTTTTTTTAACTTTTTTTTTCAAAGTCACGCCATTTTGTGAATTTTCAACTTTTTTCGGATTTTCAAGGTTCAGTACCAAGAAGACGCATTACCAAAACCCTACATTCTTTGGAAAATCATGATCCGACTTCCGGTTTCCGAGAAAACTTGTCTCCCCTTGTTTGCCTCCTCATTTTTGAGGACCCTTTTTCAAAGCGCTGTAAAAGGGGGACAGGGGGGAGACATACCAGGGTAAATATAAAAAAAATTGGTTCAAAACTTCAACTTTTACATGCCGAAGACCGTTTTTTAATATCTCTAAAACAAAAAAAATGGCAGCAGTTTTAAAAAAGGCATTGTTTTTTTACGTTCTGACGGTGATCCACCCTTAATTTATCCCTCTTAAACTATTTACCACAAAAATGCAGTATACCAACCTAATTAACTTTGATTCTACAATTTGAAACCGCCCAGCCCACCGACATTCCCTAAGCCCTTTCCCAGTCTCCTCGGGAATCTCCAAAACTGCCGGCAAAACCCTACCAGTACAATTTCCATTTTCTACAGTTGGAAGAGAAAAAAAAATGATCTAAACTGAAAAATTAAGCCCCGAGACATTTACTATTCAAATAGATCCACGCATGGGCCAACTGAATGGCCAACGATGCATTCATTTCTTGAATCTCCCGATTTTCACCGAAATCCGGCGCTTTTCCGCCCAACCAAATGTAGTCCTTGTAGCACGGCACCACTTGCAAATGACACTAGAACAAAAAATTCAAAATAATTCAATGATTCCATGTAAATATTTCACTTGCATTCATACTTGCTTTTCAATACTGCGATTGACTAATACTTGATACGCATCGGGATCATTTTGTGCAATGGTAAATACTTGCGAATCTTTTTTCATTATTCCACTCTTTTGCCACGCAATTTCCTCGATTGTATTGCCTAATATAGATGTGTGGTCTAGACCTAATGATGCGACCCCAACTACCGGTACTCTCCTGAAAATTATTTCCTTTTTGCAATTAGTATTCATAATCTGTCACGGTTTTCGGATATGCTTCACCATAAGACACTTCCTCAAAAGTTGAGTGATCTTTTATAAATTGCATTATTAATGTGAATGTGATATTTATCTGGAGATGCAATTAAATTAAGTTTTTTTTTGAGTGGGAGAGGAGGATTCATATGAGAACATTTTAACTAAATAATTGTGTGGTTGCCAAATATTTTATTGTTGTATTTTGATCTCAAAAGATATCTCATTAAATCAGATATGAACTAGTTTACAAAAGCATAACTATGTGCTTCCGTAATATTAATTTCCGTTTAAAGTGAATCGTTTTGATTGTACTATTGGCATACAAATTAGAACAGAATTTTTTTTTCATTTTTGTCTATGAGAAATTGGAGCAAACTTCAAAAGTTTTCATTTCTGGAATTCTATTCGCACCTTACAATATTCGTGCAATCATATTCTCCACCAATTCCAACTTCAACGATGGCCACATCGACTTTTTCTCTCACGAAAACATTAAACGCCATTATCGTAAGAAATTTAAAATACGGCGGCAAATCTTTGGGATCATCCTAAAAAAAAACAACACATAATTAAATCTAAATCGTAAATCATATAATTTTCTCAATACCTTTAGTGCTTGTAATTTTTCGTAGACACTCCAGAAATAATCGGTGAAAAGATTTTCCGCAATGGGTTCCCCATTCACGCGAATTCGTTCCCGCACCGAAACCAGATGGGGCGAAGAATAAAATCCAGTTCGATAACCGTGGTTGCGTAAAATACTTTCGACAAATGCACAAGTCGACCCTTTACCCTTTGTTCCCGATACATGAATAACTGATAAGGCATCTAGTTCATCCACTGAAAGTCCAGACCTATAAATATTTATTATTTTATAAAAATAGATATTTACATAGGGCATTAATCGTTCTCTAAATCCTTTACGAGAAATTATACAAATTTATACACGGTCGGTTTCAATAATCTATCATACATATATTTTTTTTTTTTATTTTTCTTATGAGTATGTAATATATGAATTCTATTATTTCCGGTCACCTTATTCAGCAAAGTAAATGAACACCCGTCTGTGAAATACAGGATGTAATTTGAACTCAATGTTTGTCATTCATTTCACATTTACCTAGCAGTGAAAAAAATGTTAAAGATCAACGATATTCATTATTGTTCTTAATTAAGTCATATTTAATATAAAAAAAAATGAATTAATCACTTGGTAAACTAAAAATTATCAAGGAAATTATTTAAGTATTTCAGTGTAAAGAAAATGAGATGAAATCGACCGGTTTTTCGAAAATTTTAGGGAAAATAGCAGTTGAAATTGCTTTTTATTTTAAATAGAAATTGAACATCCCCTTAACAAATCACAGTGTTTTGAAGGGGTTTTAAAAATAAGGGTTTTTTGAAGACCGCCGGAAAAGTTTGACGATATCGAATTATACGAGTTTTTGGATGAAAATGGTAGCCAAATGGAACGACAACTTGCGATGGTAAATATGAACCAAGCTTTAACGCAAAAAATGGCCAGAATATCAAAATAAGCAATAGAAAGTAATCTTGCTGCATGGTAATTCCCCTGGCCACACAGTAAAACGAGTGAAGTATATAATTGAAGTCTTCAATTTGGATTATTACTTATTTGCGCTGATGGAACTTCCTGAGTAGTACTGTAAAAGATGAACATTTTTTTTGGGCATGGTACCCACAAATTTTATTAGAGTTAATAGAAGATTTATTCAAAATTCAAGAACAGTTATACTGTATATTAGACTAATTAAAAAAAAAATTATGATTTTTTTTTCTTAATTATATCAAAAATATTGTGGGGAATGACAAAAAAAAATCCTGTGAAAGTTTAAGCTCTTAATATTAATATTAAGAGGTGCCGCATCGCAAATTTCGATTTTCCATTTTAATAACATGGGAACAATATTCTCTTCCACTTTGGAATTTTATAGTTCACGTTGGTGACAATATTTCGAAATGACCAAGGTATATTCCTGTAGAACATTGAACGATCTACAAAAAAGGTCTCGGGACAAGTTTTTGATATATTTATTCCTTCAAAAGTTATTCGAGGTCAAAGTTGAACGGAAGAGAAATTTTAATATTTTTTCAATTTTTTGACGCAACCATCAATTTTATGAGAAAATTTTATAGGACATTTTTTGTAGAGCACTTTTTCGCTATAACTTATCTCTATAACTTAGCTATAAAAGTTTTTGATATTATTCACAGGTCCTAAGTTATTTAATTAAAATAAAACAAATAATTTTTATGTTAAAAATATAATAATTTAGGGAAGAGATTTAGAGGATTTAGAGATTAGGATTTAGGGAAGAGAGATTTAGGAAAGATTTAAGGTATAGGAAAAAAAGTGCTCTACAAAAAATGTCCCATAAAATTTTCTCATAAAATTGATGGTTGCGTCAAAAAATTGAAAAAATATTAAAATTTCTCTTTAGTTCAACTTTGACCTCGAATAACTTTTGAAGGAATAAATATATCAAAAACTTGTACAGAGACCTTTTTTGTAGATCGTTTAATTTTCTATAACAATATACCTTGGTCATTCCGAAATATTGGCACCATCGTGAGCTATAAAATTCCAAACTGCAAGAGAATATTGTTCCCATGTTATTTAAATGGAAAATCGAAATTTGCGATGCGGCACCTCTTAATATTAAGAGCCTAAACTTTCACAGGATTTTTTTTTGTCATTTCCAACAATATTTTCAATGTAATTAAGAAAAAAAAATCATTATTTTTTTTGAATCAGTGTACTGTATATGCAATATATTCCGATCCAATTTATGTAGTATAATTTAATATAATAATATATAAAAATCATACCATAAACATAAATTTGAACAACAGTTCAAACAAAAATATACGTAATTCGATTGCCAAGCAATCTTCCTCAGTGGTGATCAAGTAGTTTGGATCACTGCTTGGTGATGATTCAATCATGAATCATGAATCATCAGTTACGGAATGAATCAAACTACTTGATGACCACTGAGAAAGATTGCTTGGCAATCGAAATACGTATCTGGGCAATACGCCACGAATATGTTTGTTTGAACTTCTGTTCAAACTTATGTTTATGGTATGATTTTTATATATTATTATATTAAATTATACTACATAAATTGGACCGAAATATATTCTATATATTGTATACACAGAAGGATTATTATTTTCATTGACATGCGTCTGGAACTTTCACTATTATATTATTTTATTTCTTTTATTGTATATATATTGTTACTGTAGATTAGACCAATAAAAAACTTTATTATTATTTTATTAAAGCAAATAGTTTCAAGCAGTGGCGTAGCGAGGTAACCAAAGGCCCTGGGGCAAATTAAAAAATGGGGCCCTACTGCTATGTAAGCTGATTAGGTTTTATCAAATAAAAGTATGAAATATACAAATACTTTAAAAATGCTAAGCTACTTAAGCTCTTTTTTGTGCACTGCAGGTCAGGTAATGAAAATATTAAGCAGTACCAACATAAATTACAATTAATACTTGGTGTAGGTTTGGCTAATAAAACGAAATAGGAGAAGATTCAAGGGTTTATTATATAAAGGACAGGTCTACCAACTGACTAAATAAACAATTATATTTGCAATTTTTTCCTAGCTTTAGTTTTCGAAAAAGTATCAATGACTTCGTTTAAATCCAGGCTTGATGCAGTTTTTTTTTCAATTGGTATTATCGATAAATATCGGAGTCAAGTTTGGCCCATATTATTTCTTAAATAATTTTTTATTATTTTTAATTTGCTAAATGACCTTTCAGCTGCTGCAGAAGTGACAGGAATTGTAAAGAATAATAATATTGCTGAAAATATTTCGGTTAGGTCACATTCTAGCACTCCATATTTGCTCATTATTTTCTTAAATAATTGGAGAACTTCCAACTGAACTTCCAAAAGTTCAGTTCGATCAAGATTTCCGGTAAGGATTCGAGGGTCCCGGGGCACAGCCCCGCCTAGCCCCTAGGTAGCTACGCCACTGGCTTCTGGTAGAAATAAAGCTTATTTTTCCTCCTATTTCTACCTAAAACTTTTAAATCTTCTTAAATCTGTTAAAATGTTTGAGAAACTCTAAGACAGACTGTAGAAAATCTATTTTTGTATAAAAGAAAAGCGTAAAACTACTAATAGCTAAGGCATTTTAAATACACTTCACCGGATATGATTCACTCTGGCTAAATATTTCTTGATTGTTGCACCATTTATTCAACAATCTAAGCAAAATTCATCAATGCAGCATATGAGTGTGAGGAAATAAACTTATTTTTTTTACAAAATTGAAAAAAAAAGATTTGCATTTATCGCTGGTGGTTTTTGAAGAAATATATTTATAAATCTAATCTTTTTTTTTTCACGAATGTAATCATTGAAAATGAAACACTTGACTCATAAAAATTATATATAACATATTTCATACTCTTATCTGTTATTTTTTTTTTTGGGTAAATATTAAAAGTGAACACAAGAGAGATATAACGAAACACTGATATTACAAATAATATATGTAAAACAAATTTCAGCTGGACAAAAATAACGTTATTTCGTTATCAAATAATTCGGAGACATCTTTATCTATGCATATAGTACAAATAATGATTGATTAAATTATTGCATAAACACCAAATGGTATTATCTAAGATAACAAAAATGGAAATCCAGCATTGACTAGAAAATGTTCGGTGAAACTCTCCGTAAGAATCGCAACAGTTAGTTCTTCACCGAACACTGTCGAGGTAGCACAATCCAACACAATACAATACAATATTGCATATTATATTGTGTAGTATGCGAAAAATTTCGCGATTGTTACCACATTGGTCTACGTAAAGTGCAACAAAAAGTGCAATTCGAGCGAAAAAAAAAACGAAGAAAAACAGTGCCGTGACTTAGAAAATTTCATGTAAAGTTAACGGTCGAAAATTGAATCAAATCGTAGGTCATTACCTTGACAATTTTGTTATCGGTGATATTTTTCCAATCAGTAAAACGAACTATGTTACACCAATATACAGGTGCTAAATAAATAAATTCACACAGTGTGAGATACTGAAATTTTGCAATTTTTGCAAACGCTTGTAAATCATTTTTTCTTCTTCTATCAGTGAATCACAATTGGAATATAAATTTCCCACAAACCTGCACAAATATTTGTAAGTTAATTGAAATCTATCTTTTGCATATGTGGACTGGTGGCTTAGATTAGCAGCAATTGCATTTTGTAGCACCGATGCATTCGTTTGTAGATTGTTCAGCGCTTCAATTGCATTCTGAAATCAATGAAAATATTTTAATTTTATAATAGACTGATTCATAAAAAATTATGATTTTTTTTTCTTAATTATATCAAAAATATTGTTAGGAATGACCAAAGAAAATCCTGTGAAAGTTTAAGCTCTTAATGTTAAGAGGTGCCGCATCGCAAATTTCAATTTTCAATTTAAATATCATGGCAACAATATTCTCTTGCACTTTGGAATTTTATAGCTCACGATGGTGCCAATATTTCGGAATAACCAAGGTATATTCTTGTAGAAAATTGAACGATCTACAAAAAAGGTCCCGTACAAGTTTTTGATATATTTATTCCTTCAAAAGTTATTCGAGATCAAAGTTGAACTGAAGAGAAATTTTAATATTTTTTCAATTTTTTGACGCAACCATCAATTTTAGGAGAAAATTTTGTAGGACATTTTTTTTAGAGCACTTTTTTTCTTATAACTTATCTCCATAAAAGTTTTTGATATTTTTCACAGGTCCTAAGTTATTTAATTAAAATAAAAAAAATCATTTTTATGTTAAAAATATAATAAATCAGGGAATTTTTAGTTTAATGCAAATAACTTAGGACCTGTGAAAAATATCAAAAACTTTTATAGAGATAAATTATAGAAAGAAAAGTTCTCTACAAAAAATGTCTTATAAAATTTTCTCATAAAATTGATGGTTGCGTCAAAAAATTGAAAAAATATTAAAATTTCTCTTTAGTTCAACTTTGACCTCGAATAACTTTTGAAGGAATAAATATATCAAAAACTTGTACGAGACCTTTTTTGTAGATCGTTCAATTTTCTACAAGATTATAGCTTGGGCATTCCGAAATATTGTCACCAACGTGAACTATAAAATTCCAAAGTGCAAGAGAATATTGTTCCCAAGTTATTTAAATGGAAAACCGAAATTAAAGGACATTTTTTGTAGAGCACTTTTTTTCCTATAACTTATCTCTATAAAAGTTGTTGATATTTTTCACAGGTCCTAAGTTAATAATTTAAATAAAAAAAATATTTTTTCGTTCAAAATATAATAATTCAAGGAATTTTCAGTTTAATGTAAATAACTTACGACCTGTGAAAAATATCAAAAACTTTTATAGAGATAAGTTATATGAAAAAAAGTGCTCTACAAAAAATGTCCTATAAAATTTTCTCATAAAATTGATGGTTGCGTCAAAAAATTGAAAAAATATTAAAATTTCTCTTCAGTTCAACTTTGACCTCGAATAACTTTTAAAGGAATAAATATATCAAAAACTTGTACAAGACCTTTTTTGTAGATCGTTCAATTTTCTACAAGAATATACTTTGGTGATTCCGAAATATTGCCACCAACGTAAACTATAAAATTCCAAAGTGCAAGAGAATATTGTTGCCATGTTATTTAAATGGAAAATAGAAATTTGCGATGCGGCACCACTTAATAATAATATCAAGAGCTTAAACTTCCACAGGATTTTTTTTTGTCATTCCCAACAAAATTTGCGATATAATTAAGAAAAAAAAATCATATTTTTTTTTGAATCAGTCTTATATATAACAAAGTTTTTCGCATTTTACTCAAGGATTTTTCGTTATCTATTTACAGGTTGGTACAAAACGCAATCGTAAGAACAAGGTCGGTATGATTTTATTACTTTCTTATCAAAATTGGCATTAATTTTTATAATACACAATAATTTCAACAAAAATAAAAAAATTCAAGAACATACCAAAAATTGCACTTTTAAAATTAAAGTATCCAAGTAGTCACTCATCAAAGTTTTATTATTTTGCTAACCTTTGCACAGTATTAAAAATATATTGTCCTAGATACATATTCGATTGCCAAGCAAATTTCTTCAGTGGTCTTCAATTTCTACTGAATCCGATTTAAAATGACTGAAAAGTACAAATGTGGTCCTCTTATGGAGGTTGTTCTCTTAAAAATCACCAATTATAAAATTGGCAATCGAAATACGTTTCTGGGCAATACGTTACGCATATTTTTGTTTGAACTTCAGTTCAAATTTATGTTGGTGGTATGATTTTTATATATTATATTAAATTATACTACATAAATTGGACCGCAATATATCCTATATATTGTATACACAATCCCTATAGTGTTATCATTTTTAACCATATAAACATAAGATACTGAGGAGGAGGGAATAATTGGCATTTTTGTTAACAACTAAAATGAAATCAGTAATTTCTGAAAACTTACCACTTAAATAATTAACATACTTTATTCTGGTTTCAAGAAGAAGAATCACCATATAGACCCAAGGTTTGTAAAATACACAGATGGCCTCATAGTGGCTAAGTGATGGATACGTGACGTATCTAGAAGAAATTCGTACATATCTTCAGACTGATCAATTTCAAAATTCTTCGTATGACGTCATTTTTTTTTCTTTTGGAGCAACCTGTGTAATTTACAAACCTTGATATAGACCTTCTTTGAAATGGACTTACGCCACTTTCAAAATAAACGAGTCCTATCAAAATGTGGCGCCGCCACAAGTTTATATTCAGTACTACCTATCAACGGTAATATTGGTTAATTTTCCAAACACCCTTGTGGCGGCGCCACATCTTGATAGATTTCCCATTATTGAAATACCTTCTTATATGTTACCCACGGGCTGTTAACTCTCAAAAACGAGACAAGAATAGCCAAACTGGGTAGGATAATTGTGGAATAGCTGTATAGAGTGTTTACTGCAGGTAGAGATAGAATTTCGGAATTTTTACCTCTTTCTACCTGCAGCAAACACTCTATACAGCTATTCCACAAGTATCCTAAAAAGTTGGGCTATTCTTAGAGAGCCACCAAAAAGCCACAAAAATCAGTCTACTATACCAACAAACAAATCTACTAGCAAGCGAGTAACTTGAGCATCAACTTGCCTTGTAAACTCAATAATAAAAACATAATTGCATGAAACAAATATGATTATCTCGTTGAATTTTGATTTATTATGCATCAAATGAACTAAATGATTTAACTATGCATGCCATATTGCTGCTATTGATAAAGAAACTAAAAATTCAGACGATAAGAAGCATATGATAACATTTTAAACGATCCAAGTTGGCGCTACTTTTTTGATTGGTTAATATTTGAAAAAAACAGAAGAACATTTGAAAATTGAAAACTTCAACTTAATTACTATAAAAATTACTTATTTGCCCTATTTAAATTGATAAACAATCGTATTGATTACAAAACTAATGAATCAAATGTCTTACTTCATAATTATTTCTGTCATTGCAGCTGATTGTTCGCTGAACACACAATTTCCTATTTACACATTCACCAACACTTTTCGTGACTTTCATGATTTTCCGTAGATGAAACATATATCCAAAACCAAAACTTGCCCAACTGAATAAAAACAGCTACGTTTGAATTAATTTAAACGATTATCCGGATTATCTTTATCAAAATAATGCGATATTAAAACACGCGTGTAAACTTTGCTTTAATCTAGTACTGAATTGCAGTGGGTATATAACTTATAGACTTCTAAAAAACCGTTTGGTATTTGAAACATTCGGGTGTGTTACGATTTTACCCGAACCATTCGATTCATGGTAAGGCCTTTTAAATACAACCATCCAATTAGGTATTCCATTTGTTTGTGTGGGGAAACGTATGGTGCGTGCGTTCACTATTTATTTGGCCGGAGCTTTTAAAAGTAAGCGTGGGGTGGTTTCTGTTTTGGCCACGCGGGCGGCGTTTGTGTTTGTTTGGGTTACGCCATTTTTCATTTGAATGAATAAATACCAAAAAAAAACTGTTTTATTTCGTGTTTAAACCGTTTACGATCTATTTAAACTGAGCCTTTACACTCGTACTATTTATTTATTTGTTTACCATTATAGATTTCATCGATCAAAGCTGAGAAATTGTGATAAATTGGTGCGCATCCATTGGATCGAGGTTAAAGACCAACTGTCATTTTTTCGTATTTAAAAGGACACCACATCACTTCCACGAAAATCACAAATTCCCACGAAAAACGTCAAATTTTCGGTGAAAACTCAAGTGCACGGGCGAAAAAATTTTACAGTGATTAAAAAAAATGTGTTTTTTGATGCAATTAAATTAACGTTATCGTTGGTCTATAAGTGGGTTCACGGTGCATTGGATTACCAGAGGAATTACATTTTTTTTTTCATACCATGTATAATCAAGATATTGAACATCGAATTTTACGACAAACCAAATCACGAGTGGCCCGAAATTTATTCGCTGTCGGCGCCTATAATGAATCTGGAACATACGACCGCTTTATACCATGTCGAGCCAACAATAATTGGGAGACAAGTTTCGCCTCAATATCCGACACCAGTAAAAGTATATCGGGAACAAAAAAGGCCCGGGACACGGGAGATGCTGCGCGAGACTCATCCGTCTACGGATGCCTACTAAAAAACGAACTTTTGGGCGATGAAATCGAGGATGTTAAAACCCAATGTGAAGATCGACAAGCACTAACGCCAATCAAAAGAAATCTTTTCAAATATGGAACACCTTCAAAAAAGGTAATTTTAATTTTTCCCTTTTTCAGGTACCAAAACAATGGAAAAGTTTTTATCTAAAGTTCTGCATGAAAATCACAAACAAAAGCTTACTAATTAACAAGGATTAGCCCATAAATACACCAATTCCACAGGTGTACGGTCTAATTATAAGTACACCTGATTTAAGAGTAATGAGGACCAACATTACAATGTGTATTTGGACAATGGTGCAAATCAATTAAATAGCCATTTCTTTTGATAAGAAGGTAAACGACCCAAGCGTGGAATTTTAAAGATTAAAACGTTCCAAATTAAAAAAATTCTCAACTTATCCAATATTCCACCGTCGCTGTAAAAAAGTTTAACGAACTAGGTGAAACCCAACGTTTACACTTCCAATTATTTGCCCTATTCAGCAAATAATATTTACTTTAAAAATTAACAACGTTATTAGCACATTAATCACACGTTATACATTACAGAGATAACTAAATGTATGCTTTAGTAACATTTTTTGTTATTCTCTAAAACCCATAAATTTTATTAACCACAGTGTTTATCTATTTAATTTCACAATTGATATTTCTGGAATAGATTTTTTTTTCTTGTAAATAGTCACAATATGATTGGTACAAAGACATTCATTTAGTTACTACGGTTTTAATTTTTTTTCGTGGGCGTAATATGCATACAGTGACTTCATACGTTGGCTAAAAGTATTTACAATTATTTCCCATGTCACCTATTTGCATTCTTTAAGACTTAATATGAAGTTACATTTGATTTCTTTGTTCTATTTTAACAATTAGATATTGTATTATGTAAATGATTTCCATGGGAATTTTTAATAGTCTAGGATCCCACTGCAGAAAAGTGTAGTGATCGAATTTATACTAAAAACCTAATTTTTACGCATATTTATCATCAGGAGCATACAAATCTCCTAGGTTGCCTATCAAAATGTGGCCGCTAGTATTTTTAATTGATTTTTCGTAAAAATTTAATTGATTTGTTTTGTAAAATAAAATATCGTCCACTTCACGGCAATATATATAACGACTTTGAAAAGTCAGGGTTGCCGTTGCGCACTTGACCGCACCTCTTCGCAGCCAGGTGTAAACCGGTATGATTTTGGGCCCTTTTTTACGTTCATAACGTACATTTATGGTTTATATATCAAATTAAAGCTAATTTTTTTCTCATTACTATGATATACGGTTGCCTAATTAAATCTGGCCGCAAATAAGGGTTGCTGGCTGCTAAAGATGACAAATATTAAAAATAGAATGAAAGAGAACTAGCGCGTAACATCACCAGTCAGACGAGGACAGTGATTGACAGTTGTACGACGTTTTAAAGCCATTACGCATGCGTCGGATGCTAGTGTTTTCAACTACTCAAGTACTTCCGGAGTATTTTTTGAACAAAGTATTATCAATATCGATTCTGCTACTTTCCCAAATGTTTGTGGCAAAGTAGACCCAAATTGATATAAATAATAAAAAACCATCAATGATTTTTATGTCGACTTGTCCAGGATTGTTGAGTTGTTTGATTGTTACCGGAAAAATGTCCATTCTTCTTCTTTCTTTTTCTTGAACGATTTCAATGGTTAAACAGTGGTTAATCTCTTTTAAATCCAAGTGGTTCAGTAGAATTTTCCCTGGCTAACTTTGAAAAAAAAAATTGTTTAGACTTTCATTGTTTAATTGAAATTGATTAACATAAACGTTTCATGATCTTAACACTCAAGTGAAATTTCTTTGAACAATTTATGCTAATCGTTTTGTTCAAAGTACAAAATAATTTCTAATAAACACAAGTTTGCGTAAGACAATACTATGAATGAAGTATTTTCGATTAATGTACAACAGAAAATGATTTACACGTAACATCAACAAAAGATTCATCTTAAATTGTTATTACAATGTTTTTCATTGCCCATTTATGAACCATGCAATAGTTTCTTTTTTTGATCTGTAAAGATTTTTACATAAATGAAAGTTAATTTCACTATTCGCTATGAAAACACGATATGTATATTGCAAGTCTTGCAATTTGTTTTGAAATTAATTTCCATTATGATAAATTTATACTTCTTCAGGTCTTTTTCCACAATTAATTCAAAGGCAGTTAAACTTGAAAAAATTGTTCAAGGTTACAGGAAATTAAAAATCAAAGAATATAGGGTGGGATATGTCCTATCGGTCAAACCACGAAGCATAAATAACAGGAAAATAAGGGAGATAGGCAATTTGTTAGCTTTTGTATCGTCAAAAATGTGGATATGGCTTAGTTATTTTTTCGGCCACTAGCAGCGCATTGTCGCTAAAAATTTCGACAAATTGAATTGTTATTGTTTTTTTTTATTAATATTTAAACTGAAGCCAAAACTATCAAAACATTCCCTTCATTTAATTGTACTTATATATTCCATTGAAATTATTAATCCCTTGTGAATTATATAAAAAAAATTAGCGCTTTTATTCATATGTATGTATGGTAATAATGATACTAGAGCCCTCTGTACTATCCTCTCATTTTGTGGACGACTTTGCAATACAACTTTCGTTCTCCTGTGATTTATACGTCGTGGGTCAAACTTAGGTATCATTCATAAACTATATGAGACAACTTACCGAAGGCCAGCAATATCGATCCTAAAAAAATCCTCAAAAAGTACCTTTATACTAATCATTGTTCCTTGTAAACAAACACCAATGGAATCAAATTAGATTATTTTTTTTGCTAACTTTCAATAGTTATACTGTTTGTACAATATATAAAATATATTATTTTACCGTCGCTTTATAACTACTAAGATCCTTCAGCGACTTTACTCTAGGGTTAATTAAATTCGGTATCGAGAAATATTGAAAATTTACAAGATACAAGAATCGAACCCACTACCTACTAGTTTTGGAGTGGTCACCTAGACCACTCGGCTACCAGTAGGCTATATTGTGATCTTATTTATATAATATAATTTACAAAAGTAAACTATAGACATACATTTAAACAAAAGCTCAAACAAATGTATTATTAACCAAATACATACTTCGATTGCCAAACAATCTTCCTCAGTGGTCATCAATTTACCTTAGTGACTCATCACATAGCAATTACGAGGCGATCCAATCCTACTTGATGACGACTGAGAAGGATTGCTTGGCAATCGAAATACGTATCTGGGCAATACGTCAGTATTTCAAAACTTTAATAGTAAAAATATTTGACAAAAAATTCGTTAGAAGGAAATTTATCCTTAAATCCTCAACAATTTGGCTACCCACGAAAACCGGGTTATACTCGCCCTGACGTATTTCAGCGGTTAGATTTTGAAAAAGATTTCTCCCCATTATTTTGATGTATTTTGGCCAATTGGTATTACTGTTTATACAATATACAAACTATATTGTGGTCTAATTTAAGTAGTATAATTAACAAAAGTAATTAACAAAAGTATAATTAACAACGTTATTTTTCAAATTATCTCAACGTTTCGCTGGTATTTATTTCCAACTTCTTCAGGAGAATTTCTGATGTTAACATCCTCGTTGTAAATACTGGGCTTTTTAACGAGACTTTTAACAATTACAATAGTATAATTGCCACTAGCGTACGCACTTTACAACGAGGATGTTAACATCAAAAATTCTCCTGAAGAAGTTGGAAATAAATACCAACGAAACGTTGAGATAATTTGAAAAATAAGGTCTTATTATTTAAATCCAAGTTCCCAAGAACATTATTAATAATATTTACCACACCATGGATGAGAGCAACCAGGAATTAATAGAAATATTTTCTATTCACATATGGTGGTTCTTTTTCCGCAATTTGATGACAGGAATCTAGGGAACACTTCCACTGATATGTCTTTTAAGCATTAAGTGGGTCACGGGACACGTTTTTCTTTAATCGTCTTATAGGTTGAGGCTCCAGAACTGCCGTTATCAATAGATTTGGATCATGTAATTTATATATAAAGATTCAATTAGCTTGCTAACAAAGCTGGGAATTAATTAGAAAATATTTCCCGGCTCATGTTCTGGTGACCCAAGGGAGCTGAGAACAGGCAAATGATACATAGGAGGCAATTTTCCCCAATAATACTTTCATAGTTCTTTTGGGACGAAGTCCAGAGGAACTCTGAGGAAAACCTCTCGAAATGATAGGGGAAGTTATTCCAGGAAAGTAATATATTGAGAAAACCTCGATAAATTGATCACCTGTTGAATGAAGCCAAAATTGTAACTATTTTATTTTAGAAAACAATGCGTCAATATACAAAGTACTTTCATTTGATTAGAGGAGAAAATATTTTAGATGCATAAACAAGAAATTGTTGCCATGTGAAAGCTGTGTAGAGGAAACCTTGATGAAAATTTATGTACGATACACAATTATCTAATATATTAGTATTTTATACCCTGACCTTATTTGCAATTGATAGTCATAAAAATAATTTATGTCATTAATTAATCGCACATATGCAATCTATCTATTTTAAATATGTAGTGCATCACTATAATTTTTTTTTCGCCAAGATAAAAGTGGCATTATGTACATTTATGTTCTTGTAATTGATAGTTTATAATTTGATAACGCCTTCGTTAAAAATAAATATTGAATATTTTAGGTCAAAAAAGTTTACGTTTTAGATTATCAAAAAAAAAAAAAAAAATTTTTCAATGTTTAGTTTATAGATTAAGTGTAATGCTTTAAATTGGTTAGTAGACCAATTATATTTTAAAAGAGTAACGTAAATATCTTAGATTGAAAACTGTAACTTTCTAATATAGGAAATAAGTTATTTCCTTTCTCAAAGTGCAGCAATTTAACGTTTGTATGCATTCTATAATGAATTTATTTTTAGATATGAGACTGTTAATATTTACAGAACCTAATTATCCCAGCAAACGATTATTGAAAACATTAGTAATTACATATGATAACAAGTTGACTAATTATGAAACAATTTCAATAAGATAATAGCAGAAATATACTTAAGACAAAGCAGTAAGGAAAAATTATATGTTGCAACCCTTGCATTAATGACTGTAAAATATTTTTGAAAAAATAATTAAGCTGAAGATTTCTAATGCCTATTTTAATTAGTCTATCTATTATTATAAAGAGGAAAGATTTGATTGTTTGTTTGCTTTGAATAAACTCCGAAACTACTTGACCGATTTGAAAAATTCTTTCACTGTTGGGAAGCTACCCTATTTCCGGTGAACATAGGCTATATTAAATTTTCAAAAAAAATCGGGATCCATACTAAAACTCCAATAATGTGTGAAAAAATTACCAAAAAACTTTCTTACATCGCGTGCGCTGGCGATTTAACTAAAGAACGGAACAACAGAATTTAATGAAACTTTATATTAAGATACAACACAATTACTCACACACGTTAAGCTACTTATCATTTTTTAAAAATAGTAAGGGAATGTATCCCCTACGTAAAATCCGAGGGATGAAAAAAAAAATTACTTTAGATAGCCGAGTTATATATCATTGGAAAGGTATTTAAAAGTTAAAAAATGATCTGTATTAATATTTTTAGTTGAACTAATAAAAAGTACAGTAATTTCATTTAAAGTTCAAAAAATTGCCTTTTTGAAATATAAATGTTTTGATAATAATCAGACAGCAAACTTTTTTTTTTACAAAATTGTTGTGAATAGATCCTTAGGGTTGCTCAGTAAGGAAATATTAACGAAAAAAAAATGTAATAGTAATAAAGAGTAGTAATAATAGAAATAAAGCTTAAAGTAAATACGTTTTTAAAACCGTACATATATAAAATTCTGTATTTATATCGTCCTCTGACTGATGAAATTTTAATATTCGGTGTATTCCTTATAGGAAGTAGGCATGTGATAAGATTTTTGTTTTGAAATTCCTACCCTAAAAGACAAGGGTGGATTCAGGATTTTTTTCTTGGGGGGGACAATATCTTTTATTTGCAAGTGCGTGAAAGGGATCACGAAAAAAATTCGCAATTTCAGCCAGAAATCATCATAATGATAAATAATAAATAATCATATCATCATAATGATAAAAGAAATTTAAATTCCTCTTCCAGAGCAAAAGGCATACGCCAAATCGTGTATGCTGAACTCTGGACTATCCAATATGGTTTAATTATATAGTTGAAATTCAGATATTTCAATAATAAGTTTAAAGATTCATAATGATTATACATGATTATGGTAGAACTGGGTTTCGTGCAATTGTACAAATTTCAATTTTGCGGTTGTGTTGTACAGTGCAATAGTGTAATAGTTTTTGGGAAAAAGGTTCATTCGGGAATCGAAAAAGGGAGATGGGGTTATTTTGATGCGAGTATTTTGATAACTTTCGACTTTTTTTAGTCATAATTAAGACCGAATTTATTGAACTTGGCGATATTTTTTATTTATGTATAGATGCTGATTAATTTACGGAGTATTTGGTACACGGTAGGTATACCTAGATTCAATGAAAATTAATTATGTTATTATATTCTTTGCAACAGTAAATGTGTCTTTTTTAAGAGATTTGAAGTGTTTTTAAGTATGATTATATTTTTCGTGAAAGAAATAAAAAAAATTAAAATACATTACGCAGACGAAGTCGCGGGGATCAGCTCGTTTGAAATAAATTAAAAGTAAAATCAAGTGTTTAACATTTAAAGTAGGTAGACTAACTATAAAAACATCTACTAAGAATATTGAACTTTCATCCAACTGTGTTCCAAATTACAATGCATTATTTCCTTATCACAATGTGCATTGTTTACCACGTTGTACGGCACATTATCCCATCGATGAACCGTTTGATAACGTTACCAATATTTTTCATTTCCTGACTTCAATTCCTTATCTATCTATGGTAATTTTTCTATAACGCATTGAATTGCAAACCATTACGAGAACATTTTGATTAATCTATTGGGTTTTGTTTCAATACAATACAGGTTTACTGGACTAATCTTTTCATTTTTTTTGCAATACAATACTAGCGTAACTGAGAAACAGGAAATGCATACACAATGCATTATGATAAAATCAATTTGAAACTACATGCTAAATTTTATAGTTTTAACGGTCATTAACAAAATTTTAAATCATATATGTTTTTTTTTCCAGGAGACACCCATTAAGGAGTCGGGGACACCGTATTCATTATCTCCGCTTAGTATGTCAAGTCAACGATTGTTGCGTTCGCCTCATAAAGCGACCAGAAAAATTTCCCGAATACCATTCAAAGTGTTGGATGCCCCGGAGTTGCAGGACGATTTTTATTTAAATTTAGTAGACTGGTCTATGCAAAATGTGCTCAGTGTTGGACTGGGGAGTTGTGTTTACTTGTGGTCAGCATGCACGAGTCAAGTAACACGTTTATGTGATCTATCGGGTGATAGTAATACGGTTACATCGGTAGCGTGGAGCGAACGGGGAAATTTAGTTGCCGTCGGGACTCACCATGGATATGTGACGGTTTGGGATGTCGGGGTTAACAAACAAGTGAATAAACTGCAAGGACATTCGGCGCGAGTGGGAGCGCTTGCATGGAACGGGGATGTACTTTCTTCGGGAAGTAGGGATCGTTTGATTTTGCAACGGGATACACGAACGCCGACGACAATTCCGGAACGGCGACTGGTCGGCCATCGGCAAGAAGTCTGTGGACTTAAGTGGTCTCCGGATAACCAATATTTGGCGTCCGGAGGAAACGATAATAGACTTTACGTGTGGAATATGCAATCAGTGTCACCTGTACAAACCTACACGGATCATTTAGCCGCAGTGAAAGCAATTGCTTGGTCGCCACACCATCACGGACTTCTGGCATCAGGTGGTGGAACAGCCGATCGTTGCATACGTTTCTGGAACACTTTAACGGGACA
Source organism: Sisyra terminalis (assembly GCA_958496175.1). Taxonomy (NCBI): domain Eukaryota; kingdom Metazoa; phylum Arthropoda; class Insecta; order Neuroptera; family Sisyridae; genus Sisyra; species Sisyra terminalis. The sequence goes on along the minus strand of OY292274.1, from coordinate 68,336,055 downwards.
ACCAATGCAATGCGTCGATACTGGTACGCAAAACCCCACAAACCTAATCAAAATAATTTTTTTTCGCTGACTTTGAACAGTTATACTGTGTATACAATATATAAGATATATTGCAGTCCAATTTATGTAGTATAGTTTAATATAATAATATATAAAAATCATACCACAAACATAAATTTGAACAGAAGTTCAAACAAAAATATTCGTGACGTATTGCCCAGATACGTATTTCGATTGCCAAGCAATCTTCATCAGTGGTCATCAAGTAGTTTGGATCACTCCGTAACTACTTTGTGATGATTCACAAAATAATCACGGATTGACCTTAATTTATATGTTGTGCCTTTCTCTTTTTGCGATGTGGTTATGGAGGGGGGGGGTGTTCCCAAATTTCTTTACTTTCACCGAATCCTTCGTAAGCAACTCGAAAAGTGCCGAATTTTGAATTGGACCATTTTCCCAATTTAGTACCTTTCCCTTTCTTTTAACAATTTCTATGCTTTCGAGTGCATCCAATCGGTTTGTGCGGTTTTTAGAACACTTTCTGGAAGTCTAGCTTCTGCAAATGTATGCCCTGTTTCCAGTGCATGTTCTGTCACACATGATTTTTCCACTCTTGCATATTTTATGTTTGTCAGATGTTCCTTATACCTAACCCCTATTTGTCTTCTAGTCTGACCGACGTAGCTTTTATCACAGCCCGTGCAAGGGATTTCATAAATTCCTGATTTCTGTATGTCCGGAATTTTATCTTTAGAACCGTTGAAAAATCCACCCAACTTTGTGGTTGTATATCCAGCCTTTATATCAAACTGTTTCCATATCCTTTCGATTTTTTGGGAAATTCCTGGATAGTAAGTTAAAACAGACCAACCCCCCTCCATAACCACATCGCAAAAAGAGAAAGGCACGACATATAAACTGAGGTCAATCTGTGATTATTTTGTGAATCATCACAAAGTAGTTACGGAGTGATCCAAACTACTTGATGACCACTGATGAAGCTTGCTTGGCAATCGAAATACGTATCTGGGCAATACGTCACGAATATTTTTGTTTGAACTTCTGTTCAAATTTATGTTTGTGGAATGATTTTTATATATTATTATATTAAACTATACTACATAAATTGGACTGCAATATATCTTATATATTGTATACCCACAAACCTAATTCCCTAATACTAATCAATTCTTCTTTTAGGTTCCCAAGTCTGTAATCTTGCCTGGTCCAAGCACAGTTCCGAATTGGTATCAACACACGGCTATTCACAGAATCAAATTTTAGTGTGGAAATATCCAAGTTTAGCGCAGGTCGCAAAATTAACAGGACACTCGTATCGTGTGTTATATCTGGCTTTATCGCCCGATGGCGAAGCGATTGTGACGGGGGCGGGTGACGAGACATTACGATTTTGGAATGTTTTTTCAAAAGTTCGATCGCAAAAGGAAACGCGATCAGTACTCAGCCTTTATACCGGTATCCGGTAAGGATTGTGGGCGTTTTAGTATGAATTTGTCAACAATTATCCCACTACGATGAAATGAGAAAATTTATTCTTTTGTACTCGGAATATTAATGAGCTTTTTTTTATTTTCAAGATGTGTTTCCTATTTTGACTGTTTTCTATAAATAACTTGACTTTTTTTTTATATTTAAAAGTTTATTTGTTAAATAATCTATTTCATGTTGTAAGTTATTCTTATTGATAACTTTATGTACTTTCAAATCCCTATTTTTTTTCTAAGCTCAATTATTTTTTTTCCCATTTAGTTAGTAATATCAGATGATTTATTAGTACAAAATTGTATATTTATTTTATTGAATTGCGAATGTTTCATTCAATTTATTACATTAAAAATATAAATGATTAAACTATTTGTTTTTACTATTGTAAAAGTAGTAAATTTTAAGAATATTTATATTGATTTGATTTTGTATTTGTACAAATAATATAACACAATTTTTGTTAATCCAACATTCGCCTTTATTTGAAAATTCTCTTAAAAAATCTAAAATTTGCATTGAAAAAATGGTCATGTAAAAGCATATGTAAAAGATGAACGTAAAATAACTTTGCAGGCGAAGTTAAAATTATTTTATAGTTGGAATAAATAATCGATCTAATTAAATTGTTTATGTGCACAGTAAATGCAAGCTTCACAATCAATACCTGCGTTTTTCAAGGTTGTCAAATCAAATAAGTGGATATTTTAATAATATAGCCTTACTGCTTTACCCATTATATTAATAGTGTTTTAACAAGTATAGATTTAATATGCATTAATAAGTATCAGTATTTCTTGTAAAAACTATAACTTAGTTTACAGTTTACACTTAAAAGTAAAATTTCTCAAATATTTATTTAGACAACAAAAAAAAATTGCATTTTACTCAATACTGGACAAATATTTTGACTGAAACTTTAAATTACGAGTACTATTACTATAAATAAACAAATCGTTAAATTCTTTAGCATAAAAATTTCGCCGACTCACATTTAGTGATCAAAAAACACTTGTAAATATTTAGTTTTATGAAATTGCAGGTAAAAAAACCTTTTAGTCATTAGTTGGTAAGATTATTTTTAGTTTTATGGAAGTTTGCAAGTGTGGAATGAATTAAATACATACATATATTTAAATTTATAAATATAATTTTATTTAAACTGTAAAATCGATAGAAAATAAAGAAATATAAGTTAAAAAAAAACAGCCTTTTTGTACACCTTTCTACATTTTTTTTTCAGATTTATCGACTTATAAAAAAAATCTAAAATATAATTTTTATGTTAAACTCTTTCTGTTTACTGCTTTTCTCCTGAAATTAAACGAAAAAAACCCTTACTGTAGCTATTTGGTGAAAACTAAAGTACTAAAAATCTAAATAAATTACGTAATTTATCAGTTAGGAGCGAAAGACATATAAAGGTAATATCACAGTGTTCAATTGAACTATAATATCATCATTTTAAAAGAGTATAATTGAAATAAGGGTTTAAGAAACCCATTTTTTTAAAAGGGCCTAACATGAACTTACTTTTTCATTGATCTGCTTTTTGATTCTGAAAAAAAGAAATTCATTTTAGTTATTTGAAAAATAGTATTCTTATATGAAGTTAAAAGAAATAATTATTTCAGTTAGGAGCGAAAGACATATAAAAGTAATATCACAGTGTTCAATTGAACTATAATATCATCATTAAACGATATAAACCAGGGGTTCTCAAAGTGTGCGGCGTAGAAAGTAAAGAGGAGCGCCGTGAGTCGATCCTCTATCATTATCTGAAATGATCCGAAACCACAAATATTCGCGGGTACCTATAAAGCAACAATTACAACAACTACTATTATTATAGGTACATATTACTTTCGACTATAATATATATATATATAGTCTCCATATCCAAGTAGCTTACTAAAGTAGGGCGCCGTGACAAAATACTAACTTTGTAAATGCGCCGCGGACTCAAAAAGATTGAGAACCCCTGATATAAACAAATAAATTTATTAATAAAAATATACCTTCACGTGCCGTTTTTAAACACCTACATAGCGGAATTGAAAGCCATTCGAACAGGGGAGTTCACTGCAAATTAAAAAAAAAATATGAATACAGTTTTAAAAGTTTTAAAGGTTTTTTTCAATTTTTATATATATCAGCTAGAGCTAATGCAAAATCATTTTTCCAAAAAAAATCAATAATTTATTTACAGTATCATCACATTGGTCGAAACCAAGCCACCACCGGATAAAGCAAGTGAAAAGCTTACACATAAATTCGTAACCCAATAAATAAATTCCTACCAATACTTACTTTATTAGGTTTACGAAATTTTCCTTGGATAAAGGTCCGCAACTTGTCTACCCCTTCCTTCTTATTAACGGTACGTCTTTGAACATAGTTATTAACGAGCGTCTCAAACTTGTTTGAGGAAAACAACTTTTCAAGTTCATCTCGGGAAAAGTAGTAGCTCCTGCAAAAAGTAAAAATTTAGTACAAAAATCAGGACACCAATATGAAAGTATGTATAAACCTAGTGCCATCTTGTCGCATATAAAAATTTTCTGCGATTTTGTGGCCGGGCTTAAAACGAATTTGAGCCATATCATGCAAGGCATAATCACGAAATAGTACTACACCCCCCGGTTTTAATAGGCGATATATATTTTCTAGGCACAGGGTAAATTTATCAGGGTGAACCGCTGATAGGACAAATATCAGTGTGACAACATCGACCGATTCCTCTTTGATTGTATTGAATATATCTTTTGTCGTGATATCAGTCTGGAATGCTTTTAGCTTGGCCTCATTGTACAGCGGATTGGTTTTAACGAATTCTACAGCACGTGGCGATAAATCGCAGGCGTATATGTAAAAATTGGCATTTTCCTCGACCAACGGATAAATTAAATTACCAACCCCACATCCGATTTCCAGTAAAACTTGCCGATCTTGAAATTCTGTGCTTAACAATTCATTGAACTCCCGGACCGTCCAATGTCGATCTTTAAAAAAACGTGTTTCATTTCGTTTGTAAAACAAATCCCAATTCTTTTGAGCTTCCAGCTCCAAAGTTTGAGCTTTAAATGAGGAGACTAATCGGGAATTTTGATATTCCAGGGATTTGATTTCTTCGGTCGATAACACGCGTTCTTCCGCGGAAATATTATCCGAATTCATCGTAATTCACGGGAAATAAATCGCAAATTTACACTCTGCAAATTGTTTAGAATTACTTCCTATTTCACCATTAACGAATATTTTTAATAATACTTTTATAAATTAGAACAGGCAAAGATAAAATGAATGGCCATCACATGTGCGTAAAACTTTTGATGAAAACTAAGGTTAAGTAATTAACTACCCTTACTTTAATATAGTATTAAGAATTGGATTAGAAATTTAAAAAGAATCTTACCATTAATTTAATAGAAGTTGTATAAGAAAAGATATTACAAATTAACGTGCTTCATCTTCCGGGTCTTCCATCTTAAATGATCTCCAAATATTTTGTTTTCTTAATTCGGAATGTTTCGGAAACACATGCTTTATATGCTACGAAGGCTACGATTGGTGCATTCGGAAACAAAAATTAACGAATGTTTACGAACATTCCCGAAACATAAAATTCCCGCCATTAAATATAATCAAAAATATTGTAATCTTCTATCAGTCAAATTAGGCATAATTTGTGAAGAAATCAAAATATTTTCATTTAAAGAGCTACTAAATAATTTTTCTTTCAATTAAACAAAATATTACACCACTTAAAAACCATATTGTTGACCAGCACAATGGAAGAGGAAGATGCAAACTTTCTACACTATTATCAAGAAAATCTTTTTCAAGAATGTGATAATTCGTTTAAAAGTGCTGAAATAAAACGAAAATGTCTTACCCAGAAATATTATGCAGCTGTTTCTAAGTATATATACCAATAAGATATACTAATTTCTTTTAACTTAAGTAGTACAAAAGCTAGGTTTATAAAATACACAGGTGGCCTCATGGTGGCTACGTGACGTATCCAGAAGAAATTCGTACATATCTTCCAATATCTTCCAATATCTTCAGACTGATTCAATTTCAAAATTCTTCGTATGACGTCATTTTTTTTCTAATGGAGCAGCCTGTGTAATTTACAAACCTTGGTACAAAAAAGTACAGAGGGGAAAATGACTTAAAAGTAAACATTACCCTACAACAATTGTATTAAAGAAATCTGCTACGATTTTACATTTTTTTTAAGTCAAACTTTTTTTAGATTGGAGAATGATACAACATGCTTCATTCTGGAAAAAGACCTCAGAGATTATTCCAACATTGTCGATGATCGATCCAAAGCGGGCGTCAATAACTATGCCGAATTAATTTCTTCAATATCATCAAACTCGCAAAATCAAAATAAAACTCCCATGACATGGAAAAGTGGCCTTAATCTCGAATCACTTGCACAACTAATAAAACCACTGCCTCATGCAAACGGGGAAAATTGTCTTTTAAAAATAAACCACAAAAACGTATCAAAGTTCATCAACGCAAATCTTAAAACAAATCAATTGGCAAACGACTTTAAAAGACTAGAAACCGAACCACAAAAACCATACACCACGGTTTCTGAACCACCTAGTGGTCCTATAAGTCACAACTTCAAATTTAAAAATTTTAATAAAATCAATCAACCAGATTCGACGAGATTTACCCATGATTTCAATAAACCGAATTACGAAACGCAAAACGTAAATTTCCCAAAAAATAATTTCAACAAGTTTAATACAATCTCCAAGTCGCCACCGCGACAAAAAGAGGAACCCAAACATAATTTTCGAACAGCCAAAGATGAACTTGTCATACAAAATGCAAAAAAGAATCAATCAAATAATTCCAATACAAAACAATCAATGTTCAATTATGGAACGAATAAAAAAACCTTAGGGGGTCGCAGAACGGTTCAAAATAAATTCGTACCGCCCATTCAAGAGCCGTAAGTTAATCCAATTAAATCGTGAATTAAATCCAATTATAAATTATCAAAATAAGATTATTTCGCCGACTTTTAACAGTTATATTGTGTATACAATATATAAAATATATTGCAGTCCAATTTATGTAGTGTAATTTAACATAATAATATACAAATTTAATATAATAATATACAAATTTAATATAGTAATACATAAACTTAATACAATAATATATAAAAATCATACCACCAACATAAATTTGAACAGAAGTTCAAACAAAAATATGCGTGACGTATTGCCCAGATACGTATTTCGATTGCCAAGCAATCTTCCTCAGTGGTCATCAAGTAGTTTGAATCATTCCATGACCACTGATGAAGATTGCTTGGCAATCGAAATACGTATCTGGACGATATGTCACGAATATTTTTGTTTGAAATTCTGTTCAAATTTATGTTGGTGGTATGATTTTTATAAATTATAATAAATTATACTACATAAATTGGACTGCAATATATTTTATATGTTGTATACACAATTAAAATGAATTTTTATAATTTTAGAGAAGAGTCAAAATCAAACGTTTTCGAAGATGAAACCGAACAAGACGAGCGGTTAAAAAATATCGATCCAAAAATGATCGAATTAATTCGATCCGAAATTATCGACTCGGGAAGTCCGATCACGTGGGACGATATAGCTGGACTCGAATTTGCTAAAAATACCATTCAAGAAATTGTAGTCTGGCCACTATTACGTCCGGATATTTTCACCGGTTTACGACGTCCACCTAAAGGAATCCTATTATTTGGTCCTCCTGGCACGGGGAAAACATTAATTGGAAAGTGTATCGCTTCGCAAAGTCATTCCACCTTCTTTAGTATAAGTGCATCATCGTTGACGTCCAAATGGATTGGAGACGGAGAAAAAATGGTTCGAGCTTTATTTGCCGTGGCTAAATGCCATCAACCAGCGGTAAATACCAATTTTTTTTTTGGTTTTTACAAATTTTGAACTTATATTGGTTCCTAGGTAATATTTATCGATGAAATCGATTCGCTGTTGACTCAGCGCAGCGATACGGAACACGAAAGTTCGCGAAGAATGAAAACGGAATTTTTGGTTCAATTAGATGGTGCTGCTACGGGTGATGAAGAGCGTATTTTAATTATCGGGGCAACAAATCGTCCACAAGAGCTAGACGAGGCTGCCCGACGTCGTTTAGTAAAACGACTTTATATTCCGCTACCGGAATTTAAAGTTAGAATAAAGTTAAAAATTTCTTTGAACATTACTATAAAAAAAAACTATTTTAGGCTCGACAAACAATCGTTGAACGTTTAATGAACCCAGAAAAGAATATTCTCTCGGAACAAGACATTATAAAAATAGCCGAATTAACGGAAGGATATTCAGGCGCTGATATGAAAAACTTATGTGCAGAAGCATCTTTAGGCCCAATTCGATCCATTAATTTGTCCATGATTGATAACATTCATGCTGATGAGGTATTTTTATGGAATTTTTCAAGGAAATCGATCATTAAAACTTTTAAACAATTGTAGGTGCGTCCAATATCTTTTGCCGATTTTGAATCGGCATTAAATCGTGTCCGTGCTAGCGTATCAAACAAAGACTTGGAACAATATATCACATGGGATAAAACATACGGTTCTGGTGCTTATTAATTTATAAAACTAATTTATTTTTTTATATAATTCATACATTTACATCAATCAATTAGTTTTAGATTTAAAACGATCAAATACAGTCGCGTTTTGTGTTGTTTTTATCGATTTTTCATTTTCTTTTAGATTGGTTTCGACCGTCTTTAATTGTTTAACAAACTCCTGTAAATCAAAAATAAAATTAGACAAGAATTTGTAATATTTTTTTAAAAAATATACTCTTTTTGTTTGTTCCTTGACAATTTTCTTATTTTTGGCTTTTCGTACGGATGTTCCACGTTTTTTCGACTTATTTCTCGGTTCAAAATCAATTTTCGGTGGTTTTATTAGCTAAAAAAACATGTTTTTTGAGTCACAGTAAAATTTCTAATTACTAATCGTACCTTTAAACTTTCCTTGGTTTCTATTTTTTCTCGTAAATTAGGAACATTGACTTCTGCTATAGAATTGGGGTCCAAACATATAAGTTCAGGTTGAATCTAAAAAAAAAAGATGTTTTAATGTTAACCAAAAGTAAGGGTGGATTGTACTTTTTCGAGTAAGGCTTTGACTTCGGTCTCTCGTCGTTGGGATTTAGTTTGGAATGGATTAGCCTCGTAAGCATCGTAATTGGGTTCTCCTGCTCCTGGTACAAGTAAACTAACAAAACCATTATTGGTTGCAACCCCAAGTACATCTTCGTAAGGACAAAATGACATATTTTCTGTAGTGCTAAACATACGATGGCGCAAATAAGCTCCTTTAACTTCCCCAACGCATACGTCTCTATAAAAACAATAAAAATCAGGTTTTTAAGACTAAAAATTTCGGCCCATGTGTACTTTAGCACACCCACAATCTGGCAATGCTGCATTTTCGACTTTGGACCGATTTAATCGCGAATCAAATTAAAAACAAAGTCGAAAATGCAACATTGCCAGATTGTGGGTGTGCTAAAGTGCACATGAGCCAAAGTTTCAATATTTTTACTTATAAACTTCCACAACATTCCCCATTGACATCGCCAATAAATCACGTTGCGAAAATGTTAAATTATTAACAGCTGCACCGGTTCTATATTTACGAAGTGGTCCATTTAAATTTCTTACATCCCAAATATTAGTTATACGATCAGTGCCTGACGTTGCCATATATCTACAAAAATTTAAACCATAAAAATTGCGAAATTTCCATCTTTACAAAACCTACGTTCCATTAGGATTTACAGCCAACGCTGTGATAGGACTTTTTTGGCACAACATTTTCACCAGCGACGTTTTTGAATTCGGAGACCACATGGTAACGGTTCCCTTAGTGCTTCCCAAACAAAGCACTCCATTATACGGATTCTGAGTCATTATATTCAATCTACCCAAATGCGTTTGATGCTGAGCCACAATTTGTCCTATCGAAACATCCAACCAACTTAAAAATCCATTATCACTCTAAAAAAAATTAATTGCAATCAATAAAAACATTTTCCACAACGAATTTATCATACAGATGTAGCCAATAGGAAATGATACGGCAAAAAGTCCATTCTAAGAACCCGATACAATTGTTTGATACAATGAATTTCGATTCCTTGATTGTCGTATATGTAAACCCATTTTTTCTGGGCAGTCGCAAACATGGTTTCCTGGTGCAACCAGGATATATCGTGCACCGATTCCATTACGTTGATTTCGCAATGCAATTTCTTGGTGACCCAATCAAACGCGGCTACATGGCCTAGTTTTCCGCCCAATAGTAAGTGTCTTCCGTTGCGGGTGTATCGCATTCTGTACGGTCCAAAATTGTTCAGCTGGAGTTCAAAGTGTTTGGTGGCCGCTGTTATATCCACGTTGTTCACTATATCGATTTGGCGATATTCGGAAGTTTTCTCCCCAATATCTGCTTCTAATAATCTAAAAGAATAACCCAAGTTGATGATTGGGAAAATATTTTTAATGAAATGAATAGTGGCAACAATAAACGCTAGAGTATAGGCTTCTTAAAAACTTAAAAAATTTGTAAAAGTAAGTTAGGGAGAAGAAATATTATTTTCTTAGTAAGGTGAAAACTTTTAACTTTTGTGCTATGTATATTTAGCATACAACATATTTTGCTTTTGAAAGATTCCAGCGACTTTCAACCTCGGGAATCGAGAATCTAACATTTATTGTTTGATATAAGTTTTATAAGGAAGTTAAGGAGAAAAAATATTATTTTCTCAGTAAGGTTGTGGAAACTTGTGACGTCAATGGTCTTAAAACATAGCACAACGTTTCTTCAGTACTTTTATGCTGAGTTAATTTAGCATTTCAGTACTTTTGCTTTTAGAAAATTCCAGAAACTTTCAAAACTTGAAGATTCCAAAGTGCCTACTATTCCCGTTGGGAATCAAGAATCTAGCGTTTATTGTCTGATATAAGCTTTATATTTGAATACCCGGCATCTTCCGTCAACAATAGTTCAGTGCGGGCAGCTTGTTCTGCTGTCCATTCAATGGCCTTTTCTTTTTTCTCGACAATTTTCTTATGCAATGATGTTTTAACTTCCCGCACCGATTTGATTCCATCGCCCCGTCTATGCTTATCCAGCAACTCTTTATCAACAGGTTTCGGTTGCAATTTCTATGGAAGAAAACACCATAAAAGTTATCTTAATTTATTTTTTGTTTTTAAACTAAGTTTACCTGGTTTATTTGTGGTTTATGAAACTTTTTAACTATTTTCAAGTTGGTTTGTATGGTTTTAATGGTTTCAAACGATTTTTGCTTTTGAATTTTCAATATTTTCTTCCGCTTCTTATTCGATACTTGGTCGTTTTTTTCTGCAGGTGCTTCGAAATATCTAGGAGGCTATGGAAATTGACTTGGTTAAATATAGGTTACTTCCATTTTCGAGTACGTGTATGTGATTGATTACCTTTTTTGGTGCCATTATGGAAGGATAATAATTTTATTTTATTTTTTTTTAAATTAAAAAAACGTGATTTTATGTTTAAATTTTAACTTTTATTCGTATGTGTTACTTTCTTTGAAACCACATGGCTTTTGACAACTTGCCGTAGCGTCATATGCTTAAACTGAAATAAACATTTTTTAATGATACTATCATTTTTTCAATTCTTAGTGATTAATTTATGAAATAAATTTCTTATAAATTAATTGAAATATATTATTCATTACTTTTCTACACTCCACAATTTAAAAACATTCAAAAAATTGTCTTTTTAATGTTTTCGGCAAAGTGCCGCAAAATTTTAAATTTTATGGATTTGCGCAATACGTTCACCGGCGGACCAATCGGAGCGAGTCAACTAGCATCTTTTCAAACATTTAAAATGGCAGACAAAGAACCCGGGAGTGTTCAAGAAGGTTTGTTTTTTTCGCTAATTTTCCCCCATTTAACAAATATTAGTCCACTGAAAACTCGAAATTCATTGATTAGATCAGGAACCCTAATTTATTTTCATACATTTTTCAATATGGACTTGAAATATTAAAGTCGTAAGTGTTTATTTTCAGAGCCATCGGATCCACTGTTGGACGAGAATTTGCTCAGTATGGAAAAATTGGATCGGTCATCACCCGAAATATGGCCCGAAAGAAGTAAGACTTAATCCCGTAACTAAGAAAAAAATCTGGAAAATTCAATTATTTTTTTGGTGTAAAATCAATGATTTTATTTAAATTTTTTTGAATTAACCACTTGTTTGACAGTTGGGTCTTCTGATGTGTTTGTGGTTGAGGAACTTAAGAACTTAGAACTTTGTACTTGAAGTTGATTAGGCTTAGCTTTTATGGACATTAAAGTCTAGAACACGAAAGATATGTAAAACATGAAAAAATTGGTTAAAAAAAAATAAAAACTAAGTTCTTAAAATTCCAGGAATTGTCTATGAAACTTATAATTTTTACTGTTTTAAATAGTTCCCGGCGTGACTGAGTTCGTCAATTGTTTCACCCCTCCAAGCAATTCGCCACCCCAATGGTCGAAAGGATTAACCAACGAGGATATCAATCTATTACTCCGTAAGACTTCCTCATATCAATGCAATGATTGTTATTATAAATTTCATTTTCGTTTTAGAACTTGGTGCATTGACAATGAATGGACTGATTGCTGAAGTCAAGAAATTGCATGACATGGCATATCAATTAGGCCAAGAAGAGGCCAAAGAAATGACCCGAGGCAAATACCTTAATATATTCACAAATAAGAAAAATCGGTAGTCAAATATATAAACTAGTTTTTTATTTGTATTCTTTATATTGGTTTTTGTAAAATAATTTTCGTGTATAAAGTCAAATAAATTAATAAACAATATAAATCTTCCACGCATTAAATTCTTGTAAAAGACTAGAAATAAATCTAAGATATTTAAATACATTTTCTAATGGTTTTCTTTGAGTTACTAAAAGTCCAAAATTAATAAATAATATAAATCTTCCTTAAATTATTGTTGTTAAATAATGATTTCTTGTAAAAGACTAGAAATAAATCTAAGATATTTAAATACATTTTCTAATGGTTTTCTTTGAAGTTACTAAAAGTCAATTTCTCACCAAAAAAATGCATTTCTAGTAATTTTTTTTCAAGTTCTAACTCCAAATTTTAAATAGTCCCCCTGGCTTCATATGCGCATGCCTTAGCGTTAGATGAAGTTTCAATTGTTCATTTGTTTAATTTAATTGTTCAATGTTGAAATGACAAATATTAAATTAATTAATTAATTGGTGTTAATTGAGTGAAAAAAAGTGGTGAAATAGTTATGGAAATCATTGCTGGTTGGAAATGGGGTGAAATTTTTATTCAAGTAAGTGATATATTTGAATAAATCACGAAAAAATGCGTGGTCAGAGTTGGCGTCCCTTGGCTTGTATGCAATTGACTCAATTGCATTAAATTGGAATTTTGTTGAAATAAATTATGAAAATTGGTCAGAAAAGTTTATAAAAAGTTAGTTTGATGATTTTTCTTTGGGCTTATCAAAAAATTTAGATGCAATTGACATTTTTATTATGCAAAAAGCGTCGGAAAACTTCAAGTCTTGCAAGTGTTGTTTGGCTTGGTAAGATTAAACTTGTTTTTTTCAATAATTTCTTGAAGATTTGGCCTTGAAAAGTTTATATCAAGTTAGTATAGATGTTTTTCTATGGGATTAAAAAAAATTTTGGTGAAATTAGTAAATTTTGTTTGATAGAAGGGTGAAACAAAAATTGTCCCCGAATTAGATGCCAAAGTTGTTAGTTTAATGATTTTTTTTATATTGAAAACTTTAAAATTTTGGCTGAAAAAGTATTAACTGGTTTAATTTGAACATTTATCTATGGTTCTATAGAAAATTTTATGTGGGAATGAAATTTTTTTTAGGCAAAAACGTTAAAAGAAAAAATATTCCCAACAGGTGTTTTTACTTGGGTACTTAAATGATTTTTTTTTAATTGAATTATGGAAAATTAGGTCATAGAAAGTTTATATTCAATTAATTTGGATGTTTTTCTATAGATTTAAGGGGAAAAAATTGGTGAAATTGATAATTTTTTATAAAAAAACAGCGCTTAAAAGTTTTGTTCTCCCGATAGGGCCTGGAAGTCGTTAGATTAATGATTTTTTCTTATTGACCAAATGAAAATTTGAACTTGAAAAGTTGAAATTACTTAAGTTTAGATGTTTTTCGAAAGATATATAAACAATTTTGGGTGAAATTGGTAAATTTTGTTTGATAGAAGGGTGAAACAAAAATCGTCCCCGGAATAGATGCCAAAGTTGTAAGTTTAATGATTTTTTTCATATTGAAAACTTTAAAATTTTGTCTTAAAAAGTATTTACTGTTTTAATTTGAACATTTATCTATGGTTCTATAGTAAATTTTATGCGGGAATTAATTTTTTTTATGCAAAAACGGGAAAAGAAAAAATATTCCAAACAGGTGTTTTTACTTGGGTACTTAAGTATTTTTTTTTAATTGATTTAAGGATAATTTGGACCTGGAAAGTTTATATCCTATTAGTTTTGATGTTTTCTGTAGATTTAAGAAAAAAAAATGGGTGAAATTGATAATTTTTTATAAAAAAAAAGCGTTTAAAAGATTTGTTCTCCCGATAGGATCTGGAAGTCGTTAGATTAATGATTTTTTTTTTATTGACCAAATGAAAATTTGAACTTGAAAAGTTGAAATTACTTAAGTTTAGATGTTTCTCGAAAGATTTATAAACAATTTTGGGAAAAAATAATTTTGTTTTTAAAAAAAATAGATTTTAAAACCATAGTGGTGAGATTAATGATTTTTTTCTTGAATAATTTCTTAAAATTTTTGCGTTTAAAAGTTATATTGAGCAAATTTGAATACTTTTCTGTAAATTTAATTAAAATTTCGGGTACAATTGATAATATTTGAATTAAAAATATCGTTTATATAAAATTATATGAGTAACTTTTGAAAATTGTAAAATATATGATTTCTTGACCTATTCCTATAGGCCAAAGGTTCCCAATAAGGGCGATATGGTCTCCCTATATATGCTGAGAGTTTGTAAGGGGGCGGTATTGGCTAGATAGGCAGGATTCCAAAGAATTTAAAGCTTATTTCTTTCTTTTAACGAAACTGTTACCATATGCTTATTGGTTTTCCCATCATTCACTTTCCACCCTGTAAAAAACACATTTTGAAATTATTGTCCTTTAAAATGCCTTTAATAACTTTAATAACCTTTTCCCCACCACTTTATAATATTGATTAAACGTCAAGAAATCATGAGACAGAGATATACGTTGTCTTTGTTACACTTTATCAGAAGTTGTAAAAAAATATGCAACTGATGCATAACGTTTCGTAGCATATCTAATCGCCGGCCATATTTAATGTCTTGGTCCTTTTTTGGTTACATACACATCAGCTTTGCTATCCTTTTCTATCACCTTTTAAGAATGCAGCCTATTAAAACTGTTAAAAAAAGAATTAGTCAACCTATTAATAAAATTATTAAAAAAAAACATTTGTATGTTTAAAGCCGCAGCCGTTGCAGCGTTGCGGTCGCATAAAGTTGCCTAAATACATAACGAAAAAATTATTTCCACAAGTGTAATTTAAAACTAAACCAAACAAATCAGTGCCAATGTTGAATATTTTTCAAATTTCGCGGTTGTATTGATTGATTTCACAATATGTCACAGCATTTTTTTGACTACCTGTTGTGGTTGCCCCTTACGCACTTTCAAAGTGTCAAAAATTCCGATAACCTGTATTAAACAAATACCTGGTGAACGGAAATTTGTATAAAAGTGCATAGTGCATCTGGTAAACATTTACAAAAATGCACAAACATCTAAAACGTGCCAAACGATCAAATCTTTTTCGTGACAAATGACAAAAATTCGCGACCAACTTAATTTGAAACGATCACAATGAAGTTAGCAGCGAAATTGTCACGTGTGGAAATCGGCGCGTATTTTGTATTATGGATTTGTTCGGTGGCATATGCCGTGTGGAATTTGTATGTGGTTTCGCAAGGTAATTATTGAATAAGTTTTTGATTTTGTGATGGAATTTTAATCTTTTTCTTTTTTTAGATATAAATCCGTACAATCAAACGTATATATACTTTGAACCGGGCTGGAATATATTGAATAATCGCATGAAAGATGTTTCCGATAATGAATGGCGCCTGGTTTTGATTTATCTACCTGTGATTCTTCCGTGGCTCTCTCTCCACTTGTTCGTGGCGGAATGTCTACGATTTTTTAACCTTTTTAAATTGATACCCCTGTGGTATATTGGTATAAGTCTCACATTTTGTGGGCACTTATTTGGTTTGACTCCCGTGCTTTTTATCGTACTCCAACCGTTGATTTACGTATTTTTAGTTTTGATTAACGCAAATCAATTGACGATTTGGATATTTTCGATCCTCTTTATCTTTTTGATTAATATTTTACGCTTTGTGGTCCATGACACGTTTAGTTCGATCGTAAATGACGATGAAGATTTGTACTATATGTTGATGGTGACCATTTCATGGATCACCATGAAATGTACCAGTGCATCTTTAGATATTAGCCAACAGTATAGGAATAATTGTAGAAAGACGGAAGATACCATCAACAAAACTTTGCTCCACATGATTTCCTACATTTTTTATTTGCCCACCTTATTTTTTGGACCGATACATTTGTATTACAAATTCGAAAGCACTTACGATAGTTATGCAATCCAAAATTGGAAAGTAAATCCACGATATAAGACATTTATTGTTAATTTATTGCGTTATATTGGTTGGTTATTTGCCACTGAATTTATTTTACATTTTATTTATGTTACAGTATTACAATTACATATAGAGGTTTGTACAGACTTTGGTATGGTATCAAGGGATGAATTAGGACATCAGAGGGTTCAAATCACTTATTTTTGTATAAATAATACTCTTAATGTACAAGTTAACAAATTGGTCCTCTGTATTACTGCTAATACATTTCTTGATACCCATTTTTAAAGTTAATATCTTAATTATATAACTTAAATCAATTTTAGGTGGTCGACAAAAGTTTTTGGGCTGTATACGGCTTGGGATATAGCATGGGACAGTTTTTCCAACTGAAATATGTAGTAATGTATGGCCTGTCAACTACTATAATGAAAGTAGAAAATTTTCCGGCTCCAGGAACTCCTACATGTATTGGACGAGTCCATCTATATTCTTACATGTGGAAATATTTCGACTGCGGTTTATATGCCTTTCTTTTACGGTATAATCTGCATAAAACCACTATAAACTTTGCCTTTAAAATCTTTATTTTCAGATACATTTACCATCCGTACGGAGCCAAGCACAGGAAATCCATCTTCCGGAAACTAACCGCCTCATTTCTGTGTTTCGGTTTTAGCTTCATCTGGCACGGAATGCAATCGTTCATCTTAATATGGACAGTGCTGAACTATTTGGGAATTGTTATCGAAAATATTTGCACCTGGTTTGCCGGTACACAATTTTTCTATCGAACGGTTGAATCGAAAATGGGAGCGAAAAGTTTTCGGCGAATTACCTGCGCCGTGTCGACGATTCTTATGATCGCGTCGGGTGTTTCGAATTTCTTCTTTTTTGGCGGAAATGAGATTGGATTTTTCTATGTGACCAAGTTGAGGGAGGGTTGGTTTTTTAGCAATTTTATTTTGGTAGTTTGTGTGTATTTTTTGTGTCAAGTATCGACGGAATTGACTCAATGGGAATATGAGAAGAAAACTTTGAAAACTTTGTAAAATTTTTGTTGGAGATTAAAAATAAAAGTGATTTTTTTAGTATTACAAATGTTGCTTATTAGAAATTGAATCTGGAGGGTTTGTAGTTTACATTATTTGGACTTATACAAAGTATTTGCATTCCTCTGACCATTGTCATATGGAAATAATGATAACTATGAAGAAAACTTTTAAAAAATCACAACTTTCATTGAAATTAGTTTGAATTTAAAAAAAAATATTTATATGTGGGAAAAGGAGCTAAAAGAAAGAAAAGTACTTCTTCCCTTTTTACATTGAAAATATTTAAAAAAGAAAAACATTTTCTTTGATATTTGTTTAATACAATTAATTGAAAATGAAAATATGAGAATTATACAAAATAAATCTAAACTAAAAGAATAAATATTCTAAATTTAAATATAAAAAATTGATAAAATTACCAATAGTTTAATTTTTTTCAAACCAAGCGCGTTATCTAGTAACTTTTTCAAATTGTCCCACCAGCTTCAAATGCGCATGCCTTTAAGTTGTTTAAAATTTCGATTGTTCATTTGTTTTTCTTGATTGTTCAATGTTAAAATGACAAATAGTAAATTAATTAACTAATTAGTGTTATTGAAAGAAAAAAAGTGGTGAAATAGTTATGGAAATCATTGCTGGTTGGAAATGGGGTAAAATTTTTATTCAAGTAAGTGATATATTTGTTTAAATCACAAAAAAATGCACGGTCAGAGTTGGCGTCCCTTGGCTTGTATGCAATTGACTCAATTGCATTAAATTGGAATTTTGTTGAAATAAATTATAAAAATTGGTCAGAAAAGTTTATAAAAAGTTAGTTTGATGATTTTTCTTTGGGTTAATCAAAAAATTTAGATGCAATTGACATTTTTATTATGCAAAAAGCGTCGGAAAACTTTAAGTCTTGCAAGTGTTGTTTGGCTTGGTACGATTAAACTTGTTTTTTTCAATAATTTCTTGAAGATTTGGCCTTGAAAAGTTTATATCAAGTTAGAATAGATGTTTTTCTATGGGTTTAAAAAAAATTTGGGTGAAATTAGTAAATTTTGTTTGGTAGAAGGGTGAAAGAAAATTCGTCCCCGGAATAGATGCCAAAGTTGTTAGTTTAATGGTTTTTTTCATATTGAAAACTTTAAAATTTTGGCTTCAAAAGTATTTACTGGTTTAGTTTGAACATTTATCTATGGTTCTATAGAAAATTTTATGTGGGAATGAAATTTTTTTTAGGCAAAAACGTTAAAAGAAAAAATATTCCCAACAGGTGTTTTTACTTGGGTACTTAAATGATTTTTTTTTAATTGAATTATGGAAAATTAGGTCATAGAAAGTTTATATTCAATTAATTTGGATGTTTTTCTATAGATTTAAGGGGAAAAAATTGGTGAAATTGATAATTTTTTATAAAAAAACAGCGCTTAAAAGTTTTGTTCTCCCGATAGGGCCTGGAAGTCGTTAGATTAATGATTTTTTCTTATTGACCAAATGAAAATTTGAACTTGAAAAGTTGAAATTACTTAAGTTTAGATGTTTTTCGAAAGATATATAAACAATTTTGGGTGAAATTGGTAAATTTTGTTTGATAGAAGGGTGAAACAAAAATCGTCCCCGGAATAGATGCCAAAGTTGTAAGTTTAATGATTTTTTTCATATTGAAAACTTTAAAATTTTGTCTTAAAAAGTATTTACTGTTTTAATTTGAACATTTATCTATGGTTCTATAGTAAATTTTATGCGGGAATTAATTTTTTTTATGCAAAAACGGGAAAAGAAAAAATATTCCAAACAGGTGTTTTTACTTGGGTACTTAAGTATTTTTTTTTAATTGATTTAAGGATAATTTGGACCTGGAAAGTTTATATCCTATTAGTTTTGATGTTTTCTGTAGATTTAAGAAAAAAAAATGGGTGAAATTGATAATTTTTTATAAAAAAAAAGCGTTTAAAAGATTTGTTCTCCCGATAGGATCTGGAAGTCGTTAGATTAATGATTTTTTTTTTATTGACCAAATGAAAATTTGAACTTGAAAAGTTGAAATTACTTAAGTTTAGATGTTTCTCGAAAGATTTATAAACAATTTTGGGAAAAAATAATTTTGTTTTTAAAAAAAATAGATTTTAAAACCATAGTGGTGAGATTAATGATTTTTTTCTTGAATAATTTCTTAAAATTTTTGCGTTTAAAAGTTATATTGAGCAAATTTGAATACTTTTCTGTAAATTTAATTAAAATTTCGGGTACAATTGATAATATTTGAATTAAAAATATCGTTTATATAAAATTATATGAGTAACTTTTGAAAATTGTAAAATATATGATTTCTTGACCTATTCCTATAGGCCAAAGGTTCCCAATAAGGGCGATATGGTCTCCCTATATATGCTGAGAGTTTGTAAGGGGGCGGTATTGGCTAGATAGGCAGGATTCCAAAGAATTTAAAGCTTATTTCTTTCTTTTAACGAAACTGTTACCATATGCTTATTGGTTTTCCCATCATTCACTTTCCACCCTGTAAAAAACACATTTTGAAATTATTGTCCTTTAAAATGCCTTTAATAACTTTAATAACCTTTTCCCCACCACTTTATAATATTGATTAAACGTCAAGAAATCATGAGACAGAGATATACGTTGTCTTTGTTACACTTTATCAGAAGTTGTAAAAAAATATGCAACTGATGCATAACGTTTCGTAGCATATCTAATCGCCGGCCATATTTAATGTCTTGGTCCTTTTTTGGTTACATACACATCAGCTTTGCTATCCTTTTCTATCACCTTTTAAGAATGCAGCCTATTAAAACTGTTAAAAAAAGAATTAGTCAACCTATTAATAAAATTATTAAAAAAAAACATTTGTATGTTTAAAGCCGCAGCCGTTGCAGCGTTGCGGTCGCATAAAGTTGCCTAAATACATAACGAAAAAATTATTTCCACAAGTGTAATTTAAAACTAAACCAAACAAATCAGTGCCAATGTTGAATATTTTTCAAATTTCGCGGTTGTATTGATTGATTTCACAATATGTCACAGCATTTTTTTGACTACCTGTTGTGGTTGCCCCTTACGCACTTTCAAAGTGTCAAAAATTCCGATAACCTGTATTAAACAAATACCTGGTGAACGGAAATTTGTATAAAAGTGCATAGTGCATCTGGTAAACATTTACAAAAATGCACAAACATCTAAAACGTGCCAAACGATCAAATCTTTTTCGTGACAAATGACAAAAATTCGCGACCAACTTAATTTGAAACGATCACAATGAAGTTAGCAGCGAAATTGTCACGTGTGGAAATCGGCGCGTATTTTGTATTATGGATTTGTTCGGTGGCATATGCCGTGTGGAATTTGTATGTGGTTTCGCAAGGTAATTATTGAATAAGTTTTTGATTTTGTGATGGAATTTTAATCTTTTTCTTTTTTTAGATATAAATCCGTACAATCAAACGTATATATACTTTGAACCGGGCTGGAATATATTGAATAATCGCATGAAAGATGTTTCCGATAATGAATGGCGCCTGGTTTTGATTTATCTACCTGTGATTCTTCCGTGGCTCTCTCTCCACTTGTTCGTGGCGGAATGTCTACGATTTTTTAACCTTTTTAAATTGATACCCCTGTGGTATATTGGTATAAGTCTCACATTTTGTGGGCACTTATTTGGTTTGACTCCCGTGCTTTTTATCGTACTCCAACCGTTGATTTACGTATTTTTAGTTTTGATTAACGCAAATCAATTGACGATTTGGATATTTTCGATCCTCTTTATCTTTTTGATTAATATTTTACGCTTTGTGGTCCATGACACGTTTAGTTCGATCGTAAATGACGATGAAGATTTGTACTATATGTTGATGGTGACCATTTCATGGATCACCATGAAATGTACCAGTGCATCTTTAGATATTAGCCAACAGTATAGGAATAATTGTAGAAAGACGGAAGATACCATCAACAAAACTTTGCTCCACATGATTTCCTACATTTTTTATTTGCCCACCTTATTTTTTGGACCGATACATTTGTATTACAAATTCGAAAGCACTTACGATAGTTATGCAATCCAAAATTGGAAAGTAAATCCACGATATAAGACATTTATTGTTAATTTATTGCGTTATATTGGTTGGTTATTTGCCACTGAATTTATTTTACATTTTATTTATGTTACAGTATTACAATTACATATAGAGGTTTGTACAGACTTTGGTATGGTATCAAGGGATGAATTAGGACATCAGAGGGTTCAAATCACTTATTTTTGTATAAATAATACTCTTAATGTACAAGTTAACAAATTGGTCCTCTGTATTACTGCTAATACATTTCTTGATACCCATTTTTAAAGTTAATATCTTAATTATATAACTTAAATCAATTTTAGGTGGTCGACAAAAGTTTTTGGGCTGTATACGGCTTGGGATATAGCATGGGACAGTTTTTCCAACTGAAATATGTAGTAATGTATGGCCTGTCAACTACTATAATGAAAGTAGAAAATTTTCCGGCTCCAGGAACTCCTACATGTATTGGACGAGTCCATCTATATTCTTACATGTGGAAATATTTCGACTGCGGTTTATATGCCTTTCTTTTACGGTATAATCTGCATAAAACCACTATAAACTTTGCCTTTAAAATCTTTATTTTCAGATACATTTACCATCCGTACGGAGCCAAGCACAGGAAATCCATCTTCCGGAAACTAACCGCCTCATTTCTGTGTTTCGGTTTTAGCTTCATCTGGCACGGAATGCAATCGTTCATCTTAATATGGACAGTGCTGAACTATTTGGGAATTGTTATCGAAAATATTTGCACCTGGTTTGCCGGTACACAATTTTTCTATCGAACGGTTGAATCGAAAATGGGAGCGAAAAGTTTTCGGCGAATTACCTGCGCCGTGTCGACGATTCTTATGATCGCGTCGGGTGTTTCGAATTTCTTCTTTTTTGGCGGAAATGAGATTGGATTTTTCTATGTGACCAAGTTGAGGGAGGGTTGGTTTTTTAGCAATTTTATTTTGGTAGTTTGTGTGTATTTTTTGTGTCAAGTATCGACGGAATTGACTCAATGGGAATATGAGAAGAAAACTTTGAAAACTTTGTAAAATTTTTGTTGGAGATTAAAAATAAAAGTGATTTTTTTAGTATTACAAATGTTGCTTATTAGAAATTGAATCTGGAGGGTTTGTAGTTTACATTATTTGGACTTATACAAAGTATTTGCATTCCTCTGACCATTGTCATATGGAAATAATGATAACTATGAAGAAAACTTTTAAAAAATCACAACTTTCATTGAAATTAGTTTGAATTTAAAAAAAAATATTTATATGTGGGAAAAGGAGCTAAAAGAAAGAAAAGTACTTCTTCCCTTTTTACATTGAAAATATTTAAAAAAGAAAAACATTTTCTTTGATATTTGTTTAATACAATTAATTGAAAATGAAAATATGAGAATTATACAAAATAAATCTAAACTAAAAGAATAAATATTCTAAATTTAAATATAAAAAATTGATAAAATTACCAATAGTTTAATTTTTTTCAAACCAAGCGCGTTATCTAGTAACTTTTTCAAATTGTCCCACCAGCTTCAAATGCGCATGCCTTTAAGTTGTTTAAAATTTCGATTGTTCATTTGTTTTTCTTGATTGTTCAATGTTAAAATGACAAATAGTAAATTAATTAACTAATTAGTGTTATTGAAAGAAAAAAAGTGGTGAAATAGTTATGGAAATCATTGCTGGTTGGAAATGGGGTAAAATTTTTATTCAAGTAAGTGATATATTTGTTTAAATCACAAAAAAATGCACGGTCAGAGTTGGCGTCCCTTGGCTTGTATGCAATTGACTCAATTGCATTAAATTGGAATTTTGTTGAAATAAATTATAAAAATTGGTCAGAAAAGTTTATAAAAAGTTAGTTTGATGATTTTTCTTTGGGTTAATCAAAAAATTTAGATGCAATTGACATTTTTATTATGCAAAAAGCGTCGGAAAACTTTAAGTCTTGCAAGTGTTGTTTGGCTTGGTACGATTAAACTTGTTTTTTTCAATAATTTCTTGAAGATTTGGCCTTGAAAAGTTTATATCAAGTTAGAATAGATGTTTTTCTATGGGTTTAAAAAAAATTTGGGTGAAATTAGTAAATTTTGTTTGGTAGAAGGGTGAAAGAAAATTCGTCCCCGGAATAGATGCCAAAGTTGTTAGTTTAATGGTTTTTTTCATATTGAAAACTTTAAAATTTTGGCTTCAAAAGTATTTACTGGTTTAGTTTGAACATTTATCTATAGTTCTATAGAGAATTTTATGTGGGAATGAAATTTTTTTAAGGCAAAAACGATAAAAGAAAAATTATTCCAAACAGGTGTTTTTACTTGGTTACTTAAGTGATTTTTTTTTAATTGATTTATGGAAAATTTGGTCATGGAAAGTTTATATCCAATTAGTTTGAATGTTTTTCTATAGATTTAAAAGAAAAAATGGGTGAAATTGATAATTTTTTATAAAAAAACAGCGTTTAAAAGTTTTGTTCTCCCGATAGGATCTGGAAGTCGTTAGATTAATGATTTTTTTTTTATTGACCAAATGAAAATTTTAACTTGAAAAGTTGAAATTACTTAAGTTTAGATGTTTTTCAAAAGATATATAAACAATTTTGGGGGAAATTGGTAAATTTTGTTTGATAGAAGGGTGAAACAAAAGTCGTCCCCGGAATAGATACCAAAGTTGTAAGTTTCACAATTTTTTTCATATTGAAAACTTTGAAATTTTGGCATAAAAAGTATTTACTGGTTTAGTTTGAACATTTATCTATGGTTCTATAGTAAATTTTATGTGGGAATGAATTTTTTTTTAGACAAAAACAGTAAAAGAAAAATTATTCCAAACTGGTGTTTTTACTTGGGTACTTAAGTGATTTTTTTTTAGTTGAATTATGGAAAATTTGAACATGGAAAGTTGATATCCAATTAGTTTGGATGTTTTTCTATAGATTTAAAAGAAAAAATGGGAGAAATTGATAATTTTTTATAAAAAAACAGCGTTTAAAAGTTTTGTTCTCCCGATAGGATCTGGAAATCGTTAGATTAATGATTTTTTTTTATTGACCAAATGAAAATTTTAACTTCAAAACTTGAAATTACTTAAGTTTAGATGTTTTTTGAAAGATTTATAAACAATTTTGGGAGAAATTAATTGTTAAAAATTAATTTTTAAACAATTTAACAGTGTTGTAGAACATATAGTTTGGTTGATCAAAATTCTATGTTTTCACTGAATAACTGTAATTTTTTATCGTATAATCTAGCTAGCCATGAAACAAACTAAAATTTTTGTTCTGTGAATATTTTTGATTACTCCAATAGTTTGCAAGAAAATTGTGGTTAATTGAAGAAATGCATATATTAGCCTAACAGAAATCAGCAAGCTGTGGATTGCCAACTAGATAGTGATGCTCATTTGTTTTATCAAGTTTGCCATAATTATATTATTATTATTATTATGTTAGTTAGCTGTGAGAAAATTTGAGAAAAAACAAATAAAAATCCTTGATATAACTCCATAGCACTCTTTAGTTTCGTTTGTTTAGAATTTTAATGAAACTCATTCTATTTACTAGAAATTTCGCGAAATGCAATGGTTTCATCGAAAAAATGCAAGGTACCAAACTTTTAGATAATTTCATAACCTACTAGATGATGATGTTTAAATTTACAGTTTCTGGGGGAAATCATCAAGTTTAAGTCCATAAAAGTTGAACTCTCAACTCATTTCTTCTAATTGATAGTATTTCACACATAATTTTAGTATTTTGCAACGAGTCTATTTTACAGGAAGGGGGGGGGACTTTAGAGTGCATGTTTTCAGGGGAAAAATTGTGAATAAATACTAAGAATTTAGTAACTTGACATTTTTTTTGCTGAGGGAAACTAGTCTTTGAAGGTTTAGGTACCCCAGAAAATATTATTGATTCTAATAAATTTTAAGCATCTTTGTAATTAAGGCAAAGGGAAACATAATTTGTACAACTAAAATTCTATGTTTTCACCGAATATCTAATTTTTTATCGTATAATCTAGCTAGCCAAGAAATAAACTTAAATTTTTGTTTAGTAAATTTTTGTCGATTACTCCAATAGTTTGCAAGAAAATTGTGGTTAATTAAAGAAGAATCCTATTAAGACTTTCACTGTATTTTACAAAAAAAAAAAAACGAATGAAAATTTGGAAAAAAAGTATCAGTATCTTAGATTTTATTGTAGGTAACTAGATGGCGGAGTTTTTGATTCAAAGTTATTGGTGGAAAACATAAAATTTTGGTTCAAAAAAGTAATTTAGGATAACTCTAGAAGATGACATCTACGTCTGCTCCAAGTACCGACAGGGAATCTCATAAGTCTCATAAATTTGTAATTTGATATTCAAAAACCTCCACCTTTAGGCGTTTATTCGTACTAATTTTCCGAAAAGTTCCGACAAAACTCTAGAAGATGATGTCCAGGTACCTCCGGGAATCTCATGAATCTTAACAATCTTCCAAAATCTTCAATCTGTATGATTTTCGAAATGATTTTGTAGAAAATTTCGAGTAAATTCTAGAAGATGACGTCCACGTCTGCTCCAAATACGACAGGGGATCTCATAAGTCTTAATTTTGTAGTTTGAGATTCAAAAACCCCCACCTCTAGGCGCTTTTTCGTACTACTTTTCCGAAAAGTTTCGACCAAACTCTAGAAAATGATGTCCAGGTACCTCCGCGAACCTCATGAATCTTAACAATCTTCCGAAATCTTCAATTTGTATGATTTTCGAAATGATTTTGTAGAAAATTTCGAGTAAATTCCAGAAGATGACGTCCACGTCTGCTCCAAATACGACAGGGGATCTCATAAGTCTTAACTTTGTAATTTGAGATTCAAACACCCCCTCCCTTTAAGCGCTTTTTCGTACTTATTTTCCGAAAAGTGTCGACAAAACTCTAGAAGATGATGTCCTGGTATATAAAGGAATCTTATGAATCTTAATAATCTTCAAAAATGTTTGCGATTTTCGTAATGATTTTGTATGAAATTTCGGGTAAACTCCAGAAGATGACGTCTACGTCTGCTCCAAATATGATAGGGGATCCCATAAGTCTTAACTTTGTAATTTGATATTCAAAAACTCCCACCTCTAGGCCTTTCTTCGTACTAATTTCCCGAAAAGTTTCGAACTGTAGAAAATGATGTCCAAGTACTTCCGGGAACCTTATGAATCTTGACAATCTTCCAAAATCTTCAATCTGTATGATTTTCGAAATGATTTTGTGTACAATTTCGAGTAAATTCTAGAAGATGACGTCCACGTCTGCTCCATTTACGACAGGGAATCTCATAAGTCTTAAATTTGTAATTTGATATTGAAAAACCCCCACCTTTAAGCGTTTATTCGTACTAATTTTCCGAAAAGTTTCGACAAAACTCTAGAAGATTATATTCAGGAACCTTATGAATCTTAACAATCTTTAAATCTTTGTGATTTTCGTAATGATTCTTTATGAAATTTCGGGTAAACTCCTGAAGATGGCGTCCACATCTATATCTAGATATATTACAATTTTAGTTATAGTAAAAGAAAAATAATCTTAACAATTGTATGTGGTCTTACAAATTTATTTAGTCCAGAAAATGTGTACACAAAAAAAAATGCTTATTGTTTTAACGTAATGCTAGAATTTGGACAATGGTGTGATCTATTGTTGAAAAAACCAATGATAAAATGTAACAATTAACGGTAGGCCTGCTTAAAACTATGATTAACATATAAGGGGTTACATTTTATCGGATCAGATCCAGAAAGATCTATTGAACAACGGGAAGATATTGAGCCAGAGATGGATTGTTGTAGATGTCCTCCAACTCGTAGTAGACGTTCTGAATGATCAATTGAGTGCCACGTCGATGAACCTCGATGCCATCATGACGCATCCGGTAGTGGATCCCCTTGATAATCTTCACCTTGCGATAATTTTCGCCGGTGTAATCCCGATCGACCCAATAACGCGATCCCATCAAACATCTCGAGGCGTGCAACACCTTGTAACGAGTAGCCTCCCGTGCAAACGACACCGACAACGGGCGTACTTTGTGGGGGTTGTTCTTCGGTCCCAGACGTCGCAAAAACACGATCTCATTCTCATTGAAATCCTCCACTTGCATTCCCAACGTGATCAAGTAACGCAAGAAGCGTTTCATATTCTCGTAGTTTTCCTCAGCATCCTCGGGAATCCCGTAGAACACGACATTGTTCTTCCGATTACGCGCCTCGTCCCGAGTAACGAAGTGCACCATTCCCAGCATTTCGTTGATTTTTTCGTTAAAGTACGCGACAAATGCGGCAATTGTTGCGTGGAGTTCATGGATCTCGGTACGCAACTCCCGTATGGTATAGGTATCGGAATAGTTGGATAGACACAGGGTCATCTTGAACGCAAATCACTTCAGGGGAATGACAGAGGAATAGCACGTCTTCACTGACCGACCACTTGTTTGCAAATAATTATTAACTTGATTATCCGATATTTATATGGTAAACCAATTTAGGCAACCGCCGGGAATGAGGGGGACATGTATGTGTGTGGCTTGAAATACCAATGTATTCAATATTCAAAACAATTAAATAAACACCGGCAGAGCTTATCGCAAGAAAAATGTCAAATTCGCAAAAAATCAGTTATTGGAAGTATTTGTTTATATTTACGTTATCCGGTGTCCAATATATTGATAATAGAAAAATGTTTCAAATATTTCAAATATTGTTCGGCATACTTGTTGATAGTACTTTGTTATATTATTAATTTTGGTTCAGTGTTGGATACTTGGTACATTTTATAGAATAACCAGCTGAACCCCAAGGTTTATAAAATACACAGGTGGTCTCATGCGCCACGTGACGTATCCAGAAGAAATTCATATATATCTTCAGACTGATTCAAATTTTAAAATTCTTCGTATGACGTCATTTTTTTTTGTTTCTAATGGGGCAACCTGTGTAATTTATAAACCTTGGCTGAACCCGGCTGATGTAAATAAATAAGCAGAATTTTGGAAAAAAAGCTTGTGAGTTATTAGAATCATCTTCCGCATCAATCCGCAGCATCCCTTGCTGAACCAATTATCATTTAACCTTATGGATATACTTTTATTAATTACGTCTTAAGAAAATTTGATCTACCCTTAAAAATTACTGCTTAACATAACAATGAAGTATTGACCGTCATATAAAAAAAAGGATAAAAACTTTAAAACGGATTGTATATCGTGGCAAAATTTGAGCTAAATCGATACAGAATATATTAAATTTTTGAAATTTACCTAAACCAATAAAACAATTTTACATATATATAGATAAACGATAGATTATTCATTGTTTATTTAAATCAGAGATTGTCAGAGGTGGCCAACCCACAAAATGTATCAGACTTTAGTAAAATATATACATTTTATAATGACTAAAGTGGTGAAAATCTATATAATTAAAGAATAGACTGGACCAAAAAAATCGACTATTTTTTTAAAAAATTGTTCAAGGTGACAAAAAAATTATCGTGAAAGTTTGAGCCCTTAATATTAATACTAAGAGGTCTATCATCATTAATTTCGATTTTTTATTTGTGCTTTCATTTTTGCGTCAATGCTGTCAAACTATCAAGATAAAATAATTCATCTGCACTTATATTTATAGAAAATTAAATTCTCTACAAAAAAGGTCTCTTTGAAAATTTTTGCCAGACACGCCACATTCCGAATAATCAAGCTTCAGACATTGATATAATTTTTAGATTTATCTTCTTTATTTTGGAATTTTTTAACTGACGAATAAATAAATATATAGAAACAGTATAGATTCTTGAAGGGAATTTAATGCTCTACAAAAAAAGTCTCTTAACTTTTTTAAGAATCAAAGAATTAAAGAATCCTCTGATATTTAATAAAAAAAATATTTGCATATAACATAATCAAGTGTATATCAATTGTAACGCAGGCATTTGTAAAATGCTTTATTTTTTTTTATTCTTTCAAAAAAAAATGATGATTTTTTTTTAATTATATCGAAAATATTGTTGGGAATGCCAAAAAAAAATCCTGTGAAAGTTTAAGCTCTTAATATTAATATTAAGAGGTGCTGCATCGCAAATTTCGATTTGTCATTTAAATAACATGGGAACAATATTCTCTTGCACTTTGGAATTTTATAGCTCACGTTGGTGACAATATTTCGGAATGACCAAGGTATATTCTTGTAGAAAATTCAACGATCTACAAAAAAGGTTTCGAACAAGTTTTTGATATATTTATTCCTTCAAAAGTTATTCGAGGTCAAAGTTGAACTAAAGAGAAATTTTAATGTTTTTTCAATTTTTTAATGCAACCATCAATTTTATGAGAAAATTTTGTAGGACATTTTTTGTAGAGCCCTTTTTCTTCTATAACTTATCTCTATAAAAGTTTTTGATATTTTTCACAGGTCCTAAGTTATTTGAAAAATAATGTGAAAAATATCAAAAAAATTTTTGGAGATAAGTTTTAGAAAAAAAAGTGCTCTACAAAAAATATCCTATAAAATTTTCTCATAAAATTGATGGTTGCGTCAAAAAATTGAAAAAATATTAAAATTTCTCTTTAGTTCAACTTTGACCTCGAATAACTTTTGAAGGAATAAATATATCAAAAACTTGTCCGAGACCTTTTTTGTAGATCGTTCAATTTTCTACAAGAATATACCTTGGTCATTCCGAAATATTGTCACCAACATGAGCTATAAAATTCCAAAGTGCAAGAGAATATTGTTCCCATGTTATTTAAATGGAAAAATGAAATTTGCGATGCGGCACCTCTTAATATTAATATTAAGAGCTTAAACTTTCACAGTTTTTTTTTGTTGTTGTCATTCCCAACAATATTTTCGATATAATTAAGAAAAAAAAATTAATAATTTTTTTTTGAATCAGTCTTATATGCCTATAGAAATTATATACTTCATTTTGTTGATATGTTCGCTTCGATAATTGAATGATTATTAACTTAAAACTGCATTGACAAATATATAATCGAATTGAAATGAACTAATTTTATCTTAACAGCTTATAAAAATTTAAATTTTAACGTCTAGGCAAAATATAAATTTGAATTTAGTATAATGACTTTAAATATATAACAAAATAATAAGATATAAAATTAAAATTCTGTTTTTGTTGTGAGTTTTGTCAGTATGGATTCCACACGTTAAGTGCAGAATCAGTTTACTCGTTGGATAGTATGGAATGCAGATTATTGTACTTTCAACTGTTGATATATAAAATAACATAGTTAAAGCTTAAAGTCCAAAAACGAGATAATGGCAGGTATAAATATGTCGCATAAGGAATCTGAACCGGTTTAAGGTATTTATTATTTGTTGTCAATTATAAATACATTAACACCTAATTCCGAATTCATTAGTGACACCTTGGAATCGGAATTTTTCTCACATTTTGGACTTTAGCTTTTACTATGTAATCTCATACCACCCGTCGAGTTCAGGTAAAATTCCTTACAATTTCACACTTGTTTGGAATTTATCCATGTTTTGCTCACAATATTGAACATTATTGACCCAAGGTTGATGAAATGAACGTAAATTTTTGTCTACCTGAATTCTATTGTATAATTGAAGAATAGATTTATCGATTTCGATAGTATTTTGATTTCAGGTACTTAGTGTTTCGCCCAAAAAAACGGTATAAAGGTCACAAACAAGTCTAATTTTAATAGTTGTATCAATATTTTATTCTGATTTCATTTATGGTTCCAATTTAAAGAGAGCTTTATTGATTTGATGGAAACTTTGTAACCAAGTTCAACTGATTTTTCTCCTGAAAAAAAGGTTACCTATTATCGTTTAATTTTTAATAATAAAAGTAGAAGAAGGTTGATTAAAATAAATAAACGGACACCCATTAGTTGGATATAAATTGAACCTTTAAATTAAAAATTTTAAGATATCAAAAAATCAACATATTTTAAATCAGAAGTAGTCAAAAAATATTTTTTTCAACAAGGATAATACCGTGAGTTGACCAATTGGTTTTCGACCATTAAATTCAGGAAATATTGGCTTTGATAGATGCACAGAAAAGCCCAAAATTAAGTGCCCAAGTATTGGGAATTTCGGGGACTTCGGAATTTGTTCTTTGATCCAAAGTTCCTAACTTTCCAAATCGAAATTTGCTTCTTGGAAATTGACTTAATTAATAACAAACTTTTTTAGTTCAAATCTTTGATCATTTTTTGTGAAATAAACTCAAATTTATCGAAAATATTATTCAATTAACAAATATTTAAATACTTCAAATACTCAAAGGAATAGAAATAAAATATTAATTATTATTTTGACGAATAAAATTTATTGATTTTATTATAGAAATTATATAATAGAAACAAACTTATGACATAAAATACGATTTTTATAAGATACAATGCCAAAATCTGTTGAATTTATGAAGCTGAGATTATTTAAATGTATTATTATTATATTACTTTTGAGAGTTGCCAATTGTTGCAAAAGAACAAATTGTTATCCATACCTTAAGAATAAACAATAAGTTGTTCCAAAGAAAAATCATCAAATTTTACAACTTTGTCTGATACAAATTTTTCAATTCAAATGGAAAAAAAATGATTAATACAAAAATCATTATTTTTTTCTGATTAACTAATAAGCAATTAGGTTCTTTTTTTTTTAAAAAAAATAGGTATTAATCTTTTTTTTTTACAAATATTACAATTTTTTTTTTGAATAATCTAATAATACATTTTTAATGAAAACAACAAAAATATTTTTAAGCGCAAATTTATTTTTATAAGAAAAAAATGTATTTATATCATTAATTCACGTGAATTATTATTTGATGTCCATCCTGTTATCATTATTTAGGATTCCATTCGAATTGGTCAGCCAAAACTGCTACTGAATATTATCATTCCCAATTATTGACCTGGAAATATATAAAATAGTTTTAATATTTTAAATTTATGAAAAATTTCCGGTAAATAAAGTTTATGAATTTTATTGATTTCTACAATCATAATTTGGGGATTTATTTGAGAAAAAAATCATTGATTTATTTTTATCTCCATTCGTAGAACAATTAAAAATGTTTATTGATACAAACTGATAATCTAAATATTGAAATTAATGCAAAATCCTTCTCTGATAACTAAATTAATATCTAAACTTATTACATCATCAAAAATTCGATGAGAAAATTAATTAAATAAAGAAAGAGAAATATATTCCAAATTCCCTTAAGTAATGAATATTTTTCAGTTGGTATCCTTGTCTTAAACATGTCTTAAGTTAAGCTTGTGAATCAGTGATTGGTTTAAGCCCAAATAGTAAAAAAAAAATGCTTCAACAGCAAAGATAAAATAAAATCAACAAATTTTGTACGAAAATTTGTTAAAAAAATTTATAGAAAATATCCCAAAAAAAAACATCAAATTTAAACAAATCGATTCAATCATTTTGGTTATATTGTTGAGGAAAATATGATCAAGGAAATTTCCCAAGGCTTAGATTTTACTATAGAATCAATGGAAATTTGATTTGGAGGAAAACTAAAGGATTTTTGGGATTCATTGTTGAGAATTTGTATTCAAATTAAAATGAATTTAAAGTTGCGGTTGCTAGCCAATAAAGGGTTGAACAATTGTTCCCAATAGTTAATTTTTAGTGTTAATTGTTGGAAATATAAATTATATGTTTTCAAGGTTTTCAACTGGTATTTTATTTGAAATCAATTATAACAATGGAGAGAATCCTCTTTAGAGATGCTACAATTGGTTAAGCATGAAAATATATATGCAATTCTGCATTGGCTAATCAAATGCATTTATAATACTAAGCTTTTATCATTGAAAATTAAATGGACATAAAAAATATTCCATTTGAGCCTAAATGGCTGTAAATTGGAGGATAACTTTATTGAAAAAATGCATATAAAATTGCAGTTGCAGTAATAATGAAGTTAGTGATTAATTAAACATGTGGTGCATATATTTTAAAAAAGGTTATTCTTGGGGTTAATATTAAGTGCTTTTTTCTCGGTAAAAATGCATCTTAATATACCCTCTTCCCCGCTTTTGTTATCATAATATGATGAATGAATTGTATTGAGTATTGATAACTGCTATGAAAATCTTGTGATATTATTTAAAATTTTATCGTTTTAAACACTTCATTCCATTGTTTATTTGGAAAAAGTTTAAACTTTTATTTAAAATAGGATAAAATAGAGGTCTATAGTTTCTGTGGACCAAAATTTTATGTTTTGACTCAATAACTATGAATTTTTATTGCATAATCTAGTAAGCCATGGAATAATCTAAAATTTTTGTGCAGTAAATTTTTTTGATTCAACCAATGGTTTGCAAGTAAATCGTGATTTATTGCATGGGAGTACTACCCAAGGATTTATTAATTTAACAAAAATGAGAAGGCTATGATTGCTTTATTGAGTGATTGTCTTTTATTAATTTTTACTATAGTTGGGAATTTGGATTGAATTCTGCTCTGGATTTTTGTTTAAATAGTTGTAATTGAACAAAGAAAAAAAATTTAGAATTAAACCTCTAAGATCTGTGTAAAATTTCATCAAAATCGGTTGAGTAGTTCTCGAGAAATCGGAATTTCATATTTTTTTTCGGAAGAAACTCTTGCATTTTTCCATGTGTATGTTATGTTAATATTGAAGGAGTGGAAGTAATTTTTTTATTTCCTTTAAAAAATTATATAGTTCACTGTGAAAAAAAAACATATGCAAATCGAAGTTTAACGCCAACGCACACCAAGTTTTACTAGTTGGGAATTTGGATTGAATTCTTGGTCCTTTGAACCCCAATTTCCGGGAAATGCATTGGTTGCACCAAAGAAATGAAAGGCATCAAAATTGTAGATTTTTTCATAGCCTACTAGATCATACCGGCAAAAGTTAGAGTTTCGGGGTGAAAACTCAAATTTTTGGTCCCATATAGTGTGAACTTCCAATTGATCTTTTCTACAATAAATTTTAATCAATTACCATGGACATTGGAAATCCCATGAATATCTTCTTAAGTTACTTAAAAATTTTCAATTTTTTCAAAAGGAATATTGCTTATTTAAAAAAAATTGGTATATCTTGGAAATTATTTAATCCATTTTGGACAGTATGGTTGAAAGGCCATAGGAATATAGTTTCGATGACCAAAACTTTATATTTTCTCCAATTGACTATAAATTTTTATAGCATCATCTGGTAAACCATGAAATAATTTAAAATTTTTGTTTTTTGATTTTTTTTGATATAACTTATGGTTTTGAAGAAAATTGTGGTTGAATGAAGAGGAGTAGTAGGCTTTGCGAATATCAACTTAACTTCATATTAGAAGGCTGTGAATGCCAACTGGATCCCAACTGCTATGTTCTATTGTTTATTAAAGTTTCCCCTTTGACTTAATGAAAATTTTTCTTTTGTTTACATTTCATTTATTGTACTACTGTGAGAGGAGGGAAAAAAATTTCTAAAGTTTCCCATTAAAAAAATTATCATAGTTGACTGTAAAAAAAAAATTGAAGAAAAACAAATGAAAATCAACCATAGCACTCTTTAGTTCTGTTAGCTTAAATTTATAAACACAAAACTTTTCTTCCTTTTACTACATTTTTCGTGAAATGCAATGGTTGCATCGAAAAAATGCAAGGGACCAAACTTTAAGATAATTTCATATCCTACTAGATGATATAGTTTAAACTTAGAGTTACTGAGTGAAAACATAAAATTTTAATCTATAAAAGTTGAGCTTTCAATTCATTTCATTTATATAATAAATATGCAATGGAAAAAAAAATAATTTAGTTCTTTTGTTACAATTAGGGGTAAGTGGCCACGAGTTTTATTTATAGGGGTGGGTTTTACAGTGAATGTTTTCGGGAAAAATGGCCAGGAAAACATAGTTTTAATGACGAAAATTTTATATTTTCATCATTTAACTATAAATTTTTATAGCATCATCTAGTTAGCCATGATACAACATATTTTTTTTTTGTTTTATAATTATTTATTGCCTATATCAACTTAACTATAAATTAGAAGGCTTTGATTGGCCAGCTACTTTGGTTATCTTTTGTCTTTTATTGATATGTTTCATAAAGTTTTTCCTTTAACATAAATAAAATGTTCCTTCAGTGCTCACCTTATTTATTGTACTGCAATTAAAAAAAAATAATCTAGTTGGCTGTGAAAAAATTTGAAGAAAAAAAAATGAAAATCAAGAAATAACGCCATAGCACTTTATGCAGTTATGCGAGTATTAAATTTCTCTCTTGCTTTGACCACTATTTGCTTGAAATGCAATGGTTGCATCGAAAAAATGCAAGGCACCAAATTTTTAGATAATTTCATAGCCTACTAGATGATGGAGTTTAAATTTAAAGTTTCTAGACAAAAACATAAAATTTTAGTCCACAAATATTTAGTCCCAAAAGTTACTGCAAAAATTTCTATATTTTTTTGGTCTTTTCTTTGTTTTGCTTAAAATTTTTGGTGAATTTTCCGATTTTCTCGTAAAACTATAAACAGTTGCTTTAAGTATCGATCTATTATTAAGGAATTTTTCCGATTGTACCTCCATAACATCCTTGATCTTTTCAATCTATTTGACGTAGGTATATAAATCAAGAGCGGATTCAGGATTTTTTTCTGGGGGATAGGTGGCGGGGGGGGGGGGGGGGGGGGGGCACAATATCATCTTTCAAGTGCGTGATGCGACGAAAAAAATCCAGCAATTCCAGCTAGAAATAGACTAAAGTTTCATTAATGTTCTTTCTGTGATTTTATTCATATATTTTAACAACTCTAATTATAATTTGATTTGCTTCTAAGTATGTACTGTTATGGAATCTTGACAGTACACAAAAATACCCTGGGGGGCCACGTGCCCCTGTGTCCCCCCCTAAATCCGGTCTTGATTACTATACACAATTAGGCCAATTTCGGTTCAAATGTTTTTGACTATTGGATATCAATGTATGGTATAAAACATCCTTTAAGGTCTATCAAACCCATGGTGAAATCTTCCAGATTTGAACCACTTTATACCGAGGGGAGGGGGGGTACGTGCCTCCTCCCTAAATCCGCTCTTGATGTAAATAATTCGTGATTTCCAATAAAACTGTTCAAAAACGTCATTGTT
Organism: Sisyra terminalis; assembly: GCA_958496175.1. NCBI lineage: Eukaryota > Metazoa > Arthropoda > Insecta > Neuroptera > Sisyridae > Sisyra > Sisyra terminalis. The sequence goes on along the minus strand of OY292274.1, from coordinate 68,299,416 downwards.
TTAGTTCCCAGTTGATTTTCTGGCAGCATTTTGTAAGTTTTACTAGCGTAAATGCCATTTTTCAACTTTAAAACTTAACCATGCGATGGAAATGATAAAATAATATGAAATTCCCTGACTTATCCCTGACTTTACCAAAAAAATTTAATTCCATCCTATTAGAGTAAATGTTTTTAAGGGGGAAAACACTTAGAAAGGACACTTAAAATCTTTACTAAGAAAAAAATATTTGGACCACTATATACCGGGGGGGGGAGGATGTGACTCCGTGTTCCTCCCCTTAAATCCGTTCTTGATGTAAATAATTCGTGATTTCCAATAAAACTTTGTCCAAAAACGTCATTGTTATAGTTCCCAGTTGGTTTTCTGGCAGCACTTTGTAGGTTTGAATAGCGTTGAGTGCCATTTTGTAACTTTAAAACACAACCATGCGATGGAAATTATAAAAAAAAAAAATCCCTGACTACACCAAAAAAAAAATAATTCCATCCTGTTAAAGTAAATGTTTTAAGAGGGAAAACACTTAGAAAGGACACTTAAAATCTTTACTAAGAAAAAAATATTTGGACCACTTTATACCGGGGGGGGGGAGTAAGTGGCTCCGTATTCCCCCCCTTAAATCCGTTTTTGGTGTAAATAATTCGTGATTTCCAATAAAACTTTGTTCAAAAACGTCATTGTTATAGTTCCCAGTTGGTTTTCTGGCAGCACTTTGTAGGTGTGAATAACGTAAATGCCATTTTTTAACTTTAAAACTTAACCATCCGGTGGAAATTATAAAAAAATATGAAATTCCCTGACTTTTCCCTGACTATACCAAAAAATTTTGATTCCATCCTGTTAGAGTAAATGTTTTTAAGGGGGAAAACACTTAGAAAGGACACTTAAAATATTTAGTAAGAAAAAAAAGTTAATAATTACAGTAAGAAAGTGGGAACGTCTTAGATACTATAAAAAAGGATAAAAAATAATAAGTTTTTATACCTAAGATGAATGATAAAGATGGTCTGTTGTCCCAGCATCCTATTGAACAGGTGGTGCATACATGGCGAGGTTTTCATCGTTGCGAATATCCGCCAACGTGTAATGCTTCTTCCCCAGAATCAATATGGTACCAAATTGGTACGAATGAATTCCGGCCGTCCGCAATCGGTTCTTAATTTCCCTCATAATTTTCACCATACGATAATCCGCGGCATTGTGGTATTTCTCCACCGAATACGGCGTCCGGTCCAAATACAGTGATCTATAAATCACGCGGAATCGAACCGACACTTTCGCGAAGCGCACCATCAACGGACGTGGTCCGGGATCGGTGTTGGTTCGAATCCCCAGACGTTGCAAGTCGGTGATATCATCGAATTGGAAATCTTCCACCCGCAAGTGCACCGTGATCAACGAATACAAAATGTGCATCAAATAGTCGAAGTTCCGGTACTCGTGTTCCGGAATGCCATAGAATACCACACTTTTCATCTGGTTACAGGCCTCCTCGTAGTCGCCAAAGTTGACATGGTGCCAATTATGGCGGCGCATTGGATTCTGCAGATACATATAGTTCTCGATTAAATCACCGCCGCCAAACGGTGGCACTCCAAATGGTATATTAAAATCGTCGTATCCAAAGTTGCGATAGATGAACCACGGAAATGGTGCCATAGTTAAAGGAATTTCGGATCACACCCAAGAAAAACCACCGACTGCACACGGCGAGCACTTCTTTTCAAATACGACGTCGTTTGTGTCGCACTATCTTTATTATAACGGCTAGAAAAGGGGGATGGGGGACGTATGATGGTTACAATTCCAATGATTCAAATGAATTAATAAACATCAAAGTTTATCGGCACTACAAGGGCCAATTTCCAATTGGCAACTGATTTATGAGACAAAATTCGTAATAATATAAACATTGGTCCAAATTTCGGCTAAATTTTATTACTAACACCGACACGTGGTCTCGATTGTAGCCCATTTTATTTGGCGCGGTATTTCTTTTCATGGATAATCTAACAATTAATTTTGAACAGTAATTGTTGGCATAAACTTTGAATTGAATGTTTGGCAACAATCGTTGATTCTTCAAACCGAAAATTTACTTTATGGGATATTTAGAAAGAATGTTATTTTCTTGGGAATAGTAGAAAGAGAAAAAAATAACATAAGACTGTCGGCACTTCAGTTTGGTTGGTCCTTAAGATAAAGAGATGCAATAATTGAAGTGTTGAATATAATTATTTCTGTTAAGGGGTTGCATTAGTTTAATCTGGGAAAACATTTGAGAAAAAATTTCTGAAATTTTCATGGAAAAATATTTAAAATTCGGCCATTGTGATTTTATTTCCGATGATCCTTCGGAATTTCGATGAAATTTGCTCTAAATTTGTAAATAGTAATTGACAAAAAAAAACTGAATTAAACCTTTAAGATTTGTGCAAAATTTCATCAAAATCGGTTGAGCAGTTCTCGAGAAATTGGAATTTCATATTTTTTTTCGGAAGAAAATCTTGTATTTTCTCATGTTTGTGATATGAAAGTAATCCTTTTATTTTCTTAAAAAAATTATATAGTTCACTGTGAAAAAAAAAACATATGCAAATCGGAGTTTAACGCCAACGCATTCTTTTAAGTTTTACTATAGTTGGGAATTTGGATTGAATTCTTGGTCCTTTGGACCCTAATTTCCGGAAAATGCATTGGTTGCACCAAAAAAATGGACGAAATCAAAATTGTAGATTTTTTCATGGCCTACTAGATCATATCGGTCAAATTTAGAGTTTCGGGGTGAAAACTTAAATTTTTAGTCCAATTGATCTTTTCTAAAATAAATTTTAATCAATTACCACGGAAATTGGAAATTCCAAGAATATCTTCTTAAGTTACTTAAAATTTTTCAATTTTTTCAAAAGGAATATTTTTTATTCAAAGAAATTTGGGATATCTGGGAAATTATTTACACCATTTTGGAAAGTATGGTTGAATGATCTTGAGAATATAGTTTCGATGACCAAAACTTTATATTTTCTCCAATTGACTATAAATTTTTATATCATCATCTAGTCAGCCATGAAATAATCTAAAATTTTTGTCTTTTGAATTTTTTTGATATAACTAATGCTTTGCAAGAAAATCGTGGATGAATGAAAAGGAGAGTAGTAGGCTTTGCGTATATCAACTTAACTTCAAATTAGAAGGCTGTGAATGCCAACCGGATCCCAACTGCTATATTCTATTTTCCTTTGACTTAATGAAAAATTTTCTTTTGTTCACATTTCATTTATGGTACTACCTTATAGTGAGGGGGAAGGAGGAAGTATTCCTTATGTTTCCCATTAAAAAAATTAACATAGTTGACTATGAAAAATTAAAAGGAAAAACAAATGAAAATCACGAAATACTGCCATAGCACTCTAAAGTTTCGCTAGTTTAGGATTTTGATAAAACTCCTCTTCCTTTGACTACAATTGTCATCAAAATCGGTTCAGCAGTTTTCGAGAAATCGGGGCAATCCACTTTGAAAACCTATTTTATATGGAATCGTCGATTTTAGGGTGTCCTGAGGGTCCAGAGCACCCTTTTTTCCATGACAAATTTCGGGACGAGTAGCTGCACCCCGCCAACTCTCAAAGATAGATATCACCAAAATTATTGCTTGACGAGGGGGAGGGGAAATCCATTAATTATGTGAGACAATTTAAGCAATCGACCCCTCCCCTCCTAAAATTTCATGAGGTTTTGCTTGCCCCCCTAACTTTTTAATAGTTGATCTGTCCTTCGTCTATATTAAATTTATTTACCAAAAAAAAAGACTATCGGGAAAAGATTATTCTCTTCCCCCCACATGAAATTGTGTGAGATTTTACTTGACCCCCGTCCCCGTAAACGTCTCACGTAATTAATGGGTGCCCTATTGGATCGACTTAAAAATTTAAAGTCGTAAAACCGATGTAACCCCTTAAAATAAAACCCCTTTAAGTGGATTAGGCCTCACTTAAGTATAGTTCTATTAAAAATATCGAAAATTATTTAATGGCTTAAATTATTTGGGGGTAAATACGATTTTTCGTGGTTTTTTGTGGTCGATTAACCCTGGTCCAATACTGTAGGGGTGGAAAAATAAAATTTTTAAATATTTTTTTTTTGTGTTAAAAATTACTGAGGAAATCAGAAAAGAAATCATGGATCTGACGATTATTAAAGATTTAAGGGAATAATTTTTTCAAGGATATAAGTCCTTGTTCAGGGGTGTAATTTTTTTTTTTTGTGAAAGAATCGATGTTTTTTAACTTTCGGTTTTTCGATGGGAAATTTCTTTTAATGGAAAAATCTTTTATAATTTAAAAAAAAATAAATAAATATTTCTCCTTTAATAAAAGCCATTTCGAAATCATTACATTTAAAATGCCTTCTATAACATTAAAATGCCTTTCCCTTACCATTTCATAAGGCTGAAATATTAAACGATAATCATGAGGGACTTTATCGGAGATTTTTTTTCTCAAGGATATTAGTCCTTGTTCCTTGTTAGTCCTTGTTATTTTTGTGGTCAAAAGTCCTTTTGAGCCTAGCTTAAGATGTCCTCGAGATAAACGTCTTTTTTTTCTTCTTCTCCATTTTTTGAGATTAATTTCGACCATTCGGCTAGGTTTACGATTGTCATTTGTTTTGTCCATAGCCAACGCTTTTGTTCCTTGTAAAATTGGGTTTAATAGGATTTAAATTTGATCTTTGCCGCCCACTATCTCGAAAACAAGTGAACTTATAAAAAAAAAATTCAAACAAAAGTTGTAGGGAATTTGATTTTCTACAATAATGATAATGAAGATAAATAGTAAAAACCCTATAGGAAATGAGATATTTGCAAAAAATATACCTTATCATATGTAGGTTTTGAGTAAGGTTTATAAAATACACAGGTGGCCTCATGGTGGCTACGTGATGGATACGTGACGTATCCAGAAGAAATTCGTACATATCTTCAGACTGATCAATTTTAAAATTCTTCGTATGACGTCATTTTTTTTTCTAATGAGGCAACCTGTGTAATTTACAAACCTTGGGTTTTGAGATAGTTTTAGGGATGCCAAAATATAAGTTTTTACAAGCTTATAGCTGGATATCTCAAATTCCAAGATACTTACCCTCTTTTGACCAAATATATTTAACTTTCTGCAATTGAGAAAAGGGAAAAAATTAATAAAATTTGCCTTTTTTGGGACTTAAATTTATTGATATAATGGAATGAAATTTTTAACGTATACATAATTCAATACTGTTAATACAATAAATAATCAATTGCCTTATACAAATACGATAAAAAATATGATAAATGAAGAATTGTTAAAGCTAAATAAAAGTAAAAGATTAATAAAAAACAAAGTTAAAGAAATAATAAAAAAAACTTTATTCAATATTTGAAAAGATAAGCTGATGTTTTTTAATTATCTTTAACTTCTGGTTATCTTCAATTTAGAATTCCTTTGGAATTCATCAGCCAAATACACTGAATTGGCGTTTTGAATTGATTTTTTTTTATTTATTTTAATAATAATTAATCATTAAGCATTTCCTGTTGAAATGGTTTATGAATTTTGTTGATTTTAACTCTTATAATATGAAGATTTATTTGACAAAATTTATATTATTTTTCTTAGAACAATTAAAAATGTTTATTGATACAAATTTATATTCTAAATATTAAAGTTAAAGTAAAATACAATAATAAATCCTTATTTGATACTTAAATTATTACTTAAACTTATTATATCATTAACAATTCGGTGAGAAAATTTATATAATAAAGAAAGAGAAATATGTTCCAAATTTCCTTAAGTAATGAATATTTTTCTGTTGGTATCTTTGTCTTAAACATGTCTTAAGTTAAGCTTGAGAATCAGTGATTGGCTTAAGCCCAAATAGTAAAAAACAAATGCTTCAACAGCAAAGATAAAATAAAATCAACAAATTTTGTACGAAAATTTGTTAAAAAAATTTATAGAAAATATCCCAAAAAAAAAAAACATCAAATTTAAGAAAATCGATTCAATCATTTTGGTTATATTGTTGAGGAAAATATTACCAAGAAAATTTCCCAAGGCTTAGATTTTACTATAGAATCAATGGAAATTTGATTTGGAGGAAAACTAAAGAATTTTTGGGATTCATTGTTGAGAATTTCTATTAAATTAAAATGAATTTAAAGTTGCAGTTGCTAGTCAATAAAGGGTTGAACAATGGTTTCCAATAGTTAATTTTTAGTGTTAATTGTTGGAAATATAAATTATATGTTTTCAAAGTTTTCAACTGATATTTTATTTGAAATCAATTATAACAATGGAGAGAATCCTCTTTAGAGATGCTACAATTGGTTAAGCATGAAAAACTATATGCAATTCTGCATTGGCTACTCAAATGCATTTGTAATACTAAGCTTTTATCATTGAAAATTAAATGGACATAAGAAATATTCCATTTGAGCCTAAATGGCTTTAAATTGGAGGATAACTTTATTGAAAAAATGCATATAAAATTGCATTTGCAGTAATAATGAAGTTAGTGATTAATTAAATATGTGATGCATATATTTTAAAAAAGGTTATTCTTGGGGTTAATATTAAGTACTTTTTTCTCTGTAAAAAAGCATCTTAATATACCCTCTTCCCCGCTTTTGTTATCATAATATGATGAATGAATTGTATTGAGTATTGATAACTGCTATGAAAATCTTGTGATATTATATAAAATTTTATTGTTTTATACACTTCATTCCATTGTTTATTTGGAAAAAGATTCAACTTTTATTTAAAATAGGATAAAATAGAGGTCTTTAATTTCTGTGGACCAAAATTTTATGCTTTCACCGAATAACTATGAATTTTTATTGCATAATCTAGTAAGCCATGGAATAATCTAAAATTTTTGTTTAGTAATTTTTTTGATTCAACCAATGGTTTGCAAGAAAATCGTGATTTATTGAATAGGAGTAAGAAATTCAAAGATTTATCAAATTAACAAAAATGAGAAGGCTATGATTGTTTTATTGAGTGATTGTCTTTTATTATTTAATGAAACATTTTTTTCTTTAGTAAATATTCCTTTTATTTAATATAATCAAAAGTTTTAATATAATCAAACCTTTTTTGGAAAGTATGGTTGAAAGATCATAGGAACATAGCTTCGATGACCAAAAATTTATATTTTCTTCATTTGACTAATCATTTTTATATCATCATCTAGTAAGCCTTGAAATAATCTAAAATTTTTGTCATTTGATTTTTTTTGATATAACTAATGCTTTGGAAGAAAATCGTGGATAAATGAAGAGGAGTAGTAGGCTTTGCGTATATCTACTTAACTTCATAGTAGAAGGCTGTGAATGCCAACTGGATCCCAACTACTATGTTCTATTGTTTATTAAAGTATCCCCTTTGACTTAATGAAAATTTTCTTTTCTTCACATTTCATTTATTGTACTACTGGGAGAGGAGGTAAAAAATTTCTAAAGTTTCCCATTAAAAAAATTATCATAGTTGACTGTAAAAAAATTAGAAGAAAAACAAATGAAAATCCATAGCACTCTAAAGTTTTGCTAGTTTAGGATTTTGATTAAATTCCTCTTCCTTTGACTACAATTTTCGTGGAACGCAATGGTTGCATGGAAAAAATGCAAGACACCAAATTTTTAGATAATTCCATAGCCTACTAGATGATGATGTTTAAATTTAAAGTTTCTGGGTGAAAACATAAAGTTTTAGTCCATAAAAGTTGAACTACTAATTCATTTAATTTCTAGAGGTGGACTTCCGAATGATTGTTTTCAGGGGAAAAAATATACGTAAATACCAAGATTTTAGTAATTTGGTTTTTATATTTTTTTTCTGGGGGAAACTAATCTATGAAAGTTTAGGTTTTCAAAAAAAAAATATTATTAATTCTAATAAATTTTAAATATCTTAAGAATTATTTAAACAATTTTGCAAAGTGTTGTGGAAAGGCAAAGGGAAACATAGTTTGTATGACCAAAATTTTATTTTTGCACCGAATATCTGTAATTTTTTGGCGTATAATCTAGTTAGCCATGAAATAAACTAAAATTTTTGTTCAGTGAATCTTTTTGATTACTCCAATAATTTGCCGGTAAATTGTGGTTAATTAAAGAAGAGTCCTATCAATGCCTATATTAACCTTACAAAACTTAGTAGGCTATGGATTGCCAACTAGATAATCATATTGAGATCATTATTGAGATGCTCAATTGTTTAAATAAGTTAACCATTGTTATTTTTGTTTACCATTATTTACTTTAAGAAAAAAAAAGGAAGAAAAACAAATGAAAATCAGAAAATTTTGTATTTTAATTAAATCCCTTTTTCTTTTATCACAATTTTCTTAATCAATGCTTTAGTTCCCCTCCAAAAGAAAATTGAACATCAAAATCTTAGATTTTTCCATAGCCAACTTGATAGACCAAAGCAGAAGCCATTATAAATGGTAAAAAGGGAAACAAAATTATATAACAAGTATAGGAAAGGAAAAATAATTTGCGGTTGACCTGCGGTCGGAAAGGGGGTGAGGGGTGAAATTTGTTCGGTGAAAAACAGTTTATCTCGATATCCGGCAAAAGTACAAGTCCTCTCTTTATTGATTGAGATGCTCAATTGTTTAAATCAGTTTACCATGAATATGTTAAGTAAAGTTTTTTTTTGTACTATTTTTTTTCTATTACGGAGTGAATATTTTCCTTGTACTTACATATAAAGAAAAATAAATTAGAATACCTCAAAAAAAAAACAAATGAAAATCTGAAAGTTTTGTATTTTACTTTAAGCATCACATTTTTTTGAAATGTATTGATTCTATCCCAAAAAAAAAAAAAGAAAGAAAAAATCTTTTGCTTTTCCATACAAAACTAGATGGCGTTGATTTTAGTTCAAAGTTTTTGGCGGAAAATTTGAATTTATAGTTCAAAAAATTTGATTTACAATTGAAAATATTTGGAAAAGTATTTGATTTTAATTTGTAGTCCCAATTGGGACAAGTTGTAACGATTTTCAATTGGCAATATCTTAGATATTTCCCATTAATATGTTAAGCAAATTTTTTTTTACCAATTTTTTTTCTACTACAGAGGGAATATTTTCCTTGTCCTTACATATTAAGAAAAATAAATTAGAATACTTAAAAAAAAAAAACAAATGAAAATCTGAAAGTTTTGTATTTTACTTTAAGTATCACATTTTCTTGAAATGTATTGATTCTATCCCAAAAAAAAAAAAAAATCTTTTGATTTTCCGTACAAAACTAGATGGCGTTGATTTTAGTTCAAAGTTTTAGGTGGAAAATTTATTTTTCTACTACGGAGTGAATATTTTCCTTGTACTTACATATTAATAAAAATAAATTAGAATACTTCAAAAAAAAAAACAAATGAAAATCTGAAAGTTTTGCATTTTACTTTAAGTATCACATTTTCTTGAAATATATTGATTCTATCCCAAAAAAAAAAAAAAAAAGAAAAATCTTTTGATTTTCTGTACAAAACTAGATGGCGTTGATTTTAGTTCAAAGTTTGTGGCGGATAATTTAAAGTTATTGTTGAAAAAATTTGATTTACAATTGAAAACATTTGGAAAAGTATTGGAAAAGAGTAACATTAATATGTTAAGTAAAGTTTTCTTTTTGTACTAATTTTTTTTTCTACTACGGAGTGAATATTTTCATTGTATTTCATATTAACAAAAATAAATTAGAATATTTCAAAAAAAAAAAAAACAAATGAAAATCTAAAAGTTTTGTATTTTACTTTAAGTATCACATTTTCTTGAAATGTATTGATTCTATCCCAAAAAAAAAAATTTTTTTTGATTTTCCGTATAAAACTAGATGACGTTGATTTTAATTCAAAGTTTTTTGTGGAAAGTTTGATTTACAATTGAAAATATTTGGAAAATTATTTGATCTGAATTTGTGATTCCAATTTCCAACGATTTTTAATTGGCAATATCTTAGATGTTTCCGTCGTTAACTACTAGATGGCGGAGTTTTAATTCATCGTTACTGGCGAAAAATATGAATTTTTTCTTGAAAAAATTTTGGGTTGGGTTTTAAAGTGAACAGTTTTATATATGAACGGTAAGAATATCCAGAAATTATTTCTACTATTACAGTTAACTGATTGATAAAGGAATTTAGATCATGAAATGATCAATGATCAATGATCAATGTCCGTATACTTGGATAGCGTAGCATCGTTGTAGATATCCTCCAAGCTGTATTGTTTACCTCCGATCAACAAAAGAGCGCCACGTCTTTTGGCCGCGATGCCATCATGTTTCAGCCGCCATTGAATCTTCTTGATCATCTTCACCTTGTAGTACGCCTCGGCAGTGTAATCCCGGTCCACTTTGTAGATGGTTTTCCCCAAAAATCTTCCGCCATTCAAAACCTTATTGCGAACGTAGACCGTACGAAATGATACCAACAATGGCCGCGATGGATTGCAGCTGAGGAATGATCCCAGACGTTTCATGGTGACAATTTCGTTGCAATCAAAATCGGCCACCTTCATGCAATTGACGATTATATCCCGCAACAATTGCTTCAAATAATCAAAGCTCTCGTCTGCATATTCGTAGATGTGGTAGAACACCAAATTGCTTTCCCGGATGCGAATTTCATCATCGACCACCGAATGTAACGATTCCTCAATACTTTGAATTTTCATCTTAAATCCTTCGGCTTTTGTTTCGAACATACTTCTCATTGCACTTACTTCTGCGCACAAGTATTGCAAGTTTGAATATGCGTACGCCATGATCAATGCAATGTTAACAAAGAATAGCACTTCTTCACCCAACGACAACCACTTAGCAAATAATTCAAATTAATTTTCAAATGTTTTTATCTTTGCTATAGTGTAAACCAATGCTAAGCCTATGACTACCGAAGAGGTTTTTTGGGGGTGGGGGAGGGCGCACGTGTGTGTGGTCGAGTGGACTCAAATTGTTAATATAAACATTATCGATTATCGCCGACAAAAGTGATTATTTCGCAGAAAGTGATTTATACAAAATTACTTCTAATATAAACAAATTGATCTACAACATTAGAAGACGATTATTTTTGTTTTGATACAAGCCGATATTGGCGTCTTGGCTTATCCAACATAAAATATGGAATATTCTTTGACCAAAAAAAAAAAAAAAATATGCAAATTACCTGCAACTTCGTTTGAATGCCACACTCTTTTAAAAAAATTATGTTTTTTAGTTTTTATTATTCGATCCTACTCAAATAATCATCCTATATTCAAAATAAGATTTTTTCGCTGACTTTGAACAGTTATACTGTGTATAGAATATATAAAATATATTGCAGTCCAATTTATGTAGTATAATCTGATATAATAATATATAAGAATCATACCACCAACATAAATTTGAACAGAAGTTCAAACAAAAATATTCGTGAAGTATTGCCCAGATACGTATTTCGATTGCCAAGTAATCTTCATCAGTGGTCATCAAGTAGTTTGGATCACTCGTTTTACATGATTCACATGAATCATCATAAAGCAGTTACGGAGTGATCCAAACTACTTGATGACCACTGATGAAGATTGCTTGGCAATCGAAATACGTATCTGGGCAATATGTCACGAAATTTTTGTTTAAACTTCTGTGCAAATTTATGTTTATGGTATGATTTTTATATATTATTATATCAGATTATACGACATAAATTGGACTGCAATATATTTTATATATTGTATACACATCATCCTATATAGTAGACTGAATCAAAAAAAATTGAAGAATTTTTTTTTTCTTAATTATTTCGAAAATATTGTTGGAAATGACCAAAAAAAAAATCCTGTGAAAGTTTAAGCTCGTAATATTAATATTAAGAGGTGCCGCATCGCAAATTTCGATTTTCCATTTAAATAATATGGCAACAATATTCTCTTGCACTTTGGAATTTTATAGCTCATGTTGGTGACAATATTTCGGAATGACCAAGGTATATTCTTGTAGAAAATTGAACGATCTACAAAAAAGGTCTCTGGTACTGGACATAAAAAACGAATATGTTAAGAAAATTGAGCATCAAAAGCTTAGATTTTTTCATAGCCAACTAGATGGCGGTGTTTGAGTTCAAAGTTTTTGGGCGGAAAGTATTGAATTCTGGTCGAAAAAATAACTTAAACTTTAGTGTACAAAAATTAGTAGGCTATGGATTACCAACTGAATAATCATGGCCTCCTTTATTGAGATGTTCAATTGTTTTCTTATTTTGCTTTGTACTGGACATAAAAAACAAATATGTCAAGAAAATTGAGCATGAAAATCTTAGATTTTTTTATAGCCAACCAGATGGCGGTGTTTGAAATCAAATTTTTGGACGGGAAGCATTGAATTCTGGTCGAAAAAAATAACAATTTAAATTTTAGTGTACAAAAATTAGTAGGCTATGGATTACCAATTGGATAATCATGGCCTCTCTTTATTGAAATGTTCATTTGTTTTCTTGTTTTTTTTTTTTTGTACTGGACATAAAAAGCATAGGTATATGTAAAAAAAATTGAGCATGAAAAGCTTAGATTTTTTCATAGCCAACTAGATGGCGATGTTTAATTTCAAAGTTTTTGAATAATCATGGCCTCTTTTATTGAAATGTTTAATTGTTTTCTTGTTTTTCTTTGTTCTGGACGTAAAAAAAATATGGCAAGAAAATTGAGCATGAAAATCTTAGATTTTTTCATAGCCAACTAGATGACGGTGTTTGAATTCAAAGTTTTTGGGCGGAAAGCATTGATTTCTGGTCGAAAAAAATAACTTAAACTTGAGTGTACAAAAATTAAAATCTTAAATTTTTTCATAGCCAACTAGATGGTGGTGTTTGCATTCAAAGTTTTTAGGCGGGAAGCATTGAATTCTGGTCGAAAAAAATAACTTAAATTTTAGTGTACAAAAATTAGTAGGCTATGGATTATCAATTGGATAATCATGGCCTCTCTTTATTGAAATGTTCAATTGTTTTCTTGTTTTTCTTTGTACTGGACATGAAAGCCAAATAGTAAAAGAAAATTGAGCATGAAAATCTTAGATTTTTTCATAGGCAACTAGATGGCGGTGTTTGATTCAAAGTTTTTGGACGGGAAGCATTGAATTTTGATCAAAAAAAAAAACTTAAACTTTAGTGTACAAAAATTAGTAGGCTATGGATTATCAATTGGATAATCATGGCCTCCTTTATTGAGATGTTCAATTGTTTTCTTATTTTTCTTTGTACGAGACGTAGAAAACATATATGTCAAGAAAATTGAGCATCAAAATCTTAGATTTTTTTATAGCCAACTAGATGGCGGTGTTTGAATTCCAAGTTTTTAAGTGGGAAGCATTGAATTCTGGTCGAAAAAAATAACTTAAAGTTTAGTGTACAAAAATTAGTAGGCTATGGATTATCAATTGGATAATCATGGTTCAATTGTTTTCTTGTTTTTCTTTGTACTGGACGCAAAAAACAAATATGTAAAGAAAATTGAGCATCAAAAGCATAGATTTTTCCATAGGCAACTAGATGGCGGTGTTTGAATTCAAAGTTTTTAGGCGGGAAGCATTGAATTCTGGTCAAAAAAATAAAATCTTAAACTTTAGTGTACAAAAATTAGTAGGCTATGGATTATCAATTGGATAAGCATGGTTCAATTGTTTTCTTGTTTTTCTTTGTACTGGACATAAAAAAAAAAATATGTCAAGAAAATTGAGCATGAAAATCTTAGATTTTTTCATAGGTAACTAGATGGCGGTGTTTGATTTCAAAGTTTTTAGGCGGGAAGCATTGAATTCTGGTTGAAAAAAGTATCTTAAACTTTAGTGTAGGAAATTTGGAACATCTTTTTAACTTATTAACTAGAAATTATTGGAATTTTTTTATATAAGATATGTAAAGCTTAAAAGTAATCTGCCAGGCAAAGATATATTGTATTGAAGATAAAAAAAAATTGCAAAAATATTCAATCAGTTGGCACATACTTAGCGAGGACCTCGTGTTTGACGATGTCCTCCAAAGTGAAGTATTGATCTTTGTAGATCAATTGGGTGCCGCGTCTTTGGGTCGTGATTCCAGCGTGGCGCATCCGATTTTGAATTTTCCGCAATATCTTGAGCTTCCGGTAATTCTCCGCCGTGTAATCGCGTTCCACCCAATAGCTGGTCTTCGCCAAACGTTGCGAGGCAAACAGGATCTTATAGCGGCTGTGCACCGTCGTCATTGACACCAACAGCGGACGAATCTTTTTGCCACCCTCGCTTTTTCCCAGTCGGCGCAAAAATATAATTTCGTTCGGATTAAAATCGTTCAGTTTCATGATATTGACGATGATATCGTAGAGGGTTTTCTTTAAAGTTTGCATGGTTTCGACATCGTTTTCGACGATGCCGTAGAAGACCACATTGGAGCGCCGATTGCGCACCTCATCCTGGGCGATGCAATTTAGCCGCTCGTCGATTTCCTGCACTTTCGCGTGGTAAGTGGCGGCCAAAGTGGCCACCGTCTTTTGCAGTTCACCCAACTCCTTATTGGTGGCTTTGACCGATTCGCTCATGTCGTGAAAAACGGACGGAAATGCCGCCATATTGTCAACAACAAAACAAAACAAAATCGCCCAAATTAAACCACACAAAGCCCCAGCCACCTTCAATCGTCGATCACTTCGTTTCAAATAACTCTTTAAATGATTAGTAATCGTTATGTTATAAAATAATCGGTCGGCTACTGCTGAATGGATGAGGGGGGGAAACGTGCGGTGGTTGATACATTAATGTTTTCTTAAATGAGAGTAAACATTTGAGGCTTATCGCGACAAAAATGACCATTTCGACGAAATTGATTTATAGAATTATATTCGTAATGAAAACACAAGTCCAGTCGTTGTTAAACTGTTTTAATTTTTTTTTTTTTTGGTCAATATTCTTTTTGTGTAATTAAAATTTATATTGGAGCGATAAGGAAACAACATGTTCTAGATCGCGATATTCGTCTTAGGTTGGAAAAAAATTTATAACTTGTGAATATTTTTAATCTCTTTCACTTACAATGATAAGTTATTTTAATTTCAGTGTTTATTTTTTCTTTTTCTATAACTACGTAGTAATTTTTATGTTAAAGATTCAGAGTTAAGGAAAAAATCATCCCTTTCAACCCCTTTTTTAACCCCTTTTTTAACCCATTTTTTTTTAAATTAATTTAAATTTGAAATTTATGATTTTTAATGAAGTCAAAATTGATTATAATTCGACAGAGATGCATTTAATAAAATGCAACCAAATGCAATTGAATCTATTGATGCAATTGAATAGGCAATAGTTTGAAAAAAAACAAAGTATGTTGTGGACCAATAATTGAAGGTCTTAATTTTCAAACATTAAGTAGGCCAAAAGAGTATTGTAAGCTTTGTAGGCCTTGGTAAAAGATTGGAAAAAACAAAGTTAGTTGTGGAAAAACAATTGAAGGTCTAAATTTTCAAAGATCAAGTTGATCAAAACGGTATAGTAAGCTTTATATGGGGAAAACCACCCCCGCGACTTTTTCGATTCAAATTCAGGGGATCGTTGTGATACTGATTTAAAAAAAAAATTGACCAGGAAAAATCACCCCCTTTCATCCCCTCTTTCGAATTACTACATAAAATTGATGTTTTTTTAAGCATTATTTTTTAATTAAGTAAATTTTAAGTATTTATTGATTTTTATCGAAGTGATAATTGATTAAAATTCGATAACAATGCTTTTAATAAAGTGCAACTAAATGCTTAAAGCTTTTCATGCAATTGTAAATGGTAGGCTGTAGTTTGGAAAAAACCAAAGTAGGTTGTGGATCAATAATTGAAGGTCTTAATTTTCAAAGATCAAGTAGGCCAAAGGGTATAGCAAGCTTTATATGGGGAATACCACCCCCGCAGCTTTTTTGATTCAAATTCAGGGGATCGTTGTGATACTGATTAAAAAAAATTAGACCAGGAAAAATCACCCCCTTTCATCCCCTCTTGCGATATATTACAGAAAATTGATGTTTTTTTTAGCATTTTTTTTTAATTAAGTAAATTTTAAGTATTTATTGATTTTTATCGAAGTGATAATTGCTTAGAATTCGATAAAGATGCTTTTAATAAAGTGCAACCAAATGCATAAAGATTTTCATGCAAATGCCTTGGCAATAGTTTGGAAAAAAACAAAATAAGCTGTGAAACAACAATTGAAGGTCTTAATTTTCAAAGATCAAGTAGGCCAAAGGGTATAGCAAGCTTTATATGGGGAATACCACCCCCGCAGCTTTTTCGATTCAAATTCAGGGGATCGTTGTGATACTGATTAAAAAAAATTAGACCAGGAAAAATCACCCCCTTTCATCCCCTCTTGCGATATATTACAGAAAATTGATGTTTTTTTTAGCATTTTTTTTAATTAAGTAAATTTTAAGTATTTATTGATTTTTATCGAAGTGATAATTGATTAGAATTCGATAAAGATGATTTTAATAAAGTGCAACCAAATGCATAAAGCTGTTGATGCAATTGAATCGGGAATAGCTAGGAAAAAAACAAAGATAGTTGTGGACCAACAATTGAAAGTCGTAATTTTTAAAGATCAAGTAGGCCAAAAGGGTATAGTAAGCTTTGTATGGAGAAAACCTCCCCCCGCGGCTATTTTGATTCAAATTTAAGGGATCGTTTTGATATTGCTTAAAAAAAAATTAGGCAAGGATACAATCACACCCTTTCATCCCCTCTTTCGAATTACTACAAAAAATTGATGTTTTTTTAAGCATTTTTTTTAATTAAGTAAATTTTAAGTATTTATTGATTTTTATCGAAGTGATAATTGATTAAAATTCGACAGAGATGCATTTAATAAAGTGCAACCAAATGCATAGATCTATTGATGCAATTGAATAGGCAATAGTTTGAAAAAAACAAAGATAGTTGTGGACCAACAATTGAAAGTCGTAATTTTTAAAGATCAAGTAGGCCAAAAGGGTATAGTAAGCTTTGTATGGGGAAAACCATCCCCGCGGCATTTTTGATTCAAATTCAGGGGATCGCTTTGATACTTATATAAAAAAAATAAGATAATGAAAAAATCACACCCTTTCAACCCCTCTTTCGAATTACGACAGAAAATTGATGTTTTTTAACCATTGTTTTTTATTTAATTTAAGTTTAAACATTTTTTAAATTTTGAACGAAGTGAAAATTGATTAAAATTCGATAGAGATGCTTTTAATAAAGTGCAACCTAAAGCATAAAGCTTTTCATGCACTTGCATAGGCAATAGTTAGTAAAAAACAAAATTAGTTGTAGACAAACAATTGAAGATCTTAATTTTCCAAGATCAAATTGGCCAAAGAGTATAACAAGCTTTGTATGGGGAAAACAGCCCCACCGCGGCTTTTTGCGAATCAAATACAGGGGGAAAATTCAGAAATTTATACAATTTTTTTAAAATTCTATAAATTAATTCTTTAGAAATCATAAATTTTAATTTTTATAAACTTATATCGGCAACTTCGTTGCCAAAAGGTCAATATATTTTGTTGCTTAACATAATGTGGGTTTAATGATTTTATTATAGAGTCCCGGATTATCCCTGCATTTTCAAAGGATTATGAGCGCTATAATTAAAGACTCTGCTTTTCATCAAAATTTTAAAGTAATTTTTTTGAATTTTTTTCTTTAAATTTTTATAAAATTTGATCATATTTAAGACTTCCAATTGTTGGAAGTACAATTTTTCGTATGTGTATTGTTGCCGCACGAAAAGATCTATCTTAAAATAAGATCTACCAATACTCAAGAAAATCTATTAATTATCAGCAACAAATTTTTCGTTGCACCCTGCAAGAAAAACACTGCATAAATCTCTGCATTTAGTTGCACATCATTGAATGCATTTTCTCCAAAATATCACTTAATTTTCAACAGAAATTTCTGCCATTTTAGTTCGTAACCAATAAATTAACACTTTTCAAATCATAATTTGCGTATTTTACTAACTCATACCTGCAACTTCGTTCACTGTACTTAAAAAAAAAGTTAACACAAGTTGATACAATAACCTCTATTAAAATTCGATTGCAAATTTATTTTCTATGAAATCAATTCTTGATCTTTAATATTCGACAGTTGCGTCACTGGTGTCTTAAAAATCATGAAAAAATAATAAGATAGAGATGCAATTTCTGCATTTTATTACACGGAAAAAAATGATTTCCTGATGCATTTGATTAAGTTATATTTTTTTCTTTTGGTTCCCAAAAAATTTGGCCAAATTTACAAAGGAACCAAGGCTGGCCCTTGCATTGAAAGAAGTTGTGTAACCTGTTGATGCACAATGCACATGCATCGAATTTAGTAATCCAAAAGATTATTTATTTGTACAATTTTTTTGGGAATAAGAAGATTTCTATGTTAATTTTTTAAATGGATTATCAAGGAAGATATATTAATTCGTCATGGTAAATAAATAAATCTAATATCATGGATTTATAAGGTTAAAAATAGACAAAGAAAAAATGGATAGAATTTAATTTTTTGTAGTTTTCCCAACAATTAATTTATTATCTTAAAAATATATTTGTTATCTTTTCTAACTACATAAAACTTTATGTTTCCTATTTGTTTATTTGTGGAGTAATAACTTCAGAACTATTGGTTGAATTTATTTATTTTTTCTAGTCAATATAAATAAATGCATATTATAAATTTTAATTATATCTTTGGCGACAATTTAAAGTTATAGAAGTCCAAATTTGTGGTATTATTAGTCAAATCTTTTGATTCCAGAGGATTAAAATTGACACTTTTTATTGTTGATATTCTAAAAAAAAAATGCATTGGTAGCAGGCCCCGCTCTAGCAAATTTGCCGCCGTGGGCAAGATGAAAAAATGCCGCCCCTTCAAGGTTGCAAAAACACAGAGTTTTAATATCACAAAATTTTTAATTTTTTGGAAAAATATTTTTTTAACTAAAAACTAATGTTTTCACATTTTTGTTCATATTGTATATCAAATATGACAAAATGCCGCCCCTGAAATTTTCCGCCCCGGGCGACCGCCCGGGTTGCCCACCCCTAAAGCGGGGGCTGTTGGTAGATTGACTTGGTAATAGATAAACTTTTTGCTGGTATTTCGCTATTTTTTTTTACTGGAAACCCTGAAAAATTATTCTAATTTGCCAACTTTAAAATCTTCTAGGATTCTTAATATTTTTCTCATAATTTTTTTTATTTTTTTTCAGGACTCAATTTGAGAACCATCTGGTGAGATAAAGGATAGCAGAAATAAAATATGTAAGTGTTTTTTTTCGATTTACCCGTTTTTTACCCCAAAAAACCAAACACATCCATAAGTTTTGTTAGCTTTAAAGCCAAAGCTTTGAAGTTCCAATTTGAATGCAATTATTTTCGACTGTACAGGCTTCATTAATATATTTCGCATATCAAAAACAATAATATTATGATTAGACTGCTTATACAATGTAATATTAACCCTGAGCGACAAAGTTAATACATTATATATACACAGAGCTGGAGAAATCTGCATAATACATAATGTAGAAGTTTTCGTACGTTATAATATCAATATGATAACGAATGCATGTGTGTGGATAGAGTTAAATTTGAACAGCATCCTCATCCTGATTCCAGGATGCCATGTTTGATGCAGTTGATTTTCCGTGAACAAACATCACCACCCACCCGAATTCCCGAATTCAACGTTGCTGATTGTATTAAATTTCACCAAGAAATAATGTTATTGCTTGGATAATCCTTGTGGATTGTTCATTATAATAGAGTTGCTTCTAGGAAAAATTAAAAATTTCAAGTCTCATTTTAGAGGAAATTATTTCTTCTGCTGCAATTCTCAGAATCAAAATTATCGATTTTAATTTGAAACCAACTTCAATGCGTATAAAAATGCGTAAAACAAAACAAAAAATACGAAACGACGTATTTAAGTGCCAGTTTTAGGTATTTCATTGAGCACCGTAAATCCTGTGCGGTAATATTCCATGTTTTTCTAAGCTATTCCTCAAGCAATGGTAGACATTATGTCAGATTTTTTATATTCATAATAAACGAGGTTAAGTTAATTAAACTAAATTTTTATCATTTTCCATGGAAAAATTTGTTGGGAAAAGCTGTAATGTATTTTGATTTAATGAAAAGGGGTTGAACAATCATATTGTGGAAGAAAAAAATTGAAAAACAGGTATTATTTATATGTTTTCTTAATTATATCGAAAATATTGTTGAGAATGACCAAAGAAAAAATCCTGTGAAAGTTTAAGCTCTTAATATTAATATTAAGAGGTGCCACATCGCAAATTTCGATTTTCCATTTAAATAACATGGGAACAATATTCTCTTGCACTTTGGAATTTTGTAGCTCACGTTGGTGACAATATTTCGGAATGACCAAGGTATATTCTTGTAGAAAATTGAACGATCTACAAAAAAGGTCTCGGACAAGTTTTTGATATATTTATTCCTTCAAAAGTTATTCGAGGTCAAAGTTGAACTAAAGAGAAATTTTAATATTTTTTCAATTTTTTGACGCAACCATCAATTTTATGAGAAAATTTTATAGGACATTTTTTGTAAAGCATTTTTTTTCCTATAACTTATCTCCATAATAGTTTTTGATATTTTTCACAGGTCCTAAGTTATTTGCATTAAACTGAAAATTGTCTGAATTATTATATTCTGAACATAAAAATTATTTTTTTTGTTTTAATTAAATAACTTAGGACCTGTGAAAAATATCAAAAACTTTTATAGAAATAAGTTATAGGAAAAAAAGTGCTCTACAAAAAATGTCTTATACAATTTTCTCATAAAATTCAAGGTTGCGTCAAAAAATTGAAAAAATATTAAAATTTATCTTTAGTGCAACTTTGACCTCGAATAACTTTTGAAGGAATAAATATATCAAAAACTTGTCCGAGACCTTTTTTGTAGATCGTTCAATTTTATACAAGAATATACCTTGGTCATTCCGAAATATTGCCACCAACGTGAGCTATAAAATTCCAAAGTGCAAGAGAATATTGTTCCCATGTTATTTAAATGGAAAATCGAAATTTGCGATGTGGCACCTCTTAATCTTAATATTAAGAGCTTAAACTTTCACAGGATTTTTTTTGTCATTTCCAACAATATTTTCGATATAATTAAAAAAAAAAAAAATTGCATTTTTTTTGAATCAGTCTAATGCCTCATACTACAACCCTATTTGAACTACCCTAAGTTCTTGTCTAGAAGTCAATATATTTAAAAAAAATTATACATTTTTAAAAGAAAATTTTAATAAGTAAAGCCATCAAATTTTTCATCAGATTCAATACTAATGAAAGAAATCAAGCATCATAAAATAAAAATCAAAATTAAAATATAAAAGGTATACGACATACGTTTATTTTGAACCCTCTATAACCCTGAACAACCCTTAAATTCCGCACGTTTCATCCACTTGTTACGAGATGGCGTTACTATGATTTTGATCAAAACCCTGCTAGGGTGCACTCCGTGCACTGTAGAAGTAAGGGTTGATTTAAAACTGTTATGCTTTGAAGCTTATGCAAACATTTATACACATCTACTTGCATTTTGCAAATGGTTTCCATTTTCTGTTTAATATTTGCCGTTTAAATAAAAAAATGAAAATTGATTAGTTTGATAGATTGATAAAATGGGATTTTGGATTACAATAAGGGAAAATAATTGATCCATTTTCTTTGAAAGTGGTGTAAGTGCAATTAATTTGTAGTAATTGCATTATTCTTACAATTAACTTATACCCAATTACACAATTTCCAAGAGTAAAGATTGATAATGATTATTGAAGTTGTTTAAGGAATTTGAATATATATTGAGATGTCAGTATTACCCAAGCTTTATAAAATACACAGGTTGCCTCATTACAAAAAAAAATGACGTCACACAAAGAATTTTGAAATTTGAATCAGTCTGAAGATATATACGAATTTCTTCTGAATACGTCACATAGCGCATGAGGCCACCTGGGAATTTTATAAACCTTGAGTATTACCTACTTTATTAATTAAGGGACATTTATTATCAATTCGGTACTCTTTTCATTTTTCAAAGATATGAACCTTGATATCTACCAAATGTTGGTATTTATGGGTGTTTGGATTAAAAAGACTGTTTTTTTTAATTTTTTTAATATTTCTTTATCGTACAATGTTTAATCTCTTTCGAGATTTCTTCAGATCCTCGATAACGAATTATTAATTGTCAATATTAGCCTAAAATTCAGAAGAACTGAAAACAGTATTATAGATACTATTTATTTATTTTTTCAGTTCTTGTGAATATTAGGCTTAGTATTGACAATTAATAATTCGTTATCAAGTACCTGAAGAAGTTTTAAAAGAGACGAAACGTCGTAGGGACAATAATATTAAAGAATTGTTAAAAAAAAACTAAAAAAAACAGTCTTTTTAATCCAAATACCCCTAAATACCAACATTTGATTAAAATTATGGATATGAAAAGAGTAAATCATTTGATATCTATATTTCCTTGATAATAAGATCTTAGATTGGATATAGTACAAGGAGGGATAGATAAAAGGAGTCCGAATGTAATGTTAAACAAATGGCATCAATTTGAGGTTCAGTACGATAGAGTGCGTTACTTGTTTAACATTAATTTAGGTCTTTGATCAGTCTGAAAATATGTACAATTTTTTTCTGGATACGTCACGTATCCATCACATAGCCACCATGAGGCCACCTGTGTATTTTATAAACCTTGGTCTTTACCTTCTTTTATATTATCGTAAGAAGGTACAAAAATACGAATACCTTCTTAGGTACGTTATGCATATTTGCACTACTAGTGATATTTAGATATAGATACCTCATGGGATAGAAAAAAATAGGAGTCTACTTTGAAAGTGGGGTTAGTCAAAGCAATCAACGATCCAATGGGAATGATTATATGGAATGCTCAATGAAAAATCCTAGTGGAACTAAAAATGGATTCGGATTTGGATTTGGAAAAAGCCAACAATGGAAAGATGAAAGTATTGTGACTTCAGAATCACTGAATAATTTCCAATGGCAACCGCATAATTGCTTTAAACTGGGAAGAACAAATGATGATGTCCCGAAAAATTTTCCGAGTATCGGATACAAGAAAATTTTTGGAAGAAGGAAAATATGGTCCAGAAATTATCAATAAGTTATCGTCATAAAGTCGATAGCCTTCGAAATTATTCTACCAAAGAATTGTGGATAAGTCGTGACGTTCATATGGTGAAGGATCTAGAAGTTTTAACTTTGATAAAACGAAAGAAAATCATTGCATACTTCGAGCATATTATGAAGACCAATAGCTTGGGAATTCTTCTAAACTATTGCCATGATAACCAGAGAGGAAGGATCCAATTGATGATATGTACCAATTACGATTCCTTTATTAATTCAAAATATAGGATGATTATATTGAATGATCAATGAAGTATCCTAGTGAAAATAGATCTGGATTTTGGAAGTTTTCTACGAGAATTGTATCATGGGAATTTAGCACAAGAAATTATCCTGGAAATTCGACAATGGAAAGATGAAAGTATAATGACTTTAGAATCACAGACTAGTTTCTATTGGCAACCGCATAATAAAGCGATCAACGATCCAATGGGATGATTACATTGAATGATCAATGAAAAATCCTAGTGGAAATAAAAATCGATTCGAATTTTGAGAGTATTCTACATCTATTGTAGCATTGGAATTCTATACAAGAAATTATCCTGGAAATTCGGCAATGGAAAGATTAAAGTATCGTGACTTCAGAATCACTGACTAATTTCCAATGGCAACCGTATAAATGCTTTAAACTGGGAAGAACAAAAAAGTGATGATTTCCCGAAAGATTTTCCGAGTATCGGATACAAGAAAATTTTTGGAAGAAGGAAAATATGGTATTTTCAAATGATTTTCACACAATAAGTTATCGTCATAAAGTCGATAGCCTTCGAAATTATTCTACCAAAGAATTGTGAATAAGTCGTGACGTTCATATGGTGAAGGATCCAGAAGTTCTAACTATGATAAAACAAAAGAAAATCATTACATACTTCAATCATATTATGAGGATTAATAATTTGGAAATTCTTCTAAAATATTGCCACGATAACCAGAGAGGAATGATTGTTCCGCATACCTGATGTCTGTTGAGGTATTTATGAACCAATTATGATTCCTTTATTAATTCAAAATATGGGATGATTATATTGAATGATCAATGAAGTATCCTAGTCGAAATAGATCTGGATTTTGGAAGTTTTCTACGTCTCTTGTGGGAATTCTACAAAAGAAATTATCCTGGAAATTCGGCAATGGAAAGATTAAAGTATTGTGACTTCAGAATCACTGACCAGTTTCCATTGGCAACCGCATAATAAAACAATCAACGATCCAATAGGATGATTACATTGAATGAAAAATCCTAGTGGAAATAAAAATCGATTCGGATTTTGGAAGTATTCTACATCCATTGTATCATTGGAATTCTACACAAGAAATTATCCTGGAAATTCGGCAATGGAAAGATAAAAGTATTGTGACTTCAAAATCACTGTCTAATTTCCAATGGCAACCGCATAATAGGTTAAAACTGGGAAAAACAAAAGAGTGATGATTTCCCAACATTTGAAATGAATACAGAGAAAAAGATTAAAGAGGGATGAAAAAATTAAATTTTATGTTGTAAAAACATTGTATTGAATACAAGAAAATTTATGGACCAAAGAATTGTGGATAAATTGTGACGTTCATATGGTGCAGGATCCAGAAGTTCTAACTTTGATAAAACAAAAGAAAATCATTGCATACTTCGATCATATTATGAGGACCAATAATTTAGGATTTTTTCTAAAATATTGCCATGATAACCAGAGGGGAATGATAGTTCCGCATACCTGATATCTGTTGAGATAATTATGTACCAATTACGATAACTTTGATAAAACAAAAGAAAATCATTACATACTTCGATCAAATTATGAGGACCATTAGCTTGGGAATTCGTCTAAAATATTGCAATCAGAGAGGAATGATAGTTCCTCATACAATTCCTACAATTCATTACAATTCCTTTATCAATTCAAAATATTTTGAACTGGTGAAGTGATTTAGGTCATTAATGGACTTGAAGAATAATCCTCACCGAAGATTTGGTAGAGGTGGAGGAGTTTGATTGGATTTGAACGATTATATATACAATGTAAAAGTAAACAAGGGAAATTCTCTTTGATATAATTTCTGGAACATAAAAAATATAATTTATTTATTTGCAGATAGAGAGATCAGAGTGGTAGGTAGAGATACCGAAGAAAAAGGCTTTTTTGCTCCGTAATAAGATTGTTATATGTGTGTTATAACAGGAGAGTGTCGTTGGAATGAGCCGATATTATGAGGGATGCCTTCTGAAAAGTGCCCATGTATAATATGGTGCTCGTATGTGGAAGAATACACACATACACACACTATATGTACCTTGAATGTTTTGAAGGGTTCAATTCGATGTATATAAAGGCCTGGAATCGGGATAGATATATGTGTGTGTATGAGTGTGTATAGGGTGGACCAAATCGGCCCTTAGCTCTCTAGGGTAATTACCCCTCCGTGTGACATTGGGTGCGGCCGAGAGAGCCACCGCCCCCCACTCGGCTCGACCAATGACAGCTCGCGACCGCTCTGACAGGTCCTCACACGCGGCCCGCACCCTTCACTTGTCGCATATTGATTGTGAGCTAGTCCGTAGCTCACCCTCCACATACATAGAGTCCTTCTAGCTCAATATGAATGTTAACTGTTCATGTATGTTTGATACGCTATACTGTACACTGGTACGGTACCTGGAATCCTCATTTGCGTCTATCTCACTCGGTTATTGCTGAAAATAATAATAATAACAATAAGTATGCTACAACCCCAAATGTCTATCCCCACCGCGGGTTGCAACTGGTAAAAGACCCTTTCGCAGTTGTTAGTACTTTACAAGTACTCCACTTTAATTTAATAAATACGCTTTTTACTTTGTCATGAGTTTTAACATTTCGTGGATGTGTAATTTATGTGATATGCTTACTGGGTACCTTTATAGTGTTTTTTTTTTTTTAAATAAAAACAACTTTGTCGAATGTAAACTTCTACGTTTGTGATGTTTGTATGTAGATGGATTTTTTATTCTTCATACTCTACAAAAAAAAAAAATACGATTTCTTTTTAACACTTGAAAGTCTATCTCATCTAAATCGGCTCTTTTTATTGGTTTTTGTTTCATACTTATCTTAAGACTTATATGATTGGATTAAAGTGGGCTATGTACTAAGCAACTATGATCAAGAAAAAGACCTACAATTCTTAATAGTTTCGACCTGAAAACATAGACGGTAAATCCTGTTTTGGAATATCATTGCAATTAAATTGAATGGCACGTAAATTTGAATATAAAATAGAAAACTGAAAGCCTACTAGGATCAAGGGAAAGTCATGAAAACGCGGCAAACTATGGGTTTTCTCATGTAATCCTTAGGAAATTGAATCCTTAGGAAATTGTCGGTGGGGGGAGTTTTCCATGATAGTTTTTAAAATTTCAAATTTTGGTCAACTTTTGAAGGTTTTTTTAAACACCTTCACTGGTTTGTCAGGATTAATTAATATTTTACTCACAGTACTAAGAGATTTATTATTATTATGCTTTGAATTGCCCTTTGTTAGATTATATCTACTCTAGGTTGATACAATCATAATAATAGGCAAAAAATATGTAATTTTTTAAGTCGACAAAGGCAAAGAATAAAGATTATAGATATATTGTCTCAAATTTTTCAATATTTCAGGGGAAGTTACTAGTCATAATAATTGGCAAATGTATATTCCTATTGTGGGTCGACAAAGAAAGAGGAATAATTGATTTTTATCATTTGTTTCAACTGTCATTTTGATTTTAATGCAATTGCCAATTTTTACCATTTGTTAGTATTGGATGTGAATTTTTCACAGGTAGCTACTAGTTGTATACGACCAGTATGTTCTAGTCTTTTTTACACCTGTAGTAAATTGCATACGTAGCTAATGAATCAAGTAGATACTGTAGGTCACTATAGCCTAACTAATTTTTGAGGAAGAGAGGCTTGGATTTTTTTCGGGCTGAACTAGAGGGCCGTGGTTTGGAAAAAGTTTGAGAAGCACTGAATAATATGATTTAATTCATTATTCCGCAAGTAGGCTTTTTGCATAAGGCCTGTGGATCAGTGTTGTAGCATGCGATTTCGCCGCCCCTTATTTTCATCGTTAGTCCAAAAAAAAATTGAAAAAAAATCAAATACCTTTAAATTCTCTTTATTTTTTTCCGAAACAATTTTTTTTTCTAGAATTATTATTATCAATTTGCATGAACCCCCCCCCCCTCCCCCCGCCCCCCTCTCGGCACTCGCCATGCTACATTAGTGTTACGTATACTTTTATCAAAAGTCTGTGATTTTAATTGTTTGGAGGATCGAAGTGGGCCTTAAAAACTTATGCCAGAAATTAAAGTTGGCGTGGAATTTTTCGCATCAATCTCTGCTTTAATCGTAAAACATTCATTTGTTTCTTAATTGTTTTCAGCCAACTTATCCATAGCCTACTATATCCGCGTTGATTTTTTTCCTTTTTCCATGTGATTTTTGGTTCATATCGCATTTCAATTATTTTAAGATGCTTTTGATAAAGTACAACGAAATGCATAAGCTATTGGAAAAACAAAGTTAGTTGTGGATCAACAATTGAAGGTCTTAATTTTTAAACATCAAGTAGGACAAAAGAGTATAGTAAGCTTTGTATGGGGAAAACCTCCCCCTGCGGCTATTTCGATTAAAATTCAGGGGATCGTTTTGAGACTGCTTAACAAATAATTTAAACAATCAAACAATCACACCCTTTCAACCCCTCTTTCAAATCACTACAAAAAATTGTTTTTTGTTTAAACATTTTTTATAATTAATTAAAGTTTAAAAATTTATTGATTTTTAAACGAAGTGAAAATTGATTGATATTCGATAAATAAATTAAAATAATAATATTACAAGAACAAATTGGTCCGCCGGGTTGGTTTGGAACAAATTTACTAGCGGATTTACGATAGATATATAAATTTCGAGAAATTTCAATGTTCCAGATCTCTCACGAATTGTCTCGCTTCTCCATTGAGAAACGAATTAAAAAATTGGCTATTTCCGAAAAAAAAAATCGAGAATTGTTTGAAAAATGTACTATTTCAGGGATACCAAACTTGAAGCTTTGGATATTAAAAACCAATAATATTATCACTAAATTTTTAGCAAAAAAATGAACTTATTGGCAGAAAAATTCAATGTTTAACGGATAATACTTTTGTACATATAAAATGTGAAAAAAAAAACTTTCAATATCACCGATAAAGTTTGCCAAGTTTAAACTGGTGAATGCATTATTCAACGGTCGCACCAATAATAATTTGTAAGTAACTAGAAGCCGACATTTCTCCAACCATCCCCGTCCCAGCCATTCTGATTTACATTACCGACGTACTAATAAGAAGAATAAGAATAAAAGTGACGTAGAAATGACGTAATAAGAAGAAAGCTTCCGGGGGATGGGGATGGTGGAAAATCAGCTGACGAGAAATAAACTTAAAACGGAGGGAGTGTTGATGACGTTGCACCACGCTTACCACCATACCAAAGTGGCAATGAGAAGAACATTTTTCCACATAAAAAAAAAGGAAAATGATAATTTTCCTGCCCCGCACTACGACGCGGGTGTTTATATGTTCCATGCTTCCTCTACAAACGTACGCCGCGTACTTATAAATCTCAAAACTTGGAAAAGTTAAAAACAAAGTTTGAATTTTAAAATTGGTATTTATTTCATTTGTATAGAACAGGGTTGGACAATATTTTCTTTTCTTTCCAGAGAAAATATTGTAATTTTTTCTTGAAATTTTAATTTTATGAAGTTTAACTTCCACAAAAAAATGCTGATTTTTTCAAATATGGAAGCTTGGATGGATTACCGGCATTACTTTGAAATATTTGCATATCATAGCATTGAAAATAAATAAAGACAACAAATTGAAATACAAGTAGTTGGAATAAAATGGAGAACACTATGAGCTATGTAAAATGCCTACTAAGATTATGAGAAACATAAAAAAGCAATGAGATTATTAGACCAGGGTCGATAATTTTAAAAATGGTGAAAAGTGAAAAAAAATTATAGTAGAATGAAACCCATTGGAAAAGGTAGAGAATATAACAAAAATGAAAGAAAAAATAAATTACGGGCGATCTGACGTCGGGAAGGGGGAGGGGGTGAGTTTTTAAGGGTAAAAAACGGTTAATCTCGATTTCCGGTAAAACTGCAAGTCCTATGAAAAAAAATTAAATAGCAAAGTTGTAGGTAATTAAAAGATCTACAATTTTTGTATCGACACTTTTTTCACATGACCTCAAAATTTATGTGAAAAATTCGGATAACCGAGTTTTTGGTTTTTTATTTTTATTTTTTGCAAAAAAAATTGTTTTTTCACGAAATTTGGTGAAAACTTACCTTTGTATGTCCCAAACATACAGTAATTTTTTTGATTTAAAATATTCATTTTTTCACCTTATTTTGACTTAATATCCAAAAAGATCCCTAATTTTCAATCGAAAATTGTCACGTAAAAATATCTGCTTTTTTAAAAAAGTTGGTGTGGTTTTTGTTTGTTGAAATCTCTACTTTCTGATGGTATAAAAAAAAATATACACTACTATGGTAAATGTTCTCAGAAAATGCAAATAATGATAAGTTTTTTCTTCCACATTGGAGCATGTTTCAGAACCATGACAATTTGAGCATAAATTTGTACATTTGTGCAATCATTATTTGCATTTTCTGAGAACATTTATCAATTTTTTTAATGGATAGGCAAATTTAAGCGCCATTTTTCAAAATATCAGCCTGTAAAATTGGCAAATCAAGACCTACTTATCAATTTCTGTCGTAAAATGTAATTTATTTATTGAATTAGCATGGAAACGGTTCCTAATAACAAAAAATGGTGGCTTTGACATTTTCGAACCACCTGTTAACTAATAAATCTCCTATTGAATTCTGGGTATTTATAAAAAAAAAATCCTTTGAATTGTTTTGGTATTTCCAACAATGTCCCAATAATTATTGACTACTTCATTGCTATCGCGTTTCCATGGTAATAGTAAATATATTATTACAATTAAGTATTTAACCCAAATCAATACATTTGATTTGATTGTTTTGTTTTAAATTTAAGCGCCAATTTTTCAAAATTACAATTCGGGATATCGTAGACCAGTGTTTCCCAAATTGTCGGGATCTATGATCCCTTCTGTAATTTTCACAAACCTAAAAAAAACATAACACCAAAAAAATTCAGCCACTGTATGTATTATATTTTTATTCGGTTTTTTAAAGGACGATTCAATTAACAATATTCAATTGATTTGGAGCGAGAAAAACCATTCCTTATATCCTTTTCTTGCACTTGAAAACAGTCCTTTTTGAAACTTTGATACGATAATGTGGCTGTCCTTTTGCACACAGGACGAAAAATTTTTCACAATTGTATTCACATAAATGTCTCGTTTCATAATCGATATTCCAAAATAGTTCTTCTAAGGGAATCTCACCCCTTTAAAATTTTCCATAAAGATTTTCCAAGGATTCAGCCACTGTATGTATTATATATTTTTATTCGGTTTTATAAAGGACATCAAATATAACACTTTTTTAGACCATAAATACCGAATATTTTTTAACCACTCCCCCCTGTCCTAAAACAACTATTTAGGATACCAATTTCCTGAAAAGGAAATGCATACGATTGTAACGATTCCCTCATTTTCACAGATCTGTTTTTCCTAAATAAAAGAACGTAAAAGCGATCGAAGTGGGCTACAAACTCTGAAATATATACCAATAAGGATACAAAATGTGCCAAAAACCATATAGTTTTATGGAAAACCGAAAAAATTCAATGAGAATTTAGTAGGCCATGGAATAGTTGGCTGAAAATAGTCGAAAAACAAATGAAAGTTTTACGATTAAAGCAGAAATTGATACGATTTAGACGACTAAACAGTTTCACCAATAACCAAAAAATAATATTCACCCCCTCCTTAAACAAATATTTAGGATACTAATTTCATGAAATGGAAATTCATACCTACATTACAGTGATTGTAATGTTTCCCTCAATTTCAGATGTTTTATTTTTCCTATGCAGAAAAATCCTTAAAAGCAATTATAGTAGGCTACGAACATTGAAACCCTAATAGGGGTGCAAAATTGGGCAAAAAAAAACCATAATGATATGGAAAAATTAAAATTTTTAAAAACGATATAGTGAGCTATGGATAAGTTGGTTGAAAACAATCGAAAAAACAAATGAAAACGGGAAGTGATGCGAAATTGTTTAGAAAGGGCATATGTATGATGGTGTTAAGACTTGTGAGGTCTTTTATGACTGATTCCTATAGGAAAATATGTTTTATTTACATAGACTTATTTCCCTTTTTTCCCCTAAAAATACAATTGATATATTACAAGTTCTGTCGATTGGCATGCGTCGTGCATAAATTACTTTGATCCCTTGAAAAAATATTTTATGCAAAATTGGTAATTTATTTGAAAAAAAATCCCTTAAATTGATGCATGCAAAGTAGTACACAATAATTTGAAATACTCTTGAATAACCCTAATAAGGGCGCAAAACGGGTCAAAAAAAAAACCATAATGATATGGAAAATTTAAAATTTTTAAAAAGGATATCCTAGTGGGCTATGGATAAGTTGGCTGAAAACAATCAAAAAAACAAATGAAAACGGGAAGTGATGCGAAATTGTTTAGAAAGGACATATGTGTGCTGGTCTTAAGACTTGTGAGGCCTTTTATGACTGATTCCTATAGGAAAATATGTTTTGTTTACATAGACTTATTTCCCTTTTTTCCCCTAAAAATACAATTGATATATTACAAGTTCTGTCGATTGGCATGCGTCGCGCATAAATTACTTTGATCCCTTGAAAAAATATTTTATGCAAAATTGATAATTTATTTGAAAAAAAAAAATCCCTTAAATTGATGCATGCAAAGTAGTGTACCTACCATACACAATAATTTCAAATTCTATTGAATAATGTTTTCCATTGTTAACGCTTAACAAATGCCTAACAATTTTATTTATGAAGCATGGCTAGCCGAGATGAATATTTTCTATTATCCATAGCCAATATTTTTGGAATTAGTAATGCTTTTATTGGAGCAGACTGAAGCTAAATTAAACTTTACATTATGAAACGGTTACATATGTCGCACGCGCTAAATCAGTGCCTTTCAATCAATTACCATGCTACCATACTGAAATATATAGGGTACCGTTCAATGTTTGATACCTCTGATTAAATGCAGGTAAAGATGATGAAGTTGGGTCCCAAACCGAAACAATTTTTAACCATCTTTAACGGATATGAGCCCATATGCAAATTTGATCAAAATGCAGCTGATAACTCTGATACATTTCCTCATTATCCATCCCTCTTCCATTTGACAATTAACCCTTCATTGCACCTATTTCCCTCTCACTTTAGCCGAATTTTAATCAGAACATTTCAAAATATTTTTTCGTCTTTGAAAAAGAAACCTTTTTAACCCTTCTTCATTTTGGGTACCTGCTCTCGACGATGAGCAAAAAGTGATCCACATTGAATTGGTTGGCAGCTGGGTTGAACAAGGGTCACCGGTGTGTAGGATTTGAAAGGTCAGTTCGAATGTGAAAAGGGACACAGGTTCGAGGGGGCCGCGCCTCTCGACCGCACGGACCATAACATTACTGGACAAATCAACCCCTATAGTCCGCCAATGACCTAATGATGACCACACGCGCGCCCTCTATTACCCCTGGCGTACGTTTCAACAAATGATTGATGATTTATTTTTATAGTTTTAAATAATTATTTAATATTCAAATAAATAGGTGGTAGGTACACGAAAGCCTTCCATGTAAAGTATGCGAGAAAAGTTACCGTGACGTCACCAACTTGTAGATGTATATGTGTGTGTGTGTGTAACATTTTCTCTTACGGTCTTTCGTTTTACTTTTACTACATTCTTTGTGTTTAAGATGGAAGCAGAGTTGCTAATTATGAATGAGATTGTTGTCGGTACCCTCGTCTTACACTCTTCGTACTATATATACTCTTACTATGTATAGTATGCAGTAGTAGGGGTAGGTCGAGGGCGCTTCTTTCTTTCCATGCACATATAAATATGTACGTAAAGGTTCAGTACATAGCACCGTCTTTTATTTCCGCGTTTTTGGAAAAAAAAAAAACAAGGAGAAAAGAGTCGCGTGCGCACCCCCTCCCGCTTTTACCGCTGCACCAGACCACGTGTCGTCAACGTGAAACTTCTTGCAGGGTTGGCCAAATAGGAAAAATTAATCATTTCTTCACGACTTCCTAGCAAATTTTATTTAAATGTTTCATGAATTTTTAGCGATAGTCAAAAGAAAAAATCGTGATACCATTGCATTTTGAAACAATTTCGCATCAATTCCTCTTTTAACATTACGACTTTCATTTGTTTTCTAATTGTTTTTCAGAGCCAGCCATGATCTAGATCAGAGTTCCCCAAACTTTTTTGTGTCGTAGACCCCTTGCCATGTTTTTCTGATTTTTTTTTAATTATATCGAAAATATTGTTGGGAATGACAAAAAAAAATCCTGTGAAAGTTTAAGCTCTTAATATTAATGTTAAGAGGTGCCGCATCGCAAATTTCGATTTTCCATTTAAATCACATGGGAACAATATTCTCTTGCACTTTGGAATTTTATAGTTCACGTTGGTGACAATATTTCGGAATGACCCAGGTATATTCTTGTAGAAAATTGAACGATCTACAAAAAAGGTCTTGTACAGGTTTTTGATATATTTATTCCTTCAAAAGTTATTCGAGGTCAAAGTTGATATAGTCTATTCCCTCACATAGAATTTTATTGTGTATTGTTCCCTGTACTTATCACTTACGTATTTATGTTCTTTGATTAATTGTTTGTAATTTTCCAGGGTATTTTGATGAGATATCCGATGGAGGCTATATAGCATATTTACATAGACATAAATTGGCCAATGAAAAAGTCATCGCATTTTTGCATACACATGAGTGGCTTGGTAAACATACTGAATCGTTGGTGGTGGATTTTGCATGTTTCAATCCATATGCTAATTATTTGACTGGGATTAAGTTGATTATAGAAGTTGCCCCAACAAATGTAATAGTGAGAAGCTATGAGGTAAACACATTAGTAAATTATATAAAATTTGGTAAATTTAGTTTCTTAATATATTTATATTTAATTTATTAACTATACAGTATTGAACGAATTAATGTGAACTCAAGGACTATATTCAATATATTTATATTCCAATTAACTATTTATTCATATACATATATATTAGACTGATTCAAAAAAATTATGAATTTTTTTTCTTAATTACATCGAAAATATTGTTGGGAATGACAAAAAAAAATCCTGTGAAAGTTTAAGCTCTTAATATTAATATTAAGAGGTGCCGCATCGCAAATTTCGATTTTCCATTTAAGTAACATGGAAACAATATTCTCTTGCACTTTGGAATTTTATTGCTTGCGTTGGTGACAATATTTCGGAATGACCAAGGTATATTCTTGTAGAAAATTGAACGATCTACAATAAATTTCTCGTACAAGTTTTTGATAAATTTATTCCTTCAAAAGTTATTCGAGGTCAAAGTTGAACTAAAGAGAAATTTTAATATTTTTTCAATTTTTTAACGCAACCATCAATTTTATGAGGAAATTTTAAAGGACAGTTTTTGTAGAGCACTTTTTTCCAATAACTTATCTTTATAAAAGTTTTTGGTATTTTTCGCAGTTACTAAATTATTTAATTAAAATAAAAGAAATAATTTTTATGTTAAAAATATAATAATTCAGGGAATTTTCAGTTGAATGCAAATAACATAGGACCTGTGAAAAAGATCAAAAACTTTTATAGGAAAAGTGATAGGAAAAAAAGTGCTCTACAAAAAATGTCGTATAAAATTTTCTCATAAAATTGATGGTTGCGTCAAAAAATTGAAAAAATATTAAAATTTCTCTTTAGTTCAACTTTGACCTCGAATAACTTTTGAAGGAATAAATAAATCAAAAACTTGTACAAGACCTTTTTTTGTAGATCGTTCAATTTTCTACAAGAATATACCTTGGTCATTCCGAAATATTGTCACCAACGTGAGCTATAAATTTCCAAAGTTCCAGAGAATATTGTTCCCATATTATTCAAATGGAAAATCGAAATTTGCGATGCGGCACCTCTTAATATTAATATTTCGAGCTTAAACTTTCACAGGATTTCTTTTTGGTCATTCCCAACAATATTTTCGATATAATTAAGAAAAAAAAAATCTTTTTTGTTTTGAATCAGTCTAATATAGAGTTTTTAAATATATCGAAATTTGTGCACTTGTAATTGAAATTTACCATATTCAGGGGGGGTGTCTTAGTTTTTTGACGAAATATTTCTAGGGGGGTCACAGAAAGTGTGACACAGCGTGACAATGGGGGGAGGGGGTCAGAAAAAGCTTTTTTTTAGCGTGAGGTATTTTATGAACGGCCCCTAATCGCAGATTGAGAAAAACTTGTTTTTCTCCTATTCTTAAACTTTTCCATTAAAGAATCAATGTTTACCACAAAAACTTATCCTAATTGTTGAAAATAATTTTCGAAATTGATTTTGAAATTGAGACACTAATTTTGGAATAAAAATCTTTAAGTTAATAGGAAAGTTATATTATGAATTTAAATCAAATTTTTTTTTGAATCAGTCTAATGAATATATTATTTCTTGAAAAATTGAAAATTCGTACAAGAAAATGCCTCTTTTTTTTATTCATCAAACAAACATAATATATACATTTATATCAGCAGCTTATTACTCGTTTTATATCCTACAACACCTTGCGGTAAAATAATATTCTATTAATTAATGTTACATCTAATTAATTCGGCTCGGTCTCTTTAGAATAATTCGTTTTATGTTGTTTATAAACATCAACCTGTTTTCATTAATGTTTTATGTTCTATTTACGTAAAACTTCAACCCCTCTCATTTATAATGAACTTTTATACAAAAAAAAAACGACCTACGGTATATCTACTTTAAGAAATAGGGGTGCATTTTTTAATTTGGTCTTCGGCATTAATTGATCGAAAACACTTTTCTGCGTGTGTTTATGTTTGTTTTGTCCAGCAAAAAAAAAGGAAATAATAGTGGTCAATGTTAACACGCCTTTTCGGACACCCTTGGTCATTTCTTTCGTGGATAATTTTTAAGGGTCACATCACATAAATCATGCACATATTTGCGTATACGTTTACACTTCGTTAACACTTTGTTGTGTGAGTTATCCCTAATTTTACGAAGTAAATTTATTAGATATTCGTACGATATTTATGTTTCATATTCTTCAATGTAAAATCTGATCTATAGAATGGTCGGGGAACGGGGAATATTCGGGTTGGGAGATATGTCTAAAGTGGATGCTTGTAAGGATTGCATGGGTTTTATGGTGGGCGGCCGAAATAAGGGTGGAATGTGTCAGAACGACGCGCGAGTCATCTATCAGAAGAAGCACATATATATGTATATATATATATATATAGAGTTTGTGTGCCATGTTGTTAGGGGATGATAGAGGTTCAGCTAAGTTTGGAGTAAGACGTGGAGACGGTGGTGGCCTGTGGGAAATTGTAGTAGTCCAGTGATATAGCGAAGATGTTGCCAAGGTACTTGTAACAATCAATTTTCGCTATGGACCACATCACCATTAGCTAGAGCTATCAGCCACCCTTACGAGCCACCCCCAACCCCCGTAGCCGTCACATTCACGACGTCAAAGCTGACAACGCGCGTCATGACTGGCGGGCAGATCCGGTGGCCCACAAACCATCCGACTCCATCCATCTTTTATATATTCCTATACCAAAATAATACATATATTCCTCACCAAATTAGACTGTGATTATATTACGAATTCTACTTGAAATACACATAAAAACCGAGAAAAAAACACACACATATTCAAATTAAATCACACACATGCTTCTAATTTCTTCTCTCCATCAAACTGTTAAGAATTAACAATTTTCCCTGATAACATTGAACCAGCATAATATGTAAATTTTCTAACCGAATTATGGAGCTTTCATCGTGGAAATACCTTTACCTGGTTTTCTGCGCATATGTAATTCAATCAGTTTAGAATGTGAGAATTTTCACTAAACATAAATATACATGAGAATAATCACATTCTAATCACGCATTCTATCGGGATACATCTTCTAATGTATTTTGTTGTTATCAAGTCACACATCTGCATCGAAACTATGTTCTACAATAAATATATATATATATAGTCGAGCAAGATCTAAACTACCCCTTTTACACCCTTTCTATCATACAATCGTCAAATCAGTACCGCAATTCCACTTAGTAACTATTTCAGGTAAAGGTATATATGGAAAATGTGGCCCGTGTATAATCTGGCGATGATCATATGCAAATGCTTTGGCTGGATATATAATATGTGCAGGTATAAAGCTTAGGCTAAAGCTTTTTTTTTTTTATTTCGTTTTAATATCGTTATTTTTATAGGTACGTACAGTTCGAATCAAAATGTTAATAATCGGTGAATATTAAACAATAAAATTTTCACGAGACACTAAAAAGTGTTTATGGCAAAGTATGGAAATGACATTTAATTTTGAAATTTTATATTTTTTGAATTAACACGCGAAAGTTATTTGCTGCTAACCGTTTCAATATAATCTCACATACAAAAAAAAAAAGTGTTTTTTGCTATTCCATTGACACTAAATATTGCATAAAAGTTAATTTTATTCATAGAAAAGGATATATTTTTGTCGAATGATGGTTTTAAGCAGGCCCCGCTCTAGCAAATTTGCACATGCATCGAATTTAGAGTAATCCAAAAGATTGTTTATTTGTACATTTTTTTTTGTGGATTAAGAAGATTTCTATGTTAATTTTTTAAATGGATTATCAAGGAAGATATATGAATTCGTCATAGTAAATAAATAAATCTAATATCATGGATTTATAAGGTTTAAAATAGACAAAGAAAAAATGATAGAATTTAATTTTCTGTAGTTTTCCCAACAATTAATTCATTATCTTAAAAATATATTTGTTATCTTTTTTAACTACATAAAACTTTATGTTTCCTATTTGTTTATTTGTGGAGTAATAACTTCAGAACTATTGGTTGAATTTATTTATTTTTTCTGGTCAATATAAATAAATGAATATTATAAATTTTAATTATATCTTTGGCGACAATTTAAAGTTATAGAAGTCCAAATTTGTGGTATTATTAGTCAAATCTTTTGATTCCAGAGGATTAAAATTGACACTTTTCATTGTTGATATTCTAAAAAAAAATGCATTGGTAGCAGGCCCCGCTCTAGCAAATTTGCCGCCGTGGGCAAGATGAAACAATGCCGCCTCTTCAGGGTTGCAAAAACACAGAGTTTTAATATCACAAAGCTTTTAATTTTTTGGAAAAATATTTTTTTAACTAAAAACTAATTTGTTCATATTGTATATCAAATATGACAAAATGCCGCCCCTGAAATTTTCCACCCCGGGTGACCGCCCGGGTTGCCCACCCCTAAAGCGGGGGCTGGTTTTAAATGACGAAAATAAACGGGTGACATCGATAGAATGATTTGAAACTCGGTGCAATTTTTAAATCAATTTATTCTTCATGTAGTGAATTCTTACGATCCCTAAAAAAAACAAATATTAGACTTTAGTTTTCTATAGTTTTGATGTACCTACCTGTTTGGTAGGGTTCTCTAAAGATATTTTAAAACCGTGGTTCCCAAGCATATGCCCGTGGACCATTTTACATGAGTAAGCCACTGAAATAAAAATGTTTAAGTTTAAGAGTATCATTAAATATTCCATATAGTTTTATCTTTAAAAGGAAATTACCCGCTCGGATGATATCTTAAGGTCGCATACTAAAAAAGTCCAAAGGACTATCGTAGAGGATCATTAAATTTTCGATTTTTCATGGTTTTTTTCCACAGAACTGCGTAGAGTAAATCCGATACAAAAACTTAATTATAGTTTAAGCCTTAAAGTTTTCAATGAGGTACTTGAGGGCAAAGATATAATTTTATGGAAAGTAATCCTAGTTTTGTCCTCAAAGTTGTAGTTATGCCCGATTTTACAACAAAAAAAAAACAGAGATTTCAAAATCCACATTTGGTCTCCCAAAACCTCATAAATATATAGAATTTTTTTTATTCGAGAAGATTGATATTACTTGTAAAAGTCAATGGTCTCTTGAAGGTGTCGAAAAAACGAGCATTTACGTTAACGCAATCGAAAATTACGATCATTTAATGCCACGTGTTTAAAATTCATCAGTAAATCAAAACATGTGGAGTATTTTCGCCAGGTAATTTGGCACAACGATAGATCATACCTAAAATTGAAATTTTTTAGTTCTATAATATGAAAAAATATTATACTTACCTTTAAAATATCTTAAACTAAATCATATTTTATTAGATTTAGTCTTGAAAATTGTTAACATAACCCAACAAATTAAATCTTTTCAACTGTCATTTAATACATCTACTAAATTGTACTAAATTGTACCAAATTGTACCAACACGGAACTTGAAATTCCACCAAAATTCCAACTCCCAATTGAAACGTATGCTAAAATCAGTTCGGGAACTCAATTGAATTAGTCCAAAACCGTACGAGAATTATTCCGAATTTTAAATTTCAGTTCCAACAACCAACCGTGCAAGTGCGCATGTTCAATCAGTTCAAAACAAACGGTATTAATTTGAATCATTGCGGAAACGAACCTAATATATGAAAATTGACACAAAATATTGCCGCGTGATTTGAATTTTATCTACTTTTTCCATATATTGTATCATATTATATAGGATACCCGCGTGACAGTAATAAAAGGATATTTTTGTATATTATTGAAACAATGGTTGTATTTCACTCGCACATATGTGTTTATAATATTTGTTCTTTGTTTTTGCCGATAAATGCATTCATATTACATACGTTAGTCTATTATTATGAGAATTAAAATGCATTTAAAAGATAGATATTTTTTGAGATTATGCAATTACATTTACATTATGTTTTTCTATATTTGTATTAAAAATCAGTTTCAATACATATATATAAATGGGTAAATAAAATCTACTTGTTTAAGGTAAATATTTTTGATTATTATTTTTCGAACATGTGACCCACGCTGTATTGATAAACGGTTAATTCATATAATATCATATACATTTTGTATAAGTATATTATACAGTGATGGATTTACGCCTAGGCCCGCGATGCCTGGGCCTAGGGCGGCAAAATTTTAAAGGCGAAGAATTCACAGACATTTTAAATTCAAAAATTGATTTTAGTTTCGCTATGAATATATGGATTATCTCCAATAAAGTACAATAAATATTTTTTATAAAATTTACTTTCCAATTAATCACATCACATTTTTCAATTGTTAAATCTGGTAATTCGGGGACATTACGAACAAATAGAGATTAGAGGTTAGAGATTCTCATAATGGTATTTTTTAAAAGCCGTAAATCTTTGAGCTAAATTCGATTCTTTTTTGTCAAAACATTTAAAGTCTTTTGTGAACTTTGGTAGTCGAAATACGTAGTACTTATCTAAAACAATCTAGTATGCTTACGATTAAGGAGAAATCTTCGTTATGAAAGTATTCGTATAATGAAGTTGGCCTCTTACATTATATTCTTAAAAATTCAATACTAAAGATATCCGAAAGTATTTGGAATATATATAGCATTACGGAATTTTCGAGATGTGTTACCCTAAAAATGACAATGCTCTCTACTATTTTTGAATTCCAACGCCAACTTGTTCAGAAGAATGATCTTAGTGCACCCTGAAAAAGATTTTTCCAAGATTTACTTAATATCCTGGTAATATTATCTATTGAAACTGAATTAGTGCGAAAAATCGATTACAATTATATAATTGAAGTTTTCCGCGATCTAAGGCCAAAAAGAAGAAGTATAAATCATAAGTGATTGTTGGAAAAATGTTTTATCTTGATAAACACTTTGTTATGGAACAACAAGGGCGGCATATCGAATGAGGCCTAGGGCGGCAACGAACCTAAATCCGCAACTGATATTATATAGATAGATATTATAGAAACTGATCTGAAAAAGTATAAAAAATATTTTTTTTAAATCGATATCTCGTCAACTATGCGAAATATCGAAAAATTATTCTTTATTTATTTATTTTCGATTTATTTTTTTCGAGAACAATGAC
Organism: Sisyra terminalis; assembly: GCA_958496175.1. Taxonomy (NCBI): domain Eukaryota; kingdom Metazoa; phylum Arthropoda; class Insecta; order Neuroptera; family Sisyridae; genus Sisyra; species Sisyra terminalis. The sequence goes on along the minus strand of OY292274.1, from coordinate 68,257,859 downwards.
AATCCGTTTTTAAATCGTGGCGCCCAAAGAACTAATATCCCCTGTATGGTGGAAGATGACAAGAAATCCAATGATGTTCAATTAAGAAAAGTCAATATTTTTTTTTTTAATTTAAAAAATAATTAAACTTATTTTTTATAAATCAACCCTTAAAACACTAAATCAAATGCAATAAATTCCCCATCTTTCACCTGTCTAGTAACTTTTTTTTCTCATTCCACTAATTTCTAGTAACTTTTATTGCTTATTGTTTTTCGAGCTTATCCCAAAAAAAAAAACAAAACAAGTGAAGGCCAGTGTAATTGCAGTGCGACGCGTTTGCCCGGCCTTGGATTTTCGGCGACCAATTATCGAAAATTTCTTGCATAAATCCATTAATCTAAACTTTTTTTTCATTGGGAATTCTTTATTAAGGTATTCCAAATGTATTTTACAACTTTCCGGGTACAAGAAACCCAATGATGTGCAATTAAGAAAAGTCAATAATTTTTTTTAATTTCAAAAATTATCAAACTTATTTTTTTATAAATCAACCCTGAAAACACTAAATCAAATGCAATAAATTCCCCATCTTTCACCTGTCTAGTAACTTTTTTTCTCATTCCACTAATTTCTAGTAACTTTTATTGCTTATTGTTTTTCGAGCTTATTCCAAAAAAACAAAACAAGTGAAGGCCAGTGTAATTGTAGTGCGACGCGTTTGCCCGGCCTTGGATTTTCGGCGACAAATTATCGAAAATTTCTTGCAAAAATCCATTAATCTAAACTTTTTTTTTATTGGAAATTCTTTATTAAGGTATTCCCAATGAATTTTACAACTTTCCGGGTTGTTTTAGTGGAAAAATAGGTCAAATTCGAAATTTGATTGTCAAGCACATGGCATCACGGTTATAGGTAGTTTAATTCGGGCAATTATTATGTGATTAAGTACATTTTTGTGGTTGTAAAGTGGAATAAAGCTTTAGTAAAAGCTAATTTTCTTGTGGAATGCTTTACTTTGGTGTTTTTTTGTGAAATTATCTTTCATGGAGAATTGGGAATTTGGTGCATTGGCAAAGGTTTCCTGATCAACAACTTTTTTGTTAAGGTAAGCGATTTTAAACTTTATTGTCATAAGCAATAGTGATTATCGTTTATCAATGCACTTGCCTCGTATATGAGCCTCGTATTGACTTATTAGGACCATTCAAGTTTTGTCATGTTTCTCCATTTATTTATATTTTGATTTGTTTGCCAATCTTTTACTTCATACTACATTGCATATAACATGGCGGAAATATTGAATGATTCATAACATGTAGGGGGCTGTGACAGGATGGACCAGGGGTCAGTATTGCACCCTTTCATAGTACAAAACAATTTCTCGTATCTCCCCCATAAAGTGTCAACAAAATGGCTTCGGTATTGCAAATTTTACGACGCCACCAAATGTACTAGAAATAATTTTCAATTTTGCATAAAGTGCATTATGTTGCAACTATTTCCTTTTTCACTATGTATATTCGGGGGAGTAGAATGCACAAAGGACTGTCGAAAAAAAACGTGACAAATATTTGTTACATAAACCGAAAATATCCCTTTTTTTTTTCGAAGGCCTATAATTTTGATTAATCTTATTGAATCCCCGAGAGACAACGACTAACATTTCTGATCTCACACCTGCAAATAAACAGGAGCGACCTTATAAATGTGTAATCCCGTAACGCTAACGTGACATTTAACAGAGGAAAGGGTTGGCAATGACTATAGAAAAAAAATTAACCCTTTTTCAATATATCTTTCGGGAACTTCCTGGATCTATTGATATTGTAAATTTCTGTAATAGAATACCTAACACTGTGCCAATGCCCTACTGCTTCTTCCTACCTACTCAATAATATTTTTACATATAATATAGCACGTCGATTTTATGGTTTCTTTTTTTTTTTTTCGCCGGTCGGTTATTGAAATAGATTGAAATTTTTTTTTCTCATGGACTCTTTTTTTTTTCTTTTATCGTTCTCGCTTTTGATCTCTGTCACGTTACAAGAGAGATATTTGGATACATTAATAATATATATTGAATATTCAATGGCATGCCGATATATTTTCAATACGTGTAGCATATATATATATATGTGGGATATTACAAATGTGCTTCGACCTCTTTTTCGACTTAAACATATACTTACGCGATATTTTGAATATATGTATATGTGCTGTGAATTCTTTTGTGTGAAATCTTTTCGCACGGTGATTTTCGTTAGTGCTGATGTAAGTGTTTTGCATCGCGAGATATTACAGTATTCCTTTCTATGCATATTTTATTCAATCGAAGGGAAATGTATTTGACATTTAACGTTTTTCAAGTGGGACGACAGCAATTTTTTTTTCGATCAATTTCGTTAACTTATCGATATAGTTTTATGACTTATTTAACTTATGTAATAATTGGCATTTTTTTTAAAAAAAAGAATATTAATAAATAGTGTAGTTGGCTATGTATTTTGTTTATTAGAAACAAAAACGAATATATTAAAAATCGGTTTTCTTTCCGTCAAAGATTTGAATATATAAATCAAATTCCATACATTTTAATAGTAACTTTTTTTAAATAAGAAGAAAATTCAGGTTATTTAAGATCTTTTTGTTTTTTATTTAATATTTTTATTATTCAATTAGCTACGTTTCGTTACTAATCGTAACTTCCGCAGGCTTTTGTTTCACAAAAAAAAAAATAAATTAGTTTCGTGAATCAAGAAGCCTGAGGAAGTTACGATTAGTAACGAAACGTAGCTAATTGAATAATAAAAATATTAAATAAAAAATAAAAAACAAAAAGATCTTAAATAACCTGAATTTTCTTCTTATTTAAAAAAATATAAAAGCTGAGATCTGAATTTTATCACCTATTTAATAGTAATCATATGTTATGGACCTAGAATATTGCTATCTAACGATTGCCCAACTTATCGACTTGATTTGGGGGGCATCCATTAATTTCGTGAGACAATTTTAGCGATTTTTCGACCCGCTCTCCCTTCGATCCCTTTGGTAAGATTTCGTAAGATTTTATCTGATGTGATTTTTTAAAATGAGTTAGTCTGTGCTTCGATTACATTAGTTGTAATCAAAATTAGATTTTTTCGTCGACTTTGAACATTTATACTGTGTATACAATATATAGAATATATTGCGGTCCAATTTAAGTAGTGTATATAAATTAATAAATAAATAAATTTGAACAGAAGATTAAATTTTAGTGGCCATATTGGATTCTCGGTAGATAAAGATAGAGAAGGTTTTCCTAAAAAGGCAAATGGATTATGTGGATAATAATCGTAGATAATTTTTTTCTGCTAAAAACCTATCGTAAGGGTATGATCTAACTGTTAATGAATGAAAATGTTGACCTTTAAACGAGTATATGACGGATATTTGTCAAATAGGAATCGTGAAATATGTACATGGAAAGCATAGGAATTATTTTTTATTCTAATATCCCCCTCCCCCCGATGCACGGTGGTAATTAATATAATAATTAATTAATGTAGTTGTCACTTGAGGTATTCTAGATTTTTAAAGACTTACTGGATAGTCCTTTTTCAGCGATCAAGTCAATGATCTATAGGATCTGATGATAGTAGCGAGGGGAAAAAGAAATAAGAAAAATCTAGTGTGGTGTATGAAGTCCCATCTGAGAAATAGCATAGTTTTTATGGTAACTAAACAACAGTTGGGAAGTAATTTTACTAGAAAATACAGCCTTATACAGTAATCCTTTCTATAACATGGTAGATTAGTTTCGCGTTATAAAAAAACGCGTTGTGCGAGCATTTTCGTATAACGTGCTCGTAAGATCCCGTATAACGCGTTATGTACAAATGATTCACATTTAAAAGAGGTTTATATCGAATATTGAAGAAAAACTATAGTATGAACAAAATATGTGCGCTTAATTAAAGCCAAATTAAGAACATTTTAAATAAAAAATGTATACATAAGAAATTAACGTGAGAATTTCTGGTGTTACATGAGGGAAAACACGTGTTTTACGAGGTATATGAAAACGTGTTATAGGAGGGAATACTGTACATATAAGTCTATATAACAAGGACGTTTGTATTTTGTTTAGTTCAATTCCAAATTTATACCAACATAGACGGCGCTGGCTGTTTTTTCTAGTGTGGCGTTTGTTTTTTCTTGTTTACTGTATAGTAAACAAGTATATTTGAATTAGTGGGTTATCCACTAATTCAGATCAGTGGATAGTCGGAAAGTATGGGAATTAGATGAGCCCAACGATGGCTTAAAGTATAAAATATAATTTATTTGGCATCAATTTTTGGTTTACCAAAGTATACACTTTTTACTGAGATTACTTTTATCTATGTTAAGATGGCTTAGATTAGAGATAAGAAAAAGGTTCATCTTTTCATTGGTACAATGCAAAATGGAATATTTGATTCTAGAAAAAAGCATCAAAAATGTTTTGTTTCTATCATTCATTAAAACTTATAAATTAGTCTTGTAATGGCACCTAACAAATCGTTTGTGTTTTGTTATTTTTTCTCTATCTCTTTCTACCGACAGTGTAATATGGATACCATAAAGTAAGAGTAAAAAAAAATTTAAAGTTTTCAAGTTGTTTGTCATTTCATTTTATCTAGTAACAAATAATTTTATGAGGGGAAAAAACTTGGGAAAAATTGTGACAAGTATTACGCATTTAATACTTTTTTTCTTTCTTCTCATCCAAACCCATCATCGGCGCACACCCCCCCCCCCCCACCCCTCCCAACCAGACATATGAGTACGCATTTACGTTCTTCTTAAGTAATTGAAATTTTCAATAATGACAAAATATCTCGACACGAAAAACAAAATCAATCGTCTAGTCACGTGGCGGCAAGCCTCCATCCACAGCCACCCACCCACTTCTTGTTTCAGCCGTAGACACCTACAGGTATATTGTGTGATATTTTACTTGGAAAGCTTTTTATTATTCCAGCCACGTCTAATGTGGCAAAAAGAGACAAAGATAATAATATGCGTCATATGTATGTGTGTATATGTGCGGAATAGAAAACAACTTGAACGGGTTATTGGCGTACGAATTGAGCCAAGGTTCAAATTGTCAATATATATATATAGCTTTTCAGTTTATGTTCAACTTGTTATGTTTTCCAATAAATCTCTGACGACGAATGGGAAAAATCAATGCCCAAAAAAAAACGGATTATTTCACTGATTTCTCGTATAAAGATGATTTCAAATAATTATTTTCTATTTGTGACCACAAAGAGCGTTATAGCGTTCATAATCCTATTTCCCTATGGTTATTATGTGCGACTCAATATTATCTATTTCTGTATGTATAGTTATTGTAAAAATGATTTTAATGGGAGATAGAGAGATCGGTTTATACCGTAAATCCTTTGTGCAAAAGACAGTTATAGTTGCTAAAGCAACCCCTTTCAATTTACCATTATCTACCTGATGTTTTATTTTGTGGTCCTTGAGCTACTGTATGCCTATAGAGATGGATAGACAGGATATAGGGGATGTATTGATTCATTCTAATGGTCCACAATATAACTGACAACTTCAACAACTACTTGACATCCATGTAATTGAAAACTTTTAATTACTTTATATTTGATTTTAAGTATTTGCCTTCTTTCAATCGAATTATATTCACGGAAAATCGATACGTTAACTGTATTATAGAGTAATTTGGACTGCTTAATTAATATGATCGTATGAGAGGAACTAAATTTTAAAGAAAAAAATATTTATTAATGGGATTAACGGAGTGGTTAATTTGGTAAGGGGCCGTTCATAAAATACGTTTGCATACAAAGGGGGGGTCTTGCTGAGTGTGACAAGATGTGACAGGGGGCGGCGGGGGGCGGCGGGGGGTCTTCGGTAACGTGACTTTCGGCGTTCGTCAAAAAATGTAAAATTAATACTTTTTTCGACTATTTTACTTTTTCAATTTTCATCATGATAAAAAATCATTCATTTCGTATTTAGTAAATATTAAATATATAAAGTAAACTGATTAAAAAGAAACGATGATTTTTTTTTTTCTTCATTATATCGAAAATATTGTTGGGAATGACAAAAAAAACCTGTGAAAGCATACAATGGTTGGTAAACCCATGGTTTGCATTTATAAAGCTCTTAATATTAATATTCAGAGGTGCCGCATCGCAAATTTCGATTTTCCATTTAAATAACATGGCAACAATATTCTCTTGCACTTTGGAATTTTATAGCTCACGTTGGTGACAATATTTCGGAATGGCCAAGGTATATTCTTGTAGAAAATTAAACGATCTACAAAAAAGGTCTTGTACAAGTTTTTGATATATTTATTCCTTCAAAAGTTATTCGAGATCAAAGTTGAACTAAAGAGAAGTTTTAATATTTTTTTCAATTTTTTGACTCAACCATCAATTTTATGAGAAAATTTTGTAGGACATTTTTTGTAGAGCCCTTTTTTTTATAACTTATCTCTATAAAAGTTTTTAAAATTTTTTGCAGGTCCTAATTTATTTAATTAAAATAAAAAAAAATATTTTTTTTGTTAAAAATATAATAATTGAAGGAACTTTCAGTTTAAAGCAAATAACTTAGGACCTGTGAAAAATATCAAAAACTTTTCTAGAGATAAGTTATAGAAAAAAAAGTGCTCTACAAAAAATGTTCCACAAAATTTTCTCATAAAATTGATGGTTGCGTTAAATAATTGAAAAAATATTAAAATTTATCTTTAGTTCAACTTTGACCTCTATTAACTTTTGAAGGAATAACTATATCAAAAACTTGTGACATACCTTTTTTGTAGATCGTTCAATTTTCTACAAGAATAAACCTTGGTCATTCCGAAATATTATCACCAACGTGAGCTATAAAATTCCAAAGTGTAAGAGAATATTGTTCCCATGTTATTTAAATGGAAAATCGAAATTTGCGGTGCGGCACCTCTTAATATTAAGAGCTTAAACTTTCACAGGATTTTTTTTTAGTCATTCCCAACAATATTTTCGATATAATTCGGAAAAAAAATCTTCAATTTTTTTTGATGCAGTCTAATATCGAGTTTTTAGATATATAGAAATTTGTGCACTTTTAATTGAAATTTATCATATTCAGGGGGGGGTTATAGTTTTGTGACGAAATATTTCTAGAGGGACACAGAAAGTGTGATACAGCGTGACAATAGGGGGAGGGTGTCAGAAAAAGTTTATTTTAGCGTAACGTATTTTATGAACGGCCCCTAATCGCAGATTGAGAAAAACTTGTTTTTCTCCTATTCTTAATCTTTTCCATTAAAGATTCAAAACCCTCCACAATGTTTACAACAAAAACTTATCCTAATTTTTGAAAATAATTTTTGAAATTGAGACACTAATTTTGGAATAAAAATCTCTAAGTTAATAGGAAAGTTATATTATGAATTTAATTCGCCTTACATGAATATCATAATTGTCTGAAATTTTACAATCAGTCTAATATCTCCCGTTTATATATCCCAGTGGGATAATTTACTGAACCACAAGATGCCGTCATTATCTTCTCCAGCATTTCAATCCGTTTTATAAGCCATTATCATCAAGTGATTAATTATTATTTAATCAAACCAACGTTGGTATAAAGAGATTTTATTTTCAATTTACGATACTATTAAAGTTTAAAATGTGTCAATATGTTAAAAATTCCGGCACTTCTTCAACGGTGAAGTGTTGAACTTTCGAATTGTATCACCCCTCCCCCCTTATAAAAATAAACAAGAATTTCAAACGGAAGTTAAATCTTTCAATACTAATTTAAGTAATTTGCTGGCAAGACAACATTTTTACAACCCTCGACTCGTGCGACGAGGGTGGTAGCGTAATGAAGTGATGGCATCAGGTAGTGGGATGTACTAGTGTGGGGGGTAGTGAAGGGTGGCGGAGAAAAATGGGAAAGTTGGTGCTGTTATTAATTAATAAGGAAATTGATAAATGATTGAATATGACTGTATGTGAAATGTATTAAATATTAAGGGTGGTCGGAAATGGAACGATTATTAAAGTTCAAAGTCTTTGAACCTTAATGTGAAAATAACGACAGAATTCTATTCAAGTATGAGTTTTTTTATATAACGTGGGTTCAATATGCGTGTTTGAATTACTCATTCTAGTGAAAGTCTATTCTTGGCGAAGTTCTTCAAATTAGGGATGTCCCATAAGTTCAGAATTTTAATTCATTTTTTTTTTTGAGGCCTATCTTCTATAATATCAATAAGTGACTCTTCTCAATAATTCATTTAATATCCTCCACTTTCAAGAGCACCACATTTCAAAGCTTTCCAGATACTTTTTTTCTTGTTTCCATAGAGTTACTATTACGTTCCATTGTTTTCTAAAATTATGTTTTAATTTGTCAATTTAACTTCAATTCAATTTTTTTTTAATTTGAACAATACGTCCTTTGATTTCCCTCATGAATTTTCTATCGTATAGTGCTGATACTTTTTAAGTATTGATGTAAAAGGAGTTTATCTCTACTATATTCCTATAAATTGTCCTATTTCTATTTTTTTTTCATTTCATAAGTTTCTTCGAGGAAAAGTAAATGGTCTAGCATAGTCCATATCTATATTCCGCGAAAAGTACCAGGTCGTCATCGTGTTTGATGACTTTAATGATTCATTTGACCACTGTTAAATTTTCACATTCTTCCAGGGCTTTATTTGTAAACTATTCCATGTATATGCTAAACAGAATGGATATTAGGGTGATTTTTTTTTTTTACTTTTTTTTTTGGCCCCATCGTGAAATTATGTTGGAAATACCAAAAAAAAAAATTCGCTGAAAGTTTGAGTCCTTAATATCAATTTTAAGTCCTCGACCAAGACGTGTAAAGATTTCCCATTGAAAATACACGGAAACTCTGATTTTTTATTTTTAAACTTCTATATCTCAGCGGCATTTCATGGGATCGCTTTTACCGAAGATGGTTTTTTCTCAGAATTAAACGCTCTACAAAAGTGCCCATTGCGACCAAGTCGTAACTCACACCGGTGAGGTGGTACGGGCCACTGAACTTGATTTTTCCATAAAATTCGCGTTTTTTTTTGCATTTATCTCGTAAATAACAAGAGCTACGGAAAAATTATAAATAAAAAACTTGTAGCAAATTGGATTTCCTACAAAAAAGGTCCTGTAGACCAAATCGCTAAGATCAATATTAAACGAGATATTAAGCCGAGATTAACGAGATATTTATTTTAACTTTAAATCAATGATCGGCAAAAATTTCACAGAAAAATCAATTCAAGGCTTAATATCTCGTTTAATATTTATCTTAGCGATTTGGTCTACACGACCCTTTTTGTAGGAAATCAAATTCTCTACAAGTTTTTTATTTATAATTTTTCCGTAGCTCTTGTTATTTATGAGATAAATGCAAAAAAAACGCGAATTTAATGGAAAAATCAGGTTCAGTGGCCCGTACTACCTCACCGGTGTGAGTTACGACTTTGTCGCAATGGACACTTTTGTAAAGCGTTTAATTCTGAGAAAAAACCATCTTCGGCAAAAGCAATCATCAAATGCCGCGGAGATATAGAAATTTAAAAATAAAAAATCAGAGTTTCCGTGTATTTTCAATGGGAAATCTTTACACGTCTTGGTCGAGGACTTAAAATTAATATTAAGGGCTCAAACTTTCAGAGATTTTTTTTTTGGTATTTCCAACAAAATTTCACGATGGGACCAAAAAAAAAGAAAAGTAAAAAAAAAATCACCCTAGTGAATACAATATATAAAATATATTGCAGTTCAATTTATGTAGTATAATTTAATATAATAATATATGAAAATCATACCACAAACATAAATTGGAACAGAAGTTCAAAGAAAAATATTCGAGACGTATTGCCCAGATACGTATTTCGATTGCCAAGCAATCTTCATCAGTGGTCATCAAGTAGTTTGGATCACTCCGTAAAATTGATTGGCAAACCTTCTTTTTTGATTTCAAAATCATTAACTGATTCATAAAATGATTTTTTTCACAACCCTTCTGATCAAAACATTTGATTCAATCCGTCCCATAAAAATATTGAAATTAAAGATTAACTTAATTTCAACCCCTTGAAACACGTTTTCGTCGACCATTTGACCAAATTATAATATATTGAAATTGTCCCTAATTTATTCAAAATCCGATTTTGAGTTTGACAATCGTATCGCCCGTTGAAATCTCTGCATTAGAAACTTGTTTTCAAAAATAAAACTCTTACGATTTGATTAGATGATGTTTTTTTTTTCGAGACGAATTCGTACGTTAAAAATGAGAATCCCTATACGTAGGTATATTGATCAGAATATTTTTTTTTTTGCTCTGATATAAACGTAGAAGCGTAGGAAAATAAGGGTGAAGAATTGGATTCAATTTATGTTTGGGATTTAGAGATTTTCAAGGCAAATTGGTGTGTGTTTTGGAAAAATTTTATTGAAGATTTATGTTTCGATATATTGTAATTTTGAATTGATTGAATATTTGAATGTGTAATAATAAATTATATTTCCAGTTAAATTCGCAGGGATAAATGCAAGTTTAATGCATGGATTATTGTTTGGGCAAAAAAGATAGATAGTTTTGAATGAGATTCCCGGACAATCATCAATCGTAAATTGATTAGTATTTGAATGGTTTTGAGTACACACATTGGCGGTTATGACATGGAATTGAATAGTACCTAGTTATGCATTCATTTCTGACACAAAGGCCATACATATATCAAAACAGATACAATATATGCAAGACCGCGCTATATACGAACCTCTAACCCTTTTTTGCATAAAAGAAATGTTTTTCCCTGATGTGTGACCCTTCTTTAAAAAATTCCCACCCCAAAATAATGTATGCGCGTCACCCCACATGTGTCTTCCAGAATTCAAATACAAATACATAAAAAATATCCGCACAACCCTTTAACAACACCCTTATAAAAAATATGACACCGTCCCATTATAAATACAACGTACACAACACAAAAAAAAAAAAAATAATATACAGAGCAAACGAACTGTGTCAAGACTTTTCTTATATTACGGTAAATGTGCAACCCTTCCGCCTCGCAGATTCCGATCGTCTGGGTATTTAAATTATGTGCATTCAAAAAAAAAAATGTTATTTATTCTCTTGTCAATCTATTGATGCATATTTTTTGCAGTATAATTTAAGCAATGGGACATTATGAAATTCCTGTGAAAATGACTTTCAAACTTCTCGATGACTCTGGAAAAGAATGCTTAGTGTGTATACAATATATAAGATATATTGCAGTCCAATTTATGTAGTATAATCTGATATAATAATATATAAAAATCATACCACCAACATAAATTTGAACAGAAGTTCAAACAAAAATATTCGTCACTATTGCCCAAATACGTATTTAGATTGCCAAGCAATCTTCATCAGTAGTCATCAAGTAGTGTGATGATTCACAACTTGTGAAACATCAATTTAAGACAATTTTTTTAGACAATTTTAGCTATTTTTCGACCCGATCTCCCTTCGACCCCCTTGGTAAGTTTTCGTAAGGTTTTACTCGACCTCCTCCCCTTATATCTCATGAGATTTTTTAAAATGCGTTAGTCTATGCAAAAGTTCAAGCAAAACTGAAGTCATGTCGAGATACGTATTTTGATTGCCAAGCAATCCTCATCAGTGTTCATAAATGATGGAGCATCCATGAGGATTGAATAATTTGTATAAACAGAATATCTGTTCAAAGTTAGCGAAAAAACATAATTTGGTTTAAGATTGAAAGCTTTTCCAATTTTTCTACAATGTTCAACAGGAAACTCAACTGTAGTTCTATTGGATAACTTAAATGTGATTTCTTGCAAATGTAACTTGGTGGTCATATTGTACTCTCGGTAGAAAAAGATAGAGATAAAGTGTTCTGAAAGAGATGGACTAAAGTTGTTTAAGCTCAATTCAAGTTCAATTAAATTGATTGTATGTTAAATCACTCTGCCAAGCTTTTCACCCCCTCCCCCGTATTAAAAATTTAAAACCTTAAATTGTGGTCTTATTTAAAAATAAATTTAAACAAAAGCTCAAGCAAATGAATTGCTGAAGTAATGTCAAGATACGTATTTTGATTGCCAAGCAATCCTCATCAGTGGTCATAAATGATGGCTCATCTCTGAGGATTGAATAAGACCACAATGTATTCTATATATCGTATAAACAGATAATCTGTTCAAAATTAGCGAAAAAACATAATTTGGCTTAAGATTGAAAGCTTTTTCAATTTTTCTACAATGTTCAACAGGAAACTCAACTGTAGTTCTATTGGATAACTTAAATGTGATTTCTTGCAAATGTAACTTAGTGGTCATATTGTACTCTCGGTAGAAAAAGGTAGAGATAAAGTGTTCTGAAAGAGATGGACTAAAGGGTGTTTAAGCTCAATTCAAGTTCAATTAAATTGATTGTATGTTAAATCACTCTGCCAAGCTTTTCACCCCCCTCCCCCCTTATGCTTATTTGTATTATATATTCGGCTGAAAAGCATTAGGAAAGTGTTTTCCTTATACGATGCAGATATATAATAAGAAAGGGTTTTTGAAAATTTCTCCCCTAAAAGAGTGAAAAATGGTAGCAAAGTTTGTAAGGGATAACGTTTAATAAACAATCGAAATTTCAAATTTAATAATCAATCAAAGTCCGTTAAAAGCGAAACGTTATTACTGCTTAATGTAAAACAAAGTTTATTTATTATTAGAAATAAAAACTTAGGGTCTGCTTAAAAATTTAAACTCTGATAAGTAGATATATCTGAAAAGGTTAACTTAATATTGTAAACCTGAAAATCCGAAATATGCATTCACAAATACATTAGTGAGTGAGTACTCCCACCAATGTTTTGAATGCGTAAGTGGGGATAACAGAGTGCATGCGCATAGCCCATTCTGCACGGACGCACGGCAAGATAGCCAATTTATATATAAGATAATATTTTAAATTTTAACATGTGATGTCACAAAACTTTTGACCCCCACTGCTCCTTGTCACACTATGTCACATTACGGTGATACTCTCCCCCACATTAATGTGTGACGAAATTTATGGATGGCCCCTAGGAAAGTGGACATAAAGGGATGTAAATCCGTATATCAATAATACCTATTTCTTTAAACTTTTAACCATATTTATCTACCCATAATCCCATTAATCTTTTTTATTTCTTTTTTAAAATCACTTTAGAAATTATAATGCAAAGTATATGCATTCTTTCTCTACGACACACGCTATTGTATACCGTTATGAAAATCTGCTCCATTTACATCACCATTATTATTAAGTTGAAAATAATTTTTGGGGAAAAACGTTTGCAGTCATTAAATTCAATGTTATACGCGTACATATTAATGCACCCAATTATATAAAGATTAAGAATTTTAACAAAACAGAGGTTGTTAAAAGTGAAACTTATTACAATAAAATCGGGTACTTGGGCGCTCTTATACTACCCCCCTACCTCTATACGCCGGCAAATTGCATAATCGTCATTTAATTATCTCAACAAGCAACCCCTCTTTAATTGGAATTTCTTGGCCACTAAATGGGAACGTGTGCATCGGCGGATTTACAATTATGATGCGTGTCTTTAATTTGATGTTGGTAATTATGTTTAAGATGGTTCCACATTATAATTTATTTATTATTTTTGGAGGAAAAGTTTGAAAATTTGAGCAAAGCAAGTTTTCTTCAGGTGTTTGCTTTTGAGCTTTTCTTCTACGTCATAAATCAGATCATAGACACATAGAGTGAAATGCGAGAAAAAGTTTATATTAAAAAGAAAAAAATGCTGAAGATCACAAAAATGACGTCGTCGTCAACACAACTGACAGAATTCAAATTACCTTTATCAAAGTTTTCACATATTACGACATAGGGGATGCTTTAATGGGAAGATGGATGGTGGATGGTTTTTGTATACATCGGCCCCGGGGGTCACATCCTAAAAGCGGAACCTTAAATGTCAAATCTAAAAGTGCGTGTGTGAATGCCTACGAGGGCATATATATATATATATATGTATTTCGTAGTCCTTTATGTATGTGGACCATGACGGGTGGCGGATATGGGGTGGTTTTAGGATATGAGGTAGATACACGGTGAAGGGTAGAGTAGCAAAGTAATGTCAGAACGACTACTGTGAATAGCACACGACGCCAAACCCTGGGGGCAGCGTCTTCCCTCTCAACGACTTCCTGAGAAGCGCACCACGCCGTTGTCCTATCAAATCCTCCCCAACACTACACTCACACATACTTGGAGGACAACGCACCCCCAAACCAGTATACAAACCAGTATAGAAACGATATATTGATTTGGGGGCGGGCCACACGTACACATTTACAGGCTCACATATATATATATAGCCATTCTAACATCGGGGGCCTAAATGTTTCGTATGGTATATCGTAGTAGGTACTGCACTTGCGAAATTGCCAATGAGTTTTCGATAAATGTGTTTGACGTTTTATTTAAAAATATTATTGAAACCGTAGGGGGATGATTACATTTCTTTGCCTTCTCTAAATTTACTATTTAACTGTGTTTTTTTCTCGTCTTTCAATTATGATTTATTTTGGTTTCCTTCTAATCCAATTCTTATAGTCTTTGAAACTTTGGTTACTTTTATCAATACTTGAAAAAATTTCAGACCAAATTTTTATAATTGAAATTATTTATTTATTTATGAAGAAATGGAAGCAATAAAATCATAGTTTAATGCCACTGAAATAAGGATTAAGACTTATCAATAGGAAACAGCGCATGCTTTAACGTGATTTATGGAAACGGTGGATCTAGTGACCTATGAATATGCCACACTTAAGCTCGGGTACTTAATAATGTGACATTAATTGTAAGTCATCTGTAAATATATTGATGTCCCATATAATTATTATGGGATTTAGGTTAAAGTTTGGAACGATTTTTGTTTTGGATTTAGGAAAAAAATGTATCTTTTTTGGCATGCTTTAAGAAATTGACACATAACCATTTTTCTTTTGAGGATATTAAAGCTGTTTATTTTGGAAGTAGTCTAAGTCAATGAAGTGATTATACGGTTGGGACAAAAATCAGTAGTTCAACAATAATTTATGAAAATTTAATGGTTGAAAAAATGCAAGTTAACGTATAGAATTAACCAGCTTGTTTCTTTTGTAACACGCAAAGCAATGTTTTGACAATAAACTAAAATTTATCATCCTTAAGTTTGGAATTTTCTATCTTTGCATCAATTGTAGGGCCTAAATTCTGTGATTATGGTTAAGGACAAAAACGATATTATGGTTAAACTGGTGAATAAGAATAAGTTTAATAAGAACCACTAAGAACAGAAAATTGAAAGAATTTAACGAATAATTCAATTCTAAGCAGAATGCATTCTATTAAGATATAAAATATTTTTTTAAAATTTTAAAATTTTACAAATTTTTTTAGGATACTTGGGTCATAAAATTAAACATTTAATGGCTGAAAAATTATGATTTTTATTCCAACTTTTACAAAGCTGATTATAAAAGTAGACAAATAACATGTGTTATTTTCAAAACACCTGTAAGCATACCTACAAAAATTGCATTCTTTTAAGTGTAATCATGAAAACACGTTCCTGGACGTCAAACATGTACTGCTTGGGTGCAACTTTTGTCTAGGATATTCGGTAGATTCTGAAAAAAATAAAATAAAAATTAACATAATTTTATTCCAAATTTAATATTGGTATCTGTATTTTAATTTATATCAAAATTACATCATCTTGTACTTATATTTCAAAGGTGCGTAGATATAGCCTAATAGCTGCTATAACTTACAAGATAATTGACAATAAAGAACATTTAATAAGGGTGAACGAAGTTGCAGGTATCATTTAATCAAAATTGTTATTAATAATTTGAAAAGTTTTACTTAATTGGGTTTTTACTAATTAGTAGGAATTGACTGGTATTTCGATGAAAATGCATTTAACAAAGTGCAGTTAAATGCATAGATATGGTTAGGGTGTTTCTTATGTAGCATATGAGTAATAATTTGCATTTGGTAAAGAAAATATTTTTTCAAAAATTTATAGAGTTTGTTTTGGGATTAACTTAGGGTCGGTGTATCTTTTAACGGACAACAATGCATACACAAATTCTATAGGTATTTATAGGTATAATTCTATAGATATTCGATAGGTATAGGTCCAACAATTGGTGATCTAAAGTTAAGTCAAATTTTTCAGCTGATTTTAATCGCTTAAATTAAAATATAAAATAATGGGTTAAAGTAATAACCAAAGGAATAATAAGCTTAAAACAGGTAAATGAAAATTTGTCATGAAACTTACCAATTACATAGACCACAACTTGAAGTTTAAAAGGCTGTTTTTTTTTTTTTAAATTTTTATAAAGCCCATTTTATAAATTAAGGCTTAGAAAGCCTGTAAGTTTCATGGTCCTATCTAGTAGTCTATGCATTGAATAAAAGCTTCATTTTAGAGCTTTTCAAGGATTGAATCTATTAGGAATCATTTCAATTTTTTTTTAAAATCAACCTGACTTTAACTTGAACGAAAAAATCTGATTAGATTTAGTAACTTTGATTGTTGGAAGTATTAAAAGGTCTTAATGGGTATTGTCGCTAGACAAGAGATTAAGCAGGCCTTGGTTTGGTCCAAAGCAAACTTTATAAATGCTAAAAAAATATTTTCGCACAGACTTATCTTCATAGAATCTTTCCTGGGTGCAGTCTATGCGTCAAATGTTTTTTACCCTTTTTTTTTAAACTAAATGTGTGTTTTTTTAATTAAAAAATCTGCTCAGATTTAGGAGCTTTAATTGTTGAAAGTATGGGATTTGAATGAGCATTGTTGTAAGAGAAGAGATTAAGCTGGCCTTGGTTTTGTCCCGAACCGATTCTATGAATGTTTACAATTTTTTTTTCTGATCAATAGTAAATTATTGATGGTATTTTGCATGAGAATCATCCTTGGATAAGTGTATGCATTTAGTTGCACTTTATTGAAGGCATTTTGGTCGAAATACTAATTTTTAACAATTTATCTGAAACCTGGAACTTCGTTCATAAGTATTTAATGTTTTTATCTTAAAAGTTAATATATTGCTATAATAGCCTAAACTAAGGGATTTTCAAAAATTTCTACATTGATTTCCCTATCCCTTAATGTCTAACGTTATTTATGGTAGGCTTTAATTTATGAGTGTTGAGGTTTGAATTTATTAATAATATTATTATTTTTAGAGAAGTGAATGCTAATAGTTTCTTGGATTTTATTAATAATAAGTCTGAATCTCTAGTTTGGTTGATGTAGGGGAGACCGGGTACAAAAGTAACAATTTGTACTTTTACCTTGATTTCTGGCTGGGTGTTATTATTGCCATTGAATCAATATAACCACATATAAATTTAATTTATGTTCTTCACAATAGTAACTTGATTTATTAAATTATCGTGTGTTTTATATGAATAACCAAAGAGTTAAAAAAAATTGTCAGTTGTTAAGGGTTGCTAATGAAAACAATAGTACAAGTTAAATCAATAAATTACTTATTTAAAGGCTTTATATTAATGATATAAACCAAATTCAGCATTTTAAATACTCAAAAAATATATTTTTTAAGGAAATGAATCAATAGAATGCCGGGACAATGCATAAGAACTACTGCATGAAGAACTACCTCGACACGGAAATGTATCGAAAACCATTCTATTGAAGCAGATTTCCATTAAAATATGATGTTAATAATAGAATCATTACGAGGACAAAAGTAAAATATTACTTTTGTACCCTAGGGGGCTATGTTACTTTTTTACCCATTAAAAACATATAACATAACCTTAAAACGGAACGTGCTAGACAAAAATGAATTTAAACAATGTACAATTTATCTAATTAAGAATGGATATGCAAACATTCGGATTGCTATGATCCTTTTATGACTATGTAAACAATAAATAAAAAAAACGTCGAAAAACTTACTTTTGGCTCGTTAAAACACATTACGTTTTATTATATAACCTAAGAATGCACTGCGCACGCGTTGACTTAATACGATTGAGGAGGATTCTCTAGGCTATCACCAGATGGCAGCAAAGCGGAATTCGCCCATTGGATAAGCCCAAGGTTTATAAAATACACAGGTGGCCTCATGGTGGCTACGTGATGGATACGTGACGCATCCAGAAGAAATTCGTACATATCTTCAGACTGATCAATTTCAAAATTCTTCGTATGACGTCATTTTTTTTTCTAATGGAGCAACCTGTGTAATTTACAAACCTTGGGATAAGCCTAGCAAACATTTGTTAGTTTTGACCCGCCATTACTTTTGTACCCAGTCTCTCCTACTTATATAACAATTAATTGTTTCTGATAATCAATGAATTATTGTTAGAGATATAGTTATGAATAAAAGTATTATGATTATGATATTCCTTACGTCAGATATACGCAATGGGGATGATTGGGGATGTGCCCCACTGTCGATATGAAAACAAAAAGTTTAATAGAAAATTTGTTCCATCTGATACATACACATACCTATCATGCTACCTTCATACTATCCAATTTCTTACACAAATGTATAACGCTATATTATATTATTGATTAAACGTCACGTTATATATTGCGTGTTAGCGATATAATGTGGGGGGTGGTATCGGCGAGGTTCACATGTTGTACTACATCACTATTCCGTTCATACAATACAATATATATATATATATATATATATACCTGGTACACGTTTGATGCCATACAAAATCATATTGAATTTTGAATATTATTAAGATGTTTAATTTGATAATTTGGTCGGGAAATAAAAATGGAGAACTTTTGTAATAAATCATTGGGATTGGAGTAGTATTGAGAAAGTTTTCGGAAAATCCATTTATTTTATTTTATTTAATAGCTAGTAGTCGAGGTTCGTAGTCATTTTCTTTGCTTTACTTATGCATGTAGAATAGGGGTTGTTCTGAGATAATAGCAACAACGATGGCCGTTTCGGGGGTTGGAATGGAGCGTTGGACGTGGCCACTAGGGACTGTGTAGGGAAAACGCACAGGGTTGGCGAAACAAATGGACAAAACTACCCTCGCATTTATAAACACAGCGACTATGGTTATACTTTGTGCGATACGACAAATGTGGGGTTGTGTTGGTGACATCCCCGCGACGCTCACCGTCTAATATCGCTCGCACCCTTCGTCGTTTTCCCTTTTCGTCGACCCCAATAGCTAGCACCCGTTCGTTTAGGGCTATAATATAGGTTTATCTTCACTATGCTATCTGTTCTTATAGGCGAGCTATAAACTACGTCACATGCAAATGTGTACTTCAGTATGGAACTCCACAGGAAAAATGAAGAGGGTGGAGGTGTGGTCACAGATGCCTATTTCCCGAATGTCGACTCTGTTCTCTCCTCAGACTTAATTTAGTTTCGAAGTAGTTTCGACAAAACAACCCCTCCGACTCACCCACTCCCCCGAAACTCGTTTCGCGTGTCGGTGGTGCCACGACATTTTATCAAGCTCAACGCATTTTCCATCGAATTCCATAGACTTCCACACACACCCCCTGTGTCCTACAGAAAATTCGTTTACTTTGTCATACCTAACTTAATTTTAAAATGAATTTCAATGATCAAAACTTTCAGGTAACTTTTAAATTTCGCGAGTGCAAAACGAATTAAAGAGTTAATCAAACTTTATTATTTGATTTTAGTATTAGATTATAAACACGTACCCGATATAATATCAATTGAGGAATTATCAATGTTTTCAATAATTCACTTATAACATTGGTGCAACTATAAGGGGTGCACTTGCAATACTAAATCGGAAATTAAAAGTTGGTAGTTATATATTATGATATTTCATTACTTTAGCGTTGAGGTCTTTATATATTATTAAGAGGAGACGGGGAGGTGTTTAAGAAAATATAATATTACAGTTTTTCAATTTTTTTTTTTTAAAGATTTGATATGAAATCACCTTTCTATTGTGCATAGAATATATTGCGGTCCAATTCATGTAGTATAATTTAATATAATAATATATAAAAACCATACCACAAACATGTGTGGACCATCACAAAGCAGTTACGGAGTTATCCGAGCTACTGGTGACCACTGAGGGGGATTGCTTGGCAGTCGAAATATGTGCCTGTCACAAATTTAAACAGAAGCTCAAATTTGTGACAGATACGTATTTCGATTGCCAAGCAATCCCCCTCAGTGGTCACCAGTAGTTCGGATCACTCCGTAACTGCTTTGTGATGACACATGTTTGTGGTATGATTTTTATATATTATTATATTAAATTACTACGTAAATTGGACCGCAATATATTCTATATATTATATACACAATATAACTGTTCAAAGTCAGCGAAAAAATCTTATTTTGATCACCTCTCTATTGTTTCAAATTTTCCGTAAATTTTTTTGGAAACTCTCGTTACAGTCTTTTAGGGTTTTTTTTTTATAAAAGCATAAAAAGGAACCCTTATACGTTTAAAAGTCTGTCAAAACCTTTTTTCTTAGAAATTCGTTGGAGTATCAAGTTGCAAAATTGTTATCATATACGAGAAATTATGATTCCGTGAAAGTGTGAAGTTTTTGCGTTAACGTAATCGAAATATACGATGGCTTATATCTATCGGGTATTCTTGCTTGGGATTAAAATTCTTGCTTGGGACTTTTATCAGTGGAAATTCTTAAAGTTTATAGCTCTTAGGAATTAAAACGTTAAAATTTTTATTTTGAAGAGTATAACATGGGGGCCGTTCATAAAATACGTCACGCTAAAATAAGCTTTTTCTGACCTCCCCCCCATTGTCCCGCTGTGCCACACTTTGAGGTAATGCTTGTGTTTCACTCACTCGTATGTTTTTTACAATTTTGTCACACTCAGCAAGACCCTTCCCCCCCTTGTATGCCAACGTATTTTATGAACGGCCCTATGCTTACTATGCAATTTTAAAGTTTATAATAGGATAGTTTTTAAGTGAATAAAAAGAACTATATAGTGTACCCTTTTCTCTTTCTCTTGCCCAATATATAGTAATACTAAAAATGCATATTTTTGGCGGTTTTATTGTATTTTTTAGAGGCATCAGTGGTTAAACTGTAGAGAAGTGCAAATACTAGAAGTACAAAGGACTGAAAACTTAGATATTTGAAATTTTTATAATGCAATATAATGAAATGTATAATGCAACTTTGTTGGTTTTTGATTTCAAAAATTATATCCTTTTTAAAATGCTTCGTTAATTTTTAGTTTTTCACCGATTTTTTGTAGAAATTTTTTTTTATATTTCCGAGAAAATTTTTGATTTCTAATATTATGAAGGCAAAAAAATAATGTTTTGTTACATGTGACGTGGTACATGTCTGATATTTTCGAAAGGACTTTTTTATTGTCATCACAGAGGATCTAAACATGTCACAACAAAATCAATATAGAAAGGACGTTGGGAACAAAATTGGGTACATATTGCGGCATTGTACATACATGGCTATGTATTTATGTGTGTACATATATATATGCTCACATTATATAGACAAAATATATAAGTTCATATAATATATATATATATATAATATGTAAAGTCTTTGAGCACAGGTTCGTAACAGCAAATGCCTTCTAGGTGTTCTCTATACTACGAAAATCCAATCGATCATGCAAACAGCACACACATAATATAAGGGAGCCACTATTGACATATTATATTGGTCGACTGTATACGGGAAAATGTCTTGGATCAAACAGAAAGCATGTGGGTGATGGGATAAGGAGTGACGATGTGATGTTAGACTGTGCCGGTGTGGTGCGTGGAACTGTTCGGAATGGTCACAGTCGTAGGGTATGTTGATCGGAGATGGAGTTCGCCCGTGGTGGTTGAACAGATAACAATGGAATCGCGATGTGTTCGGATGGAAACATGCGGACCAGTGGCTGGCATCCTCCCACCCAAGCCACCCTTCAACCTAACCATTTGCCTCGCAACATCATCCCTTATAGAATACGACGAAGACTTGTGTATCAATGGGGTGGTTGATACAGTTGGTGATGGTTTTAGAAGGAAATAAGATGGGGGTGGTGGTGGTGGTTGGGATGGATGGGGATGAGTGTGGTGGATGTTACTTCTCCACGCTTTCGCAGTTATCAGAAATATCACGTTCCATGCTA
Organism: Sisyra terminalis; assembly: GCA_958496175.1. Taxonomy (NCBI): domain Eukaryota; kingdom Metazoa; phylum Arthropoda; class Insecta; order Neuroptera; family Sisyridae; genus Sisyra; species Sisyra terminalis. Next base: position 68,235,597 of record OY292274.1, on the reverse strand, counting down.
CAATTTTGTAGATATCCAGCATATATAAATGTGTTTATACTTAAATCTATTTCTATTCGAATCAATGGGGGGCGATTCGTTTGAAATAATATTATTTGAAAATATCATCGGTCTAAATGAAAATTATTTCATGTATAGATTCTAGGGAACGAGAAAAATTTTCCAGGTAATAGACGGGGTGCGCACGTCTTTTCATCGATGAGCATAAGTTGACATTTTTCAAATCCAATGCATTTGTCAACTATTTAAATTGCATTTACATTCATTTGTCTCGAGGAAAATGCCCTGTTTTTTTTTTCACAAACAGCAAATATTTTCTTGCTAAATTACATAATTGTTTTCCGATAGCTTGGAATACGAGATTACTTACGAGATTACGAGGAAAATTGTAATGCAATTTTTTTTTAATGAATAGTCACTAGACTGATTCAAAAAAAATGATGATGAAAAAAATGATCATCCCAACATGTTGGTAGTTCAAATTCATCATTATTTTAATTTTATTGTTTTTAGTTTTCCAGTGGTGGCCATATTAGTTTTACTAGGCGCAGACATTTTCTCACTTTTAAGGGTTTGCGGAAACTTGATTATCTCAGACCCTATTTGTCCTATCAAAGTGAAATTAAAAGTAGTGGGTTCATAAAAATATAAGCTATGAGGTTGTAATAAGATGTTTTCACCTAAATGTAATTCTAAGGGGTGAAATTTCAGCCCTAAATTTTTAGTTCTCATTTGTAAAAATTCCAATTTTCACGGAAATATTGTGGAGGAAGGGAATTTTTTTTTTCTTAATTATATCGAAAATATTGTTGGGAATGACAAAAAAAAATCCTGTGAAAGTTTAGGCTCTTAATATTAATATTAAGAGGTAACGCATCGAAAATTTCGATTTTCCTTTTAAATAACATTGGAACAATATTCTCTTGCACTTTGGAATTTTATAGCTCACGTTGGTGATAATATTTTGAAATGATCAAGGTATATTCTTGTAGAAAATTGAACGATCTACAAAAAAGGTCTCGAACAAGTTTTTGATATATTTATTCCTTCAAAAGTTATTCGAGGTCAAAGTTGAACTACTGAGAAATTTTAATATTTTTTTCAATTTTTTGACGCAACCATCAATTTTATGAGAAAATTTCATAGGACAATTTTTGTAGAGCACTTTTTTTCTTATAACTTATCTCTGTAAAAGTTTTTGATATTTTTACAGGTCCTAAGTTATTTAATTAAAATAAAAAAAATATTTTTTATGTTAAAAATATAATAATTCAGGGAATTTTCAGTTTAATGCAAACAACTTAGGAACTGTAAAGAATATCAAAAAATTTTATAGAGATAAGTTATAGGAAAAAAAGTGCCCTACAAAAAATATTCTATAAAATTTTCCCATAAAATTGATGGTAGCGTCAAAAAATTGAAAATATATTGAAATTTCTCTTTAGTTCAACTTTGACCTCGAATAACTTTTGAAGGAACAAATATATCAAAAACTTGGACAGAGACCTTTTTTGTAGATCGTTCAATTTTCTACAAGAATATACTTTGGTCATTCCGAAATATTGTCACCAACGTGAGCTATAAAATTCCAAAGTGCAAGAGAATATTGTTCCCATGTTATTTAAATGGAAAATCGAAATTTGCGATGCGGTACTTCTTAATATTAATATTAAAAGCTTAAACTAAACCATTATGCATAAGAGATTTGATTGGTAACAATCATTTGATATGTTGATTATGTGAAATATTAAGAGTTAATTGATATTAACATTTTAAAGGATTAGATTCTTTCCTCCCAAGAAAAGCTTAATTTTCTTGAGGAGCTAAAGCTCCTGACCGCTTTTGTAAGTCCATGAAATTTTTTTTTACCCTAAAATCTTGTAAATTGTTTAATTTACCTTAAATGATCAAATATATCAATAATTTTCTTCGGTTTGTCTATGATCCAAATAGGGCACATTATAGTCTTTCCTTAATCTCTCCAGATGTCAATCATATCCGTATGAAATAATTGTTAACATCCTCCATTGTTTGTACATCTCAAATCTCTTCATGGCTTTGAAAACCAATTTCAGGATCTATAAAAGAAAGGAAAACATGTTAACAATTTGTTGCAATTATTCAATACTCAAAACGGTCAAATTATCCATAGGCTTTATGGTAAATATGTGTTTGTATGTTTGTTACTTTTTCACGTAATATTTTATATTTTAAAAACAATTCATAATTAACTTTGTTCCCATTGAAAGGAGAGCTTTAAGAGTTTGAGATTTAAAGCCACTTGTTTTTTTTTAATTGTAAGAGCATATAAAGACAAAATATTTTGGTGCAGAGGATTACAGCATCCTTTTGATAAAATGATTCTCAAACTTTTAATTTTATTAGATGAATTTAAAGGCTATTTTATAATTCAATTTTGTGTGGTGAAAATACCACAAAAAACAAATCTAAGTTCTTGGTATAGTATTGTAGTAGAAACAAATTTTGGATAAAATTGGTCTATTATAAGGTCAATAGTTTCAAGTTCATTTTAAAATAAAATCGTAATCTTCAATAGTAATTGATGGTTTTAAGAATGAAAATCGTTGGTTTTTGTGGCTTTAAACTGTTTAGAGGTGAGGAAGGGAAAAGGACTTGTTCAGAGCTTAAGCATACTTTATTTTATAATAGCTAAGATTAAAAAAAATAGAACATCGGGTGGCTATTAGATGGCATTTACCTTCCAAAAGGGATTGAATATTAAGGATGTAAATTTAACATTTTGTCACTCTTTAATTGTTGAAAGTTGGTTTTGAATGATAAAATTTGACGTTCAATTGTTTTATCGGTATCTTTGGGGTACCTCTTTTGTCGTCAAATGAGTACCGATTGAAAAAATGAGGAAAAAATAATGTAATCTTGTAAATCTTATGTTTTTTGGAATCTTGATAGTAACGAAAAATTATACTTTTGTCAAGCACGAGAAAAAAGATTATTTTCCCAATGTTGATTTCGATAGAGAACCAAGACCATCGAAAATCGTTCCTACCTAGGGATGCAACATTGCTCATAAAAACATCGATATCTATGAACGATAAATCGATGTATCGTTTGCATCTCTATTTCTATGTCGGCCACTTTGGCAGATTTCTTGGCGATTTTGGTGCGGTATTGGAAAAACAGTTAGAAAATTAGAAAAATTAACTTTTTTGTAAGATTTTTTTTTTTTGGGTTCGATAAGACTCATGTAGGAATTTCCAATACTCAGGTCAGTTTTGGGACAATTGTTAGTTGTAAAGCCTTTAATCCAGACTTCTACGCCAAGATTGACTCTGTGGGAATATTGGGAATTCTTACATGGGGCTTTTCGGACCCAAAAAAAGTCCTTTTATTTATAAAAGTTAATTTTTCCAATTTCATAAAGGATGTACCAAGCCTCATCCATATAGTAACTTCCAATACTTACAACAGTGAGTTAATTGCCAAGCCTGGCTTAAGCCTTGGCCAAGAAACGCCAATCCACAGCTTAGATAAGTAAACAAAAAAAAAATCTCCAAAATTAAAACTGTTTCTAAATTGTATTGGGATTTATATTATTTTAAATTGTAACAATCGATATCTGACCCAAGCCTGGCCCGTGGATATTATTTCGTAGTTTAGTTAGGCTTGGGCCTAGCTTGGCTACCAGACTTGGTCCAAAACTGCCAAGTCTTGGCCTATTATAAATTCCTATCTGGGGATGATCAATTTTATTATATTATATTATTACAGATTATTATTATAACATGTGTGTGCTTTTTCAATAATGTTTTTTAAACAATTTTTTATATATCAATACCAAATTGTATTCTTGGTCTGTTGTTCTACCAGTTGGGTCATTTTACAGCTTATTTGTATGACATTTGTGGAGTAATTTTTAAATTTTGAGCCCTGAAAAAGTCAGGAATAACTGACGAAACGTTGGCGATAAAATAAATAAGATTATTGCCCACAATTTAATTATTATATCAATTTTAGTATTTCAGTTTTAACCGGAGTTAAATTGAACCTTAGAGGTTCCCGCGGGAATTAGGCAAAGGCCAAGCTATCCGATTCATGTTATGATCTATGCGTAAATATATACGTATGTTTTGAATTTAAGGAAACGATATTATATTTTTTCCTCATTAATAAGGAGGTAACTGCGCATATGCAACTAGTAGGGCTCAGTACTTCCATTAAGGTTAAGAACCACTGCTTTATGCGAACGGTTTTCGACTTTCTTTTACTTATTTGGATTACCTGAAAACTTTTTGGGTGGTAAAAATGTTCAGATCTAGTTTTCATTAAGTATGATACAAAACAGCTACAAATAAAAACGATACAGATTTTCCCACCCTCTCAATTATCTACCCCTTTGAAAGGGTGCACATTTCGATAGACCAATGATGTCCTAGAATTTTTCAATCTTAACAATAAATTGTTAAGTTTATTGAATGAATTTAATTGTTGAGGGACTAAAACATTAACAATTGGAGAAAATAGAGACTTAATTATAGATTTTTTGATTTATTTTCTTAAAAAAAGAAAATTTACATCAAATCTTGATTGACTCAAGATTGATTTTCGTGTACATAGGGAGGGTTTCTGATCAGAAAATTACCCCAAGGATTTACGACGAACGTACACTGTGGAGGGTTGTAGTGAATTTTTCTTTGAAGTTAGTTTAATATCATATTAAGCGCTGAAAAGGAAACCCCCATTGATACTGTCTTTATCAAAAGACCAAAGATTTATTAAAATTTCTTCCAATATTCTTTATAAAAATAATTGACATATTACTGAGACAAAATTTTTCGGTTTAAAAGAGAAAGAAAGAAAGAAAAAAAAGTTGGAACTTTAACGGAACATCTTTAACCTAGGAAAAAGTGGAATTTAAAATTGCACAATAAGAGTGGTGCAAAAGAAAAATAGAAGACGAACTCATAACCATAACATAAATGAAGAATGTAACGTGTTAAGTATGAAAAATATAGCACCTGTAGCATAAATTCTATGTTTGTAGGTGTAGCTACATATTATATATATACTGCATCAGTTCTTTAGTGAACTATGCCGCCCCCCCGCTTGTAGCGAATAAAAAAAAGAACTGGAACATTTATGAGACGAAAATTTTTTACAAGTCACATAATACAATATTTATGAATGACATTGTCATAACCATTTTCTCATTTTCCTTTTTGTTCCCACCAAGATCGTAAATCTGGATAACGTGAATTTAGCAACATTGGCGCCTCTCAAATGATTCGAAAATGAAATGAAGATTAACTTCTTCACGCCCGTGCTAGGGAGCTAGGGAGGGTCGAATGTTGTTGGAACCTTTTTTTTATTCATTAATTATTCGCGAATTATGTGTGGGGTCAGGCGTTTTTAATTATTAGGAGTACAAATAAGTTTCCGCCGTTTTTTAACTCAAATTAAATATTTATTATTGAAGAACGGTAATATAAATTTATTTAAAATATTGCCCATCACTTGCAACCACTTTTTCCCATCTCTCAGGCAGCATTCGAATCCCACGTCTGAAGAACTCCTTGTCTTTTGAGGCTATCCACGAATCAACCCAATTTTTGGTATCCTCATAAGATGTGAACCGCTGCGCCGTCTGAGCATGTGCCATGGACCGGAACAGGTGATAATCGGACGGTGCAATGTCTGGTGAATACAGCGGGGGGGGGGTAACACTTCCCAATCAAGTGTTTCCAAGTACTTTTTCACGGGAGCCGCAACATGTGGACGAGCATTGTCATGCAGAAGAATAATTTTTTCGTGTCTAGAATAGTCTAGAATAGTCTAGAATAGAATAGAGACTGCTTGCTGAGTGACTTCTAATGTTAGAGCAAGTTCTTTTTGTGTTTGAGATGAATCTTCCTCCAATAATTCCTCCAATTCTGCATCCTCGTAAATTTTTGGCCTTCCACTGCGATCTTTGTCTTCTACGTCGAAATCACCGTTTTTAAACTTTTGAAACCACGCTCTTTGACACGTTCTCTCTAACTCAAAGCACCCTCACCATATGCTTCTACGATCAATTGATGCGCCTCAGCAGCAGATTTCTTTAAACTACAGAAGTAAACTAATATTTCCCGCAAATGACGCTTACTGGGCTCAAATTTTGACATTTTCAACTTATAAAAATTATATTTTACCAATAATATTAATAGGTTATGTTGTTCTTGAATGTCCAAACTATTTTTTAAGTCGGTTATCATCTGCGAAAGCTAACCGAAACTCCGTGCCGCGCCATCTACAATAAAACGGCGGAAACTTATTTGTACACCTAATATTATCATGAACCCAATAGTACCCCTATTTTATTGGGGAAATGAGTAACATGTTTTTTTTTCTTTCAAATATATTAATATCTTGTTTCGTGTTTCTCCTGGAGTATATGGTATACAAGTATTTTGAATGACGTGGGTTGTATATAGGATGGAGGAGTTTTGCTGATAAGACTCGAAGGGATGAAGAAGATGTGTGTTTGGAAACACTTTGTAACAGAACACAGGACTGCAGGGTTCGGTATACAAGTAAGCAGTTGGGATGAAGAGGATAAAGAAGATGACGACGACGGGGAAGGTATTTGCTAACTCACCTCACAGTGGCACAGCACAGTGTTGTGCGGGGGTGGTGAATGTTTTAGGAAGGTGGTCGGGTGGGTGAACTATTTCCAAACTCATCCCTTCAACTTACATACATATGACGTGGAGGGTAGTAGCAAACAGAAATACCAGCGTCGCGGTGCGGTAATGTGGGGGGGTTGGTGAGAGGGAATTGAGGAGGATACGTGTGTTGGCTGTTGGGTGACAGAGAGAAATGCATTTGGTCCATGTTCAGTGTCCCACTCTTGATTTGAATTAAATGTGATGCCCGGCTTGCCAATGTTCGCTTCTCTAGCATCTAGGGATGAAATACTAACTTGCTCTTATGGTACAGCATCTTGGATCCCATCGTCCCACCCCCATCCTACCCGCGTCCTTTCCATCTAACCAACAGACAGACATTGAGTTACACTGTATTAGTTTTTCGGTGGAATCTTTTTTTTCTAATCTTAAATTATATTTTTGGTGAATTTGGAGCTCATTAAAGTGGGAGTCGTTTATTTTGAAAGTGGTCTAAGTCTAGCTTGATACGTTGAAAAAATGACACACTTTCTACTGATTACAAATTCAAATTTCAGTGGACTTGATTTCAAAGTAAAACGTCTCAAATATACGAGAGATAATTTAGGGAAAGATTATTGTAGATAAATTATTGTAGATTATTGTAGATTTTTGTATATAAAAATATAAAGGAGTTTTTAAAAAATCAACTCTTTGCTTTCCCTCCCCGTGCGTTTATCTAGCCAAGATTTACATGTTGTATCATTTTTTTGGGGAAAAATTGTTTCTAATCTTAAATTATGATTTTGGAAAAGAAAATGCAAGAATTTTGGTGCTTTAATGTGCGCGCCGTTCATTTTGAAAGTGGTGTAAGTCCAAGTTACTGTTTGATTATCGGAAATAATTGCTAGAAAAATTAACATGGTTTATTCTACCTATTTAAAATAGACTTGGCTCACTTTCAAAGTAAACGGCTCATAGGTATTATGAGGTATTTCGTATGAGATTTAACTTTTTCGTAGAATCTTGGATCCCATCGTCTCACCCCCATCCTACCCGCGTCCTTTCCATCTAACCAACATACAGACTTTGAGTTACACTGTATTACAGTTTGTCGGTGTTACCTTTTTTTTCTAATTTTAAATTATATTTTGGGTGAATTTCGAACTCATTACAGTGGGAGTCGTTTATTTTGAAAGTGGTCTAAGTCTAGCTTGATACGTTGAAAAAATGACACACTTTCTACTGATTACAAATTCAAATTCCAGTGGACTTGATTTCAAAGTAAAACGTCTCATGTATATGAGAAGATAATTTAGGGGAAGATTATTTTCATAGATAAAAATATAAAAAAAAAAAATTGATAATCAACTATTTGCTTTTCCTCCCCGTGCGTTTGTCTTACTTGACTAGCCAAGATTTACATGTTGTATCATTTTTTTGGGGAAAAAATTGTTTCTAATCTTAAATTATGATTTTGGGAAAGAAAATGCAAGAATTTTGGTGCTTCACAGAAATTAATATGCACATCGTTCATTTTGAAAGTGGTGTAAGTCCAAGTTATAGAGATCAAATGAATTAAAGGTGTATTTTGATCTTTGCCAAACCCGCGAGACTGACTCACTGAACTAAAGTTCGATTGAAACCAAGTTATTAGCTTTGGTCTATTCAGTTGAGGACCATTTTCCTTTTCATATTTTGATATTTTGAAGAAATTTATATATGTTTCGTTTATTTTGAAAGTGGTCTAAGGTTGTTTCATATACGACTTATTTGGCGTTATTTGATGAGGAATTGCGACTGAAAAATTAGTACTTCTTACTTTACTTACAAAAATAGAATCAAATGGACTTAGACCGTTTTCAAACTAAATGGATCGCTAATGAGGTATTCTACGTGAAACTGGCTACTGTCAACCGTTTTTGTTGAAGAAATTCCCCGAAAAGTGTCCATGTTATGATTCTGGTTTAAGGTTGTTTCATATACGACTTATTTGGCGTTATTTGATGAGGAATTCCTTCTGAAAAAATTAATAATTCTTACTTTAGTTACAAAAATAAAATGAAATGGACTTAGACCGTTTTCAAACTAAATGGGCCGTTTATGAGGTATTCCACGTGAAACTGGCCACTATCAACCTTTTTTGTTGAAGAAATTCCCCGAAAAGTGTCCATGCTATTATCCTATCTTAAAAAGTGTCTAAGTATTTATATTTTTCATTGCCAATGATTTTTTTTCGATCAAATTTTGGTATTTAAATGGTAAACAGGTGAAGTTGTAAGAAAATGCTCATAAAAACAATGTAAGAGGTAACATTTTCGAAGAACTTATAAATTTATTATAATTTATCTAAATCATAGTTTCAATTGAAATATTTTCGTTGAAAAAAACTTTTGTATGATAATAAATTTTCCCGTGGAAAATACAAACGTTGGTATGTGTAACTATAAGTAAAATATATTTGTTCAAGTATAAACTTTGACGTAGACTAATTTCAAGCCATAAATAAAAATATACTTGAAAATGTAAAAAAAGAAGTAGAAAAATAGTTTTTATGTACAACAATGTAATACTTTGTTAAATGCTCAATGGATATTGGTTGTAGGGAATATAGGGAATCTGTAGGTAGATATACCAAGGAGACGTAAATTTTACCATAGAGCTATATCTTTACGATATCGTAAATCAGACTCAGTGTCGATATATAGATGGGGAGGGGTTGGTTTCGTACGTGGAGGAGACTACTCGTGGTTTTAGCCGCTACAGCCACCAGAGCACATTTCTCCCCCAATATTAAGCGCAACGAGGACAACGTATAGTCAATGTACGTAAGTTGGACGGTTGGCCGAAGAGGTGAGAGCGAGTAAGGGATGGAGGGCGATGCGAAGGGGAATTTGCACGGAGTCGACCCGTAAAACCGATCGAAGCACCCCCGAGGTGTGGGTGTGGTCTCTGGACTCTCCTGGTCGACATCATTGTCCATTTCCTTGCCAGCGTTTTTCTCGTACAAAAAAAAAAAATAAAAAAAAATAAATAAACCGAGTTTTCGGGATTATGTTTCGTTCATTTTCTTGCATACATATATAGATATAGCATCAGCCAAACTGTAGTAATTTCCCGTTAAACACATCATTTAACAAATACAAATCCGTGTAGAAATATTTGCTCGAATCGAAAATTTGCATTTTAAATGAAATATCACTTGATGGGATGATTTTAAAGAAGTGTACAAGGGTGGAAAATTATGAAAAAAAATCTATACTTAAGAAGGATCTCCAAATTTAACTTAGAAGATTGAAGATTTTCACAACTAAATAGTGAAATTTATATTCTAGGTAAAATTTTATCCTGTAGATGGAGAAAACATCCGTGTTTTCACTTAAGAATATCAAATATATTAAACCGGGCCAAAAACTATTTAGACTATTTTTTTTTTGAAAAGTAAGGTAGTCACCAAATAACGTCCCCTTTTTGAAAAACAAAAACTTTGAAAAAAATGTTACGATTAAAGGAATAAATATAACGTCAAAGTTTAGTTATAACATTTCTTTCTTATTTTAAATAAAAAAAAATCTGTTAAATTCTTTATTATTTATACAAAAATATTCTTTACAAAACAGTAGACATTCTGAAAATAATTTTTTGGGCACCTAATTACGTCCCGGGGACGATATTGAGATCACAATAATCAGGACTTACATAAACATAAACTATATTTTTAACAATATATAATTATTAGTATAATAGTAATAATAACAATATCTAATCAGACTTATTAATCATTGATGTACCTATAGTTTAAACTTTAAGTAATTTTAATTCTCTTTGCAAATTGAACTGATAAAGTTAGGCGCTGGATTTTCAACACAATCCTCATGCATCCATTGGAAACATTTTGTGCATCCTATCCACTTTTCTCCCATTTTATCATGGTGCTGATCCCTGTTTCGTCCACACTAAATATTTTATTGAAAAAATGATTGTTGAAAAAATACAACTGCCGAATAACGATGTAATCTCAATATCGTCCCGGGGGCGATATTAGGCTTATGTAAGGGAACGATATTAGGAATTTGCCAGTTGTGTTGACACCATGTATTCAACCAAAAACGCATGTCATAACCTAAATGAAAATATAATCGATTTAATTGTAAGCGATAACATCAAATTTTGGCAAAATTTCGTTTAAATAATTCAAGAACATCACCATTTAAACCTTATCGATAGTATTTCAATCAAAAATTTTCCTTGACAAGTTTTTTATTTTTTTAAATATCTTTGCACAGACCCAACATTTCACCGCTAAACATTTGCAATGGTTGTTTGACTTAACTGACTTTTAATTCAAATTATAAAAACTAGGTGGCGTTATTTAGAAAAAAAGATACCCAAGGGGGCTTGAAAACGATTAAGGGACTTGATTAAGCTTGAGGACGAAATTTGGTGACTATACCTTATATCGAAAATATTGTTCAAGGTGACAAAAAAAAAATATCGGTAAGGTTTGAGCCCTTAATATTAACATTAAGAAGTCTATCATCGTTAATTTCGATTTTTTATTTGTGCTTTTATTTTTGCGTCAATGCTGTCAAACTATCATGGGAAAAAAATCATCTGCCTATATATTTATAGAAAATTAAACTCCCTACAAAAAAGATTTCTTTGAAATTTTTTGCCAGACACGCCGTTTCCGAATAATCAAGCTTAAACATTGATATAATTTTTAGATTTATCTTCTCTATTTTGGAATTTTGTAACTAACGAACCAAGAAATATATAGAAATGAACAATATAGATTCTTGAAGGGAATTAAATGCTCTACAAAAAAGGTTTCTTAACGTTCTTACTTTAAATCACTCTTTCAAAATTGGTTCAACAACGAAAAAAATAAAAAAATAATTTTTCCTTCAACTTTAACTGTGAGTAACTTTTGAAAAACTGATTTTATGTAAAAACGTTAAGAGACCTTTTTTGTAGAGCATTAAATTCCCGTCAAGAATCTATATTGTTCATTTCTATATATTAATTTGTTCGTTATTTTCGTTATTTATTCGTATATTTTATATTAAGCAGTAATAACTTTTCGTTTTTAACGGACTTTGATTGATTATTAAATTTGAAATTTCGATTGTTTATTAAACGTTATCCCTTACAAATTTTGCAACCGTTTTTCACTCTTTTAGGGGAGAAATTTTCAAGAACCCTTTCTTATTATATATCTGCATAGTATAAGGAAAACACAAATGTGCACTTATATTTGAAAATACAATGTAAAACGAAAAAAATTATGACTTTCTTTATTTTGATTATCATGACTAAAAAGCAATTCAATTTCGCACATTTGGACGTTGTACATACAAAATTGTTGGAAATAGGTGGAAAGCGTGGAAGTAAATTCGAATGTTTTATTTATTTTCAATAACAATAATTGGTTTTCAAATTGTTCTAAATAGTGAAGTAAAGTTGGTATTGCAGATTTTATATTTGAATTGACAGTGAAATATATGGCAAAAAATTGCTACCTTAATGTTTTTCAGCCGAATATATAATTACTTCAGATCACAACCATTGGTTCATTAAATAAAATAGATTTTAAAAAGTTTGATTATTGAAAAACGAACTAAAATTTAAAATCGCCTATTTGGTATAAGTACTACATAAGTTTTAAACTTTCATACTAATTTAGTGAAATGACGTTATTTAAAATGTTGTTATTAAAATGATACAAACGAACACTTATATTTTATTTCTTAATATAATTTTAGATATTTTTTTTTAATATTAATAACACTTTGATTATTAAATTTAAAATTTCGATTGTTGATTAACTCTACATTATCTCATATTAAACATTTTATTGAGATAAATCCTTTAGTTGCGAATGCAACGGGCAACTACTAGTATATATTAGTTATCGTTTGAATATGGTCTATCTATCTATGAGTGAAAATATCGGTCTTTAATACTAAAAAAAAATTTTTTTTTATTGCAAGCAGATGAACAGAAGGGTAATTTGTGGGATATCGTTATGGTTCTAATCGTATACTTTGTAATCAAAAAGAAAGATGGCACTGTATTGGATATCTATCAAGCGTAGCAGCATCTTGCATAAGTTATACAAAGTTCATAAGAATTGCAATTTTATTTGCTAATTTCTAGGGAGTAATGTTTTTGTTTAAAAGCTCTCAAATATTGAAGACGTAGATAGGTCAGAGAAAAACGCTGTGTGGTAATTTAGTAAATATATATATAGTTTTATTGCGTAGAATTTCGACTGAAACACTAACGAAATGAGGAGCTTTTGACGAGCTTTTTCCCGAAATTTTATTTGTAAATGTTTCATAGGCATTTTCATATATAATCAAGGAGGTACCTAAGTTACTAATTCCAGCAGGAATTTGGCTGCAATTCATGTAATTCTAGCAAAACTTTGCCAAATTTGTAATCAAATATCGCTTGTTCATGTCTCTTAGCATACACCTCGACATACGTCTCATTAATTTCAACTATTTGTCACAAATAATAATACGATACGTCTGAATTAAATTGATGTAAATACGAGCAGACATATATAGATACCCTATACACTGGCATCCATTCTCCCATTGAAATTTCTCCCATCTTGACGCTCCATTATTATCATATTCCCACACAACATAGGTATATTCCATGTTACCGGCTTCTTCCAATTATACTCCTCTAATATGTAACTTTACACATAATTAATGCACATTATAATATTCCAATAAATTAATATTTTCAACAAAGTTTCTCGGTCGGCTTTTTAACGAAACTATAACGCCGCTTGTATTTCACGTGTACCACGTTCAACCCAATCTATTGATGGCAACAATAGAAGATGATATCTTCGTCAGGCTTTTGCCCGTGCAAACTTTCCGTATTGCTACCTATCAAATTATTTTCCTAATTATATGGAAATTTCTCAGCTAAGGATATAAATTTTCAGTTAAAAATTCCGGGGGAATATAGGTAGGGTTGGGGATTCTGTATAATGAAGCGTCTAGTTGGCATATATCTATTTTGGAACACATATGGTTTTAGCACACATACATGGTAAAGTAGTATGGATGTATATGTTTCATCTATTTCATTGCTGCCAGCATTAGTTGCTAGAAACATGACAGAAGCAAGGAGTATCTCTTCTCATCTGTATCCAGCATCAATAAGATGTCTTAGATGTTCCAAATATTAATTACATCGCCTCTGCCAACGTCTTCTCCACTTCTATATCTGCCAGCACAACCTTCATTATACAATAACGTCAACCAAATGAATGGGTACAGCCTCGAATAAATGGGGGGTGGTTATGTATGTGGGTGGGTTGAGATCTCATATCATATCAAACTGTGTATAGAGTCTGCTACTAATTACATCGCTTATTAACATAATATTTGTTTTTGTATGTTTGAAAATAGTTTGAATGGAATATTTAAGACGATATCTGTTCAGTATCATGTGATCATTTAATCAAAGACCCGGTTTGCCGTTATGTGATATATGGCACGTTTACGTTAACGTTTGAAATTTCCATATTTTCTTAATAAAATTCAGCTAAAAAATCTGAGTAACGAATAACGAAACATTCAGTCATCCATCAAAGTTTAATATTAATAATCTCATCTTTATGTCGTTTGTGAAAAAAATATTGTAAATACTTTTTTGGTTTCACAAGATCTGTTTAACCGACGAAAATATAGAAGATTCTTAATTTGAGATTTATAATTTAATTTATTTACTAACAAGGCAGATTGTCTGATTAAAATATTTTTTTTACAAAGGCATAGAATAAAGTTGATCATATTTAAATTAAACAGTCCAAATCGTCTTCGAAGGGTGAAAAAATAGGAGTTAATTGGTGGTTTATAAAATGAATTTGGGACAAATTTACTATCTTAGCTCTGAAAATCTATCAATTCGAAACATTTTTTCATCAAAGGGTGGTCCTTATTTAGGGTTTGTCCGAATTTTTGTTCACGATAGTCCTAAATCGGTTCTAAATCTATTAAAAAAAATTCATGCCAAGTTATAGCTCTTAATTTTAATTTTAACCCGACCCCCTCAACAGCCAAAGTTTTAGATGGAAATAACACGAGAAAAGTTCTGTTAATTTTTTGATTTTTTTTTTATCATGGAATAATGAACAGACCATGTCGACCAATGACAATTCTTATAGCAAATTTAACGCTCTACAAAAAAGGTCTCTTATGATTTTTTGCTAACTCTAACGGTTTCTGAGTTATTTAAGGTCATCGTTGAAGCTTAAGTCAATTTTACGATTTTTCTACTTCTACCGTCGTTTATTGATTTAAAAATGAAAAAAAATTAATAATTCTTGATCACAAAAAACTGTAATAACTTCATAATAGTATCGATGTTAAAAAAAAATGTAAAAGTATTTTTTGTAATTTATTGAAATTTTGATAGTCGATTTTTTAAATAAAATAATACTTTTCTTTCAGAGCATGCGTGAAGGTAAAAAAAGTTATGAATTATTATATTTTTTTGCATTTTTAAATCAATAAACGACGGTAGAAATAGAAAAATCGTAAAATTGACTTAAGCTTCAACTATGACCTTAAATAACTCAGAAACCGTTAGAGTTAGCAAAAAATCATAAGAAACCTTTTTTATAGAGCGTTAAATTTGCTATAAGAATTGTCATTGGTCGACATGACCTGTTCATTATTCCATGATGAAAAAAAAATTCAAAAAATTAACAGAACTTTTCCCGTGTTATTTCCATTTAAAACTTTGGCTGTTGGGGGGGGGTCGGGTTAAAATCAAAACTAAGATGGATGATAAAAATCAGATCTCAGCTTTTATATTTTTTGAAATAAGAAAATTTTTTTTATTTATTTATTGAATTTAAATTAAAAATATTTAATTTTGTAAATCAAGAAGCCTGAGGAAGTTACGATTAGTAACGAAATGTAGCTAATTGAACAATAAAATATTAAATAAAAAATAAAAAAAAAAACATAAAGATCTTAAATAACCTGAATTTTCTTCTTATTTAAAAAAATTAAAATTAAGAGCTATAACTTGGCATGATTTTTTTTAATAGATTTAGAACCGATTTAGGACTACCGTGAAAAAAAATTCGGACAAACCCTAAGTAAGGCACCCTAATATACATATATGGATATTTTATTTATACAATATTAT
Source organism: Sisyra terminalis (assembly GCA_958496175.1). Classification (NCBI taxonomy): domain Eukaryota; kingdom Metazoa; phylum Arthropoda; class Insecta; order Neuroptera; family Sisyridae; genus Sisyra; species Sisyra terminalis. The sequence continues at coordinate 68,219,791 of OY292274.1, read as the reverse complement.
ACAATATTTAATATATATATATATATATATATATATATATATATATATATATATATATATATATATATATATATATATACAATTGGCTGTTTAAATATATTTATACATGATAGTTTGTCAGCAATTCAGTTCTATATGATAAATGTTTTTGATATGTATTTTTCTAACATGTAACCCATGTTGTATTGATAAACAGTAAATTCCATATAAGTCACATACATTTTGTATAAGTAGCCAATTATGTATTCATATTATACAGAATGCACAAATATTCATTTATTCATACAGTATGTAGGTATAAATAGCAAATTCAGGACCAGAATTTTCACTCATGGATAGATAAAACATATCCTTAGGATAACAACTTAATAGGTAAAAATTTATATGTCAGATAATTCCCATACATTCATCCCACACATATCACTATTCTTAAGTGAAAATGCGTTTGTTTTCTGTATTCTCCGGATAAAATTTTAACTAGAAGATAAATGTCGCTATCTAGATGTGAAAATATCGGCCCTTAGTATACTATATGGAGACTAATAGGCACAACTAATAGACATATTGGCAATTAAATGAATTCGAAATGACAGTTGAATCCAAAGACAATAATCAGTTAGGTCAAATTTGAAATTGGTAATAATTATTATATTTGTATTCCACCCACCTTCCATGGATGTGCTTACAACTTGGCATTCTTTGTCCTTTGTCTTTACCACCATACTTGCCTATTAAGTATGTTGATATTAAACACAAATTTTGTTCATAATTGTATAGAAACCACTAATTACTGATGTGCCAATTCAGGCACTACTGGATTAAAAAAATTTTTTTTTCTTTCGAATTGTTGAAAGTTTAAAACTGAAATAGCTTGGCTGTCTTATTGAAAAATTGTTTGCTTTTCTACCCTTAAACAAATTTCTCAAAGCCACGAAGTAAATGGTATTAGAAATTTTGAAAGATATATATTCCAAGCATTAGTGTTTATAGGGGACATTTTAAACAATACACGGCAGCGACTTACAGAGGACTTATGGTGACGCTTTATTATGGCACTGAGTCAAACACACCCCGCATGGAATCAGCAATGGCAGGGACTTCTGCTTTATTAACATACCCATACTTGTACAATGTACATATAGAATACAGGGCTCGACAACGAATGTGTATTGTTTTAGTTCATACCCTGTGATATATTAGTGAAGAAGTGTAAAACGTATGGCGAACGAGAGGTTCAATGCTATTTGTTGATGATGGCAACCAGCGACTTGGTACTCAGCAGTTCACAATAACACGAAAGACACCACGGGAGATTTGCGACGAAAAACTTTTCGAATATTTCAATCAAACATATTACAACAAATCGCCTTTTGTTTCAAACATTTCGTCTTGCTGTGCTTTATTGAAAACATTGCCCTCTATTGTTGTACAATTGGAATAATTAAATTTGTCCGTTATATGTCAGTGGTGTTGATGTTTTTTGGAAGCCGTTGTTTGTTGGTCACTGCCTTAATGCGGCACTGTTGGGCAATCTTGAGATGAGGATACTGCGTCTTCTCCATTTCTCGTCACTGTTTAAATGTAACACCCACCACCCACCCACCTACACTCTCAAGAGAAGCTGATTTGTGACGCTTCACATATACACACGTAGAGTTCTGAGGGAAACTCATGTGGGGGTGGAAGTGGAAGTGGAGGTCGACGCAGAACTACATATGGAATGGTTATAGGTACAAGGCCGTTGTGGGTCGCACAAGGTGGTGGTTGTAAGCTTTTCACCCCCCACCCCCCACCCCGCCATTGAAATGGGAAGCTTTTGCTCTCGAAAGTTGCAGAGAGAAACAGACTACGATCTGTAGAATGTAACTGACAACCGCCTCTTCTATTGCAACCCCCCGTGAAACCGCCAACTTGATTGACATGTTATATACAGCCCTGTACTTGGTTATAGGTGGAACTTGCACCAGTTCAACATACAGGCTTTATTGAAATTTTCATCGAAGAAATTCTTACCATCGAAAATTTTCTATCTGCTTAAAATTTTTTGTCGAGGGACTATACAAGCATTGAAATCTAAGAATTAATCATGAAAAACTTATATTTCTGATGAAATTTTGCACTAAGGATCTAGCCCCTGTGGTCCGCGGACCCCTGGGGGTCCGCGGCCCCATTTGAAAAAGTTTGTTTTTTAATTTAATGAAGGAATACTAAAGTATAATATATACCAGAATATAGTATATATATACTAGAAGTAATTTGTTATTTTTTACTGAATTTTATACGATTTTTATGATTACATGTTTTGTGGACAACATAAGTTTTCTTTCATTTAGCTTTTATTGTGGCCTTCTCTTCATAAAATTCAATTTTTCAAAACCAAAAAAAAAAAGGTTTGTCCATTATTTTAATCATGGGAGGCTAGCTCAATGTTAATTTTGTGTTCCTCCAAATGGCTATCTTCCGGGCGTCATTCACAGAGGGCGCTAGTGTAGCATAGCCGATAATAACGATAACTACTTTTAACCAATTTTAGAATTTTATGCGCCAAATTCAAATTTAATTTATTCCTGAAATATTTAAAATATACTAACGAAAATTTGATTGAAAATTAAATTTTATTTATTAAAATTGAAATAAAAAATATTACATTATTTCACATTGTAAAATTTAATTAAAGTTAATTACAGACTTGCTAAAGTATATTTATTTAATGGCGTTAGTTTAGAGATGACAGTTGAATCCTGGAAATTGTCCTTTTCTATCGCTATGAATTGTGACTGGCTAGAAAAATCGTCGAATCCTTGCTGAAACGAATTTATTTTACTTAAAAAAATAGATACAAAATTTTGAATTTAAATCATATTTTTGCCCCATAAAAACTGGGTATTAACTAGTAAATAAGTGCATACCTTCGTAATGAATTTGGGCAGTAGAAAAGTGTATTTGATGTTGATCTTTTGACAAAATGCACACAACACTGCCATTAAATGTGAAAAACGTTATCCATGATGGATATTGAAAAGAAGACCGCGATTCCAAATAATCAAATTCGGCACTTGCTAATTAGCGGCGTCAGTCTTATTTTAAAGTTAGGCCAAAAAACTTTCACCCCCCCTAATTTCTTAACTACCAACTTCAACACTTCTACCAACTTTACATTTTACCCTACCTAAAAGTCCCTTAAAACTTGAAATATTGCTTACCGCGCCATCTGCATTTGATGCCCCAACTATTAATTTTTGGGAACTAAGTCTGCCATAAGAGCTTAATCCCCTTAGTCCCCCATAATTTTAACTATACTAATAATTTTCTTTTGACATTATTGAATTGATTGAGTCGTAGATTCGATTAAAATTTATCGTAATTTAAGCGAAGAAAAGAACCAATTTACTTAACATTTGAGAACTGACCAGTAGGCGAGACTTAAAAAACATGGCTACGTATTGTGGGCAACTAAAGAATTTGCCCTACGCTTACATTGACTTTTTGCTATTATATTAATTTATTAATACCTGTGCATACATTTATTCCCTCTATGAAATGCTTTTTTTTATTCATTAATCCAGTAATCCGAACATTCCAATAATCCGGAAACTTCCGGTTTTTAATAGTGTCGGATAAGTGAGATTAAACTGTATTTTTTTTCTCAGTACCTATTGAAGATATCTTCATTTATATTTTCATTATCTTCATTCAATTTTGCAATATTAGAAACTGTAAAAAATGTGAATTATATTTTTTCGGGATGTTTTTTTTATATCAACCCCCAAAATGACATCTACCAAAAAAATATATCTTATATGTTAATTAGTTGCCTATTATATGTCAAAGTTACAAAATGGTCGAATTGGTGGAACATAGTTTAAAAAAATAAAAATCAAAGTATCTGGTCATATTAGATAATGTATTATTGTTCATTCAATTAGGGGAAAGATGCACAAAATGACATACTTACTATAAAATTGGTCATAGAATCTTTAATTAATAATTAATTTTAAAATTTTCAAAATTTATTTATTCTTTGGGTATTTCCATTTTAATAATTAAAGACAACAATCAACTTAATAAAAAAATAATAGCATTGGTGATCATTTTTGTCCACCTTAGGCAGGTAAAATGACTTATTGAATGTGGACAAAATGGCATAACAAAAAATAAACTTCTCGTGTTTTAACAGTTTTTTATAATGCAAAAATTCTCAAAAAAATATATTATATTTAGTTTATTGATAGGCATGTATAGTTTTAATTTCATGAAGATATCTTCAACAGGTGCTGAGAAAAAAAATATTTACGTTAAGGGTTTTCACCTCCATTATTCCCTTATTATATAGATCAGGGGTGTGAGTTTAAGTTTATGGCTATTTTGGATGAAAAATAATAAAAACAAGGTAAGATCCCGTCATTCAAATGCTTAATCGACTAGATCTTTTCCCGAATAAACGATAATCATTAAGTGTAATAAATTTTCAACCTGTTAATTAACAAATTGCAATAATTAGCGCCAACCGCAAAACTTTTTGTATTCATGCGAAATTATTTGTGCTTGAATAAGTTTTGTGGGACAAATCCGCATTGATATCCATTAAAATTTAGCGTTTTTTTTTGTACTTAATCAAAATAACACAAATTGCTTTAATTTTTCACAGGTGATGTGTCACGGTTTTGAAGAGATCGTCGTTATTAGCTGCACTGGAATTCGCCTCGAATGCACTTGCACCATGAATGAAAAGTGAGTTATTTTCAAGTGAATGCAGTTTTACACCGGTAAGTGAATGTCTTTTATATTATGCATATATGCACTGCACCCTACACATATTCAAGCTAATATAATTTTTCACCTACTTGCACTGCATGCTCGACAAGAAAATCTATTTAAAAAAATATGAAAATTTTTCACGAAGTTTGCCAGTAGTGCCAACATTAGTGGACTTGTGATTTGTCCAAAAAAAAAATTTGCAATTTATTAAAAGTTTAATACGAAGACAATTAAGGTTGTTTAGGATCGTTTTTTTTTTATTCAATATTTTTTAATATTAAAATTAGCTACGTTTCGTTACGTATTGTAACTTCATCAGGCTTCTTGAATCACAAAAAAATATAATATTTTCAATTTAAATTCAATACATTATTAATTAAAAAATATCAAATAAAAAAACGATCTTAAACAACTTGAATTGTCTTCTTATTTAATAAAAGCTGAGATCTGAATTTTATCATCTACTAGCTGATACCGGCGACTTCGTCTGCGTAACGTAGGTGTAGATTATATTTTCTTTTTAAATTTGCTATTTGTAGTGGTATATGAAAATTATTATTTTTCTTATTTCTTTTACGAAAAACATAATCATACCTGAAAACATTATTTTGTCGACTCTAAAAAGACATTTAATAAACTTGCTTAGAATAAAATATTTCTATGTAATGATCAATTAATTTTCAAAAAATATTTATAGATATCTAAAAAGAGTATGTGCAATTGCGTATACCTACAGTAGGTATACCTACCGTTAACCAAATAATCCGTAAATCAATCAGGATCTATACATAAAAAAATATTGTCAAATTAAAAAAAGTCGAACTTAATTATGATTTAAAACAGTAAAGTTATCAAAACACTCACGTCAAAATAACAGAAGTAAAAGGTCTAGATTTAGAATATTAGTAGAAATCCCATTTCATTGTCTCGACTCCCGAATGAACCTTTTTCTCAAAACTATTTCACTACTGCAATGTACAAAACTACCGCGAAATTAAAATTTGTTCAATTCCACGAAACCCAGTTCCTCCATAATCAACTATAATCATTGTGTATCTATGCACTTATTATTAAAATATCTGAATTTCAACTATATAGTTAAACCATTTTCTTTTAGTTCGCCGAATTTTTCGCTACCCTATATTCGCTCACTAATGTATTTGTGAATACGTATTTCGGATTTTCAGGTTTACAATATGTGAAAGCCAAAAAACTTAATGCTCACTTATGAACTTAACCTTTTTTAGATTTATATATTAGAGTTTAAATTTTTAAGCAAATCCTACGTTTTTGTGTCTAATAATAAACCAAAATTGTTTTATTTTAAGCGATGAGATAAAGTAGAGTTAATCAACAATCGAAATTTTAAATTTAATAATCAAAGTGTTGTTAATATAAAAAAAAGTTTATCTAAAATTATATTAAGAAATAAAATATAAGTGGGGATAACAGAGCGCATGCGTATAGCCTATTCATATATAAAACCAATTTATATATAAGAAACGTTTATATTTCAAAGCGGCAATTTTTTAGACTTTAAATTAAATTTACTGTGCTTTTTATAAGTTCAACTAAAAATATTTTTACTGATTATTTTACAACTTTTAATGACCTATCCAATGATATATAAATCGCCTGTCTAAAGTAAAAATTTTATGTTTCATCCGTAGGGAATACCTCCCCTTATTTTTTTAAAGAAATTATAAGTAGCCTAACATGTGTGGGAAATTGTGTTGTATCTTAATACAAAATTTCATTAAATTCGAATGCTTCGTTCTTTAGTTAAATCGGGACACACAGACAGACAGACAGACAAAAATGTTAAATTTGGAATAAGGGCCTCTTGAAATAGATATTTATCCCTAAAATTGGGTTCAAAATCGAAATGTATAGACAGACGTAAGAATTTTATATATTAGTATAAATCAAAAGTTGAATTTTTCACACGAAAAAGAAAAGTTAAAGAAAAGCAATTTCACTTAATTGTTGGCAATTTATTTTATTAGTTAACCATGTTTTCTTTAAACAAGAGTTAAAGCTCAACAAATAAATTGTAAGACACGAAAGAAAAATTGTTAAGAATGAAAGCAAAGAAGTGGAATTCATTCATGTACTTATGAATAATTAAATCGACAAGAAACTTAATTAATTTGATGACAACGATTATAAGAATGAATAGAGAGAGAGAGAGAGAGAGAGAGTTGGTTGGAGTGTGGGGACGGGGGAAATGCAAAAAGAAGCGCCAGTATGCTTTTTCTTTTTAAGTAGTATATCTTAAAAGCATTTGTACGTGTATGGGTTGGGTGTTGTTGGACGATAACGCGGGGTGGTTTAATGTTAAAAAGTGAATCAGGTGGTTGGTTTTTTTATCCTTTTGGGGGATGAGTTTATAAAGTAAACATCGACACGAATTTCATATAAAAATCATGTTTCACTTTAATAATATTTAGGTAAAAGTAAGTTGAAGAAGGAGGGCGGTTTTCGTATGTGTGGGTGATAAGTATATAGTATGCGCGTGTCCTGGAGCAGCAGGACACGTTTTATGTTTAACGTAAAGCTCGGATTTTCTTCGTACGTTTCATGTGGAAGAAAGATGGGAGAAAATCTTTTTAAAATTCATTACAAATTATATCAGCTGTAAAAAAAATATACTACCTACTCCCATATATTACTAGATATGGGGTACAGTGGTGAACCTGAAATCTTGAAGGTAGTATCGTTCATCTTTTCATTTTATTTTTTTTTTGTACCTTTCATATTTTATTCATTTATTGCTTTGAATGGGGTAAAATCGGGGCGAAAATCTTTGGAGAAAATTGAAATATTAAATGATGAATGATATGGAAGTCTTTTAATATTATTAGAGGAGAAGTATTTACATATCTTCAATGCAGGATTTTTTTAAAAGGGTGAAGATTGTAATTAGGGGTTCTTCTGGTTTTAATTTTACAAAATCCACAATTGTTTCTAAGATTTATTGCCAAAGGATACTAATTTTTTTTTTGGAGGAAGAATTTCTTGTATGGATAATTTTTGCTATGAAGGATCAATAGAGTTAGCAATTTTAAATTTCAGAAAGTCTGGAGATCTTATGCCTTAATCCGGAGAGATGCATTTAATAAAAAGAAGAAGATATATTTACAAGAAAAAGTGTTCATTAGGGGTTCTTCTGGTTTTAATTTTACGAAATCCAGAATTGTTTCTAGGATTTATTGCCATAGGGTACTATCAAAATAAGATTTTTTCGCTGACTTTGAACAGTTATACTGTGTATACAATACATAGGATATATTGCGGTCCAATTTATGTAGTATAATTTAATATAATAATATATATAAAAATCATACCATAAACATAAATTTGAACAGAAGTTCAAACAAAAATATTCGTGACGTATTGCCCCGATACGTATTTCAATTGCCAAGCAATCTTCCTCAGTGGTCATCATGTCAATCCGTGATTATTTTGTGAGTCATCACAAAGCGGTTACGGAGTGATCCAAACTACTTGATGACCACTGAGGAAGATTGTTTGGCAATCGAAAAACGTATCTGGGCAATCCGTCACGAATATTTTTGTTTGAACTTTTGTTCAAATTTATGTTGGTGGTATGATTTTTATATATTATTATATTGAGTTTATATATTATTTTATTAAATTTGTTTATTATTATATTATATTATTATGTTAAATTATACTACATAAATTGGACTGCAATATATTTTATATATTGTATACACATAGGGTACTAATTTTTTGTTTGGAGGGAGAATTTCTTGTCAGGATAGTCTTTGCTATGAAGGATCAATAGAGTTACCAGTTCTAAATTTCAGAAAGTCTGGAGATCTTATGCCTTAATCCGGAGAGATGCATTTAATTAAAAGAAGAATATATATTTACAAGAAAAAGTGTTCAAAATAAAAACAAAATATCCTTTTTTTTTGTATAAATTCGAGTCTGGAGAAAGCTTAATTTTTTAGGGGTCTCCGGGCTTAAACTGGAGAGTTGATAACCCTAAGGATCAATTTAGAAGGAAGAATTTCTTGTTGGAAGGCTAAGGGGCCGTTCATAAAATACGTCACGCTAAAATAAGCTTTTTCTGACTCCCTCCCCTCATTATCACGCTTTGTCACACTTTCTGTGACTCCCCTAGAAATATTTCGTCACAAAACTAAGACCCCACCGCCTGAATATGATGAATTTCAATTAAAAGTGCACAAATTTCTATATATTTAAAAATTCTATATATTTAATATTTACTAAATACGAAATGAAAGACTTTTTATCATGATAAAAATTTGAAAAGATAAATACGTTACCGAAGACTCCCCGTGCCCCCTGTCACATCTTGTCACACTCAGTAACCCCCCCCCTTGTATGCGAACGTATTTTATGAACGGCCCCTTACCAGGCTTGCCAACTCACGATACCCTAATAGATCCCAGGTGCCTTTGAAAGTTAGGTGAAGGAGTTTTAAAGATAATTTTAACAAACTAGTAACTTCCCGTGAAATATTCCCAGTTCAACACTGACACAACTGACAAATGCTAAAAATTGGCAATTGAGTCCAATCAAAATTACAACTGAAATCGTACCAACAATTATTTAGATCAAATTTGAGGTAATGCTTGTGTTTCACACACTTATATGTTTTTACAATCTTTTTCCCTGTTTTTGCCGACAAATATAAGGCTGCTTATTATAATTATGATTTTACAGAACAATTTAAGGTATTAGGCGTCTTAATCCTCTGTACAAATTAACTTCGAACAAAATATCCTGGACAATTGATCCTTCGATTATTACTTACTAATTTATGTGTAGCCTGGTTTTTTTCCTAAAAAAAGCATCCAATTGTAATCTTTTCCTTTACTATTTATTATTTCCTCTATTATTACTGTATACACAGTATAAGTGTTCAAAGTCAGCGAAAAAATCTTATTTTGATTAAGGGTGAAGATTTAAATGTAAATTGAAGACATTAAATTCTTATATATGGGGAAAATTATAATGTCACAACAATACCCACGATAAAAATGACCACCGAATTTGAAATGAAATTTTATGATTTATTCCCGTTTTTATTTTGTTAAGGGATAACCCTGAAGTATGTGTACATTGGACGTGTTTGGGGGGAGGTAATGGGGCCCGAGCACGGCCACAGCAAATACGTTTCTAATAATTGGAATGATGTATGGCGTGTTTATACGGCGAGTGGCCGAACTTGGTGGGCACGCATACACAAAGGTCACCCAAAATAAAAAAAAAGACCCCGAAAAGAGGAAAAGAAAACCCTTTGCACCCTTCTGGTCAGCCGGGAAGGGCGCGACCCCGGGTCAACTGCGAGCCCTTCGGGGTCGTGTCGGGTCATCACCAGCTGCTGTTCGACAACATGTCATTATTTCGCACGCTCCATTGATGATGAGAGGATGACCACTGGGTTCCCATTTCATTTGGGTGCCCACCTCGATAAAACTATGCACTATTAATTAGTCGAGTTATATGCGGAGGCGATGGCTATATGAAAACGAAAACAAAATGGTCGAAATATATTGTGCCAAGGGTTGAATTTAATAATAAGCGAGTGGGGAAGGGATGTGAGTTAAGGGTTAAATTGTGAGTGGTCTGCGAAAAATGCTATTGGTTAATTGACCGTACGATTCGTGGACATTACCACCAACTGTGATGCATATAAATTCTTAAAATTTACTCAGCCATTTGATTTATTTTTTAACTGAAGTCTATAAAATTTAAACAACGTTTGACCTTAGAGTAACGGTGGTGTTTTGACCTTAAAGAATTTGAAAAAAAAAGAAATGTTTACATCGAATTTTAATTGGCAAATTTTATGAGGTTATTCATGAATGTTATTACATAATAGAATATGAATCTTAACTTATTTAATTTCTGTATTAAGTTTTTTATTTTCAAATAAATTGCACAATCTGCATAGGGTTGCAATAAGTGCATTCAATCCATAGACAATCACATGTAAGCACTAGTCCCAGTAGATTAGTACTATATAAGTACAAAGATTTTTAATAATCAATAGCAACAATAACAATAATAGTAATTCTTATAGCAATAACAACCATCATATCAACAACCAACAGTAGCAATAAAAATAATAATAATTGTCTATAATAACAATATCAATGCTAATAATAATATGAAACATTAATGTATAAGTAATATATACAAATAGAGCTATACTAGCTGATCCCCGCGACTTCGTCTGCGTAACGTATTTTATTTTTCTTATTTCTTTTACGAAAAATATAATCATACTTAAAAACACTTCACATCTCTTGAAAAACACACATTTAATAAACTCTTGCAAAGAAAAAAAATAGTTCTCTGCAATAATCAATTAATTTTCATTGAATCTACGGTAGGTATACCTACCGTGACCCAAATACTCCGTAAATTAATCAGCATCTATACATAAATAAAAATATTGCCAAGTTCAATAAATTCGGTCTTAATTATGACTAAAAAAAGCCGAAAGTTATCAAAATACTCGCGTCAAAATAACCCCATCTCACTGTTTCGATTCCCGAATAAACCATTTTCCAAAAACTATTCAGTATTGCACTGTACAACACAACCGCGAAATTGAAATTTGTACAATTGCACGAAACCCAGTTCTTCCATAATCATGTATAACCATTATGTATCTTTACACTTATTATTGAAATCTCTGAATTTCAACTATATAATTAAACCATATTGGATAGTCCAGAGTTCACCATACACGATTTGGCGTATGCCTTTTGCTCTGGAAGAGGATTTTAAATTTCTTTTATCATTATGATGATATGGTTATTTATTATTTATCATTATGATGATTTCTGGCTGGAATTGCGAACTTTTTTCGTGATCCCTTTCACGTACTTGCAAATAAAATATATTCCCCGCCCCAAGAAAAAATCCTGAATCCACCCTTGTCTGTTAGGGTAGGAATTTGCAAAAAAAATCTTATCACATGCTTACTTCTTATATGGAATACACCGAATATTAAAATTTCATCAGTCAGAGGGGATATATAAATATAGGATTTTATATATGCACAGTTTTAAAAACGATTTTATTTTAAGCCTTATTACTATTATTTTTATTATTAGTATTACTACTACATTTTTTTCGTTAATATTTCCTTACTGAGCAACCCTAAGGATCTATTTACAACTTTGTAAAAAAAAAGTTTACTGTCGAATTATTATCTATAAAAACATTTATATTTCAAAAAGGCAATTTTTTGTACTTTAAATTAAAATACTGTGCTTTTTATTAGTTCAACTAAAAATATTAATACAGATCATTTTTTAACTTTTAAATACCTTTCCAATGATATATAACTCGCCTATCTAAAGTATTTTTTTTTCATCCCTCAGTTTTTACGTAGGGGGTACATTCCCTTATTATTTTTATGGAATGATAAATAGCCTAACGTGCGTGGGTAATTTTGTTGTATCTTAATACAAAGTTTCATTAAATTCAGTTGTTTCGTTCTTTAGTTAAATCACCAGCGCACGCAATGTAAGAAATTTTTTTGGTAATTTTTTCACACATTATTGAAATTTTAGTATGGATCCCTAACTTTTTTGAAAATTTAATATAACCTATGTTCACCGGAAACAGTGTAGCTTCCCAACAGTGAAAGAATTTTTAAAATCGGTCAAGTAGTTTCGAAGCCTATTCAAAGCAAACAAACAATCAAATCTTTCAATAATAGAAGATAGAAGATTATGAACAAAATTTGTGTTTAATATCAACATACTTAATAAGCAAATGTATGGTGGTAAAGACAATGGACAAAGAATGTAAAGTTGTTAGCACATCCATATACCATGTGGGTGGAATACAAATATAATAATTATTACCAATCTCAAATTTGAACTAACTGATTATTGTCATTGGATTCAACTGTCATTTTGACTTCATTTAATTACCAATTTTTACCAGCATGTCTATTAGTTGTGCCTATTAGTCTTCATATAGTATACTAAATTGGCTATTTATACATACTGTATAATATGTATACATAATTGGCTACTTATACATAATGAATGTTACTTATATGAATTTACTGTATATCAATACAACATGGATCACATGTTAGAAAAATACTTATCAAAAACATTTCAAGCAAACAAACAATCAAATCTTTCATCTTTATAATAATAGATATATAAAAATAGAGCTATATAATAAGAAATAATAATTTGGCAATGCAATGTTGGCTCATGTGTACTTTAGCACACCCACAATCTGGCAATGTTGCATTTTCGGCTTTGTTTTTAATTTAAATCAAATTTCAAGGTGCATCAAACACTTCATGAAACTTATGTTACTGGCTCTCCGACTAAGTGTACTAAACTAACTTCTGATAGTACCAGTGCTGCCAAACCTTTGAATTCCCGAATCTCTATGGCATTTAATTGTTTTTAATCAACAAATTAGTGTTTCGGTATTAAATTTGAGGTGATATGATTGGTGGATTTAGAAAAGTAAATTTATGGAAATGAAGCAGATTAAGTTCAATGTATTTTTTTTCTTTGTTATTGGTTTTCTTTTGCATACATGTAGATTGTAGGTGTGTGGGGGGAGGGGTGTGGGGGTGTGTGTGTGTGAAGAGCAAAAGAAATGTAATGTTAAATCAATTATTAATAAAAGTAGAGAGAAACGTTGAGGATAGACACGACGGTTAGAAATGGTTGGATGGATAAATGTGATATTTGAGTGCAAGGGGTGACGGGCGGGGGTGACATGAGTTGAGTAGGGGGTGACGCGGGTGTCCCGACGCGTATTGCCAGATCTGGCTGTTTCTTGCTCCAGACGCGCATATTACACATACGTGTGTAACATCCAGGATAAAGGGGACCACCAGGCAAAGGGGACGCACAAACGTTGGCTGTGTATATGTGTGATCAATACATGTCGGTGGCTAGTGGCTAGCGGTTGCCAGGGCGAGGGCGGGTTGCTATGCGCTCGATGTGGTCGCTAAGGACCCTCCGGCCCACATGATGGCGGCCTCCACACCACCACCTTCCTCTACTATACACAACTACTACACACTCTGTCTAACTCGACTGCGAATATTCTCTACACCGAAACCGTCGAGCAGCCATGTTTACCTTAACAGATAGATCTTTTGTAGCTTTCCCACTATGTCTAACAATTTATAGCCTGGGGACAATTAGCGATATTGCACGTCTAAGTAATTAGGCATTACTCCTCTACCTCCACACAAATGTTTATTTAAAACTATTATAAAACTCTTTTTATCTCGATGTTCCATTAAAAAAAAAATATTTTTCTCAAAACATTTTTCCTAGCTAACTACTTATACCTATAACCAAGAACAACTTACCCCTACCCATCTACTCATCTATCTTGCCACCGATCTATTTATCTAACAACACTTGTCTTAACACAGCGGCTGGAAAACTTTTTTTACACTTTGACCTTCTTTTTATGTGAAAATGAAGAAAGCTCAACAAGAATTATCTCATATAAAAAAGAGAAAAGTTTAAAACTCCGACAAACAATATAAATTTAAATAATTTATTGTAATTATCTTTATTGCCTTGTCGTTAACTTTATTATAAAAGTTACGAATTTCGTTAAAAGAAATCGATGATAATTTAAAGATGTTTATAATTTGCAATGATGTCAGTTGATATGAAAGTTTGAAATAATTTCATGTTGTAAGTGGTGTGCTTTTTTTTTATTTATTCTTGCAGTGCTTAAACTCCGTTAGAGATGCATAGGTTTATGAAACATCGCGAGCTTTATATGTTCATAAAAGCTCTGCGAAATAAAAATAATGAAATGGAGAATTTAAAAGTGCATAAAAAAAGTTTATTTACATTATACTTGTTTGATTCTTTAACGAGAGATTCATTCTTTTTGATTGACAAAGATTATATTTTATATGAAATTTGCTTTATTAAAATTTATTAACCCTTATTTACAAAACAAAAATTTGGATAGTAGGTACATTAGACTGATTCAAAAAAAAAGATTTTTTTTTTTCTTAATATCATTAATATCTATCGTAATTAGTGGTTTCTATACAATTATGAACAAAATTTGTGTTTAATATCAACATACTTAATAGGCAAATGTATGGTGGTAAAGACAAAGGACAAAGAATGTAAAGTTGTAAGCACATCCATGGAAGGTGGGTGGAATACAAATATAATAATTATTACCAATCTCAAATTTGAACTAACTGATTATTGTCTTTGGATTCATCTGTCATTTTGACTTCATTTAATTGCCAATTTTTGTCAACATGTCTATTAGTTGTGCTTATTAGTCTTCATAAAGTATACTAAATTGGCTATTTATACATACTGTACAATAGACTGATTCAAAAAAATGATTTTTTTTTTCTTAATTATATCGAAAATACTGTTGGGAATGATAAAAAAAATCCTGTGAAAGTTTAAGCTCTTAATATTGAGAGGTGCCGCATCGCAAATTTTGATTTTCCATTTAAATAACATGGCAACAATATTCTCGTGCACTTTGGAATTTTATAGCTCACGTTGGTGACAATATTTCGGAATGACCAAGGTATATTCTTGTAGAAAATTGAACGATCTACAAAAAAGATCTCCGTACAAGTTTTTGATATATTTATTCCTTCAAAAGTTATTCGAGGTCAAAGTTGAACTAAAGAGAAACTTTAATATTTTTTCAATTTTTTGACGCAACCATAAATTTTATGAGAAAATTTTATAGGACATTTTTTGTAGAGCACTTTTTTTCTATAACTTATCTCTATAAAAGTTTTTGATATTTTTCACAGGTCCTAAGTTGTTTACATTAAACTGAAAATTCCCTGAGTTATTCTTATTTATATCAAAAACTTGTACAAGACCTTTTTTGTAGATCGTTCAATTTTCTACAAGAATATACCTTGGTCATTCCGAAATATTGTCGTCACCAACGTGAGCTATAAAATTCCAAAGTGCAAGAGAATATTGTTCCCATGTTATTTAAATGGAAAATCGAAATTTGCGATGCGGCACCTCTTAATATTAATATTAAGAGCTTAAACTTTCACAGGATTTTTTTTTTTGGTCATTCCCAACAATATTTTGTTGGATTTGAGGAGGGAACGAGGGCATGTGTCGCCCCAGACGGTATTTTTGTGTACTGTGGAGATTCCAGTATATACTGGAAGTATATACCCCCCCCCCTTTCTCCAGAGAAAAAACCTGGATCTGGCTTTGTTCGATTCGATGGAGTTCTAAGGGAACTCCTAAGGGAAAAGCTTTAAATACAAAGAAATGTACTACAGCTAATTGGCCATAAAGTCGACCACTATTTATTGAGTTTTTGTATGTTAAAACAATGCACTATGCACTATTTAGCCAATGATTTAATGGTGTAAAATAGTGTAACGTGACTTCTCAAAACTGTATTGAGATGGCGTTATTCGTTCTTTAATTTCTTTTGGAAATAAATAATCACTTTCACACTTAACAATCAGTTTTTTTTATTACACTTGTAAACACTTTTTATTACACAATTACACTTGTCAAAACAATCGCTTAAATGACAATAATCACTTTTAAATCAAATCACAATAATAATTGCTTTGTTGTCACGGAAATTCAAATCTAAACTTCCGTACAAACCGCAACCCAACATTCTAGAATGTACTCCAATGTTCGTGAATGTTCCACCACTTACTAGATGTTTCTAGAACAATCTATATGTACATTCGCATTGGTGGGAGAGAGAAAGAAGTCACTCAGCCAATCGCGTGCCGGCATGGCACAAAGAGAGAGACAGACTTTGTCCATTACAATAGTTGAGATTGTACGAAAAGGTTTGATGAAAAATAAACGAATCAAGTTAGTTTATTGAAACCAGGATTTCTAACCAATTTTCCATCTTTCTTAGCGATTTTGAGTTCATATAACAAGTGCAAGTACCTTCGTATTTTTTGCTTTTCTTAACGTTTTTTTTAGATGAAAGTTTATATTCAGTGTATAGAATTTACAATTGGAAACAAGGCCTTTAAAATATTTGAAGTTTTGTTTGGGGGGGAGGGAATTTATTTACTTTATATCCATACTAAAGAAAGGGGGCACAAAATTGAATGATGTGCAAAAAAAATTTCCTTGATTTCCAATCGGTAAATTTAAAGTCAAAGAAAATTTCATTGTGTTTTGCTCTGTACTTTTTTATCATCAAACAGCATTTGTCACTTTATTCACTTTATAAATGAATGAATTGAAAATTATAATGAAGAAAATTTACTTGTGAATATAAGTCGATATAGAAGGAATTCTTTTACAAAAGCATAAATATGTGCTGGTAATTGGATTGTATTATTATTATTTATATAAAAATCATTCTAAAAATTAAATATTTGTTGAGATTTTCAATTGGCAAACATTGTTAAAGTGTAATTAATTTTGCGACGGCGATAAAATGAAAATGAGGCATTTAATGTGTGGAGAAATCATTGACGACACCTTGGAAAATATCTATTTGTTTTCTCGGTTATTATTTTCGGTTTTTCTTTTTCTTTTCCTTTTTTTTTATTATTTTTTTTTTTTGGTCGACATTGATCGTGACCGTTTTTCGTGGTTTTTCACATCGTATTCGTGACTCACACGCTATGTCTGTATAACTAATATGTATGTAAATGAAGCGGCTACACATACACGTGCACCCACCGACCCACCCACACACATACAAATATAAATTCACATGTGACTATGATAATGGGGTTGGGAGGGTGGTGGTGGAGGTGGTTGGTTTTTCCAAGGAACATCTTTCCATCTTTATGGCCTACAAAATCGTCGACAAAATACAAAGGCGGTGACAATTTTCTCGTTAAACATGCGCATATGTGTGTTTTCCATAATATTATTTGGATAAATTCAAATTGCTCTATTTATTTTACCTATAGGATATAGTTTAGAGACCAGGGTCGATAATTTTTGAGACCAAAAAAAATTATAGTTGAATGAAACCCATTGGAAAAGGTAGAGAATATAACAAAAATGAAAGGAAAAATAAATTACGGGCGATTTGTGGTCGGGAAGGGGGAGGGGGTGAGTTTTTAAAGGTAAAAAACGGTTAATCTCGATTTCCGGTAAAACTGAAAGTCTTATGAAAAAAAGTTAAATGGCAAAGTTGTAGGTAATTAAAAGATCTACAACTTTTGTATCGACACTTTTTTCACATAACCTCAACACTTATGTGAAAAATTCGAATAACCGAGTTTTTGGTTTTTTATTTTTTGCAAAAAAAAATATTTTGTCACGAAATTTGGTGAAAACTTACCTTTATATGTCCCAAACATACAGTAATTTTTTCCTTTCATTTTTGTTATATTCTCTACCTTTTCTAATAGGTTTCATTCTACTATAATTTTTTTTCACTTTTCACCAATTTTAAAATTATCGACCCTGGTCTATTATTAATTAGTTCAATTTTGATAAGAACTGGTAACGAATCGGGGTTGATTGGTGAAAGATTTATTAGAGCGAAAAATGAGTTTGGTACTGCTTTAAAAGTATTGAGATTTTTTCTATCAATTGAAAGTTTTGCAAGAATTTGTAGATCACCGAATTTGTACACCAACTTTAGTGTATTTACGATAATCTAGAGGGTTTATTTAAAAGCCCAATTAATTTCACTGATACATTTATAAAACAAGCCACTGATTTTAATCCGTTTCGAAGGACCATAATAATGATATTTTTATCAAATAAAATGGATATTTTGTACTCAATTTTGTCAGCAAAATATTTTTTATGAAATTCCTATTTCGCTACCGAAAAGTTTGCACCAAAATTAAACTTTAAAAATTTTCATAAATTTGAAAAAAGTTTCCCTGCTTCGCAGATTTTGGAATTGTGAGGAATTTTTTGAAAAACTTCATTGAAAATACAGTAACAATTATACTTAGGATTTCAAAAGGAAAATATTTAGTTGTTTATTAATGTTTGACAAAACTTTTGGTGTTTAAACAATATATAAAATATATTGTGGCCTAACTTATGTAACATAATTTACAAAAGTAAACTTTGAACATAAGCTCAGACAAAATGTATTGTTGATTATTGACCACATATGTATTTTGATTGCCAAGCAATCTTTCTCAGTGGTCATCTCTTCATGATTGCTATGAGGTGACTGATGAGTAACAGAGGTTACGGAGCGATTCATTACTACTTGATAATCACTCAAGATTTATAAATTACACAGGTTGCCCCATTAGAAAAAAAAATGACGTCATACGAAGAATTTTCAGTTTTAGGATATATACGAATTTCTTCTGGATACGTCACGTGGCGCATGAGACCACCTGTGTATTTTATAAACCTTGATAATCACTGAGAAAAATTGCTTGGCAACCGAAATACGTATCTGGGCAATACGTCACGAATATTTTTGTTTGAACTTCTGTTCAAATTTATGTTAATGGTATGATTTTTATATATTTTTATATCAGATTATACTACATAAATTGGACCGCAATATATCCTATATATTGTATACACAGTATAACTGTTCAAAGTCAGCGAAAAAATCTTATTTTGACGTAAATTTAATACGTAGTCGAGCCTTTTTTCTCCATATTTTTCACTTCATAGCGATCCAAAAAAGGTCTATGTTTCAGGGCTTTTTTTCAATAAAAATTCGCCATGTTTTAACCAAAAAAAAAGAACTAGAAATATTACGTAAAATCATTGAAAAAATTGACTTACATTTTGATTTTTAATAAAGAAATCAGGTCACTGTAATATGTTTTTTTTTATTTTCACACTTTTAACTTAAGAAAATTGGTCAGTTTTTAACCCCCCGTTTGTGATGTTTGTAATGTTTGTAAAATGTCCACCATAAAACTATTGATATTTGGAAAAATCGATCGAATAAATTTTAATTCCTTGATGCTAAATCGTATAGCCTTAACTAACCAATTGCATATTTATCAAAGTTGAACGGAGCAAAGCCCCTTCCCGGTTTGGCACAATTTATTCAATTTTATTCTATTGAAAAATATTCCCGTATGTGTATGTAGAAACTCAAGTGTCTGTTTCGAAACTAGAATCCCATGCATAGAGGTTCTAGGCTTTAATATATTCGGCAAAATATCTACATATTTATTATTTACGTAGGTACATATGCGTGCATATAATTTTTTTTTTCTTTTCTAAAAAATGTGTCAGTGTATGTGTGAAAAGGGTTAACTTTGCGAAAGGGTTAAAGAAGGGATGACGCGCACGGTAATACAACTCTTAGGTAAAAAAGAAGGCAAGTATTATAATATGAGCCGGGCGACACTTCCGGGACCCAAAATTCCCGAATGAAATAATGACACATTTCCAACATAACATGCGGAAGATAAAATCAACGGTTATTTATGGGATTGTAAAATAAAAAATTTAAATGTTGTGACCTATTTTTTTTTTTTTTGATTTAGGCCCGGTAATTTCACTTCAGTATAGGTAGGCTTTATCTCCATGATAATTATCGGCTCCTGTGTACTTTAGCACACACCCACAATCTGGCAATGTTGCATTTTCGACTTTGTTTTTAATTTAATTTAGGATCAAATAGGTCCATAATGAAAATTTAGCCACAAAAGAGAGAATTATACGATATTAGACCAGGGTCGATAATTTTAAAAATGGTGAAAAGTGAAAAAAAATTATAGTAGAATGAAACCCATTGGAAAAGGTAGAGAATATAACAAAAATGAAAGGAAAAATAAATTACGGGCGATCTGAGGTCGGGAAGGGGGAGGGGGTGAGTTTTTAAGGGTAAAAAACGGTTAATCTCGATTTCCGGTAAAACTGCAAGTCCTATGAAAAAAAATTATGTCCAAAAAAGTTGTCCATTTCTTAAAATGATTAATTCTTGGCCTTACATTATATTGTTGTTCAGGATTTATAATTTCTATAAGTTGAATCAATTCTTCCTCAGGGTCACTGAGCAATTCCAAATCACCCATAGTAATTATTTCCACTTTTATTTATAACTGTAGTATATCAACAAAGTAACTGATTAATATTGTTTATTAGACTGACTCAAAAAAAAAATAAGATTTTTTTTTCTTAATTAAATCGAAACTATTGTTGGGAATGAGAAAAAAAAATCCTCTGAAAGTTTAAGCTCTTAATATTAATACTAAGAGGTGCCGCATCGCAAATTTCGATTTTCCATTTAAATAACATGGAAACAATATTCTCTGGCACTTTGGAATTTTATAGCTCACGTTGGTGACAATATTTCGGAATGACCAAGGTATATTCTTGTAGAAAATTGAACGATTTACAAGAAAGGTCTCGTACAAGTTTTTGATATATTTATTCCTTCAGAAGTTATTCGAGGTCAAAGTTGAACTAAAGAGAAATTTTAATATCTTTTCAATTTTCTGAGGCAACCATTAATTTTGTGAAAAAATTTTATAGGACATTTTTTATAGAGCACTTTTTTTCTATAACTCATCTCTATAAAAGTTTTTGATATTTTTTACAGGTTCTAAGTTATTTGCAATGAACTGAAAATATTCGTAATTTTATAGTTTTAAATTAATAATATTTATATATTAGACTAATTCAAAAAAAAAATGATGAATATTTTTTTCTTAATTATATCGAAAATATTGTTGGGAATGACCAAAAAATAAAATCCTGTGAAAATTTAAGCTCTTAATATTAATATTAAGAGGTGCCGCATCGCAAATTTCGATTTTCCATTTAAGTAATATGGGAACAATATTCTCTTGCACTCTGGAATTTTATAGCTCACGTTGGTGATAATATGTCGGAATGACCAAGGTATATTCTTGTAGAAAATTGAACGATCTACAAAAAAGGTCTTCGACCAAGTTTTTGATATATTTATTCCCTCAAAAGTTATTCGAGGTAAAAATTGAACTAGAGAGAAATTTTAATATTTTTTCAATTTTTTGACGCAACCAACAATTTAGGAGAAAATTTTATAGGACATGTTTTGTAGAGCACTTTTTTCCCTATAACTTATCTCTATAAAAGTTTTTGATATTTTTCACGGTCTTTAGTTATTTAATTAAAAAAAAAAATATGTTAAAAATATAATAATTCAGGGAAATTTTAGTTTAATGCAAATAACTTAGGACCTGTGAAAAATATCAAAAACTTTTATGGAGATAAGTTATAGGAAAAAAAGTGCTCTACAAAAAATGTCCTATAAAATTTTCTCATAAAATTGATGGTTGCGTCAAAAAATTGAAAAAATATTAAAATTTCTCTTTAGTTCAACTTTGACCTCGAATAACTTTTGAAGGAATAAATGTATCAAAAACTTGTACGAGACCTTTTTTGTAGATCGTTCAATTTTCTACAAGAACATACCTTGGTCATTCCGAAATATTGTCACCAACGTGAGCTATAAAATTCTAAAGTGCAAGAGAATATTGTTGCCATGTTATTTAAATGGAAAATCGAAATTTGCGATGCGGCACCTCTTAATATTAATATTAAGAGCTTAATTTTTCACAGGATTTTTTTTGTCATTCCCAACAATATTTTCGTTATAATTAAGAAAAAAAAAATCATAATTTTTTTGAATCAGTCCATTGTTTATGTATCATTACATGAAATTGATGCTTATTTAATTTACACATAGATAATATACACCGATATCTTTACCTAATAAATTCGTAACTCTCCAAATTGGCAGAAAATTTTTGCAATTTCTTAATATAATTTTTTTCGCTTCACTTAAGTTTGACAGCAGTAACAATGTGCAGAAACAATAAGAAGACAATGTATGTTCTATCTATTAAATAAAAAGACTATTTGGAAGTCTCAGTACTGAATAAACAATCTAGGAAATAGTTTAATTTTATCCTGAAGATATGACCGGTTATCTTCCGGTTAAAATTTTACCTGGAAGATAAATGTCACTATCTAAATGTGAAAATACCGGGCCTTAATCTATTGTCCTTCAAGGCATTTGTACCTCCAGGTTTTGTCATCGTTTTTTAAAGAACCAACGAAAAAAAAAGTTTCTGTCCTAAATATATACTTAGTATATAAAGGAATAGGTAGTATTTGAAATTAACCAATTTGTAACGAATCGAACAATAGCCCAAATCAATCAAGATTGCATTATAATATGCAAATTATGTGTGATTGAAGTGCATCGTAGACCTAGCAAATGAAATTCCAAGTGGCCACTTGAACAATTGTACCAAAATCAATCGCAATTTGAATTCTTTTATTTGAGGTGTAAAGGGTTCTAGAATGTACCCGCTACTTCACAAATCTCGATAAGAGACCGTTTCGTTGATTCGTTCATATAAAGCACTTAGCTGCAATTCAAAAGTGACACATTTTTTTTTTTCGTTAAGTGTTAAGTGCCCCCCACATTATCGTTGCGGACTTTTGGCAATTGACTTTGGAAAGAATGAATATTCATAATATTTAAGTGAGTGTGATTTGATCATTTGAAAAAAATCAGTCAAATGAAACTATATATCGATAAATTTTTAAAGTCGGATAAGTTTATTAACGATGTAGCTTGAAAAAGGGTTGCGATGCGTATGTGTAGGCAATCAATCTTACATTTTGAATAGGGGTTGGTTTTTGTGCCTACCTTGCGACCTCTCACCTATTTATTGAATTTGGGGAACAAGTTTAAGCAATTTAATTTGTCGGCGGGATAATTAAAATGAAAAATTGGTTGACTTTTGCAACAGTTGATTGAGAATTGTGTTTGAAAATCATTGATTTTCCGAATTAAAAGCTTAGGAAAATTTTTTGTAAATAAAGTTAGGGTGAGATTGGAAGATGAAAATCTTCCTGCCTCGAAAATTCAATCGGATCTATGATATCTTTTAACGTAAATTGGCTAAGGGTAGGATTTAAAAAATTGACGTAATAAAGCATGATACATTATCTTTTATTGCGTCTAAGATAAGGTACCCAAAATTTTTCTGATTTTTAATTTTCCTCATACAATTATGCCCAGTAGAAGCTCTTAAGGGTGGATCACCGTCAAAACGTAAAAAAAAATGACTTTTTTAAAACTGCTGCCATTTTTTTTTAGAGATATTAAAAAACGGTCTTCGGCATGTAAATGTTGAAGTTTTGAACTATTTTTTTTTATTTGCCCCGATATGTCCCCCCCCCCGTCCCCCTTTTACAGCGCTTTGAAAAAGGGTCCTCAAAAATGAGGAGGCAAACAAGGGGAGACAAGTTTTCTCGGAAACCGGAAGTCGGATCATGATTTTCCAAAGGATGTAGGTTTTGGTAATGCGTCTTCTTGGTACTGAACCTCGAAAATCCGAAAAAAAGTTGAAAATTCACAAAATGGCGCGACTTTGAACAAAAAAGTTAAAAAAAACGACTTTTTTTGGACCTTTCCCCCTCGTCCACTTTGAGGGGGGGAGGTTTGGCCAATTTCAGAGGTTCAGTACCAAGAAGACGTGTTGAACTATAACACTCTCCAGTTTCAAGTCAATCCGTCGAATAGTTTCTGAGAAATCTTGTCTCCCAGTTTTAAAAAGTTGATTTCGAGAAAAACGCATTTAAAGTTTTTTTAAGATATTTTTTTATGTTATTATCAATTTATTTAATTTTTATCAGTGAAAATACATTAGTCAGCTATTCCAATCCTTTAAACACGTTATTCTTGAATGTTATAAGAAGACATTTATGGAAAAAAAAATCTATTTTTTTTTTCTGACGGTGATCCACCCTTAAGGTTACCAACTCTCGAGTTTTAGGTCCGGAGACTCCAGAAAAATAGTGTTTTTTTTTGGAAAATTTTTTTTTTTTGGTTTTAATCGGAAAAATTTATGCAGAGACCCTTCATCACTATAAGGTACCCTTCTTAAGAAATGCGACCGTTCCCACCTCAAGGTTTCTAAATTACACAGGTTGCTCCATTAGAAAAAAAAATGACGTCATACGAAGAATTTTGAAATTGAATCAGTCTGAAGATATGTACGAATTTCTTCTGGATACGTCACGTAGCCACCATGAGGCCACCTGTGTATTTTATAAACCTTGTTCCCACCTGTTATTTCATCCCATATGCTTAATGAGGGGACTGATTACGAATCACGGAAAGAATGAAAAAAAAAAAATTGGAATAATCGATTCTATAGTTAAAATGGAAAATATTTTGCAATTTTTTTTTCATGAAAGGAAAATCAATAAATAAAAAAAAAATAGTCTTAACATATTAAATACATATAAGATTCCTACATAGTGCGTTTTAAGTTTGCCATTTTCTAGTAATTTTTGGTAATTAATTTCTAGTTAATTTATTCAAACTATATAAATAACTAAAAAAAAATGCTTTCATTTATATATTAAACAAATGATCAATAAGAAAATTAAACTTTAATAAAATTTTAATGCATTTGCATTGCATCAATTTTCTAGTAACTTTTTCATCGCTGTCTAGTTACTTTTATTGCCAATTACGTTTCGAGTTATTTCCAAAAAAAAAAAAAAAAACAAACGAAACAAACGAAACAAGTGCAGGTCAGTGATGTAATACGACGCGGCGTTTGTCTTATGTGCGATGCATTTCGGGCAATTAATTTTCGGCAATTTTTTGTACAAATTAATTGATTGAAACTTTATTTGTATCGGGAAAACGTTATTGATGTAATCGACATCCTTTTTGAATAGTTTCCACGTTGTTTTTTTCGAAATTTTTTGAAAAATTTGAAATTGCATTGGTAACCTTATGTCATATGAAGGTTATAAATGCTACGCAATTATCGATAAATGTATAAGTGGTTAATTAAATTTTAGTGATTGTAAAGTGGAAAAAAGCTATGGTTACAGCTGATTTCCATGTGTAGTGGTTTAAGTGGAGGAATTTTACCATGGAAAATTTGGGAAATTGGTGTTCTTGGCCAGGGCTTCTTGATCGTTTTTTTTTTCCGTTAAGGTAAGTGATTTTGAGCCTTATTGTCTTATTCAATAGAGATTAGCATCCAATGCGTTGCGCCGGTTGATTTAAATGCACTTGACATTACGGAAACATTTTTTATGGAAATTATGGTAAAAATTTTAATGTTCATCAACAAAAGTTTAGTAGACAGAGAACAATAGTCTTTTTTATTAAATCAAGGATTTTTTTTTTTTATATTTTATCAGAGAAGGCACCTACATAAGCCAGTCAATTTAAAAAATCTCAAATATTAAGCAATTTTTAGAGGGTTCCTCATCTTATATCACTAAATATATGTACAGTGGATGTTATCACTATGTATAGACACAAAATATCTATATACATTGACAATATGGCTGCCAAAGTTGAGCCGGTGTTCTTATAGTGACGCTCCAGTGGTGGAAATGTTTCGGTCCTAAATTAATTTCCTAGTGAACAAAGTTTGCCGGGCCTGTCAGTGTAAGGGTTGGAACCACCCTCTCATCCCCATATAAAGCAAGGCTAACGCTATCAACCCCTTTGAAGCATCCCAGTTCCATATAAGTTAAGTTCAGTTGTTGCGGTTTACGAGTATGTAATTCTTCGTATATATGCGAAAATACATACACCTAGGTATATGTATATATGTATATACAGTGAAACGTCCTCATTCTCCAGGGTATGCTTAACGTAAATGAAAACTAAATACAGGAGATTTCACCGGTATTGTTTGAATTTTTTATAACTATGTCAACCTGGCTACAAGTACATTTGCTATATAGAAAATTTCGCAAAGAATTACAGATAAGAATTATATCTCGTGCTTTTTTTTTTTTTGAGGAAAGCTTAGTGACTAATGTGATAAAAATATTTCAATATAAATCGAATACTTTCCTAGCGATTGACAAATTAAAATATTTAGGTTAATAATTTGTGTTTGAGTCTATCGGTTTTTTATCCTTGTCTCATTGATATATCTTAGTATTTGTCTATCTCTCTTATTATCATTGTTACCATAGTAATGTTAGTTTATTAGCCTTTTTCCTGGGAAGATTAGAAAAAGATCCGCAAGGGGCAGTACCGTTGGGGTGGGTACATATGTTTTGAATTGTCTATTGACAACAATGTTAAACGTACACTTTAATACTAGAAGAATAAATAAATGTTGTGGTAAAAAAAAGTTAAAAAAAATTAAAATTATCATGCCTACTTAACAAATCTAGACGGTAACAGATTTTTATCGTGGTTATCATTTAAATATTAACTTTTTTTTTTCGGAATAATCTAATTATTGATTTCTTCAGGTGTTTTCGTTTGGTAGGATAGCCAACAGTTAAAATATTGTCTGGATTATTGCCTAATTTTTTGCCTTTATTCCATTCTTTTAACTTTGATATGCATGTGAGTGCATCATAACCGTAATGTACAGTATAATCCTCAAGTTTGTAAAATAAAGCAACCATATGAGAACAGTTCTTTGAAGAAGATGCTGGATACAGACACTGAGCATCAGTAATTTTGCTACTATTGCTACTATTCTTATCCAAAGCTATACTTATTGTATACTTCACAATGACTCGGAAAGAAGATTGTAAATCTGCTCTTAAGTATTATACCAAATCATTAATCAAAATAAGATTTTTATTCGCTGATTTTGAACAGTTATACTGTGTATACAATATATAAAATACATTGCAGTCCAATTTATTAACATAAATTTGAACAGAAGTTCAAACAAAAATATTCATGACGTATTGCCCAGATACGTATTTCGATTGCCAACCAATCTTCATCAGTGGTGCTTGGCAATCGAAATACGTATTTGGGCAATACGTCACGAATATTTTTGTTTGAACTTCTGTTCGAATGTATGTTAATAAATTGGACTGCAATATATTTTATATATTGTATACACAAATCATTAGCATTATCTTACAGATTTAACACAAAATCACTCAGACAATATTGTCTTCCTCTTTGAAGTGCTTTCGAGTTTCCACAATTTGGAAGCTGTTCATCATCGTCTGATAAAGTTGCATTCAAATTTAAAGTATTAATAGGACCGGTAGTGATATGATTATACATA
Organism: Sisyra terminalis; assembly: GCA_958496175.1. NCBI lineage: Eukaryota > Metazoa > Arthropoda > Insecta > Neuroptera > Sisyridae > Sisyra > Sisyra terminalis. The sequence continues at coordinate 68,192,028 of OY292274.1, read as the reverse complement.
ATAGCATAGGAAAAAGGGACGAGGGATAGCTTGGGATGGAAAATTTGGCCCAGTTTGTAGTAGGAAAAGTGCAGGATGTTGAATTTGGTAGAGTTGGATTAAGTAATTTCATGCGTTGTTGTTTATCCGCTAAACATTTACCACCATCAATTCCAATAGTTATTTTCGATACATATGCGTAAAGTGAGGTTTTCTAGTAGGATGAAATTGATGCACGAGCTGAAGGGACTGATCATACACAACGAGATCGAGTGCGCTGTGATCGAGATCGTTGTGTATGATCAGTCCCTTTAGCAAGTGTCTCAATTTCGTCCTACTAGGTACCTCACTTTAAGCATAAGTATCGAACAAAATTTTTTGTAACGACTGCTTCTAAAGTTCAACAGAAACAGATTGAGTAATTAATTATTGTTATTTATGTATGAAAAATTTTAACTCTATAGTAAGAATAATTTATAGAAAAATTATGAATAGAAACAACATTTTAGTTTAAACTACAGTCTAAATAATTACCTATATTAATTATATCTTATCAAAGTTTATTTCGGTATCAATTTATTTTACTTTTTCGCACTGTTATTTACTTTCGCGCACGGTTTCTCTACTTTCGCGCACGCTTGCCACCACGATGAGAAAACGGCTCTTTACCCCCGCCACACAACCCACGAAAGTTCAACTTTAGAAGCAGTCGTAACAAAATGATTTTTTTTTACCATTACCATTTGCAATGCATTCTTCAATTCAATTTAAATAAATGAAGAAAAAATCAACAACAAAATTTATTTAAAATTATAAAAATTTATGCAACACAATGGCATATACCAGACACGGGTAAGCCACGACATGCAAGCCATCGTTTTAAGTCCCGGACAAGATGATCTTGCACTTTTGCAAATTTCAATTTGGCCCCAGGTACATCATCTTCCGGTAATTCCATAATAATTTTGGATGTTTAACGTTGTTGTCAATAGAGAATTCAAAACACATGTACCCCCCACCGGTGCTGCCCCTAGCGGATCTTTTTTTAATCTTCCCAGGAAAAAGGCTTAGATATAGATTAGGTGAAAATGATTAGAATTTTTTTCTAACTATGTATTTAGTTTATCTTGAAATTTTCAAAGGTTAAAACTGTTAATGTTTGATGGTACAAGTTCGTTTATTATGAATGACATTTCACGTTAAAAGTAATGTTTACGTTAGTAAAGAGGGTTAAGCACTTGATAAAAAATGGAAATCTTTTTATCCAGAAATTCGCATTAGAGCGTTTCACTAACGCTAAATAAATATTTAATTTGGTTTCTTGGAAAATTTAAGGCCAACTCTGTTTGGTGAAAATGTAAACATATTCTTGTCCTGCCCTGATTCCTGTCCTTCTCTGTCTGTCAACTAATTAAAGTTTCTAACTGGCGTAGCACACGACGAGGGCAATGAGGGGGTGGTGGTGGTGATGGGGATGATGGGGGTGAGATGGGTTTCGTTGTAGTAATGGTGGCAAGTTAGACAACAAGGCGTATGTGTATGGTACCATGCTTGCCACCTACATCTCCGTCTACATGTGCATACATTTTAGAATCTTAGCAACATCTTTACACCAACCCCAACCCCCAACCCCGTGGTGCCAACCGTTCGTTCAATGCCACCCCTATTCCAAAAACCACACACATACACATGCATATGTACTATACATGTAAATGTACCCTTCAACCAACTACCAACTTTCCACTATACGATCTTTCAGAGACCCAACTATATCCATCTTCTGTGAACATGGGACACTAAAACGTACGTAGCTCTCAAGACTTGTATTTATTAATTTAATAGGTTTACGTTTGATGCGTGCGGTGCATTTATTAAAAATTTATTTTCTGCTTAATACAATTTGCCTCAATATTATTAGAAAATGATGGAGGGAATCACTTAAAAGCTCATTTGGCCTCATTAGTTTAATGATCACTTTAGTGCGAGAAATGTGCAATAAGAAATGTAATATAAGAATATTATGGTAATCCGGGGGGTGGTGGTATGTAAAACTTTAGCGTCTCAAAGTCCAACGAGACCAAAATCTGAATAAGCTTAAAATTTGTATTATTTGAGATTTGCAATCTGTTTTTTCTGTTGTCCAAGGGTAGGTTTAGTTTTCCGGGTGGTTTACTCTTTAACTGTTTATACAGCATATAAAATATATTGGGGTCTTATTTATGAAATATTTGCAAAAATGAACTATAAACATAAATGTGAACAAAAGTTCAAACCAATAATATACTGATATATTACCCGGTTACGTATTTCGATTGCCAAGTATGCTTCATCAATGGTCATCCAGTAGTTTTGGGTCGCTTCGTAACTGTTATGTGATGAGGCATCACACGATATGTGATGACCGCTGATGACAGTTGCTTGATAATCGAAATATGTATCTGAGCAATTCTGTCAGTAATTCATTTGTTTATAGTTTATTTTGTAAATTATATTATATAAATAAGACAACAAAATATTTTATATATTGTATAAACAGTATAATTGTTCAAAGTTAGCGAAAAAATCTAATTTGAGGTCTTCAATATGGGAATATGATCCATCTAGTTTGCTTCTTTTTTATCAGCATATTGACGATAGTTCTTTGTTCTCCAGCTCGGAATTTCAAAGCTTTCAAGATACTTCATCTAGTTTTCTTCGGTTCTAGTTTCCCAATTAATTTTTGATGAAGTACTTTAATAACTTGAACTACCAGAATTATCTCATTTTCCAATCGAAAGATTCTTCATGGTGTTAAACTCGATTTTCTCTACAATAAGACGCTTTTAGTAAAGGATTTACAACCGCTTACAGCTCATAAAAAGTTTGGTTCGACTCCACCGATTATCTTTTAATTTTCTTAGGTTTCCGGCACTTTTTTGGGACCAATCCTGGATTTTGTCTAATAACATGTATCGTATGTTAATTTCACCAAATTTTCAAACGTTTTTAAGTAAACTTTTGTTTCGATATAATCTCACCATCTCGTAATTTTGAGTAGTCATTTCCGAAATCATCTTCTTCTTTCTGGTGTCCCTTCAACGTTGTAGATTGGCAACCATCATGGAAAATTTTATTTTTGATACAGCAGCGCGGAAGACTCATCTAGTGCTTTTTCCGAATCATCCACGAAAGTTGGCTATCCCGGATGTCCTTTTTCTTCCCAGAGCTCTTTCCTTTATTCCGACCCTGAATAATAAGCTAGGATAAGTGATATTTGTTGTTACGCCTTACGCGGTCGAAATATTTTCTCTCCTTTAAGGATATCATAAGAAGTCTTGTGGTATTAAGTTTCGTTAGTACTTCTTAATTTTGCACGTGATCCCTCCAAGCTATCTTCAGGATTCGGCGATATTCTACCGACATATAAAATGCGGTAATTTTATCTTCCAGTCTCTGGATAAGAGTCCATCCTTCCATTTCGTATAAGACAATAGGGAACACATCATACTTGACCATTTTTAATCGCAGTTCTAGACATAAATTTCGATAAACGAAGATTTTTCTCATAAAGATTCCTCTGGTTTGCTCAATGAAACAGTGTATTTCCTGCCCCATATCGCACTTCTTGTTGATATGATATCTGAGGTATTTGAAGTGCTCCACTCTTTCTGCTGTACCTCCGTTAAGGTTTTGAAATTTGGGGGTTCGGTCTGTTTAATTTATATTCTTAAATCCCAAAGTATCAACGACCCAAAATTTTTTAGCTTAGCTTCTGCAGAAACATCATGAGTCGCTTTTGCCTATTTTTTTTTTGTTAATAAAACCTTTTATTACCTTCTATATACAATTTATATAACATGCAATGTGCTAACAAATTATTGATTATGTACCACACCATAGGTAAGAACCGTAGTTATCCCCTGGTGTGGTATTAGCGAAACATGTTGAAAGGACCCAACCAATGTTGGGACTCTCTAAAAATTTATTAGGAGGTTGCGATGTTATCTGGATGGGTTTCAGAGGAAAGAATTGGGGAATTAGGGTTAGGATGGTCGACTAACTTGGAGTGGAATTTTTGGAATCGTTCTTGGACTAAAATAGTGACAAAAGGAAAGTTGAGATCATTGATTATTCGACGAAGAACTTTTGATTGGAAGGATTGGATAATTTGGATGTTGGATGGTTCTACAGAGCCCTACAATTCTGCTCAGTAAGCCCAGATAGGATGTAGTAGAGTTTTGTAAATGGTCAGTTTAGTTTTTGTATTTATTGAAAATTTAGGTCCTAAAAGTCTACGCAATATGCAGTGGCGTAGCTAGGTAACCAAGAGCCCTGAGGCAAATTAAAACATGGGGCCCCACTGCTATTTAAACTGATTAGGTTTTATCAAATAAAAATATGAAATATACAAATACTTAAAAAATGCTAAGCTACTTAAGCTCTTTTTTGTGCACTGCAGGGCAGGTAATAAAAATATTAAACAATAAAAACATAAATTTCAATTGATACTAGGTATAGGTTTGGCTAATAAAACCAAACAGAGAATATTCAAGGGTTTATTATATAAATTTCGGGCCTACCAACTGACTAAATAGCAATTATATTTACAATTTTGAAAAAATGGGGGTACGCCATAAAACGTGACCAAATTCCGTTAGGTCGCATTCTAGTGCACTCCATATTTGCTCATTATTTTCTTACATAATTGGTGAACTTCCAACTGAATTTCCAAAAGTTTAGATCGATCAAGATTTCTGGTAAGGATTCGAAGGCTCCCTGGGCTTGAGGGCCCCGGGGCACTGCCCCGCCTAGCCCCTAGGTAGCTACGCCACTGGCAATATGTCTAATCGATTCGAAAATTTCTTGCAATAAAATTGCCGAGTTTCCTTTAAAAATAAAACTTATAGATTTCTGCAAAAATCAGATCATTTATGAAAAATTCATTCCCCAAAAAAGATTTATGTTATAACGAAGGTGTAACCCTCAGAGTATATAATTAACTTTGAAATTTGTTTATCCTTTTAAATTCGTGTTGAAAGTGTGCAAAGATAAGAAGTGGGTAAGGTAATTTTAGCGGAGGAAAATGAAGTTAAAAAGTTTTTGAACTAATTTTCTGCTAAATTATGTATAAAAATTAATAATCACTGACACATTATTAGATAATACGTTTTTCTCGTTGGCAGCGGAGCTGCTGCTTAACGAGACCGTTAAGTGAGAGTGATATGGAAAATATGAAAAGCTGTGGGAAAAAGAAATACGTAGACGTAATTCTTTTAAAAGAAACTAAACTTTTGTGTGGAGTAGTAGGTGTAGGATTTTGTCGTAACTGTTGCTGCTACGCCACGGCCAGACGAAACGACGACGTCGGGGGTGTGTGTAGAAGGGGTGGATGACTACGACGACGAAAAAGACGACGACGACGACGCCACCACCCCTTATCCTTATTTTTAAATTACTTTCATTCTCTCTTGAAGTGTATAAAAAGTAGAACAAGAAAATAACAAGTATGCTAGGATCGATTTTTAATTGCAGCCTTCGCCTTGACACACTCCATGCTGGCGGGTGCAAGCGCCGCTACGTTTTACAACTTTTGGTATCGATGACGTAGTGGAATACCGAATGAAATGACGTCACCACATTTATTATTCTTTTAATTGAGATACGTTTTCCGTCCCATTACATTCATCTTCACTTGATATAACTTTTTATTCAAACAAACTAATTGTTCCCAAGTTTCGTTTTCGTCCTTCATTCGTCAAACGAGACGTTTGTCTCGATTGGAATAAAAGTATGGAATTTATGACGGGAACTTTGTCGTCTCTTTTGATTTACGAATCTTTGAACCGGTATTTTTTGGTAGTAGAAGTTTGTCGATATTTCGATTGCCAAGCAAGCTTCATTAGTGGTTTTGGATTTTTTTTTGGCAGAAATTATGGATCAGGGTAGCTAGTAGTCAGACAAATCTAGAAAGCTGGGGAAGTCTGGGAAAGTCAGGAAACTTGGTCGTCTCTTTTAATTTTATAATCATTGAAACGGTATTTTTTGGTAGTAGAAGTTTGTGGATATTTCGATTGCCAAGCTGGCTTTATCAGTGGTTTTAGATTTTTTTTTGGCAGAAATTATGGATCAGGGTAGCTAGTAGTCAGACAAATCTAGAAAGCTGGGGAAGTCAGGGAAAGTCAGGAAATTTTTGGATTTATTCATAATTTAGTTAGTGTTTAGGTTAAAAAGGATGTGAAGAATATCGTATATACCAGCGATCGGGGATAAATTACCCCAAATGGGGTAAAATGATTTTTTTTTGGGTAATAGGGAAATATTTTTAATATTTCTATTAAAACGTAAACAGAAAAACTAAAAACAGAAAAAAAAGATGTCTCGATTGGAATTTTCAGCAATATAAAAGTATGTGGAATTTATGACGGGAACTTTGTCGTCTCTTTTGATTTTTTTATTGTTTATTTTTCTTCATAGAGGTGCATCAGACTTCTTGTTCTTAAAAAATTATTGCCTTAATTTCTTGAGTCTCGGTACCTCCTGATTGTCATATATTTAAGCTGTAGAAAGAAAAAAGGGAACATTGTTTACAAAGAAATTTTATTAAAGATGTGTTTACAATATATAGAATATATTGCGGTCCAATTTATGTAGTATAATTTAATATAATAATATATAAAAATCATACCATACACATAAATTTGAACAGAAGTCCAAACAAAAATATTGGTGACGTATTGTCCAGATACGTACTTAGATTGTCAAGCAATCTTCCTGTGAATCATCACAAAGCAGTTACGTAGTGATCGAAACTAGTTTATGACCACTGAGGAAGATTGCTTGGCAATCGAAATAGGTAATATTTTTGTTTGAACTTCTGTTCAAATTTATGTTTATGGTATGATTTTTATATATTAATTATTATATTAAATTATTCTACATAAATTGGACCGCAATATATTCTATATATTGTATACACAGTATAACTGTTCAAAGTCAGCGAAAAAATCTTATTTTGTTTATTAAAGGTATTATTTTTAAATAAGAAGACAATTCAGGTTACTGCGGTTTTATATTTAAATTAGCTACGTTTCGTTACGTATCGTAACTTCATCAGGCTACTATATATAGATGAAGATGAAGTTACGATACGTAACGAAACGTAGTTAATTTGAATATTAAAAAATATTAAATAAAAAAATCGATGTAAATCAACTAAATTGTCTTCTTATTTAATAAAAGCTGAGCTTTTTACTTAATATTAAGTTCTTGTGTTAATCAAGGAAATAATGTGCCACCTGGACAAAGATAAGAGCTTTATTTAGTCGTTTTATGCCGGGATTAATTGATAAGTGGAATAAGGGTTGTTTTTTGATTTTATCGAATTTACCATTAAAAAAAAAAAGAAGAAGAAAAGACGAATGAAGCATAAGGGTAGTTGTTATGCATACAACATAAGACAGCGGCACGTACAGATAAATGATTCACTTGGGTGCGCCACCACCATCCCTTATAGAAGTAGTACGACTTCGTTCGAAATTCAATTTTCGTTCAAAAATTGTCTGGTGACCCAAGGGGATGTTACATTCCCGTTTTCCTTCACCCATCAACTATCTACGTATATGTGTGGGGATAACTAACGTGAAGCTGCGCTATTTTGTGAGCTTTTGTGGGTCGGTGGTTGGGGGTGGGTGGTTGGGTTACGTGTATGGGGGTACGGGGGAAAACAGTAAGACGTTCATAGAGGCACGGATGTGTTGATCATTGATTGAGAGGGCGTTACGTGCTTGTTATGACTAACAAGTTATCTTATACGCTTGAAGAAGGGGATGAATTCAATTCTTTATCGAATACATATAACATATACGACAGATAAATGAATCGACCCTCGGAGAAAATTTACTTGAAATAATTGATTTTGCCGAAAGAAAAAGCCAAAAAAAGAAAAAACGCCGTTTTATTATTATTTAAAAGCAACAATAAATGTAATGTTTATCTTTTGGTTTATTTTTATCCTTATATAGGATATGTGTACCATACCATCAGTGGCGTGCACAGAGATTTTAGGCAGAGTAGGCAGAAATTTTTAAAATCTACTTTAATATAATCAAAAATGCTACATGTTGGTTTTAGTTCGTCGTTATGATGAGTAAATAATGAACCCTATACCGGATTAGCCAACAAAATTTTAAAGTGGGAATTTTCCGAAATTTTTTTTTGTCAATCGATGGGAAATCGTTCGTAGAGGTATGTGAAAGAAACCGTTTCGATTGTGACAAAATAATTTAGCGGTAATAAATTAATTAAGAAAAGTTAATTAATTAGTCATTGATATAGTAAAATGTTAAGAGAATATGGTTCAAAGCCACATACAATAACAAAAATGTGGGAAAATTTAGGAAACGGTTGGTAAAATGTAAAACTAAAAAAAAAGTTAAGGAAAACTAAACAGAACCTCCCCCCTTCGAAAAAAAAATGGTAAAAAAGGCCACTCAGAAATTAATTTTTTTCCTCAAATTATATTTTCCCAAAGTTTTACAAAATAATCAAAATAGAAACATAATTAAACAGGCTTTTCTCCCAAATTTTTTCATCGTTTGTGAAAATCAACTTTTCACACCAAAAATTTTTGAAAATATATATACGAAGTAGAACATTAAATGTTTTTTGAAATTTGGAAAATATTTTCTTTAACTTTTTTTTTTAGTTCTAGTTTTAACCAACCGTTTCCTAAATTTTTCCGCATTTTTGTTATTGTATGCTGCTTTAAACCTTATTTTCTTAACATTTTACTATATCAATGACTAATTAATTAATTTTTCTTAATTAATTAATTACCGTTAAACTATTTAGTCACAAACGAAACGGTTTCTTTCACAAACCTATACGAATAATTTCCCATCGATTGGCCAAAAAAAAATTTCGGAAAATTCACACTTTAAAATTTTGTTGGCTAATCGGTATGGGGTAAATAATGATGTTGATATTTTTAACCACAAATATCCATAGATAGACTCATTTTGTAAAATTTATTAAAGAAATACAATATAATCGTCAGGATTAAATAATACAGATAATAGATAATACATTATTAAAATTTATTAGAATTAAATAATAACAATGTACGTAGATTACTGATCGTTAAATCGATTATTGAAATCAATAAAATTCAAATTTGTAATTGCAGCGTTAATGAATAAGAAACGATGCTACTTCGGTAATTATCGTAATTTGTCGTGTTGTAAAAAGACAGTGTCTTTTTATGAGGTTGTATGTGTGGAATTGTATATTTATATTGTTGTTTTTATACGAACGCACACACTGACACATATATAGCTATGAGTGCACACATATAAATATTTAGGCACGAATAGTTTGTGTCTTTCCCGCTGCTGGACTCAGCAGCGCTAGTGCATTACAATGCAAATATTACCAGTCGCTTACTTGAAATTGACTGAACGAATGAGCTGGCCTAATCTGTATACTGAATAGATGATATCCGTTAAGATTTTTTTCTTTATTGATATTTGATAGTAGTCGTAAATAAAATAAAATTAGATATCAGAACAAGATTATAAATATTTATCTGAATTATGTAGGGTAGGCAGTGTCTTTTTGTCTATATGTAATGCACGCCACTGCATACCATACATTGTACACCTACCTATGTCTTTCATACTATTTGTTACACGTGTCATGTACAGCACGTAAAGTACTTGATAAGGGAACAAATATAAAACTTGACGGAAAGCTTGTTGAATATCTTATAAACTGAAACTTTCATATATTCACATTTTTGTGTTTTTTTTTTTTTTACATTTTTATACAACGTAAATCAAAGTAGATATTTCACACCCGACAAATTTTACAAATCCTTTTGAATAAAATAAAATATATATATAATAGTTTTTTTCTTTTCAAATGAATTATCGTCAAAGTATCTATAAACATTGCAATGCGCATAAGTCAAGTAAAATATTTGCGCAGGTAATAATGTAGATTTTATGTTTTATGTCAATGTAATCTGGTGGTTGATGCACTAAAGATTAAATGAATACATACATTGAATGTGGTACTTGTCGGGGTGGGTAGGGTCGGCATATGGAAATATTAGGGAATGTGGGAATTTTATTTGCTCTATATGCATTGAAAACTGCACTAAGCATTCGTATTAGAATTGAGGTACTTTTCTTTATGCCAATATTTAAATAGTCGTCTAGGTTGGTACATGTATGACATATTAATTGATCCGTTGTGTCAACGGTTCCAAGTTTGATTTTCATTCAAATGGAAAAGCTCTGACAAGTCTATCTCAAAAAGAAGCTTAATAAGTTTCTGTGGATATGTTTGAATGATAAAAAGCTCAAAAACTGAAAAAAAACAATGTGATTTATACCAGTGGTGTAGCTAGGTAACCAAGGGCCCTGGAGCAAATTAAAAAATGGGGTCCCACTGCTATGTAAACGGATTAGGTTTTATCCAAATAAAAATATGAAATATACAAATTCTTTAAAAATGCTAAGCTACTTAAGCGCATTTTTGTGCACTGCAGGGCAGGTAATAAAAATATAAAACAATAACAACATAAATTTCAATTGATACTAGGTATAGGTTTGGCTAATAAAACGAAATAGAGAATATTCAAGGGTTTATTATATAAATTTCGGGCCTACCAACTGACTAAATAACAATTTTTTCCTAGCTTTAGTTTTCGTAAAATTTATCAATGACTTCGTTTAAATCCAGACTTGATGCGCTTTTGTTTTCAATTGCTATTTGTGATAAATGTCGGAGTCGAGTTTGGCCCATTTTATTTCTTAAATAATTTTTTATTATTTTAAATTTGCTAAATGACCTTTCAGCAACTGCAAAAGTGACAGGAATTGTAAAGAATAATAACATTGTTGTAAATACTTCGGTTAGGTCGCATTCTAGTACTCCATATTTGCTCATTATTTCCTTAGATTATTGGTGATCTTCCAACTGAATTTCTAAAAGTTCAGTTCGATCGAGATTTCTGGTATGGATCCGAGGGCCCCGGGGCACTGTCCCGCCTAGTCCCTAGGTAGTTACGCCACTGATTTATACGGTGATGAACTAAAAATATGTTTTAAAAATATGTCTCTAATTTTATCATAATTGCAAAGATTAGTTACATAAAATATTGAGGTTTTTAAGCGATTTTTTGATGAAATTTATTACAAAGTTTGTTTTGTAATTTGTTCAAATAAATACAATAAGTAAACAGTGTTTAAAACTTATGAATGATCTGGAAGTCTTTTGGAGCTTTTTGGATGCCAAATGAATGATAGAAATTAAATTTTTACAACTACAGTGGACCCCCAGTAATCCGACAAACAGTTGGCAGGGCAGAGTCGGATTAGCGAATTTATCGGATTATAGAGTACTGCCTAAGACCCCCTATAGTCCGGAATGTTTAAGGAAGTACTGTAGTAAAGAGGAATATTCCCAATAAGCTTCCAGTCCCTAAATAATAGCGACCTTAGGATTAAATTGTCCAAAAGAATAATACAATTTCTAGGGATACAAAATATTTAATAATAATAATATATTTAGAAATATCTATAAATGGCTTTAAACTCATCAATACGTGAGAATTAAAGGGTTTTTTCAATGCATATAAGTTTTAACATGTTTAATGTTTTCATAGGTGCAAATCTTAATAAGAAATCACAATATAAATTATAACAGGTTATAAGGATTTAAATGTAAACGTATAGGCAAAATATAAACTTGAATTTATTATAATTACTTTAAATATGTTAATAACTAATAAGAGATAAAATGCAAATTCGAGTAGGTATCATTTTTGTTATGGCTTTTGTCAGTATGAATTCCACACACATTAAGTGCAGAACCAGTTTACTCGTTAGCCAGTATGGAATGCAGATTATCATACTTTCAACTGTTGATATGAAATAACATAATACAAGCTTGAAGGCCAAAATGAGAGAATGGTAAATATAAATAAGTCGTTCTGGAATTTGGAACCAGTTTCAGGTATTTACTATTTGTTGCCAATTATAAATACATTAACACCTGATTCCGAATTCATTAGTGACACCTTGGAATCGGAATTTTTCACACATTTTGGCCTTCAAGCTGGCTACTATGTTATCTCATACCACCCGTTGAGATCAGCTAAAATTCCTTTCAATTTTAACACCAGCTTGGAATTGAGCCGGTTTCGGCCACAATATTGATAATTATGGATTAAAGGTCGATAATTCGAACGTAAATTTCTATTTACCTGAATTTTATCATACAATTCAAGAACAGGTTTATCGATTTCGATAATATTTTGTTTTCAAGTTCTTCTTAGTATTTCGCCAAAAATAAAGTATAAAGGTCACTAACAAGTCTAATCTAAATAGTTGAACCAATATTTTATTTTTATTTTATTTTTGGTTCCAATTTAAGGATAGCTCTACTGATTTGATAGAAACTTTGTAATCAAGTTCAACTAATTTTTCTTCAGGAGAAAAGGTTGCCTATTTATGGTTAATTACTAATAATAAAAGTAGCAATCAGAAGAAGGTCAATTAAAATAAATAAATGGACACCAATTAATTGAATATAAATTGGACTCTTTATTTAAATATCTATGTTCTATTTTAACACATCGAAAAATCAGCATATTTAAAATCAGGGGTGGCCGACCCGAATGATATTGCGGGCCACTTCGGAAATGCATCATAACTCCCTCGAACCACTTTTGAAGTTATATCTCAAATTCTCCATACTAAATTTAGATATACTGTAAAAAAAATAATTTATTGGTTTTCACCAAGGTTTATAAAATACACAGGTGGCGTCATAGTGGCTACGTGATGTTTCCAGAAGAAATCTGTACATACCTTCAGACTGATTCAAATTTCAAAATTCTTCGTCTGACGTCATTTATTTTCTAATGGGGCAACCTGTGTAATTTATAATTTATTTGGTCATTATAAAATGTATAAATTTTATAAAACTCTGATGCATTTCGTGGGTCGAAAATATGCATTTGATGCATTTGCGGTCCGCGGATTGGCCACCTTTGATAACCTCTGATTTAAATAAACAATGTATAATCTTTCGTTTATCTACATATATAAAATTGTTATATTGGTCTGTGTAAATTTCAAAAGGTCAAGAGTACTTTAGCACACCCACAATCTGGCAACATTACATTTTCGACTTTGTTTTTAATTTAATTCGCGATATTTTTGTTGATTCAATTCTAATGTGGTATAATTCTCTTTTTTGTGGATAAATATTCACTATGGACCGATTTAATCGCGAATTAAATTAAAAACAATGAAGAAAATGCAACATTGCCAGATTGTGGGTGTGCTAAAGTACACATGGGCCATTTCAAAAGCTCTAAAAGTTCTGCATCAATTAAGCTCAAATTTTGCCACGATATATAACATACCTGCGATCGCAAGAAAACGGCTTTTTCAACGGTCAATACAATAGCCATTAAATGTCAATACTTCATTGTTATGAGTGTAATGTGATTTTGTAGAGGTAGAGCAAATTTTCTCAAAACGTAATTGATAAATGCATGTGTATACAATATATAGAATAAATTGCGGTCCAATTTATGTAGTAAAATTTAATGTTATAATATATAAAAATCATACCATAAACATAAATTTGAACAGAAATTCAAACAAAAATATTCATGACGTATTGTCCAGATACGTATTTCGATTGCCAAGCAATCTTCTTCAGTAGTCATCAAGTAGTTTGGTCATCAAGAGTGATCCAAACTACTTGATGACTACTGAAGAAGATTGCTTGGCAATCGAAATACGTATCTGGACAATACGTCATGAATATTTTTGTTTGAATTTCTGTTCAAATTTATGTTTATAGTATGATTTTTATATATTATTATATTAAATTATGCTACATAAATTGGACCGCAATATATTCTATATATTTTATATACAGTATAACTGTTCAAAGTCAGCGAAAAAATCTAATTTTGATGATAAATGCATATTTTAAAGATAATTTATAATTGGTACAACAAAGGATGCTGCGGGCTAATAAAGGAGGTGTTTTTAATAATTTAAAAGCTATTTTTCTTAAATTCAAATTATTTATTTCCAACTAGTATTATTTATATCCAACAGGATAACGTAAGGCGGGTTTAACTAGTCTATAATAAATGTATTATTATTTCCACCATATTAAGCACAGTTTAGTCTAAATCTTAAATCAAAGACAATAATTTTTTAATGCACTAAGCTTAGTTATAAATTTATGATACAATTCCATATAATATTTATGCTTTGATTTTCATCAAAGAAAATATTTAACTTTTATAAAAAAAATTTGTACAGTTTATGCTCAATGCTATTAAAGCTCAATGGTCTCCAGAGGATTCAAACTATCAAAAGTATAAAAATATAAAGCATATCATTGCAGATAAAAGCCAAAGAGTTTAAAAATTCAAACACAAAAATTCAAAAGCTCATTACCATAATGAACTTTCATTTAATGAATTTAATTTTTCCACGTTCGTTTACCATATACGATAAAATTAATAATGATAATAATATGTTTACAAATACATTCAAATATTTATCTTCTGGTATAAGTGGAGGAGGAAAAAAAATGAATGAGCAAACAGCTTTTATGTTTTCCCAACACCAAAAGCTCTCTAATCGCACGTTTACACTTTACATTTATGTTTATTCTACTTCCATTAATTAGAATCTATTTAAACAATTTATTTCACGTGTTTTCAGTAAACTTTGTTTTTCATAATTCTGTTGAAAAAAGAGCGAAAAAGTTTATAATTAGTTGAAGAAAAAAATTCATGGGAAAAAATGTTTTTAGGGGTGAAAAGCTTCGGGTAGTTGAGCGAGACATTTAGGGGTTGAAAGTGCGCTTTATTGGTTTGTCCGTCGTTGGACCAATGGGGGATGTGGTGCGAAGACCAAAGGACTCTGGCAATCAATAGTAGACGCCAGTGGTCATGTGAGGCAGGTGGTGCACACCCCCGCGATTCCCTTCGAGCTTGTGCTGAGGTCAGCTTCATCCCCTTACATGGTTACGCAAGGGCTAACAGCGCAAGTCCATCATGGCCGCCGATATGACCGGACACCAATGCTAGAGGATTATGTGTATATGTGACGAGCTATATATCCACGTACATTTTACATATATAGTAGCGTTCTCTCTCGCATCACATAAAAGCCACCCCCGTAATTCAAACTCACCCCCCTCACCCCCCGTGTATGTCACCGTCTGACGTGTATGTGTGTAAAACGCGACCAATGAATATTGAAAATGTTTGAAACTTTCCTCATACGCTTCTTCACACGACTTTGTTTCAATAATCCCTCATCGACACAAATTATTATTTATCTTCCATGTTGTTATTCACTTTCGCATTGATAATAATAATCAGTTGGCAGGTTCCAAACATTCATTAGTTGCAAAACTTGGGAAATTCAGTGATAAATTTCTTTAAATATCCCCATAATTTTCCCCAAAGATAAATGATAAAATTTAAGCACGCACCAATACAAACGTGAGGTCCATTGAGTAATGGCTTGGAATATTATGTATGTAGATGTGTGGACTAATACAACATTATTTCTACCGACACATATTCCCATAGTTTCCCAAGTATTTGTACGTTTTCCCGATCCATCCATCTCTGTCAAGTATATAATTTACCAAATAGGTATCCACACATGTAAGGGTACGTACGTAAATGAGTATGTACAAGTCGAGCTTTTAGGTAGGCGATGGTGGCGGTTCCGGACAAGTTCAGCCCGTACCAACCACCCTTCCACCCCCAACCCCTGTGTCTTTGTTTGCCACGGTATTCAGCACTAATCAATCGAGGAAAACACACATACGAAAACACATAATACATAGACAGTGACAAGGGACTTATCATTTTCATATTGCTATGTATTATACCTAAGAGCGGGAGCTTGAAAGCTTTTAACATTATTTTCACAAGGAAAAAGACAATGTTATGATATTAACTATCGATTATTAATATAAAGACATTACAAAGAGGTTCGTTCTATTTAAATTGTATCATTTATTTGGATAATCTTATTTTTCTTATTGTTTTTTTCTAAGATAATCTAAAACTAAAATATTTACTGTGTATACAATACATAGAATATATTTAATATACAAAAATCATACCACAAACATAAATTTGAACAGAAGTTCAAACAAAAATATTCGTGATGTATTGCCCAGATACGTATTTCGATTGCCAAGCAATCTAATTTAATATAATAAGAAGACAATTCAGGTTGTTTAAGATCGGTTTTTTTATTTAATATTTTTATTCTTCAAATAGCTACGTTTCGTAAATAAAAAATATTTATTGAATTTAAATTGAAAATATTTTATTTTTGTGAATCAAGAAACCTGACGAAATTACGATAAGTAACGAAACGTAGCTAATTGAAGAATAAAAATATTAAATAAAAAAAACGATCTTAAACAACCTGAATTGTTTTCTTATTTAAAAAGATAAAAGCTGAGATCTAAAATTTATCATCTATTTAATAAAATAATATATAAATGTGAACAAAAATATTCGTGACGTATTGCCCAGATACGTATTTCGATTCCCAAGCAATCTTCCTCAGTGGTTATCAAGTAGTTTGGATCACTTCATAACTGCATATCATTTAAGCCCGCGGTCGGGTATCTTTTTTAACTACTACCCCAAAATATTTTTGCGTAAGTCGATATTACCCCCCTCCGTTTCTGAAAAGAAAAAAATCGGTTCAAGTGAACTTTAGCACACCCACAATCTGGCAACATTGCATTTTCGACTTTGTTTTTAATATGGTATAATGCTCTCTTTTGTGGCTAAATTTTCATTATGGACCGATTTAATCGCGAATTAAAATAAAAACAAAGTCGACAGTGCAACACTGCCTGATTGTGGGTGTGCTAAAGTACACTTGAGTCAAACAATCAATGTAAATTGTAAATGAACATTATGTACTATAAAACATTATATGACTTCTCTATTACCCAAAAAAAAAAAAAAATTTACCCCACTTGGGGTAATTTACCCCGGTTCTCCAACCGCTGATTTGACCACTGATTGGACTGCAAGATGGAGCGTGAATGGCTTGCTTTAATATATGTATTATATATATAATGAAACTGATTTTTAATTTAAATATAGAAAAATATAATGTAATTTAATGTATCAATGAACTTTCCTTGCATTGAATAATTTAAAAAAATATCTTTCTTTTAAAGGGGCAAGCTGGTCTAGAGCGTGAAAAAATGAGCATAATTTATGATTTTTTTGTGACTCAACAAAAAGATCAA
This sequence comes from Sisyra terminalis, assembly GCA_958496175.1. Classification (NCBI taxonomy): domain Eukaryota; kingdom Metazoa; phylum Arthropoda; class Insecta; order Neuroptera; family Sisyridae; genus Sisyra; species Sisyra terminalis. The sequence continues at coordinate 68,174,730 of OY292274.1, read as the reverse complement.
TCGAAATTCTGTGAAAAAGGATTTATAATTTAGGTTTCAATATACAAATACAAAATTTTTTCGTGTCAAGTAAATTCAAAATAGCGGCTGTGCAGCATTTCTTCTAATTTTGGTCCCGGAACAAAATCCCAAAAAATTTTAGTTTCTATATAACAACAGCAAGAAACGTACGTAGGATTTTTTCGATATTTTGTTTTTCCGCGAAATGGTGCCCGTTTGAACAAAACATTAAAATTTTCACTGTAAAAAAACGACAAAATTGTTGATTAAAAAAAAACTATGCAATATATAAAAAAATCTTATGTACGTCTCCGGAGAAAGATATTTCGAATGTACTGTGAAAATTTCGTATAGATCGGTGAAGATTTGCTCGAGTTATGTCTTCGGCCAGTGATTTCGAGAAAAACGCGTTTAAAGTTTTAAGTACTATAAAAAAAATTTACTTTTAATCTGCGAAAATTTGGGCATTTAGACATTTTTGCTGGCATCCATCCTTTGGTATGCTATTTTTAAGACCCTAAAGTACCTTCTAAGACAAAAAAAAATTGATTTTTTCAAAATTCTTGACCAGTTTCCCCCCTTAAATGCACTTAAACTATTGTGTATTTATATGGATATGGTTCAAACTGAATAGTATTTTCTTTGCGGTTGATTTTTGGAACTTTTAGAGAAAGTTGATAATAAATTTACCAATTTTTTTACAGAAAAAAACTATGTTTTTTTCTTGTTTCATACGCTTTATCTTGATCTTCCAAATGAAAGTCAATAGAATCAATAAATGCACTAAAATTTCCCTTTCCTCTCCACAAATCTCATTCCATAACGACCATACTATTCTAATATGACAACCCCGAAATCACCGGGTTCTGTTGTATAATACCTACAAATTGAGCGCGTGTTTCAAGTTATATTTTATAAATCTAATAACATTAGGCATTCCTCCATGCTTGAAGTCATTACGATAGTGATAGCAATAAGGCGAATAATAAGCAAAAGAAAAGGGACCACAGATCTACCGAACAGATACGTAAACGGTAATAAGACCTAAGTTTCGGGGGGGGGAGGGATGTTTTTGTTTCATTAAAATATAAGCACGTAACTACAGTAAAACGTAGACACCAAATCGCAAAATGAAAAGAGAACGGTGAAGAAGTGGAGAAGTGGAGAACTAATGTAAACGGGCGTAGATAAATGTTACCGAAACATGTTGGAACAGCTTTATGAAACAAGTCACCCACAAAGACTAATTTTAAACATTTCAACCATATTAATTGTTTTCTTTCATGTCTTTTGTGACAATTTTCAAATGCAAATAGACAGTTGAAAGTGTAAAAATAATCAAAGACAATGATGGTCTTTTGGATTAGTTTAGTACCAATTTAGTAGGTGGAGCTTTTTAAATTATTAATTTTTGATTTTATTGAAGAAAGTGCTTATGAAAGTGTTGTATTAGAACGTTGGGGAGTTGGAGTAGGGGGTGGTTTTAAGCCTCTGTATGTAGAACGGGTGGCCGCGATGGGGTAATAGATGAGGGTTGTCTTAAGCTTCGAAGACTTAGCTACAAGCTGTGTACAGTCGATTGCATAAATAAGTACTCTTAGACTCCGGGAAATCATCTTATTCCGTAGCCTTTGCAACCCGGCAAACTATATTCCACTTACATATTCAAATATTTCCTTTCTTCTTCTTCTTCTACTTCCATCGAGCAGCTTCTGTTTACTTATATTAAGATCATGTGTGGCGATGTAGTAGGTGGTGAAGACAGAGATGCGTTTCACCCCAATTCGGTTTCTATATATCTAACATGTCTCTCTCTCTCTATCTTATTAGAAAATATTAAGTAGATAATAATTTTGTGTGGCATGGTTCCTCATTTTCTCGTTTTGAACATCACAAGGAAGTGGAGCCTCTGTATAATGTATGTGCTGAAGACGTCCGCCATTACACCGGAAATGTTGTACGATATATATATAGAGGGAAAGGTGCGGGCGTAGGAGTAGTAGTCTGCTTAGGAAAATTACTCACAATTTAATTATGAGACGAGAGTGCAATGTTAGTGGTTCATGCCTTTACCATACACACCTCTTAACTTGCTTCATACCTGCCTCTTATTAATGTTTAATTAATTAAACTTTCCAACTTTCAATGATTATATTTTATTCACCGGAAATATTTGAGGAAAAAAAGGAAAAAGAAAACAATTAGTACGATTTTGATTTTGTTACACGGTGACATAGATTTGAGGTATTTGATACCATTTTTTTGGGGGTAAATTTGAAATTATTACTAATAAATTGGTCTTAAAGTAGATTGAAAAGTTTTCAATTCCATTTGATTACTTATACTGCTCTTTTTCGTAGCTATTTTTGAGTGAAAAAACAGATTTGAAAGTTCAGTATCGACAGGCTTAAAGTTTAAAATTAAATTTCCCGTTTGGGGAAAAACGCATCTTTGATAAATCAACATGGAAAATATTTTCTTGTTTTTTCGTCAATTAAACAAAAGACGACCTAATGCACATAATTAAAAAATAACTTTAAGTGTTCTAAAGTAACATCAAAACATAAGGTAGCTGATAATTTTTAACTTTACTTGATTGAATCTGAGAAATATTCATTTAAAATGCAAAAAAATCGCTATATGCCTAAAATGCCTAAAACAAATTCCTATTGGCCCGGCATTAAAATGACGTCACAATATGAAACTTCAAAATATAGACAAATATACTTAAACCAAAGGGAAAGGTTGTTTCAATCGTTTAAACATGATGTTAATGATATAAATCATTCACAATCTCTATTCCTAAAGCAGACCATTCACACTCCGACTTGCAGTCCAACTAGTGGTCCAACTTTCGAAGTTGGATCTAAAGTCGGATCGTGAATGGTGTTGTTGGAAATTGGATGTCTGGTCGGATCATTTAGGCGATCCAACTAGTAGTTCGACTAGTTGGACTACAAGTCGGACTACTAGTTGGATTTTCTAGCTGGATCGTCTAAATGATCAGCTAGACATCCAACTTCAAACAACACCATTCACGGTCCGACTTTACATAGATCCAACTTCGAAAGGCGGACCACTAGTTGAACTGCAAGTCGGAGCGTGAATGGCCTAATTAAGGATTGTAAATTGAATAGTAACTTTTAGAGTATAAAAATGTTTTTCATGGTGGAAAATTGTAACAAATTTATTTATTATTATTGTTCCTATGCTAATGGTTCAATGATTTGTTTATATTTCGGTTTCAATATGCGTACTGATACATACTGTGACGTCACAGAAGATCCATAAGCACACTTATCGTTTTCGGACTCTCATTTGCTTATTAAAATTAAAACTTTTTTTTTCTGCCAAAGTACAAGCTTTTCATTACTGAAAATTGGTTTTTCTTCATATTAATAATGTCTTTTATCGATTAAAGAAAAAATGTGTTTATGGTTTATTGAAAGTTTTGACAATTTTTGGGAAAAAATTATAATTTTTGTTTATACAATATATAGAATATATTGTGGTCCAATTTATGTAGTATAAATTGGATGACAATATATTCCATATATTGTATAAACAGTATAACTGTTTCAAGTCAGCGACAAAAATCTTACTTGATGATAATTTTTGGCAAAAATTCAAATGCTTTACAAAAAATTGGTATCCTTTGGTTAGTTGACAATTAAGTTGACTATTTAAGAAATAATCACAGTCTAAGTTCATTGCATATTTTTCCACGACCCGTTTTTTTTTTTGTATACAATTTAATATTTTATACTTACTTTATAAAAGTCATATGAACTCTGGAGTTGTCCTAGTGGAACCCAACACTTTTACTGTTCAATTTTGGCTTCTGTTAGTCAGTTGCTATCAACAACTAGTATCTTTTTAGGTAAAAGAAGTCCGAAAGAGGTCTTTTGGAAAGTCTATTAAACGATATCCTTTCAAGTTTGCCAAACACATTGTAAAATCTTTTCAGATCTTTTATATTTGTTTGGTTACTATTTGAACCACTTACTACCAGCCTTATACCAGCCAGTATACGTCGAAATATTTATTGTACAATACCCATTGTTCGAAGACTTTATTAGAAAAATTGTATGATGTTTGGCCAAAAATTTGATTCAACAATTTGTTACGTCTAGACTTGGGGTTCCTAAATATCTTTTCTAGAAGTCGATCATATGTAAATGGTTTAAAATTGTCTCATAAACAATTTGCAGTTCTTCAGGAATGCTTAACACCATTCATCTCTACCTATACTTTGAATATTTCCAAGTTCTGTTGATATTCTCGACCGGATAGATTTTTCCGACCGGAATGCATTTTTAACACTGAATTAAGCGGAACAAATTAGTGAAATTAAAACTTACTTTTAGTGAAAGGAATTTGGAAAATTATTTTCTTTTTCTTTGGTCATTTTCGTGTTTTGATGAATTTTTTCTTGCAACTGAGTAAATCAATCATCATAGAGACCATAAAAAAAATAGAAGTACATATAATTTTTTTTCTAATGAATATAAATACAACTTTTTAAAAGGAATACAAAATTAGAAATGGAAAATATTAAAAGGGCTCTACTGGACCTATAAGTTAATCAAATATCCATAAATTTAGTTTGAAAGAAAAAATAAATCATAACGTAACGTCTCTATCAAAACTACAACTTCAATTATAACTACATCGAAACAAAAAGCAAAAATTGAAATTTATTTTCCTTGAAAATGTAAATATCAAATTCCGTAATGAATTCCAGAGACTATTGAGAGAAGATTCGTACCTGTATTAACTTGAACCTATTAGTAGTTTGTACCTAAGCTTAAAGCTTCGTCATATACTCTCTCAAAAGCCACAGAATTTATATAATGTGCTCTAGCAATGTACGCCTTATGTACATAGTTGATGTGCTACATAAAGGGTAGGTGGGGTAGGCAGGTGGGTGGTAAGGGCGACGGAGTCGCCCAGGGAAACCTATACCCACGAACTCGTCTCTGCCCCCCCTTGAGAGGTAAGGAGATTAATTGTAGCCGTTTCTCTTTACAATCAAATAAATGGCTTCGCGCGCTTCAGAAATAGAAACATTAACCATTTCGTTCTACATCATCCCCCTCATACCCTCCCGTCGTCATTCTACATCCCCATTCTAAATCTATTCAGCCATTTCTCTTTTGTAATCAAAAATAAATATATATATTTTCCCTAACACTCTAATATGTTTTAATGAAATCAGCAACTCGTACATGTTTTTACAGATGCATCGGTGTAACTTTGGTTGCCTATACAAATTGACTGACAAGTGGCGCCGTCAGTAACTATTTGATGCACTAGACTATTAGTAGGCCTATTGCTAGTACATATAAGCTTTTTAAAACTTCTATGCATAAGTTTATGAATTTATTTTAATTTTTTTTCTTTTCTAAAGTTGCTGGGTATAACGTTTGTAGAACAAGTTCTTGATGAATTTAGTTGGCGGTACAAATCTCATGGTATATGTAAAAGGTTGGTCGTTTGATTATGGTTAAAAATGCAGAAATAGAGTTGGCGGCAAAATTATCATCCATAAATAAAGAGGACAAGCCGTGCGATGATGACGGTGAAATTTCAAGGGTTTTTGTATATAATGTACGTATAACGTATATAACTACCAATAGAGGGATTATGAATTATCCAACACATAAAGAGCGCCTTTTTTTAAAAAAAAAAATAAATAATGATTTCAATGGCAGAATGCGACTAAATAGGCGTGCACAGGTAATCTAATTAAAAGATATACGTACCACCAATGCCCATACGAGCGAGCTGGCTTTTCATTTTTCCTATTTTCCACGTATAGAATTTTGTAAATAAGTAAATCATCGTATAGGCACTCCATATAAAAAACACACACATTTATTCTGAGTCCTTTGTAAACAATATATAAGTAGCAGCTAATTAAAATCGTTTGCTCCAATGCTCTGAAAATTATTATACACGAAAGCATTAATAAATCTACACATTAGGTAAAGCAGGAACTGTTAAACAGTGACAGACTTGAGCTTTATAATTAGTCATATTCCAACCCTCCCACTTTGTGTTTTTCATACCCGGATATTCTTTCTGTCCCTTTGTTCAATTCGTTGGGGGTAGTGCACATCTAATGCATTTTGTATATATACATATGCACATTGTATAATGCACGTCCCTTTTATCACTGCATATAGGCTTTAATTCTTGTCCTGTATTTTCCCTTCCAACAGCTGTGTCCATCTGACGAGAATAATTCCAACTATTTTGGGTGGTATATATTTTCTATTAGGCATATGTATTTATGTATGTGTTTTGTTATCGTTTTATAATAATAGAAATCAATAAAGAGCGAATCAAAATGAAAAAATATCGTGTTAGTTCGTGTAAAGATCCAATAAAATTATTATAGAAATACGAAAATATTGACTTTGATGGTGGACTGAAGGGTTGTAAATAGAGTTATAATGATAGGTGGTGGTACCGGGTACTGCGTGTCCAGTATTTGACTTAATACGTTGGTAAAGGTGGATATTTAGTTGTTGGGTCAATAAAGAAATAGATTGAAGCGAAATAAAAATTATGTTTTTCGTATTATATAATGATTTGCAGATAGTTAAGGGTTGAAAATATCTACTAAATATTTTTTTTCTAATTCCTCATAAAGTTTTGCCTATATATCTCAGTTTTTATAGTGATATATCTCTAAGTCTATACGGAGGTTTAGGCAAAGAGTTAGTTTTATTCTGGTTTTAAGAGTTTCAATAACTTTTGCTAGAGGTATATACTATAAAGACATATCTGATCCAAAAAATATCAATAAAGAAGTATTTACCAAAAAAAAAAAAAAAAAATAGTGATTTTTTTTTCTATAGTGAGGGCTTGTAGTTATGATCGATATTTGAATCCCAATTCGTAACAATGACATTAAAAACTATTATATCTTTCGTAAAAGTACCTTTAAATCATTAATCATTATAATTTTTTGTAAATATTTGATTATTTTGGTAAAACAATATGGTTCAAAGTTCATTTCAATTTACAGAATAATCTTCATATATATATTTTTCTGCAAAGCGTCATGTATTTTGCTGGTGCAACAATGAACAGCGACAAATCTTGAGAAGTGCAACCATATTGTTTTATTTATTATAGATTTCTCGTTTTTCTCTCAGTAACTCATGAAATACAAGACCTAAAGAAAAAATGTAAAAGTCAAATTTATAGGAAATTTAATTTCCTACAAAAAAGTTTTAGAAAACAAAATTGCTTTAGGCCGATATTTCTCGAGATATTCAACCATGAATTGCTCTTACTATACAATTTTTACGAATTATTGAGTAAAATTTAATTTAATTTCGATTTTGCCGCAATAGGCACTTTTGTAGAGCATACAATTGTAAAAAAATCCCGACTTTGAGCGAGGCGATACCATAAAATGTCGCTGAGCTATAAAAATTGAAAAAAAAAAATCAAAGTTTACGTGTATTTTAAATGGAAAATATTCACACCCTGTGAGCGAGTACTTAATATTAATATTAAGAGCTCAAACTTTCAGGGATTTTTTTTTTGAAGTATTTCCAACAACATTTCGGCATGGGAGCAAAAAAAAAAAATGATAGTCCCAAAAAAAAAAACACCCTAATTATAATACATAAAAATCATACCATAAACATAAATTTGAACAGAAGTTCAAACAAAAATATTCGTGACGTATTGCCCAGATACGTATTTCGATTGCCAAGCAATCTTCCTCAGTGGTCATCAAGTAGTTTGGATCACTCCGTAACTGCTTTGTGATGATTCACAGGAAGATTGCTTGGCAATCTTCCTGTGAATCATCACAGAAATACATTTCAGTTATTTATACAGAATTATTTCAAATGCTTATTTAAAATATGCTTTTTTTGCTGTAAACAAAAAAATCTCCCTTAAAATCAAATTAAATTAGATTTTTGCAAACTTTGAACAGTTATACTGTATATACAATATATAGAATATATTGCGGTCCAAGTTATGTAGTAAAATTTAATATAATAGTATATAAAATCATACCTTAAACATAAATTTCAACAGAAGTTCAAACAAAAATATTCGTGACGTATTGCCCAGATACGTATTTCGATTGCCAAGCAATCTTCCTGTGAATCATCACAAAGCAGTTACGGAGTAATCCAAACTACTTGATGACCACTGAGGAAGATTGCTTGGCAATCGAAATACGTATCTGGGCAATACGTCACGACTATTTTTGTTCGAACTTCTGTTCAAATTTATGTATTACTGTGTATTACACAGTATAACTGTTCAAAGTTTGAAAAAATCAAATTTAATTTGATTTTAAGGGAGTTTTTTTTGTTTACAGCAAAAAAAAAAATAAGCACTTGATATAATTCTTCGTAAATAACCGAAATGTATTTCTCAAGGAAACACCATAGTTATAATCATAAAATTTCAAGTATTTTAAGATCAAATTTACTTCTCCCATTTATTTTTAAGTAAATTTATGGACCTAATAAAAGTAATTTAAACGCTTTGATGAACATTAATTTCAAAGAATAGATCTCGGATCTCCACAATGGACGTAACGATATACAAATACCCAGAGCCCAACATAATAGTGTTGTGACAGAATTTTTATTTATTTTTTTTTCTATTATAGTGTGAAAAGATTTCCCTTAAAAAAGAAAAAAAAATCCCGTTATCTATTTGCAACAAAAATCTTTTGGTCCTCTGGTCATCGCTATCGTATTCCCCCCTTAACAATTATATCAAGTTACAAATTAAAGATTGCACCATCATAAAAGACCCATCAGAAATGTCCAATTTTTTTTTCTTCTTCAAAAAACTATTCCCAAATTAATGTGTATGAAACTTGGTTCAATAGTAATTTGATCCTGATATTATTTGATCAACGGGATCTTAAAGATGTTGGATGGAGGATAATGACGTCAGAAGGACTTCACATGCATGTTCACATCTGCTTTTGATGGTGGCCACGATATGGAACAAAAGTTGCGGGGGAGATTCAAGGGGCAAAAAAAAAGAAGGTCTGACCCATGTATAAAAATATTAAATAGAATATATACAATAAAAATGATGTTAAAAGGAAAGAGAAACAGTGGGAATTATTCTAAAATTAAATTTAATTCATTTCCGTTTTTTTGCAATCTATTAATTCTTCCGTTTTGAATTCATTTGTTTTTTTGTTTTAATTGATTTGTGTTATGAAGTTGGCTGCGAATGAGAAGAAGAAAAGAAGTTATTTAATACAAAGAGTAGAGCAAATACAATACAAACAATACAATCAAGACGTAAAGAAATCTTACCTTGATCTTTGTAAATTTTACTTTTGTAGATATTGAATATATAGTCCACATATTTTTATTGTATGTTCCATCATTTTTATTGTGTTTCTGTCTATTATTATACCCTTTGAAGAGGTCATACTCCCGAAGAAAGATTTTTTTCTTCTTCTTCTGCGATCCAATCTATTTAACCCACCTCACCTATCCAACCCCTGACCTCCATTGTCCAGAACATAAAAAGTTTGCTTTAGAAAAAATTTTTTATCTTTTTTTTTTTTTTTTGGGAAAATGTCATTTAACACTATAGCATTGCCAGAAAAAAAACGGTGGTCAAAAGAGTTATTAGACCAGAAATTTGAAAAGATGACGAAAACGATGCAATCTCTTTAGAAATCCAGAAAAATTAAATTTGGATTCTTTTCATAGGCTATAATCAAAGATTTCCAAAAAAAAAAAAGATATGTGAAAGGATTTTTATTTTATAAAACATTTAATAGAGTGCAGGATAGTGTATAGGTATGGCCTTCGTTTTGATCGACAAAAGCATTCGATTTTTTTTTCGTCTTCTCGAATTAATCCCTTGGAAATTTCGGATTTTAAATGAAAGGACATACGGTTTTTTGAGTTTTTGCCCCTTTTTTTTCTCTCTATCGTTAATTATTTCTTCTTTTATTTGGTATAATACGAATTTTTTTTTTTTGATTGATAAAGATGATAATCATGGAGCTGGACGGCAGGTTGCAAGCGGTCGAAACACGAATAATGACGAGGGTCCATTCTGATGATGTTGTTGTGGTCAAATTCCACGAATTTATTTCAACCCCTGAAATTTCTCATGACCTTGAAAATTCTAATACAAATGGACCACGATTTGAGACTATTTCCTGTATTTTTTTTGGCAAGTCCAGCAGGCTTTAGAAGGAAAAAACTTGAAAAAAAATTCAAATGCAGACGTAGTCCCGTTATTTTTTTTTTTTTTTTTTCATCCCTCATTTTACCATATTGAACGATGGATGGTTTGATTACGTCTTCTTTTGGTTCTTCATGCAATGGCATCTGTTCGCAATACGTTTGCCGTTGGTATGTGAAGACGAAGTCGCAGACATAGCGGGGTGGATGTCAGCAGATGTAAAAAGATTTAGAGCATCTCGGGGATGAAGACGGCCAAGACCACCGCCGCTACAATTATATATGATGTGAAATACTTAAATTTGTCGCTTAATGTTTTAAAAATAACTACTGGAATTCTATATAGAGATATTGGAGTGCATTACAACCCCCGAAATGTTTCCCTCGTTGAAATGTCCGGAATTAACATTATAAGAAAACGGGACCCATCCATAAAAACAAAACAACGCTACACATTGAAGGGTGGCCACGATAAAAATAACCATTTGGTCGTTTTGGATATTTTTCGTTTTGGGAATCGTCTCCGCACCTGATATACGAGACATCACCGCATAACAGGACGTCGCCAGTCAAAGTTCATATTTTTCTTTCGAATTTATTTTCAATTTTCAAATGTGGGGTTGGTTGAAAAAATCTTGCATGTACATGGATCCCATTGAATTTTTGGTTTCGGAACTTCTGGAAAGTTAAAACATCTACTTTAGTCTTGAAAAAAGGATATTTTTTCCCGGTTAAACCCATGCAATCTCTTAAAAAACGATCTAGTCTAAATAAGAAATACTTTTGTCAATCATACCCGTGTTAAGTTGACCCACCCCTGGTCTATAACAGTGGTCACCCCTAGTAGTCCTCGAGAAAATTTTTCTGACTTGTTTTTTTATATTTGGAACCATATAAATCGTCGAACTAAATATTTTAAAATTTTATAGTCGAAACAATATCCATATTAGGGTGATTTTTTTTTTGGTCCCATCGTGAAATTTTGTTGGAAATACCAAAAAAAAATCCCCGAAAGTTTGAGCCCTTAACATTAATTTTAAATCCTCGACCAAGACGTGTAAAGATTTCCCATTGAAAATACACGGAAACTCTGATTTTTTATTTTTAAATTTCTATATTTCAGCGCCATTTCATGGGATCGCTTTTACCGAAGATGGTTTGTTCTCAGAATTAAACGCTCTACAAAAGTGCCCATTGCGACAAAGTCGTAACTAACACCGGTGAGGTAGTACGGGCCACTGAACCTGATTTTTCCATAAAATTCAAGGCTTAATATCTCGTTTAATATTGATCTTCGCGATTTGGTCTACAGGAACTTTTTTGTAGGAAATCAAATTCTCTACAAGTTTTTCATTTATAATTTTTCCGTAGCTCTTGTTATTTACGAGATAAATGCAAAAAAAACGCGAATTTTATGGAAAAATCAAGTTCAGTGGCCCGTACTACCTCACCGGTGTGAGTTACGACTTTGTCGCAATGGACACTTTTGTAGAGCGTTTAATTCTGAGAAAAAACCATCTTCGGTAAAAGCGATCCCATGAAATGCCGCTGAGATATAGAAATTTAAAATAAAAAATCAGAGTTTCCGTGTACTTTCAATGGGAAATCTTTACATGTCTTGGTCGAGGACTTAAAATTAATATTAAGGGCTCAAACTTTCAGGGAATTTTTTTTTTGGTGTTTCTAACAAAATTTCACGTTGGGTCCAAAAAAAAAAGTAAAAAAAATCACCCTAGTGTATACATATTATAGAAAATATTCAAACAGTCAACTGTGAATACATTCAGTATCCATGTATAAATAGCCAATTTAACTAGTAACTTTCCGTGAAATATTCACTACCAACACTAATACAACTGATAACTGGCGAAAATTAGCAATTGAATGAAATCGAAATGATAGTTGAAACTAATGACATGATAGTTCAAATTTGAGACATTAATTATTATATTTGTATTCCTCTTACATGGATGTGTTATAGCTTCTGTACTGTGACGTCATTTTAATGCTGGGCCAACAGGAGCTCGTTTTAGGCATTTTGTATTTAACAATTTTTTTGCATTTTTAAATGAATATTGCTTTAATTTCATCAAGTTTAGTAAAATGTTTTTTAAATTATATTCATTTGGTTAATTATTTAAAGCATAGAAGGATGACAATGGACAGAATGGCTTACAATATCGGACAATTAGTATGCAATATCAGATGCGAATTAATTTGTAGGTTTGATAGCTTGGCGCCGATTATTAATTTTTAAACTATTTGTTTATGGAATAGTGGTACACCGTCTTCCATAAGTAGAGCATTAAACTTCTACTCGTATAAACAAAATAAATTTATTAAATGGAATTCTACGATTAAAAATAAAAATCATTTTCCATTTTCTTTACAATTAAGTCAATATTGACACAAGAAAAAAATGACCATGACAAAATGTAGGCATATACATACATATATGTAATACAAATAGTTTAAAATGATAAATGATGAAAATATTTATCAACGAATAAAATTATTAGGATTATTTATAACGATTAAGTAGACTTAGGCTATTTTTAAGAGACAATTTTTTTTCCTTTCAAAATGACATATCTTGGCTATGAAAAGCAAATATTTATATTAACAATAATATATTCGAGTAAATAAAACATTCCGCACATATTGTAAGGCGTTATGTTGGCAACATCCCCTCGGTATGCCCGTTTCGTTATCGTCCAATCGTTATCTCAATATTATAAACAAGGGCCATGTTGATAAGGAAAAGCCGTCCAACAATGGACCATAAACAATTCTGCAAATATTGCGCCACTTGTCCAAATACGGACATCACCAACTCGCTGATAACAATATTACAACTAGCCTCGTTTAATATCGTTGGTGTATTATTCAATAATATTCACCTTAATTTAAAGTAAATTTAAATTAATTTAAAATTAAACTTATTTTTCTTACTATGAAACTATGTTCAACTGGAAAATGTTGACCAATAAAATGATCTAAAATCGTAAGGAAAATCCAAGATACGAAGTACGAAATTTTTTAGCAAAAAAAGTAGATGACAGTTTGGATCAAATGTCATGACAATTCATCCCTTATGATAGTGTAAATTTTGAAAATATTTAGGTTTATTGAAAATCGGTTGAATCAAAAGATGTTACTGAAGATATCTTTGGAAAATTAAATTTAAGGTGAAGGTTTAATTTTGGTCAAAGCTTTAGAATTGACTTAAGCATATCTAAATTTAGGGCCAAAATAGGAATTACTATTCCCAGTTGGACTTAAAGGGTCTAGCAGGATCCACATGGCGGATCCACTATTTTTCCAAGTTATATATCTCAAAAACTAATTGTGCTAGAAGAGTGAAACCAACGCGAGGCTTTAGATTATTTTACAGAGTATAATATATATTTTTTTGAAATTTTTAGAAAAAAAAATTGTACAAAAAAAATCTAAAACACAAATGAAATATTTTTTTTATGTGTTCTCTGAAATTGACAATCACGAAAAAAATATATTTTATGCTTCTATATGAGCACTATGACTCATAAAAATTGCGTGAAAATTAGTTGGTGCAACACCTTGAAAAAAAATAAAATGTGATTTACGCCTACTAATATACCTCGGTTTTATTTTTTTTCGAAATGTTGCACCAACTTTTTTTTCACAAAACTTCAATAATAAATAGGCCACATATAGGAGCAAAACATATATTATTTTCATAATTATAAGTCTAAGAAAACAAGAAGAAAATTCAGGTTATTTAAGATCTTTTTGTTTTTTATTTTTTATTTAATATTTTTATTGTTCAATTAGCTACGTTTCGTTACTAATCGTAACTTCCTCAGGCTTCTATAACAAATTAAAATAATTACAAAATATGTCAATCATACATAAATTTCAAAATTATAATAACATACATATAATATAGATCATATAAAATATTTGTAATTAAATAATAATAACTAACTCAAAATTTCAAAATTTTTTCAAAAATTTTCAATAATTCAAAATGAGTTAGTTATTATTATTTAATTACAAATATTTTATATGATCTATACATACATTATATGTATGTTATTATAATTTTGAAATTTATGTATGATTGACATATTTTGTAATTATTTTAATTTGTTATAGAAGCCTGAGGAAGTTACGATTAGTAACGAAACGTAGCTAATTAATTAATAAAAATATTAAATAAAAAATAAAAAAACAAAAAGATCTTAAATAACCTGAATTTTCTTCTTATTTAAAAGAATATAAAAGCTGAGATCTAAATTTATCATCTATCTAAGAAAGCATAAAAAAAAATTATTAATTTTTTTGTTTTTCTATATTTACCCTTAAGATTACTTTCAAGATCAAAATAATTGTTCCCAAAAGAAAAAAAAACAACTAGTGTTCAATTTTTATTAAAATATGAATAACAAAAAAATTATCGTCACTGTTATAATTAATTACAACTGGAATATTATGAACCTAAAATAATTTAATTTGTATCTCGTAGGACTCAGAATTCTGGATAATTATTGTTCATATGAAAAATAACAAATAAAAGCTGTTGCATGAGAACAATATCCCACTGTAAAGTTTCTATTGGAAAATCACAAGAATAACGGAAAATACTGTTGCCATTCGAATTTTTACCATTCGAAATATAATCATTGTATATCACCATCTTTGCTATTTATACATATGTCTTGATTTTACTTCTACCCTAATGATATTAGGTGCTTATTTTACACATTGTTTTAAAATATTATTTGATACTGTTTATACAATATATAAAATATATTGCAGTCCAATTTATGTAGTATAATTTAATATAATAAAATATAAAACTCATACCACCAACATAAATTTGAACAGAAGTTCAAACAAAAATATTCGTGTCGTATTGCCCAGATACGTATTCCGATTGCCAAGCAATCTTCATCAGTGGTCATCAAATAGTTTGGATCACTCCGTAACTGCTTTGTGATGATTCAATTTGTTTGAACTTCTGTTCAAATTTATGTTGGTGGTATGATTTTTATATATTATTATATTAAATTATACTACATAAATTAGACTGCAATATATTTTATATATTGTATACACAGTATAACTGTTCAAAGTCAGCGAAAAAATCTTATTTTGATTATTATTTGCTAGTTCATTTATTCGCCCATTTTCGGTAGAACCTGTAAAAATTTTGGTATGGGCCAGTGAATAATATTCTAAGCTAAACGAAGAAAACCAAGTAATTCAGATGCCGCCAATATGAACCCAGAATTAATTGGAGAATTAATTAGTATTCCAGTTGTAATAAATTATAACAGTGACGATATTTTTTTTTTTTTATTCTTATTTTAATAAAAATTGAATACTAGTTGTTTTTTTTTCTCTTGGGATCAAATTTTGATCTTGAAAGTAAGCATCTTAAGAGTAAATATAAAAAAAAAACCAAAAAACTAATAAAAATTTTTTTTTTATGTTTCCTTAGACTTACAATTATATGGAAATAATAAATTTTTTGCTCCTATATGTGGCCTATTTTTTATTGAAGTTTTGTGAAAAAAAAAGTTGGTGAAACACTTCGAAAAAAAATAAAACCGAGGTACACTATTAGGCGTAGATCACAATTTATTTTTTTTCAAAATGTTGCACCAACTATTTTTTCACGCAATTTTTATGAGTGATAGTGCTCATGTAGAAGCATAAAATATATTTTTTTCGTGATTGTCATTTTCAGAGAACACATAAAAAAAAATTATTTCATTTGTTTTTTGGATTTTTTTTGTATAATTTTTTTTTCCTAAAAATTTCAAAAAAATATATGATACACTCTGTAAAGTAATCTAAAGCCTCGCGTTAGTTTAATTTCTTTAGCTTAATTAGTTTTTGAGATATATAACTATGAAAAATAGGCATGCGGGGGGACATTTTGGCCCACATCTTCAGGTCATAGAGGAATTTGGTCGTGAAAAGTATATAAAATGTGTTTGTATATTAAGCCAATATTTTGAGATAAGTTTCGACATAGGCTCCAATTTGGGGGCCAACTCGCCATGTGGATCCTGCTAGACCCTTTGGGTCCCCAGTTGGACTTAAGTTTGCTCAAAACATAGTACCTAATAGTTAGTTTAAGATAATTAAGATGAAATAATGTTCAACTGATAAAAATCGGACATTGAAATTGAATAATTAAAGATAGTATAAAGTTAAACAAATCAACCATATTTTGATGGTTGGTTGGTTGGTACTATATGGGGGTACTATAGCTTTAGTTTTAGGGGATGGGGTTGATGATTTGTTGGTGACACGCAGTGTAAACGATAAAACTAACGTTGATCGATTATGGAGAAATTTGTTGTTTGGTGGAACACGCGAGTGGCCAGAGGTCACGAGCGGCGCCTGGCACTACCACAACCGCCACCACTGACCTAACAATAACCCCATCAACCCTAATACACGACGGACCGGACGTTGCACCGGCCGGCACCGCCCCCCATTTTCCCAACCAAAGTCCATTATAGAATAAAATATATACGTACTTAAATTATATTATAATAGCTTCTGCCACCCCACATCCACCACCCCCGTGTGCCATCAAAATCTATTCTATTCTACAAAAAAAAAAAAATAGGAAGCTTATTAGATATATTTATAATTTATTTAACATTATAGTTTCGCATGACCATGATTTTAACTGTCCCATTTTTTTTTCATGTCATATATACCAAAAATAAACCGTAAATAATTAGGAAGAAATGAAATATTTTTGGTCACGAAAGTAAATTTTTGCAATTCATTAATTTTTTTTAAAAAATAGTTTTGTTTTAATTGTTCCATAAACTATTGTTTGGTTTATATACCTTCGAGGCTTGAAAGACATGAATAATTTGTATACCGACAATATGTAATGAATTTTCGTTTATTTGTTGGGAAAATTGAAGTAACATTTCAGCATGTTTTCTCTAATTATTCTAATTAAAAGTGTATAGGTAAATCGAATTGGAAATTCGATAATATTATGAATTTTGTAGTGAAACTTTTTCCAAATTCCAAAAGGCAATAATTGTGTGGGTAAAGACTTTTAATGGCATTAAATGGTTCAAAAAAAACATTTTTTTTATATATTAAACTTCATTTTTCCATGAATCGTTAGTGTTTTAAGGAAATTCAAAAATTCTTTTGAAAATTATTTCACCCGATTGCAAAATTTTTCTCATACAACTAGGTGGATTTTGATGAAATTTTGTACAAAGATAATTTAAACTACTGCTTAAAGCAAGCTATTCACGCTCCGACTTGCAGTCCGACTAGTGGTCCGACTTTCAAAGTTGGATCTAAAGTCGGATCGTGAATGGTGTCGTTGGAAGTTGAATGTTTAGCGGATCATTTAGGCGATCCAACTAGTAGTCCGACTAGTTGGACTGTAAGTCGGAGCGTGAATGGCCTGCTTAAGAGAATGGACTATTGAATTTTTATTAAGGAAAATCAAAATTAGGTACTGCGCACCTTAAACAAGCTTCAACAAATGTAATTAACATTTGCCTTATTTAAAATCGAAAATTTTCGAAAATGAACTTAATTCTTACGGTAATTCAACTCTTTATAAAAAAAAAATATATTTACTGTTTAAAGTAGTATTTTTTAACGTGAGGCCTACGCCTTACACGATAACAAGTAGTTAAAGAATATAATGAGATTTTTTTTTTTTTGAAAAACTGCTTAAAACTAACCAATTACATCAATATGCAATTGATCATTTTCGGTAATAAAGTTTGAAAAAAAATCCTTAAGAATGAAGTTTTGGTGGATTAAAGATTTGAAGGTTTATATCTTTAAAAGTTTTTCATAAAAATATTTCTTGGTTTCAGATTTGAAAGTTACCAAGGATGTACCTTTGGTATATTTAAAAAAGTGAGTAAATTTAAATTTTTGATACTAATTTGCATGCTGGCAGTTTTTAATTTTTGTTTGTTTTTCAACAATCAAACTTTTTTAAAATCTATTTTTTATGAACCAATGATTGTGACCTGGAGCAATTATTTAACATTAAGGGAGCAATTTTTTATCATATATTTCATTATCAATCAAAAAATAAAATCTTCCAAACCAACTTTTCTTTGGTATTTAAAAAAATTTGAAAATAAATTTTTGTTATTGAAAGTAAATAAAAAAAATCGAATTTCATAATTTTCATATGCCACTACAAATAGCAAATTTAAAAAGAAAATATAATCTTCACCTAAGTTACGCAGACGAAGTCGCGGGGATCAGCTAGTAATATATAAAATTCTTATGTACGTAAATTCGTCTGTCTGTACATTTCGATTTTGAACCCAATTTTAGGGTAAATATTTGTTTCAAGAGGCTCTCATTCCAAATTTAACATTTTTAAAATTTTTGTCTGTCTGTATGTCCCGATTTAACTAAAAAACGGAACAACCGAATTTAATGAAATTTGGTATTAAGATACAACACAATTTCCCACAGACTATAGGCTACTTATCATACCAAAAAAATAATAAGGGAAGGTATTCCTTAGAGATGAAAACAGAAATTTTTACACTAGACCGGTGAGTTATATATCATTGGAAAGGTAATTTAAAGTTAGAAAATAAACTGAAAAAATTTTATTAGTTGAACTGATAAAAAGCACAGTAAATACAATTTAAATTTTAAAAAATTGCCTCTTTGAAATATAAACCTTTATATATATAAAACACATAGTTGATGTTAATAGCGTAATGGCTTACGTATCTAACATTCTGATACTCCAATTATAAAGACGTGGGTTCGAATCTAATAGTAAACTTTTTTTTTTACAAAATTGTTGTAAATAGACCCTTAGAGTTGCTCAATAAGGAAATATTAATGAAAAAAAGTAAAAGTAGTAGTAGTAGTAGTAATAATAATAATAGTAATAAAACTTAAAGTAAATACATTTTTAAAACCGTGCATACATAAAATCCTGTATTTATATACCCCCCCCTGACTGATGAAATTTTAATATTCGATGTATTCCTTTTAAGAAGTAGACATCTGATAAGAATTTTTTTTTTGAAAATTCCTACCCTAAAAGAGTAAAAGGGGTGACTAAGTTTGTATGAGAAAATTTAGAGTTAATCAATAATCGAAATTTTGAATTTAATAAGTTTAATTAATAAATAAATAATTAATTATAAGTTTTTGTTATATCATTTTAGTAACAACGTTTTAAATAACGTTATTTCACTAAATTAGTATGAAAGTTTAGGTAGTAGGTACTTATACCAAATACCAAAGAGGCGGTTTTTAATTTTTGTTTGTTTTTCAACAATCAAACTTTTTTAAAATCTAATTTTTATGAACCAATGATTGTGACCTGGAGCAATTATGTAACATTAAGGGAGCAATTTTTTGTCATATATTTCATTATCAATCAAAAAATAAAATCTTCCAAACCAACTTTCTTTCGGTATTTAGAAAAATTTGAAAATTAATTATTGTTATTGAAAATAATGTTCTATCTATTTCCAACAATTTTGTATGTACAACGTCAAAATGTGCGATATCGAATTGCTTTTTAGTCATGATAATCAAAATAAAGGTCATATTTTATTTTCCAATATAAATGCATATTTGTATCGATGAAATTTGGAAAGTGTTTTTCTTATACGATGTGTTTTTCATGCCACTACAAACAGCAAATTTAAAAAGAAAATATAATCTACACCTGCGTTACGCAGACGAAGTCGCGGGGATCAGCTAGTAAATATATAGAAATGAACAATACAGATTCTTGAAGGGAATTTAATGCTCTACAAAAAAGGTCTCTTAACGTTTTTATATAAAATCACTTTTTTTTTTTATTCAATGGTGATACAGTGGTCTAGTGACGGAAAGTCCGTAACATAAAGACCCAATACTGATCCTTAAGGTACTCCCGAGTGGATAGGATTTTCCTCTGATAAGGTGTTAATTAAATTAGTATTAAAACTATAATTTCAGCTATTGCTTTAAAACTAACAAATTTAAAATTTTTATGCTTAAATCATCTATCAATTGTGGCTAAATCTTAACCTTTAAAATCCATCTAGCTAATCTAACTTGGCTAATTTTTCCCATTTGAAAAGTAACATTCTTAAATTTCGTGTTTTTTGGGTGGTCCAACATTTACTTGCTATTTAACACTTAATGCACAATGCAACAGAAAAAAAATCTATAAAAATAATCTCAAACCATCCAATTCCTTTGGAAAAAAGAGATCCTTTCTTTTTACATCATATAATAAATTGAGGTTACAGAATAAAGCCATGTTGTAATCGTGTTATTATTGAAGATGTTAATCCTCCTAGTAAGTTCGATGATCACGAAAAAAAAAATATGCACCAATAGAACTTTGTTATTATTATGTGTTACATTGAGATTACAGCTGGTCACACAACACATTTTTTTCCGTGCAGACATATATCCTAGAAGGCATTTCCGATTTTTATCCCAAAAAAAAATTTTTTTTTTTTTTTTATAATTTCTTTGTTACCAAAGCAAAAAGGAATTTTTATTTTAAAACGATCAATTATGATTTAAGCTCCGTGAATTTTTATAAATCAACTATCCGGTGTCCAATGTGGTTCCAGCTGTGTAAATTTTATGGTTCGTTAACTTGATGTTTTTTTGCGTGGTTGAAATTTTTTTAACGTAAATTTAATTTAATTTGGCCATTAATTAATTTAACCGGAGCTTGACCAAATTTACACGATTTTTGATACCTGTTGGACTATCCTTGGCTATAACAATACGGCTGGAAAACAGGTAGTTTTGGATTGTTTGGGTCTTTTATTTGAGTGTTTTTGCTGTCCATTTTTGAGGGCCCTGAGGTAAAAAATGTACCACCTGTTTCGGCCTACCTCAATGGTTTTAAATGTGGATGGACTTGGTAACTGTTCCCTGACCATAGTCAATAATTTATGATGCACGTGAGAGGCGTTGGAAATTGTATAAATCTTCAAGATCCCAAAAAAAAAAAAATCGTTAACGTTAATGTAAACATAGATTAATGATTTTAGTGCGTTTAATTATTATTTAAATTTATGCTCTGTAAAATGATCAATTCATGTTAACGATGCACGTATAATTGCAGCAATGAGAAATTATCGTGAAAGATTTTCAGGTGAGAATCAGGAGTTTAAAGTATTTAACTGTGTAAAAATTCAAATATTTAATTTGATGATGAATATAATTCAAAAAGTTTGGTACGACAGAAGATGAAAATTGGCACAATGACAATTAAATTTGGGGGGGGAAAGGAGAGGAAAGTATACTTAAGAAGAATTTTAAAATGAAAATTTTATTATAATTTATACTACGCCACCACGATCGTCGTACCTCCTCCACCATCCACCATTGAAGCGCAGCGCCACCTTCCCTCTACCATTACCATCGTCATCGTCAAAGAACCACCACGAAACCGCGCCACCTGTTGATCACACGATGCTGTTGCTGTTCATTCTTCGTTCTTCAAAAGAAATAAAACAATCTGAAACGATGATGTTTTATTTTGTAGACGAGAGAAACTCAATTATGCAAAATAGAACAGCAAAGCCTATAGCGCCCTCTCTTTACCTTCCATAAATTATTTTTTTTTTTTAGAGATTCATTCAAGAGCACCCTCCTCTCCCCCCATACACTTAAAGCACGATGATATGTTACATGTTTTTTTATGCTTTCTTTTATACTCTTTTTTTCCATATTTATTAATTCGTTTACCCTAAAAAAAAAAAAAAAACTTGTTTCTACTGAAATATATCGCTAATTTTTAAATACACCAAAGCAAGGGTAACGTTAAATCTATTTTAATTTAACGTTATTATCATAATAACGGAACTGTCGTTTAGTACCCAAAAAAAAAAAATTGTTAAAAATCTTCATAAACCACTGAGAACAGTCTAGTAGAGGTTTACCTATCTCGGTTATATCTTTGTGTCAACCCTTTTTTTTTTGGGGGGTCTGTAATTTTTTTTTTTTGGTCCTATTATTTCTATGATAACTATTATTATACACCTATTATTTTTTGTCGAACATTCGTTAAACGGACCAAAGAGGATGGTGTTTTTTTTACACTTTTGAGCTACTGTTTTAATTTTTTGTCACGCAGCAAAAAGTGTTTGGAATTTTTTTTTTGGAACCCAGAAAAAAATATGGTTTAATAACGGATTATTATACAGTTGATTATAGAATGTTCTTTATAGAGGACTGGAAATTATTGTAATCAGGGAAGTGGATATGTTTATGGGAATAAAAGGGCTAGAATTTTTTAGATAATTTTTGTTATAACTAGGTCTATGATTTGTATCTTTTTGTATATCCAAATGTTATATCCAAATGTTGACCAAATGAGGTGCAGGAAAGTAAATGTAAATTGAGGCCATAAATTTTTAGTATTGAATCAAGTTGGGTGCTTTATTTGAGGATTAATCAACGCATAAAAAATAATATTAATTAATTGTTTATCTTGACAGCAGCGCCATATAAGATACTAGCTGATCCCCGCGACTTCGTCTGCGTAACGTAGGTGTAGATTATGTTTTCTTTTCAAATTTGCCATTTGTAGTGGTATATGAAAATTTGTATTTTTCTTATTTCTTTTACGAAAAACATAATCATACCTGAAAACACTATTTTGTCAACTTTAAAAAGACACATTTAATAAACTGTTGCAAAGAATAAAATTGTTCTATGTAAGAATCAATTAATTTTCAAAAAATATTTATAAATATCTAAAAAGAGTATGTCTATTGCGTATAGCTACGGTAGGTATACCTACCGTAGACCAAATAATCTGTAAACCAATCAGCATCTATACATAAATAAAAAATATCGCCAAGTTCAATAAAGTTGGTCTTAATTATAAGTAAAATGCGGTGACCATGCGACATTTTTCAAATAACTTACATTTTTAAACTTGTGATATCTTTCGAATGGAATGTTCAAATTGAATAACTCAAAAAGTTATATAATGGTATTGAAGCAAACTTAAATATGAAGTCATTTATTTTGATAAGGATTAATCCCAAAGTATAAATAAAAGAGCTTCTATAACGGTGGCATTTATATATATTTTTCAAAATGAAAAAAACACTTATTGTTACATAACTATAATAGTTAGACATATGCTGCCGTTCTATTTTTTGTAGATAATGATATGTTCTGCAAAATCGTAATACATTATTTTGTTCCTTAACCAATAGTTTTCGCAGCGCACGCGATAAAAGAATTTTTTTGGTAATTTTTTCAGACCTTGAGTTATATTATTGGAGTTTTAGTATGGATCCCTAACTTTTTTGAAAATTTAATATAACCTATATTCACCGGAAATAGTGTAGCTTCCCAACAGTGAAAGAATTTTTCAAATCGGTCAATTATTTTCGGAGTCTATTCAAAGCAAACAAACAATCAAATTTTTCCTCTTTATAAGAAAAGATGAACTACCAGTCTTTTAGAGTATATTTTCATATGTATTAGGGTGTCCGTTATTTCCCAAATTGATTTTTTTACAGCGATCGCCCCCTGAATTTTTAGTTTATCATAAAAAATAAACAATTTATCCAATACAGTTAAGCTCTTAATTTCTTGATTAAATCGTGCCGGAATCATGTTACTTTTACTATTTAAATAACATGGGATTATTTGACTTGTTACTTTTAATTTTTTTTCTCAGAAACAAATAAATGAAAAGATTTAAGATCAAATTATTCTGACGTAAAATTTAACGCTCTACAAAAAAGGTCTCTTGTGAATTTTCGATTAAATCACTCCATTAAAAGTTATTCAACATTTCACTTGTGCCTAATATTTTCAACTTTTTGCTAATTTTTACTATGGGATAATTGGTGCGTGCTTCTCGCATATGACCCATGTTGGAAACAAATACAATATGCGCATGCGCTAATTTTAATTAATTTATAACTACTAATAAAATAAGTAAAACAAATAATAGGATAATGAATTTGATGGACCAATACGGAATGCAAAAACATCAAAATAAATTAGTTTCCTTTTAAATGAGGTGCTAACCTGCAAATGTTTTTATGCAAAATTTCAACAATTATTTATAAAAAAAAAACTATAGGAGACCTAACGAAAAAAATATCGGACCTTAAGGGACCTAACGAAGACCTAACGATTAAGATCATTACCAGTTCGCAAATCCTTCGATGGGGTGCTAACTTTGCATTGGTCCTATCGTTCTATTACGATGGAAAGCCATTCGTTTTGTCTTTAAATGAATGAAAAAAAAAATCAACCGTAATAGTTCGCAGAAAATGCAAAGTGAATAGATGAAGATAAAGTATATGGTATTTTTGAAGATCAAAAAGAAGAAGATATTACAATATATTTGATAGGGTTTTTTTTTTATATATATCCCAGGCTGATATAATAAATAAATAATTGACACACTTCTTCATTTTTCCGAACATTATGCATGTTTTATTTATGTTTAACGAACTGAAACGGTCATCCATATTATTTATGACGTGTGTCAAACGTTTTTTTTTTTTTTTTTTGTTGTATATGTGGGATTTATGCCATACATGAATATTTAGCAGGGTAGATTAGACGCTCTTATCAATCGAACTATAGATTTAGTATTTATGCTTTATGAGAGTATTACATATTGCTACTATCATACAACAATAAAATAATACATTTATATGTATGTATGTGTGTATGTATGGGCGTCCAATTCATCGGGAAATGTTTTGTTGGTTGAATATTTGTCGAGGGAATATTTTTATTAAGGCCGACCAAAATAGTTATCGTAACGATGCAACCCTTAGATGTGTCCACTTTTTACATCCGAATACTGAGAAACTATGCATTGTCGAGGGTTTAGTTTAGGTCGAAACCCCTCTGTCCATTTCGTGGTCATTGGGATATATATATATATATATATATATATATATTTCTATATATATATATCGGGATACACATAGTGGTGTCGGGATTTATAAAAAAGAGGTCAAAGGTGAATGTGGAGTCTTTTCACATTTCCTCAATGGACTGGTCATATGCATATTTATGGAAATATATTTTCTATACGATTTTTACTCCCCCTAACCTATATATTCATCTTTTTTTTCCAACAAAAGTGAATTTGGGAATCTTTTATACAAAACGTATGCATTACACATTGAAATATATTAATAATATGTAACTCTGGTCGTTATATATGCAATACTTGTACAGTTACGTAATGAAATCAATATTTCATAAATATTTATTTGAATATTTCAATAGATTTTGATCTTGTCTTCATATTATTTTTACTAGTCTCATCAAAAATATTTTTTTTTTGAATAAATTACGGCTACCTTATAATGTCTTGTTATTGTCAAACAAGCTGATTCTCTCGACTTCGTCTGCGTAACGTATTTTATATTATATTATATATTATTTATTTATGTATTTTATATTGTATATTTTAAGACACATTTAAAAAAATGTTGCAAAGAATAAAATAGTTCTATGTAATAATCAATTAATTTTCAAAAAATATTTATAAATATCTAAAAAGAGTATGTTCAATTGCGTATACCTACGGTAGGTATACCTACCGTGAACCAAATAATCCGTAAATCAATCAGCATCTATACATAAATAAAAAATATCGCGAAGTTCAATAAATTTGGTCTTAAATTATGACTAAAAAAAGTCGAAAGTTATCAAAATACTCGCGTCAAAATAACCCCATCTCCCTTTTTCGATTCCCGAATGAACCTTTTTCCAAAAACTATTACACTATTGCACTGTACAACACAACCGCGAAATTGAAATTTGTACAATTGCACGAAACCCAGTTCTTCCATAATCATGTATAACTATTATATATCTATAAACTTATTATTAAAATATCTGAATTTCAACTATATAATTAAACCATATTGGATAGTCCAGAGTTCACCATAGACGATTTGGCGTATGCTTTTTGCTCTGGAAGAGGATTTTAAATTTCTTTTATCTTTCTAATGATATGATTATTTATTATTTATCATTATGATGATTTCTGGCTGGAATTGCGAACTTTTTTTCGTGATTCCTTTCACGTACTTGCAAATAAAAGATATTGTCCCCAAGAAAAAAATGCTGAATCCACCCTTGTCTATTAGGGTAGGAATTTTCAAAAAAAAATCTTATCACATGTCTACTTCCTATAAGGAATACACCGAATATTAAAATTTCATCAGTCAGAAAAGTATATAAATACACCATTTATATATGCACGGTTTTAAAAACATATTTACTTTAAGCTTTATTACTATTATTATTATTATTTTTACATTTTTTTCGTTGATATTTCCTTACTGAGCAACCCTAAAGATCTATTTACAACAATTTTGTAAAAAAAAAAGTTTACTATCAGATTATTATCTATAAAAACATTTATATTTCAAAAAGGCAACATTTGTACTTTAAATTAAATTATTGTGCTTTTTACAAGTTCAACTAAAAATATTAATACAGATCATTTTTTAACTTTTAAATACCTTTCCAATGATATATAACTCGCCTATTTAAAGTAAAATTTTTTTTTCATCCCTCAGTTTTTACGTAGGGGATACATTCCCTTATTATTTTTAAGGAATGATAAATAGCCTGACGTGTGTTGGTAATTGTGTTGTATCTTAATATAAAGTTTCATAAAATTCGGATTTTCCGTTCTTTAGTTAAATCACCAGCGCACGCGATCTAAGAAAGTTTTTTAGTAATTTTTTCACACATTATTGGAGTTTTAGTATGGATCCCTAACTTTTTTGAAAATTTAATATAGCCTATGTTCACCGGAAATAGGGTAGCTTCCCAACAGTGAAAGCATTTTTCAAATCGGTCAAGTAGTTTCGGAGCCTATTTAAAGCAAACAAACAATCAAATCTTTCCTCTTTATGATAATAGATAGAAGACAACCCCAATTGAAAAATCGAAACTTTTGGAACTTTTAAAGTTGATTTTAACCCCTATTTCTTGCCATATTTCAAAGATTTTTGCACCGTAAATCTAAGCCTTTTAATTAACATTAATGTTTTAGTTAAGGGTGGTTTTTGTGATGTTAATCGAAAGTCTTGGATTAATTGTTAAAAAATCTTTACAATAAGACAAAAATTTATGTGCAAAATTTTGCTTAGTAGTAATACCATTAATAGAAAGTACTTCCTTTATGAAAATATATTGGTAATCTTTATTACAAAAATTGAAAAATGCATTAGATTATTTTGAACTCAATCTACTAAAATAAAATTCACCAAGTGTGGGCAATTACAATACAGATCACGAGCAAAAATGCCAAACATTATTTTTGTGCACTATACGATCATTTAATTTCGTTACGGTAACAATACCTGTTTGGTTTGTTTATTATCTTTTAATTATTCCCAAGATCTTTTCAATTGACAATTTTGCATGGCATCTGCTAAATCTACGATCGTCAAATTATACCATACATACCTACAGATCTTTGCCAATTGAATGGGTCAAGAAAACATTATTGTGCGTAGCAAATTAGCACAGATTGTGTTCGCCATATTATAATGAATAATGATGGAAAAAAAATCACCGTTGTAAATTGCACAGGCGTTTATTAGGTTGTGCCTGAGAACTCTTATCAAAGTAATAAGCTAATAGATTCTGATAAAGAGAAATACTTTTTGTTGAGGAAAAAAAGCAATCAGGTTGGAAAAAAAAAGAAAAGTTTTAACAGGTGGTTGCAAAAAATCGGTTCAGAACTATGTTGGTTCAATGATAGCTTTTCATATCTGTTTTTTTTTTTGGTCAAGTTTGGCTTCTTCAGGTGCAATGATCTCAATAGGAGTATCACTGGAAGTTTGTGGAAAGGTTTAGGTAATAAATCAAAGGGTAGTAAAGTCATTTTAGGAGATGTGTCAGGTTATTAAGGGGGAACACGGAGAAAAGAAATTGAGGATTAAGATTAGAATGATTGAATTTGGAATTTGGGAAAAAAATTTGATGAGTTTAATAATGATAGAAACCTTTATAGATTAAAGTAAGATAGATAAATTTTCATTGGAAGATTTTTTATTGATGGCATTGGATGATTAAGATAAGAAATCTTGTTTGGTGAAATTCTGCATTTATTTTTTTTTATTAAAAATTGTATTGATTGCTTTGATTTTTTGAGTCGCTTAATTAAAGACGGATTATTGACTTACTTACAGATTTCCGGGTGCTACATGTGCTGTTCTTGTCTTTGAAGCATGAATCCTGAAGTTAGCCACCAATGTTTGGAATTTTTTTGGAAAAAATACGTATTGTTATTTTAGATCCGTAAAAACTGTAAGTGTTAACCTATTTTTCGTAAAGTTTTTAAAGGGAATTTTCCTCAATAAATTTTCCTAAAAAAAAAGATCAAAATTAAAAATTAGTATAGTTTTGGTTGAATTTAAATTTTCGTAATAATATGTGCCAAAATTTTAAAGAAAACGATTTTTTTATTAGTAGATGGCTTAGTGATCGATGTTTGAAATTAGCCGATAATTGGATTTCAATTGATTTTACATACAACAGAGATGAAAGATATTTTAATAATAGCATGAAAGATGGATAATGTGTGGGTGTTAAAAATATATCCGAGTAGGCTTTGATTGACGCAAAATGGCGTTTACAATTTTGTATAAAACTTTTTCTGTTGATTTAAACTTAATGCCCGTTATAGTATAATCGTAATATATATAATATATATAATTTTATAGGTCACGTTGGTGACCAATATTTCGGAATGACCAAGGTATATTCTTGTAGAAAATTGAACGATCTACAAAAAAGGTCTCTGACAAGTTTTTTATATATTTATTCGTTCAAAAGTTATTCGAGGTCAAAGTGGAACTAAAGAGAAATTT
This sequence comes from Sisyra terminalis, assembly GCA_958496175.1. Taxonomy (NCBI): domain Eukaryota; kingdom Metazoa; phylum Arthropoda; class Insecta; order Neuroptera; family Sisyridae; genus Sisyra; species Sisyra terminalis. The sequence goes on along the minus strand of OY292274.1, from coordinate 68,145,641 downwards.
TAATATTTTTTCAATTTTTTGACGCAACCATCAATTTTACGAGTAAATTTTATAGGATATTTTTTGTAGAGCAAATATTTATATAGAAATGAACAATATAGATTTGTGAAGGGAATTTAATGGTCTACAAAAAAGGTCTCTTAACGTTTTTACATAAAATCTCTCTTTCAAAATTGGTTCAACAACGAAAAAACAATAATTTAATTTTTCCATCAACATCAGTTGTGAATAACTTTTGAAAAAGTGACTTTATGCAAAAACGTTAACAGACTTTTTTGTAGAGCATTAAATTCCCTTCAAGAATCTATATAGTTTATTTGTATATATTTATTGATTCGTTAGTTACAAAATTCCAAAAGAAAGAAGATAAATATAAAAATTATATCAATGTCTGAAGCTTGATTATTCGGAAAAGGTGTGTCTAGTAAAATTTTTCAAAGAAACCTTTTTTGTAGGGAATTTAATTTTCTATAAAAATATGTGCAAATGATTTTTTTTGCTTTGATAGTTTGACAGCATTGACGCAAAAATGAAAGCACAAATAAAAAATCGAAATTAAAGATGATAGACCTCTTAATATTAATATGAAGGGTTCAAACCTTTCCGATAATTTTTTTTGTCACCTTGAACAATATTTTCGATATACTTTTCAAAAAAAAAAATTAGTCGATTTTTTTGGCCCAGTCTACTATATGTGTATATATGACGTATGATGTAAATATTCATAGTAGTTATACCCATATTAATGATTAAAAATATGGGAATATTACTGGTGCATCAATAAATTTTCGTAATCTAATTTAGGTGATAGGAAGTTCAAAAGATTCTCTAGTAGTAGATATATTTTTTTTCTTTTTTTTTTTGGCAATAGTCGAGAGTTTACCCTCTTCTTTGTTGCTATTAGTAAATAAAGTATTGAAAGTTCTATAGGATCGAAAATATGTGAAGTATAATGGAATTATAACAATAAAAAATACATTATTATTATCCTTATAATAATTGAGATTATGCACTAATGATCCACTAATTGAAACAAGTATGTAGAGTTACCAAAATTGATTAAAAAATTCATAGATATATTAATTAAATAGATATCGATTTAACTCAACAATACATGAAAATGAAGTTGAAACTAAAAAAACTTCTCTATCTACGTTAGTATTATATTTCAAAGACCAATGACCAATGATTTTATGCGAAAAATTCAAAGAAAATTTCCGACACCTACACTTTTCTACAGACATATAAAATGAAAAACATCCCCTGTCCTTATTTACATTAACGAATCAATGAAAAAGCCATAATACAAAGGCTGAAAGAAAGAAAATCTTCAAACAGTTGTTAAGACTGAAACTTTTTCCTTCCACTTCTTTTATATCTCTTTCACATTGAAATCTCAAGGAAATTTATAATTTATTTTTCCACCGAAAATTACAGTCGACCAATTGTAACCACCTTATTATGACTATCAAAACTTATTCTCTTCCATAAAATTATGTAAATATGAATTAAAATGAAAACTTTCAAACACGAGAGAAGAAAGATATAATTAAAGGTACTTATTACAAATTTGTTCGACAGATATGTACGTGACCGTTTGTAATTTTTTTTTTTTTTTTTTTTGCTTTTGATTAGGTTGATTCCAGGGTTGGCCTAATGATTGGTTCCAGAAATTATCTATACTAATATATAAAATTCTTACGTCTGTCTGTACATTTCGATTTTGAACCCAATTTTAGGGTAAATATTTGTTTCAAGAAGCCCTTATTCCAAATTTAACATTTTTAAAATTTTTGTCTGTCTGTCCGTCTGTGTGTCTCGATTTAACTAAAAAACGGAACAACCGAATTTAATGAAATTTGGTATTAAGATACAACACTATTTCCCACAGACTATAGGCTACTTATCATTCCAAAAAAATAATAAGGGAAGGTATTCCCTAGGGATGAAAACATAAATTTTTAAACTAGACAGGTGAGTTATATATCATTGGAAAGGTAATTTAAAGTTAGAAAATAATATGTAAAAATATTTTTAGTTGAACTGACAGAAAGCACAGTAAATTCAATTTAAATTTTAAAAAATTGCCTCTTTGAAATATAAACCTTTATATGTATAATAGCGATGTTAATAGCGTAATGGCTTACGTATCTGACATTCTGATGCTCCTAATTATAAAACGTGGGTTCGAATCTTACAGTTAACTTTTTTTTTTATTTTTTTTTTTACAAAATTGTTGTAAATAGACCCTTAGAGTTGCTCAATAAGGAAATATTAACGAAAAAAAGTAATAGTAGTAGTAGTAATAATAATAATAATAGTAATAAAACTTTAAGTAAATACGTTTTTAAAATCATGCATTAAATATCCCCTCTGACTGATGAAATTTCAATATTCGATGTATTCCTTATAAGAAGTAGACATTTCATAAGTTTTTTTTTTTGAAAATTCCTACCCTAAAAGAGTAAAAGGGGTGACTAAGTTTGTATAAGAAAATGTAGTCAGGTTGAATGTGTCTTTTTAAAGTCGACATAATAGTGTTTTTAAGTATAATTATGGTTTTCGTAAAGAAAAATAATAATTTTCATATGCCACTACAAATAGCAAATTTCAAAAAGGAAATATAATCTACACCTACGTTACGGAGACGAAGTCGCGGGGATCAGCTAGTCTTTATATAAAATTCAATTGATAAATTTTTAAATTAACTTTTGCACAACTTTACGCCGGTCCTGATTGACTCGTATCATTTACCAAGTGTATATCAACAGTGATATTTTCCATAAGCAATGTCCCCATTAAATTTGAAATTAATTTACGTGAGATTTAAATTAGTTTTGTGCAATTTCCTATTGTTTGCCTATTGTTGATACGTCTGAAACTATTAGCAATTGGTCACTGCCGTGTTATCTTGATTTTTTTCGTTAGTCTTTTTGCCGATTTGACAATGAAAAATATGATTTGTAATTTATAAGTTGGTTGTAGTTTTTTTTTTTTGGTTGTCCGTATTTATTGTAGGATATGATAGAAATATGTGGACGAAACAATAGAAGAAGTGGACCGAAAATGAAGCAGGCGCCCGATAATCATTGACATTAATTTGATTAATGAACAAATGTTGCACAATTCAATGTAAAAGTAATCAATATTTCTATATCTTTCTATGAGTCATATGATCTTATATATAATTGAATGAAATAACCTTTTTTTTTTTTTGAAAAACCATTGAGATTAAAAATAGAAGATGGTTTTTTTTTTTAAATTTCACTTTTGGACGCATTTACGTAAATCTGCATATTTTTCGGGAATCATCAGTAATTGACGGTTTTAGTATAGGGGAACAGCTGTTGCATTCGAATGCATTGAATGAAAAAAGTGCCATATTTTTAGATGGTAGTAAGCGTATGCATGTGTTTTATTGTTATTTATTTGTATTGTTAATGACGTCACTGGATGACCGTTCGTTTTTGTTGTCGTTCACTAATATTGAATATTAATATTGGGGGGTAAAGTGTGTCTGAGTGATATTTCTCACCCCCATCGATTCAATTGTTTGCAGCAGGAGATTAAAATTAATCATTTTCAAGTGGTCTTCATACACTTTTGCAATAGTTTTATGGTCTTAAAATGTAGGAAAAAACTACCCTTAGAATTTGGAAATTTTTTGAAAAATTGGTTGATCTATAGGTAATGTTTTTTTGAACATTTTTTTATGGAGGAATTTACTATTAAACTATCAGACATTAGACTGATTCAAAAAAAAATGATGAATTTTTTTTTTCTTAATTATATCAAAAATATTGTTGGGAATGACCAAAAAAAAATCCTGTGAAAGTTTAAGCTTTTAATATTAATATTAAGAGGTGCCCCGCATCGTAAATTTCGATTTTCCATTTTAGTAAAATGGGAGCAATATTTTCTTGCACTTTGGAATTTTATAGCTCACGTTGGTGATAATATTTCGGAATGATCAAGGTATATTCTTGTAGAAAATTGAACGATCTACAAAAAAGGTCTCTGACAAGTTTTGGATATATTTATTCCTTCAAAAGTTATTCGAGGTCAAAGTTGAACTAAAGAGAAATTTTAAATTTTTTCAACTTTTTGACGCAACCATCAATTTTATGAGAAAATTTTGTGGGACATTTTTTTTACAGCACTTTTTTCTATAACTTACCTTTCTCCAACGGTCTCCAACAAGTTTTTGATGTATTTATTTTGCAAAAGTTATTCGAGGTCAAAGTTGAACTAAAGAGAAGTTTGAATATTTTTTCAATTTTTTGACGCAACTATCAATTTTACGATTAAATTTTATAGGACATTTTTTGTAGAGCACTTTTTTCCCTATAACTTATTTTTATAAAAGTTTTTGATATTTTTCACAGGTCCTAAGTTATTTGCATGAAACTGAAAATTTCCTGAATTATTATATTTTTAACAAAAAAAATATTTTTCTTATTTTAATTAAATAACTTAGGACCTGTGAAAAATATCAAAAACTTTTATAGAGATAAGTTATAGGAAAAAAAGTGCTCTACAAAAAATGTCCTATAAAATTTTCTCATAAAATTGATGGTTGCGTGAAAAAATTAAAAAAAAAATATAAAAATTTCTCTTAAATATACCAAGGTATATTCTTGTAGAAAATTTAACGATCTACAAAAAAGGTCTGTTACAAGTTTTTGATATATTTATTCCTTCAAAAGTTATTCGGGGTCAAAGTTGAACTAAAGAGAAATTTTAATATTTTTCAATTTTTTCACGCAACCATCAATTTGATTAAAAAAATTTATTGGACATTTTTTGTAGAGCACTTTTTTTCCAATAACTTATCTTTATAAAAGATTTTGATATTTTTCACTGGTTCTATGTTATTTGCAATGAACTGAAAATATTCGTTATTTAATTTTTTTAAATTAATCATATTCCTTGAATTATTAATATTGAATTATTATATTAATAATTAATATTTTTAACATAAAAATTATTTTTCTTACTTTAATTAAATAATTTGCTGAAACAAAAGTTCAAACAAAAATATTTGTGACGTTTTGCCCAGATACGTATTTCGATGACCAAGTTATATTCTTGTAGAAAATCAAACTATCTACAAAAAAGGTCTCCGACAAGTTTTTGATATATTTATTCCTTCAAAAGTTATTCGAGGTCAAAGTTAAACTAAAGAGAAACTTTAATATTTTTTCAATTTTTTCACGCAACCATCAATTTTATTAGAAAATTTTATAAGACATTTTTTGTAGAGCACTTTTTTCCTGTAACTTACCTCTATAAAAGTTTTTGATATTTTTCACAGGTCCTAAGTTACTTAATTAAAATAAGAAAAATAATTTTTATGTTAAAAATATAATTATTCAGGAAATTTTCAGTTTAATGCAAATAACTTAGGACCTGTGAAAAATATCAAAAACTTTTATAGAGATAAGTTATAGAAAAAAAAGTGCTCTACAAAAAATGTCCTATAAAATTTTCTCGTAAAATCGATGGTTGCGTCAAAAAATTGAAAAAATATTAAAATTTCTCTTTAGTTCAACTTTGACCTCGAATAACTTTGGAAGTAATAAATATATCAAAACTTGTACAATACCTTTTTTGTAGATCGTTCAATTTTCTACAAGAATATACGTTGGTCATTCCGAAATATTGTCACCAACGTGAGCTATAAAATTTCAAAGTGCAAGAGAATATTGTTCCCATGTTATTTAAATGGAAAATCGAAATTTGCGATGCGGCACCTCTTAATATTAAGAGCTTAAACTTTCACAGAATTTTTTGTTATTCCCAACAATATTTTCGATATAATTAAGAAAAAAAATCACTTTTAAATTTGGAGATTTTCCCAAAAAATAAAAAAAATAAAATAGAAGTAGATATTTTTATAACGCACGATTTTTAATTTCATGAAATTTCTTTAGTGCTTAAAAATCCTAACCAATTGCAAAATAGGATTCTCCAATATTATATAAAGTACTTTATATAAAAAAAAAATTCTTCCATAATATTATTTGAGTTTTAAAAGTTTTTGTACATTACCGTTATTGTGTAATGAAAACTTTGTCAATTGTGTATCATTAAGTATATTATTTTATCAACGGAGGAAATTATTTTATTTCGATTGCTTTTGAGCTTTTCTTCGACAAAACAAATTTCCTACGCCAAAAAATTCACGTAGACAATTTCAATGTGTAAAAACAATTTGATATTATGGGGGGAAATCTTTTCGGAAAATTATCGTAAATAGTCAATTTAGTATTCAAATTAGTTTACTGAAAAATAAAAAAAACAGTCAACGAGGCGACAATATCTCATTATTGACTTGGTTTAGACTGTTTTTTTATTATTTGTATCCGTAATTTTTTTTAACTACGTTAATGTGTCATAGTTTTCCGTAGTTTAGTTTTTCACGAATTTTATTTTGTGAAGAATATAATGATTGTTTTTCTCATCTTTTTATTGATTGCATTGTAACGTATATGCTGTGTAGTAATTAGTTGACGATTGTTAAGTGGTTGACATGGAAAAATGATTTCGTATTAAAGACATTTATTTTGCGTATAAATCATTTGGAGAAATTGTTTGGAATATTAATTCACTGCGTGTTGTCCGCGTGTTTTACGTCAGCCTGCCGAGTGATTTACTATTCGTCGTAAGGTATTCATATCGCATTTGCTAATTCTGTCAACCAATTTATAAATCATTTTCAATCGTCTTTTTATTTGCTGTGAACAGATTTTATATAACAAGTATCTACTGTTGTGATTTTTTCCTATAAAATTTCTAAAATTTTAAATTTCCTTGTTTAAACAAAAACATTAGCGAAAACATCAACTTCAAGATATAGAGATACAAGTAAAATTTCAAAAGTAGGATCATTGAAGGGTTGAGTAATAATAATATTAATACACTTATTAAAAATTATTTATAATTTTATTCAAATAAAAACAATTTTTTTTCTCCAAAATCCGAGTTTGATTTTCGAAAAAATTATGGTACATGAGGTATACAAAATCACTTATGTTTTGTTTTGATCAATAGATACATCGTTGGCATACAACTACTTACGTCGCGTGGAACCACGCAGAAAATAATGAGTCGGCGTTACCAACAACAGCCAATCACAGCTCAATAATGGAAAACTTGATGGAATAACCTAGAAATAAAACATAGAAATGGCGTTCCTACTTTCCAACAACAGCTAAGTGATCAAAAATCAGTGGAAAAATCAAGCAAACAACGTGGAGATGATATTCCAGCCAACAAACAGTAGCAGCAGGATAATCAATTATCTGTGAAATATGAAGGTAAAGTGATTTCTGCATTTTGATGGTCGATTTCATCCCTTACAAATTGTTTGTTTTGGGAAAAATTTGCACAGCATGCACAGATGGCCCTATACTTTCGATTGGCATCATAAAAAAAAATAAAAAAATTTGACGATTTTCGTGAAAAATCAACGATGGTTAACCCATGGTTTTTTTTGACCAAAAAATTTTTTTCCTCGATTTCGAAATTGATTGTTATATTATCGTTTAATACATTGTTACGAACCCGAAACTGCCCTTGGTGCGAAAATCAACCCTTTCTTAGTGGGGTTACAAGCCCTTAAAGTTTGGATGCTTTATCGATTGCTTCTGCCACTTTGGAGGTCGATTTCATCCCTTAAAAATTGTTTGTTTTGGGAAAAATTTGCACAGCATGCACAGATGGCCCTATACTTTCGATTGGCATCATAAAAAAAAATAAAAAAATTTGACGATTTTCGTGAAAAATCAACGATGGTTAACCCATGGTTTTTTTTGACCAAAAAATTTTTTTCCTCGATTTCGAAATTGATTGTTATATTATCGTTTAATACATTGTTACGAACCCGAAACTGCCCTTGGTGCGAAAATCAACCCTTTCTTAGTGGGGTTACAAGCCCTTAATGTTTGGATGCTTTATCGATTGCTTCTGCCACTTTGGAGGTCGATTTCATCCCTTAAAAATAGTTTGTTTTGGGAAAAATTTGCACAGCATGCACAGATGGCCCTATACTTTCGATTGGCATCATAAAAAAAAATAAAAAAATTTGACGATTTTCGTGAAAAATCAAAGATGGTTAACCCATGGTTTTTTTTGACAAAAAAATTTTTTTCCTCGATTTCGAAATTGATTGTTATATTATCGTTTAATACATTGTTACGAACCCGAAACTGCCCTTGGTGCGAAAATCAACCCTTTCTTAGTGGGGTTACAAGCCCTTAAAGTTTGGATGCTTTATCGATTGCTTCTGCCACTTTGGAGGTCGATTTCATCCCTTAAAAATTGTTTGTTTTGGGAAAAATTTGCACAGCATGCACAGATGGCCCTATACTTTCGATTGGCATCATAAAAAAAATAAAAAAATTGGATGATTTTCGTGAAAAATCAACGATGGTTAACCCATGGTTTTTTTTGACCAAAAAATTTTTTTTCTCGATTTCGAAATTGATTGTTATATTATCGTTTAATACATTGTTACGAACCCGAAACTGCCCTTGGTGCGAAAATCAACCCTTTCTTAGTGGGGTTACATGCCCTTAAAGTTTGGATGCTTTATCGATTGCTTCTGCCACTTTGGAGGTCGATTTCATCCCTTAAAAATTGTTTGTTTTGGGAAAAATTTGCACAGCATGCACAGATGGCCCTATACTTTCGATTGGCATCATAAAAAAAATAAAAAAATTGGATGATTTTCGTGAAAAATCAACGATGGTTAACCCATGGTTTTTTTTGACCAAAAAATTTTTTTCCTCGATTTCGAAATTGATTGTTATATTATCGTTTAATACATTGTTACGAACCCGAAACTGCCCTTGGTGCGAAAATCAACCCTTTCTTAGTGGGGTTACAAGCCCTTAAAGTTTGGATGCTTTATCGATTGCTTCTGCCACTTTGGAGGTCGATTTCATCCCTTAAAAATTGTTTGTTTTGGGAAAAATTTGCACAGCTTGCACAGATGGCCCTATACTTTCGATTGGCATCATAAAAAAAAATAAAAAAATTGGAAGATTTTCGTGAAAAATCAACGATGGTTAACCCATGGTTTTTTTTGACCAAAAAATGTTTTTCCTCGATTTCGAAATTGATTGTTATATTATCGTTTAATACATTGTTACGAACCCGAAACTGCCCTTGGTGCGAAAATCAACCCTTTCTTAGTGGGGTTACAAGCCCTTAAAGTTTGGATGCTTTATCGATTGCTTCTGCCACTTTGGAGGTCGATTTCATCCCTTAAAAATTGTTTGTTTTGGGAAAAATTTGCACAGCATGCACAGATGGCCCTATACTTTCGATTGGCATCATAAAAAAAAATAAAAAAATTGGAAGATTTTCGTGAAAAATCAACGATGGTTAACCCATGGTTTTTTTTGACCAAAAAATGTTTTTCCTCGATTTCGAAATTGATTGTTATATTATCGTTTAATACATTGTTACGAACCCGAAACTGCCCTTGGTGCGAAAATCAACCCTTTCTTAGTGGGGTTACAAGCCCTTAAAGTTTGGATGCTTTATCGATTGCTTCTGCCACTTTGGAGGTCGATTTCATCCCTTAAAAATTGTTTGTTTTGGGAAAAATTTGCACAGCATGCACAGATGGCCCTATACTTTCGATTGGCATCATAAAAAAAAATAAAAAAATTTGAAGATTTTCGTGAAAAATCAACGATGGTTAACCCATGGTTTTTTTTGACCAAAAAATGTTTTTCCTCGATTTCGAAATTGATTGTTATATTATCGTTTAATACATTGTTACGAACCCGAAACTGCCCTTGGTGCGAAAATCAACCCTTTCTTAGTGGGGTTACAAGCCCTTAAAGTTTGGATGCTTTATCGATTGCTTCTGCCACTTTGGAGGTCGATTTCATCCCTTAAAAATTGTTTGTTTTGGGAAAAATTTGCACAGCATGCACAGATGGCCCTATACTTTCGATTGGCATCATAAAAAAAAATAAAAAAATTTGAAGATTTTCGTGAAAAATCAACGATGGTTAACCCATGGTTTTTTTTTACAAAAAAATTTTTTTCCTCGATTTCGAAATTGATTGTTATATTATCGTTTAATACATTGTTACGAACCCGAAACTGCCCTTGGTGCGAAAATCAACCCTTTCTTAGTGGGGTTACAAGCCCTTAAAGTTTGGAAGCTTTATCGATTGCTTCTGCCACTTTGGAGGTTGATTTCATCCCTTAAAAATTGTTTGTTTTGGGAAAAATTTGCACAGCATGCACAGATGGCCCTATACTTTCGATTGGCATCATAAAAAAAAATAAAAAAATTGGAAGATTTTCGTGAAAAATCAACGATGGTTAACCCATGGTTTTTTTTGACCAAAAAATTTTTTTCCTCGATTTCGAAATTGATTGTTATATTATCGTTTAATACATTGTTACGAACCCGAAACTGCCCTTGGTGCGAAAATCAACCCTTTCTTAGTGGGGTTACAAGCCCTTAAAGTTTGGATGCTTTATCGATTGCTTCTGCCACTTTGGAGGTCGATTTCATCCCTTACAAATTGTTTGTTTTGGGAAAAATTTGCACAGCATGCACAGATGGCCCTATACTTTCGAATGGCATCATAAAAAAAAATAAAAAAATTTGACGATTTTCGTGAAAAATCAACGATGGTTAACCCATGGTTTTTTTTGACCAAAAAATTTTTTTCCTCGATTTCGAAATTGATTGTTATATTATCGTTTAATACATTGTTACGAACCCGAAACTGCCCTTGGTGCGAAAATCAACCCTTTCTTAGTGGGGTTACAAGCCTTTAAAGTTTGGATGCTTTATCGATTGCTTCTGCCACTTTGGAGGTCGATTTCATCCCTTAAAAATTGTTTGTTTTGGGAAAAATTTGCACAGCATGCACAGATGGCCCTATACTTTCGATTGGCATCATAAAAAAAAATAAAAAAATTTGACGATTTTCGTGAAAAATCAACGATGGTTAACCCATGGTTTTTTTTGACCAAAAAATTTTTTTCCTCGATTTCGAAATTGATTGTTATATTATCGTTTAATACATTGTTACGAACCCGAAACTGCCCTTGGTGCGAAAATCAACCCTTTCTTAGTGGGGTTACAAGCCCTTAAAGTTTGGATGCTTTATCGATTGCTTCTGCCACTTTGGAGGTCGATTTCATCCCTTACAAATTGTTTGTTTTGGGAAAAATTTGCACAGCATGCACAGATGGCCCTATACTTTCGAATGGCATCATAAAAAAAAATAAAAAAATTTGACGATTTTCGTGAAAAATCAACGATGGTTAACCCATGGTTTTTTTTGACCAAAAAATTTTTTTCCTCGATTTCGAAATTGATTGTTATATTATCGTTTAATACATTGTTACGAACCCGAAACTGCCCTTGGTGCGAAAATCAACCCTTTCTTAGTGGGGTTACAAGCCTTTAAAGTTTGGATGCTTTATCGATTGCTTCTGCCACTTTGGAGGTCGATTTCATCCCTTAAAAATTGTTTGTTTTGGGAAAAATTTGCACAGCATGCACAGATGGCCCTATACTTTCGATTGGCATCATAAAAAAAAATAAAAAAATTTGAAGATTTTCGTGAAAAATCAACGATGGTTAACCCATGGTTTTTTTTGACCAAAAAATTTTTTTCCTCGATTTCGAAATTGATTGTTATATTATCGTTTAATACATTGTTACGAACCCGAAACTGCCCTTGGTGCGAAAATCAACCCTTTCTTAGTGGGGTTACAAGCCCTTAAAGTTTGGATGCTTTATCGATTGCTTCTGCCACTTTGGAGGTCGATTTCATCCCTTAAAAATTGTTTGTTTTGGGAAAAATTTGCACAGCATGCACAGATGGCCCTATACTTTCGATTGGCATCATAAAAAAAAATAAAAAAATTGGAAGATTTTCGTGAAAAATCAACGATGGTTAACCCATGGTTTTTTTTGACCAAAAAATTTTTTTTCTCGATTTCGAAATTGATTGTTATATTATCGTTTAATACATTGTTACGAACCCGAAACTGCCCTTGGTGCGAAAATCAACCCTTTTTTAGTGGGGTTACAAGCCCTTAAAGTTTGGATGCTTTATCGATTGCTTCTGCCACTTTGGAGGTCGATTTCATCCCTTACAAATTGTTTGTTTTGGGAAAAATTTGCACAGCATGCACAGATGGCCCTATACTTTCGATTGGCATCATAAAAAAAAATAAAAAAATTTGACGATTTTCGTGAAAAATCAACGATGGTTAACCCATGGTTTTTTTTGACCAAAAAATTTTTTTCCTCGATTTCGAAATTGATTGTTATATTATCGTTTAATACATTGTTACGAACCCGAAACTGCCCTTGTTGCGAAAATCAACCCTTTTTTAGTGGGGTTACAAGCCCTTAAAGTTTGGATGCTTTATCGATTGCTTCTGCCACTTTGGAGGTCGATTTCATCCCTTTCAAATTGTTTGTTTTGGGAAAAATTTGCACAGCATGCACAGATGGCCCTATACTTTCGATTGGCATCATAAAAAAAAATAAAAAAATTTGACGATTTTCGTGAAAAATCAACGATGGTTAACCCATGGTTTTTTTTGACCAAAAAATTTTTTTCCTCGATTTCGAAATTGATTGTTATATTATCGTTTAATTCATTGTTACGAACCCGAAACTGCCCTTGGTGCGAAAATCAACCCTTTCTTAGTGGGGTTACAAGCCCTTAAAGTTTGGATGCTTTATCGATTGCTTCTGCCACTTTGGAGGTCGATTTCATCCCTTACAAATTGTTTGTTTTGGGAAAAATTTGCACAGCATGCACAGATGGCCCTATACTTTCGAATGGCATCATAAAAAAAAATAAAAAAATTTGACGATTTTCGTGAAAAATCAACGATGGTTAACCCATGGTTTTTTTTGACCAAAAAATTTTTTTCCTCGATTTCGAAATTGATTGTTATATTATCGTTTAATACATTGTTACGAACCCGAAACTGCCCTTGGTGCGAAAATCAACCCTTTCTTAGTGGGGTTACAAGCCTTTAAAGTTTGGATGCTTTATCGATTGCTTCTGCCACTTTGGAGGTCGATTTCATCCCTTAAAAATTGTTTGTTTTGGGAAAAATTTGCACAGCATGCACAGATGGCCCTATACTTTCGATTGGCATCATAAAAAAAAATAAAAAAATTTGACGATTTTCGTGAAAAATCAACGATGGTTAACCCATGGTTTTTTTTTACAAAAAAATTTTTTTCCTCGATTTCGAAATTGATTGTTATATTATCGTTTAATACATTGTTACGAACCCGAAACTGCCCTTGGTGCGAAAATCAACCCTTTCTTAGTGGGGTTACAAGCCCTTAAAGTTTGGATGCTTTATCGATTGCTTCTGCCACTTTGGAGGTCGATTTCATCCCTTAAAAATTGTTTGTTTTGGGAAAAATTTGCACAGCATGCACAGATGGCCCTATACTTTCGATTGGCATCATAAAAAAAAATAAAAAAATTTGAAGATTTTCGTGAAAAATCAACGATGGTTAACCCATGGTTTTTTTTGACCAAAAAATTTTTTTCCTCGATTTCGAAATTGATTGTTATATTATCGTTTAATACATTGTTACGAACCCGAAACTGCCCTTGGTGCGAAAATCAACCCTTTCTTAGTGGGGTTACAAGCCTTTAAAGTTTGGATGCTTTATCGATTGCTTCTGCCACTTTGGAGGTCGATTTCATCCCTTAAAAATTGTTTGTTTTGGGAAAAATTTGCACAGCATGCACAGATGGCCCTATACTTTCGATTGGCATCATAAAAAAAAATAAAAAAATTTGACGATTTTCGTGAAAAATCAACGATGGTTAACCCATGGTTTTTTTTGACCAAAAAATTTTTTTCCTCGATTTCGAAATTGATTGTTATATTATCGTTTAATACATTGTTACGAACCCGAAACTGCCCTTGTTGCGAAAATCAACCCTTTTTTAGTGGGGTTACAAGCCCTTAAAGTTTGGATGCTTTATCGATTGCTTCTGCCACTTTGGAGGTCGATTTCATCCCTTACAAATTGTTTGTTTTGGGAAAAATTTGCACAGCATGCACAGATGGCCCTATACTTTCGATTGGCATCATAAAAAAATTTGACGATTTTCGTGGAAAATCAACGATGGTTAACCCATGGTTTTTTTTGACCAAAAAATTTTTTTTCTCGATTTCGAAATTGATTGTTATATTATCGTTTAATACATTGTTACGAACCCGAAACTGCCCTTGGTGCGAAAATCAACCCTTTCTTAGTGGGGTTACAAGCCCTTAAAGTTTGGATGCTTTATCGATTGCTTCTGCCACTTTGGAGGTCGATTTCATCCCTTACAAATTGTTTGTTTTGGGAAAAATTTGCACAGCATGCACAGATGGCCCTATACTTTCGAATGGCATCATAAAAAAAAATAAAAAAATTTGACGATTTTCGTGAAAAATCAACGATGGTTTACCCATGGTTTTTTTTGACCAAAAAATTTTTTTCCTCGATTTCGAAATTGATTGTTATATTATCGTTTAATACATTGTTACGAACCCGAAACTGCCCTTGGTGCGAAAATCAACCCTTTCTTAGTGGGGTTACAAGCCCTTAAAGTTTGGATGCTTTATCGATTGCTTCTGCCACTTTGGAGGTCGATTTCATCCCTTACAAATTGTTTGTTTTGGGAAAAATTTGCACAGCATGCACAGATGGCCCTATACTTTCGATTGGCATCATAAAAAAAATCAAAAAAATTTGACGATTTTCGTGGAAAATCAACGATGGTTAACCCATGGTTTTTTTTGACCAAAAAATTTTTTTCCTCGATTTCGAAATTGATTGTTATATTATCGTTTAATACATTGTTACGAACCCGAAACTGCCCTTGGTGCGAAAATCAACCCTTTCTTAGTGGGGTTACAAGCCCTTAAAGTTGGATGCTTTATCGATTGCTTCTGCCACTTTGGAGGTCGATTTCATCCCTTAAAAATTGTTTGTTTTGGGAAAAATTTGCACAGCATGCACAGATGGCCCTATACTTTCGACTGGCATCATAAAAAAAAATAAAAAAATTTGAAGATTTTCGTGAAAAATCAACGATGGTTAACCCATGGTTTTTTTTGACCAAAAAATTTTTTTCCTCGTTTTCGAAATTGATTGTTATATTATCGTTTAATACATTGTTACGAACCCGAAACTGCCCTTGGTGCGAAAATCAACCCTTTCTTAGTGGGGTTACAAGCCCTTAAAGTATGGATGCTTTATCGATTGCTTCTGCCACTTTGGAGGTCGATTTCATCCCTTAAAAATAGTTTGTTTTGGGAAAAATTTGCACAGCATGCACAGATGGCCCTATACTTTCGATTGGCATCATAAAAAAAAATAAAAAAATTGGAAGATTTTCGTGAAAAATCAACGATGGTTAACCCATGGTTTTTTTTGACCAAAAAATTTTTTTCCTCGATTTCGAAATTGATTGTTATATTATCGTTTAATACATTGTTACGAACCCGAAACTGCCCTTGGTGCGAAAATCAACCCTTTCTTAGTGGGGTTACAAGCCCTTAAAGTTTGGATGCTTTATCGATTGCTTCTGCCACTTTGGAGGTTGATTTCATCCCTTAAAAATTGTTTGTTTTGGGAAAAATTTGCACAGCATGCACAGATGGCCCTATACTTTCGAATGGCATCATAAAAAAAAATAAAAAAATTTGACGATTTTCGTGAAAAATCAACGATGGTTAACCCATGGTTTTTTTTGACCAAAAAATTTTTTTCCTCGATTTCGAAATTGATTGTTATATTATCGTTTAATACATTGTTACGAACCCGAAACTGCCCTTGTTGCGAAAATCAACCCTTTTTTAGTGGGGTTACAAGCCCTTAAAGTTTGGATGCTTTATCGATTGCTTCTGCCACTTTGGAGGTCGATTTCATCCCTTTCAAATTGTTTGTTTTGGGAAAAATTTGCACAGCATGCACAGATGGCCCTATACTTTCGATTGGCATCATAAAAAAAATCAAAAAAATTTGACGATTTTCGTGGAAAATCAACGATGGTTAACCCATGGTTTTTTTTGACCAAAAAATTTTTTTTCTCGATTTCGAAATTGATTGTTATATTATCGTTTAATTCATTGTTACGAACCCGAAACTGCCCTTGGTGCGAAAATCAACCCTTTCTTAGTGGGGTTACAAGCCCTTAAAGTTTGGATGCTTTATCGATTGCTTCTGCCACTTTGGAGGTCGATTTCATCCCTTACAAATTGTTTGTTTTGGGAAAAATTTGCACAGCATGCACAACTGGCCCTATACTTTCGAATGGCATCATAAAAAAAAATAAAAAAATTTGACGATTTTCGTGAAAAATCAACGATGGTTAACCCATGGTTTTTTTTGACCAAAAAATTTTTTTCCTCGATTTCGAAATTGATTGTTATATTATCGTTTAATACATTGTTACGAACCCGAAACTGCCCTTGGTGCGAAAATCAACCCTTTCTTAGTGGGGTTACAAGCCCTTAAAGTTGGATGCTTTATCGATTGCTTCTGCCACTTTGGAGGTCGATTTCATCCCTTAAAAATTGTTTGTTTTGGGAAAAATTTGCACAGCATGCACAGATGGCCCTATACTTTCGACTGGCATCATAAAAAAAAATAAAAAAATTTGAAGATTTTCGTGAAAAATCAACGATGGTTAACCCATGGTTTTTTTTGACCAAAAAATTTTTTTCCTCGTTTTCGAAATTGATTGTTATATTATCGTTTAATACATTGTTACGAACCCGAAACTGCCCTTGGTGCGAAAATCAACCCTTTCTTAGTGGGGTTACAAGCCCTTAAAGTATGGATGCTTTATCGATTGCTTCTGCCACTTTGGAGGTCGATTTCATCCCTTAAAAATAGTTTGTTTTGGGAAAAATTTGCACAGCATGCACAGATGGCCCTATACTTTCGATTGGCATCATAAAAAAAAATAAAAAAATTGGAAGATTTTCGTGAAAAATCAACGATGGTTAACCCATGGTTTTTTTTGACCAAAAAATTTTTTTCCTCGATTTCGAAATTGATTGTTATATTATCGTTTAATACATTGTTACGAACCCGAAACTGCCCTTGTTGCGAAAATCAACCCTTTTTTAGTGGGGTTACAAGCCCTTAAAGTTTGGATGCTTTATCGATTGCTTCTGCCACTTTGGAGGTCGATTTCATCCCTTACAAATTGTTTGTTTTGGGAAAAATTTGCACAGCATGCACAGATGGCCCTATACTTTCGATTGGCATCATAAAAAAAAATAAAAAAATTTGAAGATTTTCGTGAAAAATCAACGATGGTTAACCCATGGTTTTTTTTGACCAAAAAATTTTTTTCCTCGATTTCGAAATTGATTGTTATATTATCGTTTAATACATTGTTACGAACCCGAAACTGCCCTTGGTGCGAAAATCAACCCTTTCTTAGTGGGGTTACAAGCCCTTAAAGTTTGGATGCTTTATCGATTGCTTCTGCCACTTTGGAGGTCGATTTCATCCCTTACAAATTGTTTGTTTTGGGAAAAATTTGCACAGCATGCACAGATGGCCCTATACTTTCGAATGGCATCATAAAAAAAAATAAAAAAATTTGACGATTTTCGTGAAAAATCAACGATGGTTAACCCATGGTTTTTTTTGACCAAAAAATTTTTTTCCTCGATTTCGAAATTGATTGTTATATTATCGTTTAATACATTGTTACGAACCCGAAACTGCCCTTGGTGCGAAAATCAACCCTTTCTTAGTGGGGTTACAAGCCTTTAAAGTTTGGATGCTTTATCGATTGCTTCTGCCACTTTGGAGGTCGATTTCATCCCTTAAAAATTGTTTGTTTTGGGAAAAATTTGCACAGCATGCACAGATGGCCCTATACTTTCGATTGGCATCATAAAAAAAAATAAAAAAATTTGACGATTTTCGTGAAAAATCAACGATGGTTAACCCATGGTTTTTTTTGACCAAAAAATTTTTTTCCTCGATTTCGAAATTGATTGTTATATTATCGTTTAATACATTGTTACGAACCCGAAACTGCCCTTGGTGCGAAAATCAACCCTTTCTTAGTGGGGTTACAAGCCCTTAAAGTTTGGATGCTTTATCGATTGCTTCTGCCACTTTGGAGGTCGATTTCATCCCTTACAAATTGTTTGTTTTGGGAAAAATTTGCACAGCATGCACAGATGGCCCTATACTTTCGAATGGCATCATAAAAAAAAATAAAAAAATTTGACGATTTTCGTGAAAAATCAACGATGGTTAACCCATGGTTTTTTTTGACCAAAAAATTTTTTTCCTCGATTTCGAAATTGATTGTTATATTATCGTTTAATACATTGTTACGAACCCGAAACTGCCCTTGGTGCGAAAATCAACCCTTTCTTAGTGGGGTTACAAGCCTTTAAAGTTTGGATGCTTTATCGATTGCTTCTGCCACTTTGGAGGTCGATTTCATCCCTTAAAAATTGTTTGTTTTGGGAAAAATTTGCACAGCATGCACAGATGGCCCTATACTTTCGATTGGCATCATAAAAAAAAATAAAAAAATTTGACGATTTTCGTGAAAAATCAACGATGGTTAACCCATGGTTTTTTTTTACAAAAAAATTTTTTTCCTCGATTTCGAAATTGATTGTTATATTATCGTTTAATACATTGTTACGAACCCGAAACTGCCCTTGGTGCGAAAATCAACCCTTTCTTAGTGGGGTTACAAGCCCTTAAAGTTTGGAAGCTTTATCGATTGCTTCTGCCACTTTGGAGGTTGATTTCATCCCTTAAAAATTGTTTGTTTTGGGAAAAATTTGCACAGCATGCACAGATGGCCCTATACTTTCGATTGGCATCATAAAAAAAAATAAAAAAATTGGAAGATTTTCGTGAAAAATCAACGATGGTTAACCCATGGTTTTTTTTGACCAAAAAATGTTTTTCCTCGATTTCGAAATTGATTGTTATATTATCGTTTAATACATTGTTACGAACCCGAAACTGCCCTTGGTGCGAAAATCAACCCTTTCTTAGTGGGGTTACAAGCCCTTAAAGTTTGGATGCTTTATCGATTGCTTCTGCCACTTTGGAGGTCGATTTCATCCCTTAAAAATTGTTTGTTTTGGGAAAAATTTGCACAGCATGCACAGATGGCCCTATACTTTCGATTGGCATCATAAAAAAAAATAAAAAAATTTGAAGATTTTCGTGAAAAATCAACGATGGTTAACCCATGGTTTTTTTTGACCAAAAAATTTTTTTCCTCGATTTCGAAATTGATTGTTATATTATCGTTTAATACATTGTTACGAACCCGAAACTGCCCTTGGTGCGAAAATCAACCCTTTCTTAGTGGGGTTACAAGCCCTTAAAGTTTGGATGCTTTATCGATTGCTTCTGCCACTTTGGAGGTCGATTTCATCCCTTAAAAATTGTTTGTTTTGGGAAAAATTTGCACAGCATGCACAGATGGCCCTATACTTTCGATTGGCATCATAAAAAAAAATAAAAAAATTGGAAGATTTTCGTGAAAAATCAACGATGGTTAACCCATGGTTTTTTTTGACCAAAAAATTTTTTTTCTCGATTTCGAAATTGATTGTTATATTATCGTTTAATACATTGTTACGAACCCGAAACTGCCCTTGGTGCGAAAATCAACCCTTTTTTAGTGGGGTTACAAGCCCTTAAAGTTTGGATGCTTTATCGATTGCTTCTGCCACTTTGGAGGTCGATTTCATCCCTTACAAATTGTTTGTTTTGGGAAAAATTTGCACAGCATGCACAGATGGCCCTATACTTTCGATTGGCATCATAAAAAAAAATAAAAAAATTTGACGATTTTCGTGAAAAATCAACGATGGTTAACCCATGGTTTTTTTTGACCAAAAAATTTTTTTCCTCGATTTCGAAATTGATTGTTATATTATCGTTTAATACATTGTTACGAACCCGAAACTGCCCTTGTTGCGAAAATCAACCCTTTTTTAGTGGGGTTACAAGCCCTTAAAGTTTGGATGCTTTATCGATTGCTTCTGCCACTTTGGAGGTCGATTTCATCCCTTTCAAATTGTTTGTTTTGGGAAAAATTTGCACAGCATGCACAGATGGCCCTATACTTTCGATTGGCATCATAAAAAAAAATAAAAAAATTTGACGATTTTCGTGAAAAATCAACGATGGTTAACCCATGGTTTTTTTTGACCAAAAAATTTTTTTCCTCGATTTCGAAATTGATTGTTATATTATCGTTTAATACATTGTTACGAACCCGAAACTGCCCTTGTTGCGAAAATCAACCCTTTTTTAGTGGGGTTACAAGCCCTTAAAGTTTGGATGCTTTATCGATTGCTTCTGCCACTTTGGAGGTCGATTTCATCCCTTAAAAATTGTTTGTTTTGGGAAAAATTTGCACAGCATGCACAGATGGCCCTATACTTTCGATTGGCATCATAAAAAAAAATAAAAAAATTTGACGATTTTCGTGAAAAATCAACGATGGTTAACCCATGGTTTTTTTTGACCAAAAAATTTTTTTCCTCGATTTCGAAATTGATTGTTATATTATCGTTTAATACATTGTTACGAACCCGAAACTGCCCTTGGTGCGAAAATCAACCCTTTCTTAGTGGGGTTACAAGCCTTTAAAGTTTGGATGCTTTATCGATTGCTTCTGCCACTTTGGAGGTCGATTTCATCCCTTAAAAATTGTTTGTTTTGGGAAAAAT